>OY756389.1:13104847-14354847 GCA_963576865.1 Anania hortulata | reverse complement strand
CAGGTAACCACGACGATCTATATTCTTGAGAGCGCAGACTATGTTCTGAAGTCGTACGGCGAACGTGTTAAGCTCTCTCGCTGTGTTTCCCAGTCGTGGTAGCTTCTTAATGTCCTCTATCACTTTGTCGATGATATATTCGGGTCGGCCAAAACACTGCTCTAGTGTTTGCATGATTTGATCGGGGCTGCCACCGGTGTACAGGAGCTCGGTGACAGCTTCCTTTGCTTCGCCTTTCAGGCAATTTCGTAGGCGCGCCATGTTCTCGATGTCGCTGAAGTTGTAGACCGTAGTTGATTCTTTGAATGCTGCGGCGAATGGCATCCACTCGTTGAAAGCACCGGAGAAGTTAGGTAAGTCGGTCACCTGCCGCGGCACCGGTCGGTTTCTTGCCATCTTCTCGATTGCCTCCGCTAATTGCTCGATGCCCCTGCTTCGATTCCTGGTCGGTGTTGATGAGCGAGCTTGACGGCGTGCGTCTTCAAAGCGTACACCTCCGTGAGGCGGCTGCTCCCCCCGGTCGGCTCTCGGGGTGCGCGGTTCGCGCGCAGGCAGCGTGCTTTCTTTCGGCTCGGACGTTGTGTGCCCCAGAGTGGTAGTCGCTTCGACGATCCCTGGCGCTACGATGCTCTGTTGTAGCCAACTGTTGATGCGTTCATCCGGGTCCCCGATACTGGCGGCTTCCTCTTCCCGAATTGTTTCTACAGTGGCTGCTAATCGTTTCTTGACTAGCTCGGCTTCTAACTGGAACTCCCTCTTCCTTATTTCCGCTAACTGTTCTTCCGCTGCTAGCTGCGCGGTGCGTATTCGCGCCTCGGTGCTACCCGTTGATCGTCGTGACGTATGCGAGCGCGTCGGCGATGGCTCACGGCGCCGTTCGGCCGTAGTCGCTGGGCGTGCGGCGGTCGGTACGAGGGGTGCGGGAAGTGCTGTTGGTTCGTAAGTACGACTTCCTTCCCCTTGTGACGTCACCGGTCGCGATCTTGAGGCCGCGGACGGAGATCTCGGTGGCGAGTGAAATACTCGCGCCTTGGCAATGGATAGCGGTTCTTCCGTGCCCTCCATTGCCCGCTCCTGGCTCCTGGTTCGTACCATTTCACTAGGGTACTGGCGGTTTTCTTCCATCCGGCTCGAAGGACCAGACTTTGTTGTGGACTGTAATGGTTTCTTCAAACTCCGACTTTGTTGATCAAAACAAAAACAACTATATTATACTCATACTACTATATTTATTTCAGACTTATGCCTATTTATATTGACAAAATCATCCCTACGCTAGTGACTATTGCCCGATACTCTGTCGGCCAATCAGCGCGCGCCGATTTGCACACGGCACCAGTGTGCCGTCTCCTTCCCTCTTATAGCGGCGTCTTCGTCTCGCGCCGCGATGCTCCGCCCTCGTCTCCTTGCTGAGTCGTCCGTTACACTGTGCTTTGTACCAAGATCTAAAGCAAATGAAATTGATATTTATGATGACACTTCTAAAACAATATCTGTGAACATCTAATACTAATAATCACGTAACAAACCATTTCATATATCTCCGATACAAACAACCGATAAGTTAAACCAACAATTCGACCATGAATCGGTTTTCGCCACAAACACGTGCGATAATAGTCTCGTTGGGACCGTTAGTTCAGGTCACTCGATTTCTTACGATACTTCGAATCCCCCGGTCGTCACATATTTGCTCCGTGTCTATCCCGGTAAGTAATTACACAACACTAATAACATCTTGCCTTTCGATTCCCGGAGGATCAAAAACATTAAGATCTGATATTTTTCAATGTATCGGCAAAAATATAATATCTGCGAAGATAGCTCTTGTAAATTATTTTGAGTAAAATATTATTTTTTAGTTTTTACCTTATAATGAATTCAGAAGCATATACATTTTTAACTACCCAACTTTACCAACTGAAGATTTTTTTATTTATTTCAAAAAGGAGTTCCTAATAAGTTCATGTTATTTTTTTAATTCTTGTGAGACCAGGGCGGTAGAAGTACACTAATAATCAATCTTTAAGCAACTAATCTGTCGAAAGGAATTCACAAAAGAAAGAATTAAATGAAGATAGTAAAAATAGGATCAATTTATTTGTTTAGAAAGAAATGCATGCACAAAACACACTTCTATTTTGGTAAACACCTCACCTCGATATGCACCGCTGGTATGGATGAGTTCAAACTGTGGTAAATATACCTTGTTTTTTTTCCTTTTAGTTCTATTATATTTGTTGGTGGTGCAATTTGAACGTCAATCTTTTAATAAGTGCATTGATTCAATGTTTAAAGAATTAAAGATTAAAGAAGAATACATCCAAGTAACAATCTGATCACGTTAAAATTGCATCACTGTTTTCTGGTTTTACAATCCTTTTACAGCTCATTTGAATAATGCTGATAGTCTAGGATGTAACAACAAAATAAAGGATTGTAATGTCCCTAACTAAACGAAAACATTCAAGTGTTTCTTGTATACCCGACGCTTTAGTGTTTTAGTTTTTCTCCGTAGAGTTAATTTTCACTGTAGGCACCCTATTAGCAACTTAACTAGTGTTCTTGCACAAGCACTAACTATTCAAACTATTGACATGTAGATCTGTATGTACCTATTTAGTGCACATATTCACCTTGTAGTGCACTTATTCTTGCACATTCTCTACTAATATTTGTAAGACTTCTATATAAAATTATCACTCAAAGACGAATAAATTGTAAAATCTTATTCGATTGTCAGTCCCAACGAAGTAGTGAATGTTGTTTTTAACAATAAAGTTTTAATACCGAGTCTGAGCGCACCCCAGAGAAGTATAAACGCCATATTTCTGTTCGTTTTTTGTTACGCGCTATGCAGGAAATTAGCTTCTATTGCGATGTCGACGGTTTCGGTAAAGCGGGTGAAACGAGGGCCGTTTTCACAGCGCGCCCGCAGCGCGGCTCATAGTGGCGACCAGGCCAAAATGTAATTAAAAATTCCGAGAGCATTTTGCTAGAAGCTCGCAACAAGATAGTGTTGCTGGGCGCTCGAGGATCGTTGTCGTGACTGCCTCTCGGGGGGCATTCGCTTGTAATTAGACTTGTTTGCTCTGAAACTCTTCATCGGCGTTTTTTAGTGAGGGCGATAAGCGAAGATAACCGTGTTTGTTGCTTTACTAAAAATTGTGTTTGCTCTTTGCTTGCTCGGGCTGCGGCGTGGGAATGGGCGTTTGTTGGCGGATCAGGTAGCGTGGATCAAAGCGGACACAAAGGCCATCCTGGCGATCCACGAACACGTGATAACGAACAATGCGCGGCTGAGCGTCACACACAACGACTACAATACTTGGACGCTCAACATTAGAGGGGTCAAGCGGGAGGACAGAGGACAATACATGTGCCAAGTTAATACAGACCCGATGAAAATGCAGGTACACATTTGCATTATCCCATATGCGGACCTAACTATGAACTCTAACCTACTTATACAATGTTTTTCTTACGTCATACTCTATACAGAAATACAATACGAGGTTGAAGTATTACTGTTTGAAAAGCGTATCTTTGAGTGTATGTTTGAGTTTGAGTGGAGTCAAGGTTGCAGGCAGCCGCTGGATGCAAACGGCCTAGAGCCGCTCGCTATTGAGTTATATAGAGGGCTTATATCCAGCAGTGAACTTCTATGACCTTTGAGTACTTGATGATCTTTGAGTCCAACAGCGCGTTCACACGTACCTACTTTCTAAATATTAATCTGTCGGTTTATTATTATAAACGAATTGTTTAAGGTTGGCTGTTATTTCTAATAGGGAATGAACTGAAAGGAGGCAAGTAACCAAAGAAAATTTGTTGAGGGCTGGTTTTTGCTTTCCAAAAATATCAATTACAGACTACTATTACTTACGTATATCCAACGTAATTTATTTAAATCAGTCATAAACTCCAAAACTACAAAATTTTATTTAGGTAGCTCATTTTATTAGAATGTCAGCGTCGAACGGAATACTTTAGTTACATACATCCTTTTAGTCGGGGGAGTTTTAAAATTTGTTATTTGATCCTTTTTCTTTACATAAATATATTTTTAAATATAAATAAATATTTTATTGCTAGGATACCAATGTTAACTTTAATTAATACATTTACCCTCTAAAATATTTTTAGAACTTTAATAAAACAATAGTAGCTTATACTATAATACATTTTTGATCAATTGTCTTTTTATTAGGAGATAATTTTGCACTTTTTATACTTCTTTCCCTCTTCGGTTTACTGTTTTACATAAAACATATTTTCAGTCGATAACTAAACTCAACAACTTTGCAAACAACTAAAATTTTCCTAACCCAGCACGGGTGGCGTGAACGAAACTTTAACCGTAGTGATTTAAGGCGACGGAGTTTTAAAGAACGTTCAAAAACCTTTTTTTTTAAATTACAGACTGCATTCTTAGAGGTGGTAATACCTCCAGACATAGTATACGAAGAAACGTCTGGGGATATGATGGTGCCAGAAGGTGGGTCTGCCAAACTGGTCTGCAAAGCAAGAGGTTACCCTCCTCCTAAAATATTATGGCGTAGAGAAGACGGAGGAGATATCATTTCGAGAGGAGGACCACAAGGAAAAACGAAAGGTAAGCTTTACTTATAAGTTTGGAACCTTTGTACTCGATGAATGCGGCATAATTTAACGGAAAACCGAAAGGAAATTTTTTTAAAAGAAAAAGTTTAATAAAAACAGTCATAGGCTGTATTAATATCATGAAACCTAGGTCACAGTATATATATTATACACAGTAAGGTAGCTACGTAAATAAATGTTCAAAATGACGTACACACACAGACGCAAACCTCAACAAAAGCCTTAAGCGGTCGTCGCAGTGCTGTCAATCGCGGGTGCCGAGACAATTTTGAGAGAGCGAGACGCTTTGCAATATCTCTATAGAAAAACTATTTAAATTTATTATAATTAAAAGGTCAACCCTAACGACCTAATGGAGTGTAGGTAATTATGTCAACAAATAGGCCTAGTTTTGGTACTGCTTTAGCTTATCTATATACTGTGCCTAGGTGTACTGTTTTCAACCGGAAAAATTCCTTCCTTATGAGGACTTGCCGACGAAAGTTAAGATAAATATTCGTTAGAAAATGGTTTCGGCAAATCAGAACATTACACAACAGTGTCGCTAAAGGAAAGGAATCTGACAGCAAAAGCAATGCGCACGCGCAAAAATTACTCGCTAAAGCTTTGTGAGATATAAAATTGGACAAAAAATAAGTTTAAGAGCTACTGCCATATGAAAAATACCTACCTCTACCTTTACGTATTATAAATACATTTAATTTCATATATTTTATTCGAATTTACAGCTTTCTAATTAAAAAATATGTATACGCAAACAGAAACAATACGGCAAAATTCTCAAACTTTTCTTTTGCAAAATTAATAACTTCGATTTGACAACCCTCTTCTTCTTCATCTATACGGTCAATCCCGGTTGCGTCTAAAGCCATTGCTTTGGAACCCAGGGTCCACTTTCTTTGATTTAATCCTTCACTTCGCGCGGTCTTGAGCGTCTCTAGTTGATTCGATTCGACTCTAGTCGATTTGACAACCCTATCACATTTAAACACTATTTTGTAAAATAATTATTGTTATCTTTACGATAGTACCTAACACTAGTACTAGTAATTTATTGAGAAATCAAGACGAAAATAACGTTCCCCCAAAACTTACGACAGCTTGCGAATCAAGGTAAAAATAGCACTGATTCAATTTAGCATACGGCCGTGTTTCAGAATCGTCTGTTATTTGGCCTTAGCAAACTAAACTAAAGACAAACTATGATACAGATCCAATTTACAAAGAACCGATTTGTCGCTCCAGTAACGTGAAATCCCGAAAACTTTTTGGGAACTGTAGTACCTACTGTAAGTGAAAAAAAACTTTGCGAAAAGCGTCCTTGAAGCAATGTCGTCCTTTACCACGATATAAAAGAATCCTCACATTCCGCTAAGGTAACGGATGATTATTTAAAGGTTTCAAACGTAGAACTGATGTCGCATTTGCCATACAGCCCAGACCTCTATCAGGTCTCTCTCTCTCTCTTCAGATCATTTAAATACGAGTACAATCTTTTCAAAAATAAATTTAAGGACCTTCTAATTGAAAAATGCTACTACACTGTTTAACTGACTTTCTTAATGATAAGTTTAGACATGAAAATAATGTAATAAAAAGTAGTACATTAAATAAATAATAACAAAATTCAACTATCACGCCAACTATCTAACTCAAAACTAAACCTAGTTTGTACTATGGCGACTAGATAACTCATAAACATACTTAAATATGTTTATCAACATCCGTGACTCAGGTACAAATGCTTTTTTATCACACAAACATTTGTCCCTTACGGGATTCGAAGCCGCAACAGCCCGGCTTTTTAGTCCGGAGCGCGAACCACAAGACTAGACGGTCTTAATTGGTGGAAAATTACTACTGTATTATCTCTAGATAAATAAAAATCTATGTAAGTACCTATGTTTGTAGTATGAACACTTGTAAACGATTTTATCTGATCGTGATGAAACTTTGGTGTGTTATTGTCTGCACGCTACACGTATTGGGAAGGTTACTAAATTGAATTGGAGACCAAACGAATGAAGTCACGGGCAACAGCTGGTATTTTATAAATATTATAAAATTATTGTACAGCAATTATCACGTATGCCGTATGCACCACATTATCATAATCTATTGCTATATAAAGTTACACGTCCCAGGGGAATTACGACCTGATTTGGTTACGCATAAATCAGGTTTCAGTCGGAATAGTAGAAATTCGCCCTAATTCTATAATGGCGCGGTCATTTAACTAGGGTTGTTAAGGATTATGACATTTCGGATACAATTGATTAAAGTATTTCGGTTACAGAAATAAAAATAAAAATAAATATTTTAACAAATGGCTAAAAGTATCCAACTATGTCAATCTGTTGATAATGTCTATGAAAATGTTTTAGGAAATAATTAAAATAGTGTTATGTGGAAAAAATTGTTTTTATTTTTCAAAATAATACTATGTTTAAATACAGTTTTATAAACGTTATTTAGTTTTCAGTTAACTGATGAGTTTTGACGTTTGATAAATTAAATCGAAATAATTGGAGAATCAGATTTCAAACAATTCGTTTATAAAATTCTTATAAAGTAAACAGTTTTGGTAGTTCTATTGTAAACGTTGTTAATAGTTATGGTTTCGGATATTTTAGTTAATTTATCCGATAGTTTCGTTTCCTCTTACGGATATTTATCACATCCCTGCATTAAACAGTGGCGTGCTGTGTCCATGTTATTTACTTTAATTACCTACTCTGTAGTCAATTTAACTGTGAAAATTGCGACATAATTTGCCCGATAAAACTTGCATTAGTTAGCATTGTTACGGTTAACTCGCCCTCGTTTAAAGTTGGCAACTCCATCTTTCGTTGTTTATTTTTATTTATGAACTTTAGAAATAGGACAACGTTTAAGTTTATCGTACGGTAATGTAATTTATTAAGGTTTGAATGATATCTGCCACATACGAGTACATTGTATACGTTCGGGTCAGTTTTTGGATAAGTTTAATAGGCTAGTTTCCTTAAAAAAATCTAATTAGTCCGTCAGTTGGATAAACAGAAAATATTAGACACGTATTTTTTCTTTTCTTAATCAAACAAAAAATGATGAAGATATAGCCCGTTAAAGTTTCGCTTAACGTCACACCTTGCGACACTTTTTAGCAGGGCGTGACGTCATTCCCAAACTTTGATGCGCTTTATCTTCGTGATTTTTTGTTTGATTAACAATAGACAAAATATGGGTCCGATATTTTTTGATAATTATGGACGGACCAAATAGAATAATATTTTATTATTAAACTAGCCTATTCTATCCAATTTACAGAGTCAAATATTTGTAATTAGACGTATTCCTTGCATGCAAACAATAAAAAACCGTCCAAGTGCGTGTTTGCCCACGTGCAATGTAGGGTCCCGTAGTTGCCCGTCATAGAATGCGGTGTTTTGTACCTGTTTTTAAACCCCGACGAAAAAGAGGGGTGTTATAAGTTTAACTTGTGTATCTGTGTATTTGTTTTAAAGCTAATATTGCAGAGATTGATCTTAGATATATTTTATGAAGAACTGTTAAGCCGATTGAAGGTTATCAGCTCATTTCCTACCTGACAAAAGCTTGTTGCAAACATTCACAGGTCGGATTGTTTGATGACAACCTTGAACTGATGCTGCAGCATCAAAGAATGTGGGATTACCAACTCCTAAGCAAATTACCGTAGAAACAGCGTGTTTGGGCTCATAGTAATAGTCTCAATGAGCAGGTGTTAGATAAATAATGATCGAGACCTTGAGCTTATGCTGCATGTCAAGAAAACTGCTGGATTCTTAACCCCTGGCAACTCACAGACGATATAGCATGTTAGAGCTCACAATAATAGTCTCAATGAGTAGGTGTTAAACAGATGATGACTGAGAGCTTGAGCTGATGCTGCACATCAAGAAGTCTGCGGGATCCCCATTTACTCAGCATTTTACAGCCGATTTAGCGTGTTTGGGCTTACAATCATGGTTTAAATGAGTAGGTGTTAAATAGATGATGATCGAAGCCTTGAATTGATGATGCATAGCAAAGAAACTGCTGGATTCCCAAGTCCTTAGTAACTTACAGCAGATATATTGTGTTTGGACTCATAAAAATGGTTTCGGTGTTAGATAAATGATGATCGAGGCCTTGAGCTGACGCTGCACATTTGTGTCGGAGGTTTTTTTAAATTTTAAATTAACTTTAGTTAAAAATAATTAATATCCTTATCTAAGTTATTTTCTTCTTCAAATGTAATTTCATCAGACAAAAATTTCAGTTATATTTTTACGGTAGATGAATTTTTCTTATGAAGCTAAATACAATTAAAATACCCCTAGCTGCTGAATATCAAAATTGATTGACAGTCCACCTTAAAAGTAACCAACCACCTTAAAAAACCACGACGGTACCACTAAACCCAGACTCGAGGCAACATAGAAAAGGTCGTTTTCTACATTGACCTGGCCGAGAGTTGAACCCTCGTACTCGCCTCTCGGTTACGAAAGTCGTCAGGAGGTTCAGTTTATAATGTTACTCTAATTTAATTAGCAATAAAGCTTAAAATCACTTAGTTATGTGCAGACTTTTCAGTTCATATTAACTGGGTTAAAGTGTTCGTACTCGCAGTTATTCTGTCCGAGATGGGTCAAGCTCGCTTCCCAAGTTTTATTAACCTCTGCCTCTGCATACACGGAATGTAGTTTCGTATAATTTTAATTAAAATAAAACGATGCACGTGACGTTGCACGCTGCACGGAGTTAACACCGGGAAGTTTTACGACGTGTGTATTTTCAAGGAGTTATAATAAATCTGTCTAGTCTTCGGTGGCAGTAAATTCGCGCGTCACTTCGCACACTTTTTAGTAGCGAATGCAGCAGAAAACAACATACTATGCCCTGCATTTGTATCATGAACGATAAATCGCACAATAGCAATACTATTTTAATTTATGTCAAACTGTTATCGTCAATCTCCCTTAAGTATTTATTAAAAAGGAGAACATTTTAATAAACCTGTTATAACTTTTACTAGTACAGTTTTGTTTACTTAGCGCTGTCAAAATTCAACAGAAAGTGACAAGACAGTTAAAACTAGTTTAAAACTTTGATTTGAGGTTGATTGTTTACATTAAACTGTCAAGAAAATGTTCGTAATACTATAACTCGTTTAATAAAGAATAACACTTACTTATAACCACGTAAACAGCTGCTCTTTTACAACTTTTACCATGGAAGAAACATCGAAATCGTGTTTCTTTATATTATGCTCAACATTTTATTTATCAACAAGGTATAGAGCGTTAGGTATAGTAAAAGTTATTATATATATGAACAGCTGATTACACGTGGTTTTAACGAGTGTCCTAAACATTGGTTTTGGTTTGCTGACTATTGGACATGGTTTGAATTCTAAATCTCGTCTTTATTTTTTATTATGAGGGTATAAGTGTTATTAAGAAGTTATACTTTTATTTATATTTTAGTACTTATGTTTGTTTATTTTACCGCTTGATTCCCACGAAAGTTGCCTGGAATAAACAATTGTTATGGAATTGATGCAAACTTTAGTAAGCGTTTCTTCCTTGTTACATTCATTACTCAGAAACAAGGCGTTACCAAAGAACTCCAAGAAGCGGGTAACAGATAAATCAGCTTAAAATATTCACTATTGAATCTTAGCAGTAAATCACACCACAGCAACTCGGGAGCTGCTATTACCATTCACACCGCCCCTCCTAATCCTGCGAGATTACAGTCCAGGCGGACCGGGAATAATTACTTACTCATCTCTGCACTTCACTAAATAAATTCTTTAACAAGTTAAAGATGAGTACAATGATACGAGTACATCATGGAGAGCGGGCGCACATATCTACGTAATAAAACATTTTAATTATTACTTTGTTTTTTCATTTACCTTACTTAACAGTCAATTAACACAATAAAACCTTATTTGTTAAATCAGTTCTATAGCTTAGCTTAGCTTAGTGTAGTGACTACTAGTAAACACGGCATGCATTATAACAAGATATAAGCAGGTTTTGAATTTAAGCAAATAATTAATAAGACGTAGTCGATCCATAATGCAAACATATAAAATTAGAACCTAAAAAAGGCACCCTAAGAAAAAGAAGGTTGCACAAGATACACGTTAGCCATATTGTTTTGTTTTTTACGAAAAAAAAACAATATCCCATGATAGTGAGTGAGTCGACAATGCAAATTATGAGATTATTTCTGCTTTCGGTATTCTTGTTAATAATAGAATAGGTATACTTCTCCACCAAAACAGCCCACAGTCCCTTACACCAGCAGCCCGCTGATTCAGAATCGTTTAACAGTTAATTGTCAAAAATCACGTGAACCTAATGATAAACCATATAGAGCTATTTAAGGTATTATATTACTTGGTATTATCTTTCCTTGTTCCAATGACTACATCATGCGCTCAATTGTTTGGTAACGTAGCACGAGTACCTACTTATCTATTACTAAGAAAATAATGTTTGATTTCTTTACAGACAAATTTTCTAATCGGCTCAAGCATCGCCGTATTGGGTATATGTTATACTTTTCTTGATAAGACTGATAGAAACCAAGTTCATTGAACTTCGTTTGTTTTATAATCGTCAACACTTTTAGCGGCAGTAAATCGCAAACGCTTCCACCAAACCAATCGATTTCTGATTGCACTTTCATCGTCATCATTAACTTACAATCGAAATGAACAAAAATTATACCGGAATTTGTGACAAGTGGCAATTGGGAGCGGCAGTGACAGCGACAATCAATCAGCAGTTTCACTTAACCCTCCGCTGTTCAAACCTTCTCCTGCCATCAGTCAATTCATTAAGCCAACAAAGTACCGAGGTAACGACTACAGTCAGCCGAGCACTCGACAGAACTACTGGAATTCAATATAAGTAAACAAAGAACCGAGCCAACTCGATCGTGAGCGGTTTTACAAAGATTTTAAGATACATGTTAGCTAAGTATTTATAGCTGTTCATACTTGGTGGTATCGTTTGTTGACAAATTACTTACAAAATTAAATAATCATTTAACTGCAAACATAACTTGGACGATTTTATTAACTACATATTTTTATTAACTAATTTATTTATCGTATAGCGCGTACAAAAATGATAGCATTTATTAACCATTGAGGATTATGCTTAAGAGGCCGTCCTAGGAATCGTCTTATTTCCGTACATTTTGTTCTCTGATTGTAAAGACGTGAATGTTAATTGAAACAATATAATACGTGATTTCAAAAGCGTGATTTATTCTTGCATGTAGCGTGAGTGGATTTTTCATATAATTTCAAAAATAAAGATAAAACACCAAAAGAACTACCCTTATTTCTGAAAAATGACGTTCGACTTAGGTTTGAACATCGGTTTACAAGAGACTACAAGTTATCCTGACAATTAGATTTTAACATTTAATTGAAGATATGGTTTACTTGCACATAAAATGAATACTTTATTTACTTTCTTACAAAATATTGCAGAAAAAAATGCTGATATAACATAAAATTTTAAACAAATATGATTTATTTTTCTATCGTTATGAACAACTATTATAAGATTTAAACACTACACAATAATCTTCAGGTATACTTTTATAATAATCAATTTTTTATTTTATGGAAAAAACAAAAAATTAAGTAGTAAACCTAAGTCAAAACTAACTATAAAATCAAGCGCGCAAAATCGATCGTTTTTCAAACCTAGGTAGGTATTTTCCACTACCAAATAAATAACCAATATTATCTTGTAAAGGATCAACATTGTTGACGCTTTATCCCGCATCATAGACGCATACAAGCATAGAACTGTATTTCAATTTTGCACTGAAAAAAGGTGCCGGCCTCTTAAGCTATGCGTCTATGATTTATAAAGGTATAATATACTCGTGGATACTTAACATTTGTTGATTTTCATAACAATAATTATTCCTGTGACATATCACAATATTGCCACACTAAAAGAAGGTTACATTATGCATGAAAATAAGCTTTTTAGGTGCCTGACAGCTTTACTTAAAACTTATTTTTTTAACACCAAGGTTTTGGTATCAACCTAAAAAGTTACTCTATATTTATTCAAACTTAATACACACTAAATCATTTCATCATATTTATTCTGTGACCGAGACAAATGAAAGTGATCCCAAGAAGTTTTTTTTAGTTTGAAGTAGATAGTACAGAACCCTAAAAATACTATGACAAATATAAGCTATATATTTTGTTACAATATAAATGACTTACCTATAAAAACTATAATTCAACAATCATTGTAAAATTTCAGCTAAAACTCAAAATTGAGAGTGTTACTAGTGACTTAGTAAACATTTATGTACTTACTAAGCCGGCGACTCACGTACAAACCCTTCGCCGTATAATAACGTGACACCGCGCAATTTCCCAAATTATCTGTAATTGACCGCGTATCAAGGTGAACCTCCTATTTTAAATTAATTGACATCGAAAACAATCATCAATTTGACTGAAGAAGTCTAATTAAAGAAGCCGTTACAAGTTACCTCCATAAATCTGAGCTGAAAACAATACAGGCTATCCATTACGCAGGCCAATGTTTTCTCCTCGTAATATTCCAATGAGGAAACTTCGAGGGACCCGACTCGACAAATATAGTTTTTTAATGAACGGGCCTCTCTCAAATTTGTTATCCTCAAACTTACTAGCGTAACATAAATCACTTTTAAGTGCAAGACTTGTTTTGCAGCTTCCTTGATAAATGTACCTATGCGAGCTCAAGCAAAATTAATCAATCATTAAAGTACGTTCTGTATTCTTTGTAATAACTATAAATTATTATTTTCACTCGAAAGTACCTACATCATAGATTGCCAATAATCAAAACAAATAAAAAGCCATATATCATTATCTAACAATTTTAAATATAAAGGACTCGTCAAAGCGAATCAAATACTTCCAAACACGAAAGTTTTACCAGTAACCACTGAAAAGTTTCACTCTCTATCTCCTGGCTTTTCTCTTTCATTAGATCAGTTTAATGGTATAAAATGTTTGTTTGGTCCCATAGTTACATATTGAAAGAAAGAAGAAAGAAAAATACTTATGCATTCGACGCATAAAACACATCACAAAAAAATATAATTATAGTGGTAATAGTAACATAGAACAAAAATGGTAACATGGTAAAAATGGTAATACCATTGGGCAAGGGTAACACCTTGTACATGACGTTGGTTTTCTGTATAAACTATGGTTTATTATTATTTTGTTCCTTTGCCGGTGACGCTGACCTATTTTTATTAAAATAATTATTTTTATAACAATAACGATAAAAAATATACTTATTTTTTAATAACACAAACAATTGTAATGCAGATCGTTGTTTGTTTTTTATTGTTTTGTGCGTATGTTTAAACTGAGTCTTTAAGTTTAGACAATCACCCTTTTTTAAAATAAGTACCTGTTATTTACAAAACAAAAAAAAAAAAAGTTTATTAATAAAGTAAATAATAAAAAACAAAATAAAAGCAAACTATTAACAATTCCGGAGTAAGATGTTCATGCAGCGAAAGAGAAAGCAATAATAATAATGGCCTTTGACGGTAGTGAACAAAGGGCATTATTCAAAATTTGTCCTTTATTGTTTCGCATAAAACATATTCTGCTGACAACGGCGTGTCGCGTGCCTATTTATTTCATGTTCTACAGCAAATTATGCAGATAAGCGAATGAATGGCGGAAACTTACTCGTAGCGACGCCCGACAAGAACAGCTTGCCCATTTTAAATCACTGGCACTATGGATATAGGTCGCATAAGTGACCAATTTATATTACTGCAAGTGCGAGCATTCATTTGGTTAGCCCAGTTTTGCTACGAACTGCTACGCCGTAGGCAATGCTACGGGCTGATGACTACGAATACTTTTAGTCGGCAGTACGTACAGCAGCAGCGTACAGTAATACGTCAACAATCACATAATATAGAATTGTTTTAGGAAGAAGCACAGCTTTGGCTATGACCATGTAACTATGCACTATGGTGGAACATAATAATTCAGTAACAATATTCAGTACTATGCCATTTGACGAGCCAGTACCACGTATTGCCCGAAGTGAATTGGCTGGTTTGCTCTGACCTGTGCCCGTGACTGATGCAAATTAACTCCGCCATCCTTCTATTCGGCGCTTTTCATCTGAGAAGTTTGAAACAGATACAGCACTACCCGACCCGCCCTGTTAATCCCCATTATCAAATAACTTGAATATTTAATAACAATTTTTGAGTTCGAAAGGAATGTTTGCACGAATCTGCTGAAGGCTTTTCATGACCAACCCAATTATGAGGAAATCCATTAAGACTTATCTATTTCCAGGGCTTATTAAATTCGCTTTCGCGAGGGTGGCACGGATATCTTAATAGAAAATAATAATTACCAATTCGTTACAACACTTTTCAAGTTCTTAATTAAAATTATAACTTCAGAACAAAGAGTGATGAGAAAATGTTGCTTTTCCATTTCACTTGAAGACTTTTCGGTACAGGACAGTAGATTTTGTCCACTTCGACGTAGAGCTTAGTAAATATTTGAGAGGTGACACAATAATATTAAACTTACAAAATAATACGTTAGCTTTGAGGCGACTATTAAACAGGGGAAGTATTTTTTATATTAGGATGTTTTTATCTTTTTAGGGTTTTGTAGTCAAAACGGAACCGTTGTAGTTTTGCCATGTCAGACCTTCCGTTTTTCTATCTGTCTGTCCGTCTGCAGCTGAGCTCGTATAAACCTAATACTAGAAAGCGATAATTTCACAAATCATGTTTTTTTTTATACCTTCCTACACTTACAGCGGGGATGAATTTTATTTTCTTGCCTATCGCATGGTGTGGGGTGTCATTGAATCGGTCGTTTAAAAGTATTTTGGATACGTAAACACCAATTTTCGAGTAAGAGATCCGTTTGCGTAAATGGTTGCTTTATGAAATGTGAAATACATAAATTAATATTAATATAAAATATATGTATAACAATGTTATAAGGAAAACTATCACAGCTAGGTAAGTTTTACAAGTGACCGAGCTAACTTGAAAAATGTAATATACTTTGAGAAAAAAATTACTCAGATGATATTGTAAAAACTACGAAACCCTACATTTTTTCAGAGAACAAAAGACAACCCATTACTAACTTACTGAACTGAGTTTATAAAATATACGTTAGACTAAATAAATTATCTAGAATGAAGCTAACTTTAACTATTTCGAAGTGAATATACTGCAGACTAGACGTTCTATTCAAGATATATCAATACGCTATTTATAAGATCGTCAACAGCTCATGAGATTGGTTGAGCCATCTATCATTTAAGACAAACAGTAGGAAGAGAAAATTGAATTTATACTCTGTGCCTGATTTGAATAACAATGTAAAATTTAAAAATGCCTTTGCAAATGTGCATTATTATATCAATTTTATGATAAGTGTAAAAAGAGAGAGTTTATATTCATATATAATAAAATTTATAAAACACCTTAATAACTACTGTATGTTAAATAGAAACTATTATTAATTAACTGATAATGGAGAAACTAAAATTTTATAAAATAGTTTTGACTTTTATAATTACATTTCTTTGAATGCCTGTAGTATGATTATTACTTCCTTTTTTCTGAAACCGTATCGCAAACCGCATTAAATCATGTAATTGTGCTGTTTAGTAAAATAGTTTTGAGGTATCTAATTTTAAACACAATATTGTAATGACCATTTAGAAAATCTATGTTTTAATTATTAAATATGACTAACATGAGCAAAACTCTTTATATTAATAAATAAAAACTAAATTTGTCAATACATTTTTTGCTACGAAGAGCCTTGTACAGAAACAGATAAATAACACCAACAAAAAGTTCAAGTAATGCTACAACACTATCGTCCCATATTTCTTTTTCCGGCACTCTGGTCAAGTCTCCCGGTTCATACATCTATGGTGAACCACTACAGTCCGCGGCGGGAGCGTCACTTGACTTATGACACATCGACAGGCCAAGTTTATTCAGCGGCCCGCCTCGAAGACGGCACAGAAAATACGAGGAGACTCCCCAGACAGTTTATTATAACTTTTGCATCCGTTCCGAAGTATGCAAAACAACGCTTTAAAAGTTTGTGCAACTGCATCACCAATATTTTTTAGTGAAATGTACGATGCGTCGCCAGCTGCGGATTTTAAATTTATTGCATCATGCATGATAATAGCATGATCGTTTGGGTGTGTTATTCATGTCAAAAAAATTGTACAATTTAAGCAGATCAATAATATAACTACAGCACAATTTCGAATTTTAAATGTTCATTATATACTAACCTAATTATAGCCATTAATAAAAGCTACTAAGAAGTTAAGCTATGTAATAAAAACTATGTTACAACTTTTATTGCAAAAACACAGACATAATATTGTAAACATAATTATCTTTATATTTTGAGTTTATCTTAGATTAACGGATTTTGATAGAAACTCTAAAATAACTATTTAATAGCAATAATATTACGGAAATAAAGCTCTTTGCGGAGTGATAATTAAGGTTTAACCTTTTGTATGTTGCCATATTCAACACAATGGAAGACAACAGATTTTTGAATAGACCCACGTTCCGGCATGCGAACCTTTAAGCTATTTACCTTAGCAACACCCAAGCGAAAGCGGTTGCACGAGACCACGTCGTAACAATGTCATTTCTAATGTGTCTCGGTTTTGCAGAGCTGAAGAGTTAAATCTTTGCAATTTAAACCAAAAATCACCAACCAAATTTTGTCATAACAAGCGACACTCCACTCAACGCCTGTCGCTGTGCGCGCATTGTTTGCTAACGAAGCGGCGGCCGAGCTCGAGGGCTCTACACTTTAAACCATCAACCTTCAGCTCCTTCGGAAAATATTGCCCCAGCTTTTTATCCTCTTGTTTGAATAATGGCTGTAAACGTACTTGGGTGCCATTTGAGCAAGGTGTCAGGAAAACAGCTCGAGTTCAAACCACTAACGGCGGTTGTTTACCGAACCCGTCAACTTTTGCGAATACGAGTGTTTTCTAACACTCGGTGAAATGTAAAGCAAACACTAGAGTGAGTAGCGCAAACGACCAGGTTACTTTAAAATTTTATGGAAGGTAGATTTTTATGGAAGGTTTACCTACTAAACGTAAAAGGGTCACATCTGATGTAAAATAAAATGGTTAAGCAAATTAATACTCTAATACCCTCTTTAGATAACAAACACTAACGGGTTTTCTTTTCTTTATTATTCAATTATCTAGCTCCAAACTAAGCAAAGCGATACCAATTTTTTATTATATCATACCTGTAGAAAATATATCATAAAAATGTCTCATTCATGTTAAAAATGTTAAATTTGATCATTCTTAAAACAGGCAATAAATCGTTTTTAGAATTATCTTATTCTCCGTCGTCGTTTCTTGTGACTAAGGGTTGTGACCATTTCAGACAGCACGATTAACCAGTGCTCTTACGCCGTTGTGCGCATTCCTAGGCAGGGATGATCACCGGTGCGTTGCTATTGGTGGTCGTTTTCATTATATTATCCCGATAAATATCGGGACGGCTACCTGCCCCTACTCACTTTACGTAACGTAGTGTTGAGTATTTTGTCTGTATATAACTTTTTTTTGTTCCCAGTAACGTCATTAGAGGGCGAGATGGTGAACTTGACGAAGGTGACGCGATCCGAGATGGGCGCGTACCTTTGCATCGCCGCCAATGGAGTGCCACCCTCCGTCAGCAAGAGGATAATGCTACATGTACACTGTAAGTAACAATTATCAGTTTTTTTATATCGGTTTTGTTCCTTTTTAGTCAAAATACGGGGTATAATGTCTGGCCCCGTGGTATGGTTGACTGTTGGAGAATTAAAGCAAAAACCTTTGCCATTTTACCTTCTATCTGTTAGTGCAATAAAGTATAAATAAATATCAACATGTCCGTCTTCATAATCAGACTTTGGAAGTTCATTGCTAGACGTCCATAGCCGCTCGCTGTGGCGTTCTGTCAGGGATCACAGAACGCCACAGCGAGCGGCTATGGACCGTTTGCATCCAGAGGGTTCCCTCACCCTTGACTAGATTGTCAGTCCAGCAGGTAGGGAGTTTACGCTGAGTCTTCCAGTTAAATAAACAAATGTATCAACCTGCAACTTCTGTATTGAAAGCCGTAGGTTTTCTACAGTTACACTTCCAGTGAAAAAGGTTACGCATCTCGAATTTAGCGCGTGGAGTCAGATCAAATCAAAATTGAAATGATTTATCAGAATCAAAACAATTGCATATTATGTTTGTTGACGTAAGTAAATGTTGAGTTAGTAGTATGTGGCTTAAGTATCTTCAGACCTGTGCAGAAATTAAACGGAAGTATTTATAACACCTGTGTAACATTATAGAATGCAATAAATATATTGAATTGAATTGAAATTTGAATTCTGTCATTATGCCTCCATTGCACGCGAAGAATATTATACGCAGTGTTTCTGTTCCGTAAACTTTATATCATAGGCAAAACCATTCGCTCTAAATACTACCTAATTGGTGTTGATTTACGTTAATAAAAAAAAAAAAACAAGATTGAAGTAATACTGTTTATTATGTCATGACATCAAAACAGTATAGCCACCATTAAACCATTAGGTAGGTTAGGTAATGATTTTTGAGGTAAAATGACCATCTAAACTTTAAAACTCTTGGTAAAACAAATTATATAAATTAGATCCTTATAAAACTATCGCACAGACAGACTAAGATAGACTACGCCGCTATGTATGAAATTAAAGCATTCCTAGATCTAGATCGCTAGAAGATATATCTCACGCAAGTTATATTCAAAACATACTTTACGCGACTACTAGGTGAAAGAGCGCCTCCTTTTTCAAACGATCGCGAGTTGGCCTCAGTTGAATCGGCTAGTTAACTGCTATAAAATGATTATTTTAAATACTTGCCAAGTATTTACAAAATTCTTATGATTCAAAACTCGACAACAACTCATAATTACTTTCCAGACTTATTTTACTCAATAGGAATCTGAATATTGAAACTCAATAATTACAGTGCCGAAATCAAAGCCGCGAAACCATAAAACATTAAAGTGATCCCAATTTAGTTGCTTCCCTGATAGACTGAACATCGAATAAATTAATAATAATCTAAATCAAGTTGTAATTTTCATAAGTAATGGCAGTCACGGCCGGTATAAAGCATCGAATTTGAATTCAAAACATGAATCAATTGGTCCATCGATAAAGCGTATTCACCTGCGTGGAGGCAAAAAGCGGTATGACACGACGCGAACTTACTTATCGGCCGATCTCGAGATTAGAGCTGTTTGGTGATTTAGTTTCAGAGTATCGATATTTAAGGACGATAATCTACTCTTAGTAAGACGAATTAGTTACTGTGTGTCGATATGAGATAGATAACTATGACTTAGTTTGTAACATACAGGGTGGGACTTTTAACACACGTAACCTTTCTGTACCCTTCATTTTTATGAAGTAATATCTATATAAATATTACTTAAATGTTCAATTATAGTTAAAGAGGTCATTATTCTTATGATTTGGCAATTCTTGAGGTTTTTATAAAGGTAGTACAGTAGGTACTTTCTATTGAGTAAACAGAGTAACAAAAGAAGTAATTTACAAACAATATGTATGAAAAAGTAGTAAGCAAGATCCAGGATATAACTAATTACTCGCACGAGTCAGTGACAGTAATAAAAACAAAATTTGGTAAGGTAAATAGAGGTTATAACTATTTCGTAGATGATCATAATAATTAATTACTACAGTATTTTTTTATTACTAAAAAAAAGTAATATATGATGTACTTTAATAAATAGAGTATAATATACATGTGCCAGTTCGATAAGGTAAGGAATTGACATTCTCAACACAAATATTGAAACCTGTTAAGTTTAAGTCAAGACTCGAACACAAAGGGTTCCGTACTACTACGGCATTTTTTTTTTATTCAGTCCTGAATGGTGCCGTGAGTCCGACCTACATGTAGCCCGTTTTTAGCAACCTGGAACGGTTTAAGTCTATCGTTATCTAGTAACCATAGTTTAAAGTTTTGCTTAGTTTGAAGCTAGATTTTTTACCCCTTGCCAAAGTCATAGTTCACGAGGTATATCACAGAACATCCCTATCACCCTAATTTATAAGCGGGAGTTATTCAACGCTGTCGGGACGCGGCTCGACGGCTCGCACACGTAAGCAATTGGGAGATTTTCGTGTTATCACGTATCATCTTCGGCGCGTGTCGTGCATCCGAATGCCTAGGCCTCGGCAAATGTTTAGTGAAACTTACCGCTGTTGACTCGAGTTTGTGTTTACACAACCGATAAACTTGAAACTTCGGCCCGTTGGTCTTGTTTGATCGAAAAATTTGAATCCTATTATGCTATCCTCAATCAATACAGAATAACTAAGGCTATCGTGAATAATGCTCACCATTTACACAAACTATTTGGTATAAATTTAATTACACTGAGCCTAAACCTAAATTTTTATAAACTGGTTACTTAGGTCTATATATACACCTTTTTAACATCTAGAATAATCTAGATTATTACATGTTTCATAAATCTCATCATCATCATCATCATCATCTATTCAGCCATAGGAGGTCCACTGCTGAACATAGGCCTCCCCCAATGAGTGATCATCGGGGGTTTGCCAATACTCGCCACGCTTGACAGGCGGGTTGGCGAACGCAGTTTTTTTATAAGATTTCGCACGAAGACGCTGCTGTCCGTCTCGTACTACAGGAATTAGTCGACTCTTACGACACGCCTCCTGTTGGCAGTGGGAAAGTGTATTCTTTACGGCCGTCCCCACACGGCACGGCTACTAGCTTATTTTGTAATCTGAATTCACAAGTAATATTTTATAACTCTTAGAATTTCGGGCTGGCCGTCGGATGGCATAACGATGGTTTTAACTATTAAGACGTCTACTGTCATGGACCATGGCCATTTTAATTTATCATCATCATCAGACTGTAGGACTCTACTGCTGAACATAGAACATCCAGTCTGCATCACAGCAAAGTTTGAAATACGACCTACATTTAACATCCGATAGCGTAGCGAAAGTAAATATCGATATCCATATGACAGCACTAGGACGCTTGCAAAATCTGTGCTCTGGACAGTGGGGACCGCACGTACATAGTGGCATACATGCTCATTTACATCTGCATGGATAGCGCCGTACAACTGGGGATTGACGTTGCAACATTTCATGAATTCGAAAACTCGACCGTAACTAATTTCGGAATTTGATTTCTGTGTTGCTATCCTCTAGGAAAAGGCGGTTTGGGATTACATGATTAGTGAGATAGATACTCTTTGTTAAAACATTTTTGTATAAAACGCGATTTTTGGTTAAATAGATTTTTCTGGCTTAATTGTTTTTTTATTAATATGTTTCTTCTATACTTGCGTCTGAATTTTGTATGTACGGCATATCTTACACTTCAATCTAAAACACAGTTTGGCTGTTAGGCAGTAGAAATAAGCAAGACAGTGGTAACCATGCAGGCGAGCCCGTCGGATAGCTCTATCACCACCGATACGCCAGAGCATCTATCGTTATATGACAGGATGCACGTGCCGTACATGCGAGGTTGACAATTTTTTAAGATGTTGACAAATTTCCTTACCTATCCCAAGTATAGAACTAACTGAAAGAAGTATTTCTAGAATGAAAATTTTTAAAAACCAAACAAAGGGCTAGTTTCCTAAAAAAGTCTAATTAGTCCGTCAGTTGGATTAACAGAAAAAATGGGACACGTATTTTTTATTTTCTCAATCAACCAAAAAATGATGAAGATATAGCTTGTTAAAGTTCCGGGTAACGTCACGCCTTGCGACACTGTTTAGCAAGGCGTGACGTCACATGCTCACTTTGAAGCGCTTTATTTTCATAATTTTTTGTTTAATTGACAAAAGACAAAATATGAGTCCAATATTTTTTGATAATCTAACTGACGGACTAAATAGAACAATCATTTTTTGACCCAGGAAACTAGCCCATTGAATTACTGCACAAGTAAATTCCAAGCGATTTTAATTTCAATGTTACTGATTAAATTATACATTCTTAAAATTAAGAACTACGAAAATTCAGTTTTCCCACAGTAGTACAGTATGATGATTATTCAAACTTTTTAATTAAGTTTTATTGATTGGCCTTTCCAGTTGTGGGTTTGGTTGAATACGGAAGTTTTTCGTAGCCCGCCGAGCTCGTCCGCGTAGTCCGGCTAGTATTTGCATTCTGTTATTGGCAGTTCGGTGTAAACATTCGTGTGATTGAACAAATACATAAATAAATAAATCGATGATCGACACATTTAAATGCACATCACTAAATCTCTGTGTGATTTTAAAATGTTGATTAGATGGTCGAACTCTGTAAACTGTGCTATGTTTTTTTTTGTATACGTGAATATTTAAGTTGGTGTAGAAATTGATGAACGTTAAACAGTACCTACAAGTACGTACATTTGTTTTTACGTCAAATTCAATCCAACAAATACAAAACAGAGTTATAGTTCTCTTACATTTATAAACCTATACCACCTACTGTGGTGGTTATAGTATAGCACTAAATGAAATCATGGTTAGCCTCTAGGATCGAAAGGAATTGCCGCTACTAATCAATTCACAATGTTTAAATTTACGTAATGTTACTGAAATGATATGATTGTGTCATCTACTTAGCAGTTAAGTCGGCAGTAAATTTTTGTTTAATTGCTTTTAAAGATACTTTTAAATATAAAAATAAACACCTACCTGTTAAGATATATTCTATGAAGAAATAAATTTCAATTTGTTAAAACATTCAATAAAACCCAGGAAGATAAATACCGTAAATGGCGCAATTTTATCGAGATTTTCCTTAAAAGGCCAACAAAAGTAATCGTGGTAGGACAAGTGATTCCGAGTTCATTTCGCCACCCACAAGTGGCTACAAGTCGATAGACAGTTATAGCTACGGCCGACGACTTGACGACAAGCGGGAGAAATTCACTTCATAGGAAACGCAATTTCAAGCGAACAAACAAACTACTGCCGTCTGAAACCCTTCCACTCAGTTTAATTACTTCACAAAGAATGCGTCGCGTTCGCTCGATGAGGAGACAAAATTAACGCTCTCAAATATTTAATTTAAATTTCCTCCCCCGAAAACGAATGATAACAGCCGCTCGTGCAGACTTGCGGCCGCTCGCGGAACATAAAAAACACTTTTTTTTGACCCGCAAGAGTGAAGCAATTCATTTGTAACAGTAAGTGCTTCGTAACGCGATGAGTTTCTTTTAGTCGATTCACAGGAGCCGGGAGACGGCAAATTGAGTTTAGAGAAAAAGAAACATAGGAAGCGAAGTGAACAAATCGCGATCAATTTGCACAGAATCCAGCTCGGTGTAATTAATTTTGGGATGCTTTCTTTAATGTTTGTTTTGTGACTTTCGGGTGAATGCGAATGTAAACGGTTTTGTGTTTTATAGTACCATTTGGGTTGGCGTAAAACGTTTGACTTGGTAGATAACTAAAATACGCAGTAGCTGAAAATGCCAAGAAATCCGAAAACGGGCGGAGCGTGTGCGCCGCTCGGTTAATCAAACTGTCACTTCAAGAATTCCGCGCGGAATCCTCCCCAAGAAAACTCACCGTAACTTTTGATTGCTGCCGCGGATACTACTACTTATACATTTTAGAGATTGCTTAATCACTTTCTTAACTTGTATTTTAATAGAAAAGATTCCACTCTTCAATAAAAGGTATGTAACCAGATCATTTCAATCAGATTAACATTTCAGCGGTTCATTATTCTTATTTAATAAGCAAAGGTTGCCCTCGGCGGCTCGCTTATTAATTAGAACAAAAATTCTGATCGTTCAGATTTTGTTCGCTAAATTGGCCACTCGAACTCGCAAAAGCCGTCCGAAGGAACTTAACGACGCGGTCAAAGAGAATAACCGCAAATAAGCTCCGATCTAAGCCGAGAAGAAAATTCCGTTTTCCTTAATTCACCCTAAACAGAGTCCGGGGGATGTCGGCACGATTGTTTACATTTGAGAATAATCCGTTCTTTTTTAGAACGACTTTTGGCGGTAATCCCTTTGATGCATGGCGTATTGGTTTCTAGGGTAACTGGCGTTGCGTAAAAAAAGTTTCCTTGTACGATGCATGGTTAATTTTGTTTTAATCTGTTCCTCAACATCTTTCGTAGTTCTTACTGGTTATATTATAGGAATTTATTGTTTTTCAATTTATGTCTGCAATTTCTCACTGACAAAGTATATAAATGCTATCACTTTTGTTCGATAGAAACTCGGCAAACTCTGATAATATGTTTAGTAAACACGTAACAGTTACATAGCTTTGAAGTGTCAAAGCACAGTCACATAATACTTTATACCTAGTAGTAGTACACTGTGACTAGGTACTTACCTATTGAAGGCTTGCTTCCATAACAAAGACGCCATTTTGATGCGAGAAGCGGGACGTTTTTTAATATTAATCGTATTCTTTCACGCGTAGAGAGTGTAATGTAATAAAAAAACTTTTATCAAATACACTAATGTACCTAGCCCAGACCAGATGATGGATAAACATTATAAATACATTTACAAACATCCATGACTTAGGTATAAATGCTCATCACACAAACACTTGCTCCTTGCGGGGTCGAACGCGCAACCGCCAAAATAATAAATAAAGCGGAACTAAAGCTTAGCCTGCCGTAGTATATGTTAGCGAAAGTAACGCGCATAATATTAATGGCTTACAAAAGAAGAGGACACTCCATAAAAAAACATGTAATGATATGCTGACACATAATAAACTAAAAAATTAAGACGTGGGAAAGCTTGAAAAGTAGATTAAGTAAAAACAATATTTACATTTATATTGATTTCGTGGTAGTGATACGGCGTATTTGCTCAAATAGTCCCCACTTGGGTAATGTGCGAGTAAACATCTGACTGTCGCATCGGCTGCGAAGTGCCGAGGCGCAATTCCGAGCAAACACTAACTGCGCTCGCGACGCGCAAGATCCACTTACCTACCTACGTCTAAACATCTAACAAGTTTACTATCTTAACTTTATTTTAATATCATTTTCTGTTTGGATTACATCTATGATCTTTTATTGTCGTCTTTATTTTTATTATCTTGACTTATTAGGCCGCCCGGTCGCATGAGACCGTCTGACCGCGACCGCAAACAGTACATTTTTCTACTGTCTCATTTTTCCGGTCTGACGAGTTTAACAACATGGAATGGACATACGCCCATAAACTTAATAAATACTTATTAAGTTTTTACACTAAATCAATTGCTCAAAATACAGGGTGGCCAGAAAAGTAACGTCCAAAATTTTTTTTAGGTATCTTAATCACTATGTATGTTCTACGATTTTTTGTAGTTTTCGAATTCCGTTTTTTTTGTGAATTTATGCAAACGGATCGGTTTGAAAAAAAAATTAAAAAATTAGAAGGTTTCAAATTAATTTTTTCTTGCAGCTAATTCTCTATGAACTGTGCATTTATGCATAAAATAAACAGCATCATAACTTTAATGGAAGCTACTACAAAATAGACCTAAATTGGAAATTTATGTTAAGAGGCCATGCACCTTTATAAGAAAGTAAAAAAAGTATTCAACCTATGGTCAAATAAAACATATCTTCAATTAAATGTTAAAATCGAATTGTCTTGAAGTCTCTTGTAAACCGATGTTCAAACGTAACGCGAACGTCATTTTTCTGAAATAAGGGTAATTCTTTTGGTGATTTACTTTTATTTTTGAAATGATATGAAAAATCCATTCGCCCTACATGCAAGAATAAAAACTAATCTTTTAAAATCACGTATTATTTTGTTTCAATTATCATTCACGTCTTTACAATCAGAGAACAAAATGTAAGGAAATACGTCAATTTCTAGGACGGCCTCTTAATGTTATCATTTAAATTTTCAACTCAAAATTAAAAATCTAACTGATAATTTCTTAGTTTCTAAGTAGCTTCAGAGAATGCGCTAGGCTTTAAGCTTTCATAATAATAATAAAAAAGTAGTACTTCGTAGGCTTCATAGGCTATTTAAAAAAAAAAACGTAACTTGAAAACTACGAAAAATCGTAGAACATACATAGGGGTGATTCAGATACCTCTCAACATGAGGCACCTAAAAAAATTTTTGGACGTCACTTTTCTGGTCACCTGTATAATACCAAAACTTACCACATCTAGGACCATATTCAAGCGCACCTAGGAACAGGAAGGCGCTAGGAAGGAAAAAAAAATGTACTCCGAAAACAATAATGTTATTTTTTTCTCGATATCAGTTGATGGCAATTTTTTCCCCTTTCACCTCAGGACCTCTGTCGAAACTAATTTTAAGTATTCAAATACACTAGTTTACGTTTAGTATAGCCATGACCACCTCCTGTCTTATTAGTTCGTCATCAGACTTTCATCATCATCATCATCACGGTGGAATACCTTATCGAGGCCAATTCAATAAACCTAAACAGTATAGTAAGAATATTTTGTTAGAAACCAGATTTTAATATAATTTGCGATATTAGGTCTATATCACGGGTTAAGATGTCTAGACGTACTAAAAATAACTATAAATCGAAAGATAATCTGACTTTCGATTTCTCTAATCGCGATTGAATCAGTTTTAAAATACAAAATAAAATACAAAAATAATCGAAATCAGTTAATACTTTTGAGAGCTATGATGCTACGGACAGACCAAGGCCTTAAACTTATCAGACAGGTAAAAACGGAGGATGATAAACAAAATGAAATCTTATCTATTTGATTTACCTACTCAGTGTTTTAACTTGGACTATTCTAAGAGCAAGACACAGATTTTTTGCATTATCCTTAGCTTTTAGAATATGGCGAGTACACGCGCAGAATCTAAATGCGGAACACCGCACAATATTAGTTTAATCAAGCAACTGTGCGCTAAAAATGGTATTTTATTTGTGCACCTTTCGCTTACAGCATTACATTCAAAGCATATTTACGTACTAAGAATCTGTATTTCATACAGCGTACCTAACGTTTAAATTTTACTTATTCCCGAAATCATTCCGGCCGGGGTGTGCTAAAGCGTTGGCAGTAAGCACATTATGAGCATTCAGACGGAGAAATCCGTGAGGCTTTGTTTGCACACACACGTGGCCCGTACGTAAACTGAGAAATACTACTGAAATAGAACAATTTATGGTTACATTTTTGTTGGTCAGCATTGGGTTATGATGAATCATAACTTGCAAATATGTTTATCTTTATAAGCCCAGACAAAAACAGCGTAAACATGTATTCATGTCCAGCCAATTTAAATAAGTCCACCATTTAGAGTTATAATTAATAATTATTAAATTTAATTGGGTTGTTTTCTTTATTTTAAAGGAAATTAAACCCATAATAGCAGGTATGCTAGCTATATTGTACCCCAAAAACTAGACTCGTATAACAAAAACATCCCTTACATAACTAACACTATTACTTACTGGTTAAATAACTTGAAGGTCACTGAGGGAGGCCTATGTTATCGCGGGTCTGGGTGTTGTGGTACCGTCGTTTTTTCTGAATTCTGTAACACAAGTGCTTTAGCTACTTCCCATAGGATCAGAGCAATGTATGTGATGTTGTCCAATATTTATTATTATTTATATAATGGTCCTCTAGCGAAAGTTGTTGTATTTGATTAGGTGAAATATAAAAGAAAATTAACAAACAAAATAAGACTTAAAAGGTATACTTATAAATAAGACTACAAACGAAGTCGCGAGCAACAGCCAGTATTAATATTTTAGGTGGACCTCTGATGAACAGCCATTCCACTAAGATATTAAATTGTAATAACCATAACTCTTTTAAAACCAGAATTAGAGTTTGCTTAGTAAAAAGTGGTGGTAAAATTGTCAGCCCGTATGGAAGCACCCTGCTCATTCACAATGTTATTATATCTTTCAATGATTGCGAACATTGCAATTGAATAGACACAAGCAAAATCAAATAGAAATGTTAGACGTTACTTATTTATAAACAGTATAGAATAATATGATTAATTCCAAGCCGTCTGTTTGTGGCAGCCCTTAAAATAAATAAAATCTAAATCTATGTTTTTGTCTTCAGTTCACCCCCTGGTGCAAGTGCCGAACCAGCTGGTCGGTGCACCAACAGGCACTGACGTCACGCTGCAATGTCATGTCGAAGCCTCGCCTAAGGCAATCAACTATTGGACCAGAGAAAATGGTGAGTCTTGGACAACGCCTGAGTTAATTCTTAAATAGGTATCGTAGAACGTACATGCGATCAACACGGAAAACCTTAACTGGTGATGTCAGGATCATCACCATCATGTAAATTAAACATGCGATTTTGACCGAGAATGTTACATTTTCATAGATATATTTAAAGCCTCGTGTGAGGTAAAAATGATAAACAATAGCGTGAAATATCGCTATTAAATCTACTAAGTTACGGTAAACGCGCATAAACACTTTTCAATTGGTATCTTGTGTTTAATAATTATCATCATTGTATTTTAAGGTGGGGTTTACAAAAGAACATAGAACCAGAGCAAGAGCATAGTTTGCTTGAAAATCTTGTTTTGTAGGGTTCCGTAACTTAAAAGGAAAGACGAAACCCTTTTTGGATCACTTCGGTGTCCGTCCGTCTGTCTATCTGTCAAGACCATTTTCATCAGTAACACGTGAAGGTACCATGTTAAAATGAATATTTAACACTCCAGTCCCTTGAAACTGTGAAAAAATAAACTTCCAAGTCAAAACAAAAAAAAACGGCTGGTTATGTCGCATAAAGCATTAGGGAATCAAAACATATAGCAATTCCCGTTGACTTAGAATCAAGGAATTTGGCAAGAAATTCAAAAAATTACCAAACTAGGAAAAAGCGGTATAAATCTTCGAAAGATAACCTTTGCGGACGGACTATTTACATACCTAAAAGCTTGTACGGAACCCTTGGTGCGCGAGTCCGATTCATACTTGGCCGGTGTTTTTGTAATGTCATTAAGCTATAGTTTAAGTCAAATAGAACCAGAATAAGAGCAAAAGCATTATTTGCTTGGTATTTTTGTTATTTTAGGAAATTTTTCGCACGCTTGTCCGTGTTTTTATCAAGCGGGCGAGTATTTTTAGAGCATTCTACGGACTTTGTTTATGATCTTCGAAATAATGCTCGGTCTCTATTTATACAAAAAGAATTTTATAGAGTGGAGATGGAATAAGCGTTCGCTTTTTAGTACAAATTAATGCATTTTTACCGTTGTAAACCATCTTTACATTGTAAGAGCACGTAATAAGAAGTAGTTATGGGTATTCAGAAGTTAAACTACATGCACCTAGACATCGCTCACGACACGAAATGTCGGAAAGCTTGGGCTCGAACTGTTTCACCAGCGTGATCCGCGATTTCGTGTCTGTGATCGATGTCTCATCACTTCAGCCGTAGGACGTCCATACCTGAACATAGTCCTCCCCAAAAAGGGGAGGATTGCCAATATTCGCCACGCTTAGTAGACGGGTTCAGCGATGTCTCATCATCATCATCATCATCATCATTTCAGCCATAGGACTTCCACTGCTGAACAAAGGCCTCCCCTAATGGCATTATCATCGGGGGGGATTGCCAATATTCGGATGTCTAAGTGTTCGTTAATGTTTAATTAAATTATCACACTGGTTATTAGCAAGTTAACACAATAGTGAGTGTAACAGAAGAAAATAGGGTACCTAACAGGAGCAAAAAGAGGAATGTTCAAATGTTTTTTCATATTTTTATGTTACCTTTTAGCCTTAAGTAGCTAAACAAATCACAAAAACAGTTTTTACAAAAGCATGCATAGTCATACAATGTTATTATCATTATGCAAATATCACACGTTTATAAGCTGACTAGCTATTGCCCGCGACTTCGTTCATAAAAAAAATTCTGCGCAACTTTTTTCATGTTTACTTTCAAAAGAACCTTCTCCTGACAATAATTAACAAAACAAAAAAAGAATTAGGGAACTTGTTCCATCCGTTCACGCGTGATGCAATGACCAAGGGAAATAGAGATTAATTTATATATATATATATATATATATATATATATATATATATATATATATATATATATATATAGATTATAAAATTAAAGTGCCCTGTTCCCTGTATCTTGTAATTGTGTCATTCCTTGTTTAACTCCTGTATCCTTCCTGTTTAGCTATTTATATGCAAAAGGATTCGTGGCTAGTTACAGTATTCGTTTAGGTTTAAACGCCACCTGACTTTACATGGTGACCTTATAGCGTCTACTGTTATCAGGACCCGCCTGCCAGTCAACCCTAAATAATTTAAGCTACCTTGTGACCTAAAACACAGGCAGACTACAATGTACCTCAGTTATATCCCTAATAAACTGCATAACAATAGAAGCATGCAGTTTTATTTAAAATCTATAAATATTGCGTTCATAAAATATGGAAAAGTAAATTTTATTCGCCTATGAATAAAAACTTTTTAGCAACATAAATTATGTTTTCATTTTTATTTAGAACTATTGCCAAAGTTTAGAGATCTAATATCGGGTTATCATCGTATTTTTATTACAACAACCATTTAACTTGGCTTAATAAATTATAGCAGATAACTGTTTATGTTTGCGTCGTAAACTATAAGACTATTAAGTCCGAAGCACGAACCTCAAGAACGGAATGAGCAACTAATTTCATTATTCATAAAGCATATTGGAAGCGTTAAAGCACTCATTAAACTCGCCGTTATTCATAATCCCGGCATCCTCCTTGACAGCTTCGGCTAGTTCATACTTCAAGCTATTTTTACGATCGTATTTAAAAGGAGAAATTATGCTGTTATTTCATGTCCGTTTTTCATTTTGCGCAGATTTATTTTGACTTTGATTATACAGCGTCGATGTTACGGCCTATTAACGACCCCATAATTATGCCGGGATGACAACGTGAAATATAGCTGAAATTAATAAGAGGAAGCAACCGTTGTTACTTTAAAAATATTGCGTGTGATAATCCCATAATTCGTCTTTTAGCACCGAAGAATGCGATAAAAATTCTTAATCAGATTGTGTCTTAATTTTTTTTTTATGTGTTCACAGTTGAATTAAACAAGAATTATTTAAAAAGAGCCTACAACCTTTTTTTTCTGACTTCGTAGATATTTTTTTCTTTAATCCTTGCTCTGAAATAATTAATTTCAGAATTGTCTAGCTTCCGTAACATTTTCTTTAATTTCCTTCTAATATCAATGTCAGAATCTAAACAGAAAACATGGCACCCATCAAAACCCTGTTTAAACTGGAGTCAAATGAAAACCACAAAGTGAACTCAATAAAAACACCTGCTAACTAATACAAATAAGGCTCTTAACCTAACAAAACATTGGAGGGGTCGAGAACTTCATTACTTCTCATTAAAATGGCGCCCGCTGGATAAAAGTTGCTTATTTAGTGCTCGAGTGACATATGGACGAAAGTTCCCTTTGTGAGTGAACCGAGAGATAAGCATAATATTTACTTTACTGTGTATATTTTGTAAGGTTAAAAATACTATTTGGCAGATAAAAATAATTAGCTTCGTCCTAAAGATAACGAACTGACCATTGACTGAATGACATTTAAATGAGTACAATTTACTTAAAAGATAATCAACGAAATATTGAATCAATATATTAGTATCATATTTTGTTATGACCACCACCATATGGTTAGGCCAACCATGTTTTGCTCTTAAAAAGTCTAGTAATTAAACAGATTTTTTTTCTTTCTATATGGCAAAATATGTGGCACACTTGTGTCAAAATACTTTACAGTTCAGAATTTGGTAGTCTAATTCATTAAGAAGCTAAAGAAAGTTTAGTGTAGAGTAGAGGCACAACGAAATCACCATTTAAAAAAAACATTTATTGACTTTTTTTTAAATGTATTAGTAATTTAATTTTACTTTCTGATAAGCATGGTGTGTGTATCGTAAATAGGATCTCGTAAATAAGATGACCGCAAATGGGTACGTAACGTTTCCTTCTTTACATTAGTAGATTATCTATTGGTTTAAGTGTGCAAAAAATGGTGCAATTAATGCTGCATATCGATAGTAAAACATAGGACGTTACTTCTCTGTTTCACTGCTAAGTCAATACAAATGTGTAAGATCAAAATGAACAAAATTAAAATTTCCACATTGGAATACAGACAAAGTAAATCTATAGTGATAGCGCTTCGCTAAACTGACAGACACGAATGGAATGATATGCATTTTCCTAATTTCCGTCGTTGACGTTATCCTAAAAATACATTACACATGAATGCACTCACGGTCAATAGCTATCTCTCTTTCCTTTCATTTTTTTATCATGGAATAGTGTAACACCTACTACATGGGGTTGAGGCATACTTCATAAAGTGGCCATGTAACATTTTAAAAATGAAACCTTTGCCTTTAAAACATGAACTCTGGTTCTATTCCACTCAACATATAGATCTGACTACATAAAAGACCAAATGTTATGAGAACAAAATAATCTCAGTCGAATATATTGTAGGATGGCCTGAAAAACCTAGAACAACCACATATAATTAACGTCTATTAGTCAAATGCGTTGGAATCCCCTTCAGGTCCTCCATCCATACCAACCTTGTATTCAATACTGTGCTTAACATATCCGTTACTGTCCTTGTATTTAGTGTAGTGTTGTAACTTCTCCGTGAACTGTTACACCCCTCGGTGTGTATTATACATTCGGCCACCTTACGAGGAGGTACCTGGCGCACTGAACAACAGGTTTGTCTTTAGTTCAGGCACCAACCTCTCACAATCTTATCAACCCAGCAAAAATTATTACCTTGTTAAACTTTCCATCAATTAAGAACGCTGGAGTAAAATAAACAAATAGTTTATGTTTATTGTCGTCCGTCTATTGAGCAGACTAAAGAAAGTTGTCATTTTTCTTTTTGCTCATTATTGATTAAATTTCTAAAAGTAAAATTAGGCAACACTTCAGTAGGAAAACAGAAGTAATTTGACACAATACAAATGAAAAAAAAAAGATTAATTAGTCTACCATAAACCTGCGTCATAAATTCACTATCATGGCAATAGTTATTAAATATAACAAAAAATACAATTCACTCAGACCAAATAACAGCTCCAATATCCTAGGGATAATGCGTTTCAGCGAGCAACGCGCAACTAAACTCGAGTTAGCAATGGATTTATAGCGACCACAGTACTAGAGTTGGCCGAAGGTATTCCAGCTGACAAATAGATTTAAACTTAAATTTGATATAATTTTCATATCAAAATAATAATAGCTAAAGAAAATTAAAAGTAACGTTATACAGAATTTAAATTGAATTATTAGTTTTCTTACTTGCAACCAATAAAACCGCCAAAAACAATGACTACCTGTCAATATTATTTGTAATCAAGTTTTTGTTGGAACCGTAATTAATTTACTACAAATATTACATCACTGGTAGTTCTTCACAATACCCTTTGTGTAAATATCGAATTTTCCATTTAACTTTCAGGGCCAGTAGGGTTGAATTTTATAAAAATCTTCATTCCTTTAAGCGTAATTCCACCGTATTCCGTTGTCTAAATTTTATTTAAACGTTTTTAGCAGTGTAAATTTCGCATCTCCTGTAAGTCTGAAACTCAAAAGGATTCTTGTATGTATAGATTTAAAAATCTCTTACAATGCATTTAACTGAAATGCAGCATTATCCTAAAGTCCAGCGCCAATACCCGACCGGAATGCGTTGCAGTGGGCAGGCGACAACGCGCTACTAAACTCGAGTTAGCAATGGATTTACGGCGTCCGCGCCCGCGACATGTGTGAGGCCCGCAGCTGCCCGACGGCCGCAAAACGAACAAAACTTTTTCGCAATGCGGTCTTTAAACTAATATTTTTTGTCGGTCTAATCGAACAGTTTATGCGGTCGAGAACTCCGACGTTTGCGATGTAAAATTGAGACTGAATCGTGCGAACGAGTAGTAACACTCGTATCTGTGGAACGCAGACGGCTACTTGAGAATGGTTTTAATGCGAAGAAATATTATATGCACTTCTTTTGAAAGAAGTTTATGATCGGAAACGTATTTTAGGAAAATATCAAACCAAAATAATTCCTATTTATTGTCTAGTCTGCTGCATTGAAACCAGAATGTAAATTACATTTAAAACAATTATAACAAACGAGTATCTAGTAAAGTTTATAACTGAACACCGTTTAAGTGTTTACAGCACATCACTAGTGGATTATTGGTTGTACCATAACCAGCCGGATACATAGTACAGGCAGATTTAGATGCAGTTATAAAGGCAACCGAGCTCGCCATTACGCGGCCAGAGCGACCGCCCGCGCAAAAAGCGGACCAAATTCTATTACTGCCTGATATGCAACAAAGACCGCCGGCCCGCCCGCTCCAAATTGCTTTAGGCCACAGTCACCATATTTACTCTCGTACCTACAGCGATAGTGCAAATCAAAATTCAATTTAGGAATTCAATAACGGTCACGGTTACAGTTGCAGTCTTCAATCAATGCGGTGCCGCGGCGCGTGGGCCGCATCTGCGTAGACGCGTTAACAAATAGAGGGGCAGACGGCTCTCCAGGGCCATAAATTACGGGAAGTACAAATTAAATTAGGTTATACACAGGCTGACGAGAGGGACAAGCGGCGGGCCGGCCGCGGCGGACACGGAATGGGTGGGACCGCCGCTCGCGCCAGATCGCCGTGTACGCAAGCGACAACTTTTTGTGTTATTTTAATCTTCCAATTCTAATTAAATTTCATTTCTAAATTGCTACATTTAAAAAATTCTACTGTAATCAAACAACAAAATTAAGACACGAACGCTATATTCAAGTAGGTATATGGAGAATGAATAGGATCACATTATATTAATGTAGGTTTAACGTATAACGTCAGTTCAGTTTAGTGCCAAATGATATCAATATTGATATAATCAATTTCACAATAAACTATAACGAACTATTAATTTTGCAATTAAGTTGCAATATATAGACTTGCTTCGCAATAAAAACTTATTTCAATAAAAAGCAATTTGCAAGCGAAACTGTCAAAAAACTTTAATAAACTTTAATGTTTTACGTACTAACAAGTATTTCGCTAACTGCGTTTTAATCCAACTAGCGAACAGCCGTATTTCTGCCAACTTCGTAGCTGCAAAGCTTCGCTGGAATTGGTTGGGATATTGACAACTAATTAATAAACTTGTCAAGTAATGAATTTAAAATCGGACAATTTGAATTTTACTCTTAACAAAGTCAGTGAATAAAGAGTGCTGTAACGCACTGCCGTTAGGACTGTCGCCACAGCCTAAATATCGGTACGCCGCCGGCAACTGAGAAGCGTGGACGGAAAATGACGCCCACGTTAATCCAAAATAGGTTGAAGAAATTAATTTGACATTATGTGGTGGGTTAAAAAGCCTATGACAGTACAGTCAACGTCAAAATTATGTATATAATAAATATGTATTTTGACACACGCTGACACTTGATACTTACAAAACTGTTTGTCTGAACATGAACTCTATTACTAGTACAAGAGAATTAAAAGTCTTATGCTGGCACTTCACATGGCGATAGGTATACAAACGTTTATCTACTTTGTCAAATGTCATCCACGTGTAGACACACATATTTGCCAAATTGGCATAAATTGGCAAACTTGACATGAGTAAGACAACATAACCAACATTTTGCCGTTAGCGTACATTTTACACATTTGACGTACCTTTTTAGCCTCTCATGTGTAATGTGTAATTTTGTCCATTTACGTACCTTTTGAACCTACTCAATATCTGTGTAAAACGATATTAAGGGCGATGATGATGTATGTAAATCAGCGTTGCTAGGGGGATCAAGGGTGTGCGACGCCCACCCAAGAATTCTCTTCGCAGTCGCAGTCGCCAATGCCGTCGCGCGCCGTTGGTATGCCCTCTAGTGTAAAAATGGCCTAATATCTCGAAAAAAAATTGCGCTCGCTTCGCTCGCAGCTTTTTACAGATACTTACATTAAAATAATACTTTTCACCACTAGTAGTTCTCTTTAAAATTTTAAAAAATTTCGCGCTCGTGGCGCTCGCGCAGGATACAATCTACTGACTGAGTCCAAGTACGATAGGTCACGTAGGTAAATAATTAAAGTGTTTTAATAAAATTTTCGTATTATTATAGCGGGCAGAGAATGATTACATTTGTAATTAATTTTTAGCAGCAAGGGTTTTTTATATCTTTTAAAAATGTAACTATGATTAATTTTATCGAATTGAAGTCTATCCTGACTGCACCTGGATTGCAATGCAAATGCCTACCGCCATGTGAAGTGCCAGTAATACAACAAGAAAGGTAAAAAAATACATTTAACCTGTACTTAGGTATCTGTTAGATGGGTAGCCTTTTCATTAACTGTGACTTTTTATCAAAACCAACGTTCTCAATTATTTCCAAAGGCTAAATTCGAAGAAACTTTAATTGACTAAAATAAGTTTTTAAGATATCACAATGTGCATTTTTGAAAGGATTTGCCTTTGAAAAATCCTAATAAATTTTGTTTGGTAAATTATTGGTAATAGTATGTCACATTTGGTAGCGACGACTCAATGAGAATTCCGAATTGTCGATTAATTAATAAAGTTGTCGAGCAATAAACAAAAGAGGGCGTGTCTGCGGCTGCGGCCATCGAGGTGTCAGTTACAGCGCGCGCCACAGATTTGTGGTCGAGGCGCAGGTCGAGGTCTCTTGACCGATCTCGTTGTCTTTGCCTGACCGCGGTTATTAATGAACTTTGAATAACAAATAGACCTGCTGGTGTAGATGCCATGCCAGATGCAGTATTAAAGTGGTGGAACAGATCTATGTACTCGGTTTACTGGCCACAATTATAGTAAAAGTACTAACCGTCATATTAATAAACTCGTTTTATAATCGGAATAACTTTTGCACCAAAGCTAGTATGTATATGGATTTTAAAACCAGCAATGTTGTGAAATTTGACACGTCTCAATAGTGGTGACTTACAATAACATAAATTGGTTAACTTATCTTTAGTTATGGTTTAAATCTTGTCAATATTTTTATTAATAAGTCCAGAAAATCATACATAATGTGGATTTAATGCCATGGGACATTCTCTGCCACTTCCTTATCTTTAGCAAACTATTTATTGCACATTCCTTGGTAAGGTTTTGGAATATAATTTGCATTATACTCCGAGCATTTTAAACTGTTTTAAAAGACGTTTACAGAATAATATTTTTCCCATGAACATGAAAAATTATGGGACCATCATCGAAATTATTTAAAAAAACGTTGTAAAAGTTCTTCATAATCAGGAGTAAAATACCCTGTAGATACTTACAAAGTACTTTAAACTCAGTTCTGATACAAGAAAAAACATTTTCTGAAGAAGTGAGGTCTTTAAATAAATCTGAAGTTAGTTTTAATTCATGCTAGTGTGCTACCGTTCGCAGTTGGAACCTGTTTATAGTCAAGGCCAAAAACTAGAAAATACTTTTACCAGGATTTAAACCGTATTACAAGGGAATAAGATTCCTAAATCCCAAAAAAAATCATTTTTCTCTCCACCATACATACTTCCATTATCGGTAAACAAAACAAAGACGATAGAAACTACTCTGAAAATATCATGTACTTCATATCATTCATCATCATCATGTTCAGCCTGCTCAGCTCAGCTGGATATAAGCCTGCCCCAAAAACCGCTAAAGAGCGAGATCTCCCGCTTTTTAACCAACTTCAAAAAAAGGAGGAGGTTCTCAATTCGGTTGTATGTTTTTTTAAAAATGTTTGTTACCTCAGAACTTCGCCATTAATGAACCGATTTAAAAATAAAATTTTTTTTTCAATTGTAAGGGTATACCTCCAGATTGATCCCATTTTTTTCAAAATTCAATTCTGATGATGGGATCCATGAGGAATTGAGGGAACTCCTAAAATATTATAGGTATACATATAGCGATTTTAGTATATTTAACAACAAATCGAGCATTTGCATTCAGAAAGTATCATTTGCAGAGGTGGAACTGATGAAGGAGACCATAGTTGGCCATAACAGTCTTCCACAAGTGCGATAAGATAGTTTCATTGAGACAGTAAGCCTTGCCATAGTTGACAAATCAAATTTTAATAAATTATTCTGGTGAGAATGATACCATCAAACTGATATGATGAAGAAGGCGGAAGGTAAGCACCGGAACTCTGTGATAAAACAATGTATCATAGCCGTGTTTAAACTTATTTGAATCGTCATGACAAGCAATTCAGCTATAATTACATCAAAAAACAGACAAATAAAACAAATTTTTATAAAAAAAATAACCGACTTCAAAAACACTAAAAAGCTCAAAATAACTCCTATACAATCATACCAAACAGTTATTATTAGAGTCGGTGCCAGCCATAGTGTTTGAATGTAGTTGTTTGCACCGACTCCATAAATAACTGTTTGGTATGATTGTTGAAAAGTTATTTTTAGCTTTTTAGTGTTTTTGAAGACGGTTATTATTATTTTTTAAAATTGTTTTTTTCATCCAGCTACTGCCAGCCAACTTCCTAAAGTACATTGAGTTAGGGGGCGTCTTACACTACGTTTGCCGAGGCGTGATCTATACTCGAGAACCTGTTTACTCCACCTTTCATGACGATGTGGCTGGCCCACTACCACTTTAGCTTGCAACATTTCTGGACTATAACTTTCGCATTTTTCGGATGACATCGTTCCGGTTCTTATCCAACCTGTTGATCACAGAGACATCCAAACTTATAATAAAACTGATAGAGTCAAATTTTGTATATTGAACATATTTTCGAGGACATTCTATTATCGATACTGTATCCAAAACTGAATTTTTCTCTCATTTTGGTCTTTCTGTCTATCTGTATATTGGCCGCTTTACACTGAAATTACTAAATGAATTCAAGTGAAACTAGGCGTTCGCAACTCGGACGACACATTTGATATCTCCAACACATCTTCATAGGGATTTACAAGGTCGAGCGCACGGACCAGTTTAATTACCTTGGATCTGTACTTCACGCGTCGGGAGACATCGATTGCGACGTCAAAGCACGCATTGCTGCTGCGTGGGCCGAATGGCGAGAGGTGACTGGTGTCATTTGTGACCCCAAAATGCCGGTTAAGCTGAAAAGACAGATCTATAAATCCATCATTGTTGTAACAAACAAACATTGTAACAATGCCGCCACCGCCAGGTCCTGGCAAAGGGGTAGACCCAAGAAATGCTGGCATGACGTCGTGAGGGCTAACATGCGTGCCAATGATGTCACAACTAGAGACGCTCAAGACCGTGCAAAGTGGAGGAGTAAATCAAGGAAAGCGGACCCTGGGCTCCAAAGCAATGGCTTTGGACGCAACCGGGATTGCCCGTATAGATGAAGAAGAAGAAGATTTTCATAGTGATCTTCGTTGGACAAGGAAGCCTATGTCTCCTTGGGATAGTTCACCTTCTCAGAAGTAGAACAGGTGTCCCGATTATAAGGTTACGCTGTCATCCCCTTGTCTTCGGACTTCGGACAAACCTAGAACGTGCTGCTTTATATTTTCAAGTTCTACTTCGAGTTCCACCAAACTTTCGTCTAGCGGTACACTGCGCCCATAACCCTAGCTTAGTTTTTGTTTACTTCAATACAATCGTATGTAAAACATTATATTACATATTTGTAAAGTAAATCATTTGGTAATCGTTTGGTAAATTCGATATACCAACTATCTACAATATTTTAATTAATTGTACATGCTATGGTTAAATCGATCCATTTGATTAATATATTAATTTATTTATCAAAGTAAATAGTTTCAGATGGCCTAATTGACAATCATGCACACACAAATGACTATACAATGAGCTGAGCTATGATTAATGATTGCATAATACAGAACTAAGCCTAATAGTACAATATCACACAGATGAAACGTTTAATACAAGTTTCTCTCTTAAAAATTCCAGCACGCGGTAAAAGTAACAAGAATCCCATAATGAAATACCTATTGCCAAAAAAGTGAAAAATTTCAATTAAATATCTTTGTGACTGAATAAACCATGGTGGCTGGAAAATAAAAAATAAAACTGCTGCCGCAAAATAAGCGGAGGAAGAAGAATGCAAGCAATTTTTAATGTAGAACGAGCAACGTGACCCGTGGCCACAATAATAATGTAGCCAACGACGAAAATTTAGGCAACTCGCCGAGCCCTCTTTAGACATTCAAAACGTTTTCCCGCTAAACTTTTACCATTAGAACCGCAGGCATTATTGGATAAACAGCGTGAACATAATCAGCCATAATTGGTGCGAATCTGTAAAGCGCATTTAGCTCTCTGACTGATAAATTTAACGGTAGCAAATAATGATAATACTTGCTCTTAAAATCAACATTTTGCTGTTAACATTGCAACATCGAACAGAAATGGAAATATTATTTTAACTGCGTATCGCGTTGTAGTAGCTTTTAATGTTGGTAATGTAGAAAAGTACATAACGGTGGAATGTATAGCTTTGTCCGGGATGCGACACGCCGAAACAACATATTTCAATTCGATATCAGGCGGACAATGGTCGGAAGTGGGCGAATATGAATGGTCGGAAAGGCTTCTGCCTATCGAGTAAGGGTGCCCAAGCAAATAACTGTATTAACTGACATTGTGAAAGGTAACAACGATTCGAGTCAATTCATCTGTGAACGGGGTGGTGGCTTTCAATAGTTTGTTATTTTTGTCGTATTTTGAAATACGAAATGTTTGCGGAAAGCTTTTCACAAACTCGTTTGCTCGAAAACCATATTTTTTAAACCTGTTTGTGTCTCAATGCCCTAGTTATTTTTATCTAACATTTTGTATACAATAATTTAACTAGATTATAGTATCAATTTATACTGTATATATCTTGTACTGTATATTCAGTATGGATTAAAAACCATATTCTTTACAGGTGAAATGATAATAACGAACGACAAGTACCAGATGAGTGAGATAAACAGCTCAGCGTACAGCGTGCAGATGCGGCTCATAGTGCGCAACATACAACGCAGCGACCTCGGGGGGTACAAGTGTATATCAAAGAACTCCATTGGGGACGCTGAAGGGAACATTAGATTGTACGGTAAGTGTCTAAAAGTTATATTTGGGTCATCAAGCACATACCCTATAAATAAGTAATACAGACCATCTATCTTCGAAGATGAGTGATTTTTCACATAAACTAGTATACGTTGGCTAGTCTTGTCAAATCTTGCCCACTAAAAAGTTTATCACTGATCAAATATGGGCGGATATGTTGTCAAACAAAATAAATCTACTCTTTAGGGTAAGTGCACGATGTCAATACATTGTGAAGATAATAATTAACAGATTGAGGTTAAGCATATGCCTAATGCAACTAAAATCATTACGGAAATATCGATTAAAAGCAAAGGAAACATCACATAATTTAATTAAAAACGCCGAGGGCTACACTATTTGAGATAAAGTTACATTATATTAAATAATAAGCAATAGACTTAAAGATCCAACGATTTATAGCTTATTCCTGAAATAATACAATATGTTATTAAAAACGTCTAAACATGATAGAATAAAAACTCTAACATGCATGATATAGTACTATTTATAAACTAATAAATAGATAAATATCATAAAAGCACAGACAAACTACTCCTAATACATCCAGGCAAAATACATAGTCTATGTATACCATGCTCTTTGCACAGTAATCTTAGAGAGTACAAATGCATATCGAAGGGGCCCACAGAGACGCTCAGGGCAATATCAGGTTGAGCAGTAAGTATCACCTCAGAGTATCTACGGACGCTAACAAATTTGTTTGGCCACAAAAGCATTAAGCTTTTTAAAAATGTAAATAAATGTATAATGTTATTTTGTGTATTAGTCTGTAGGGTTATTGAAAAAAGTTGATCATATGGGAAAATTCAGGTGCTTTTTTCTTTAAGAATCAGAACCACATTAACATTTAGATATCTATTTCCACGTTAATTATCATTATCATTAATGGTATGTACAGTATTTGTTTGTTTTTATTTCGAAACACATCATTATTTATGTTAACTATTAACATGTTCCATTAATACTAGAAGCTGGTTCTGACGGAAATAAAAGTAAAGCATCCTTATAAAATATTGACATTGAAATTATATTTTTACACGATATATTATGCTATTGCATATTTCTCTTATCATAGTCGTATTTTCCCAGCCGCATCGAAGCATGCATTTTTACAATAACAATCTCATTTTATTGTAAAAATTTTAAAGGTTAATTATTTATCATAGATTTTGATGTGCTAACAATGCTAAACCTAAACCTAGTCAATTCCTAGATATTTAATCGAATTCTTAAACTAGGATAAAGTAATCTTGCTACCTCAACAACACTCAATTTTGCAAGCGAGAATAAAATCTTTTTCTTTGAGCACTGCGTAGGAAAGCTACAATTAGGATCAACTTCACTTGATTGCACCGCTCACTTCACGGCCCGCTAACGTTTCTCTCAATACAGAAATGGAGCTACCGCATCGGAAATCTCGAGATGAAGATGAGCGCAGCAATTCCCTGGAGGAGACAAACGATGTGCGCTCCAGTCTCCAAGGTCCGCTGCGGGAAGGTGGGCCCCGCGGTGAAGATGCGGGGTTCTTCGGTGGGGCACCCCCCACCGCTGCGTCGACCCGCATCGTACCCCACACAATCTTTTTAATATCGGCCGTTGTCTACGCCGCGTAAACTTTGCCCTTAAACCATGCGAAGTTAGTAACACATAGTTTAGACAAAACAGTCAGCTCAATTCATGCAGCCCCGCTACAATACACCTTTAGAGAGCGCTCGAGCGGGATCTATTTGATTGATTTTGCGGCGTAAAATGCGCAGTAAGGCTTTACGAAAACTGTGAATTCCAGAATTTCCAGAACTTTACTTCAATAATGTAGTTAAACGTATTTCAAACTCAGTGTTTTCTTATTGACATTTACATTGATTTGACTCGCAGGGAGTAACTGAAAGAGAGAGAAGAGAGAATACTTTAGCTACATTTAAAAAATAATAATAGTATCTGAGCTGTTTGCTTAATTGGAACTGTGGTAGCGTGTAACATCACATATTTATTATTGTTCTTCCGAGTTCAGACATGATTTTCTCGTCTCACCGAGTGAATATTGTCCGGGCTTATGCCTACATCTCAATATTGTTAAATTTGACGATGCGCATGGCGTAGCTATGTTCAGTAATTATCCGGTGTAATCTATATCGAGAGTCGGACTGGAATATAGTATTGACTAGTTGTTAAACTAATGTAGTTAATGTCCAATGAAGGAATAAATTGACGGTATGTAATAGGAGATAATATTTAATGAACCAAGCTTCTGATTATTGTAAATGCATAATATAGGTAATGATGAAACTGTATCCATTATGTGAGGTAAATTTTATGTAATTGGAAGTTCTGAATTATTAATTTCATCGTAAGAGATTATTTCAAATTCTATATTTAATTTTTGTAACCGCGACATATGAAATCATATTGTAAATAGACTTACATGTTTAGTAACTGTTAAGTATATTCCTATCTCAATCATTCTTTTTTTTAATGCAATTTAGTCACGTCTTGATATTTTTTAAAATAAATGTAAAGAAAATGTAATTTCTGTAACTTATTGTTTTACTTCATATTTTGTAAAACATAATTATTTGACGAAATACCGTTATTAATAATTTTAAAATCAAAATGCGAAAGTTTATTATAATGTCGTAACGTTGTAAGTATATTAAATTATGAAGTGTTAAAATGTATATGTACATAAATTGTAGTTATAAATATAAAATCGATTTTGCTTATTTTAACTATACTAAACTCTTTAAAGTTGTGTATTGTTTATGTTTTCCTACGCGATGTAATAAAATTCTTCGTATTTTTTCGTTTTACATTAAATTAAACCGATGTACATTCTAAAACTACGTTTAAACGACTATAGGGTATTTTGTAAATTGTTAATGTTTTAATATTGTTGAATTTTATGATCAATTATTTGTAAACTAAATAATATGCCCGTTGAGTAGATGTTTAGTTACAAACGAGGTAATAATAAGAAATAATTTTTCAAAAATACAATATGTATGTAGATTTCTAATACCCAATTAAGACTTTTTGTTATCATAATGTAACGAGTCTGTAACAACTCTGTCAGTTTTTATATAACGGCCTTATATAAATGTATAATATTGCCTGCGAAACAAATATAAACGAAGTAACGTCCAAACCGTTTTTTATTTACTCCTTTGACTTATTTTTTTTTATCTTCATTTATTTATACTACATCAATAAAATCTTTAATCAATGTGATAATTCCAAGGTAAAGGAACAAGATGTCACACATTATAAATATTTTTAATTACAAAATTTGCTTAAAACGTACAAACGTAAGTAATTTTACGAGATTTGTATAGTTACCTATACCAAAACACTGACCTGACCAATACATAAGTTACATCTTATATTAACAAACACATAAAAGTAAAGCACCTAACCTTTGTTCCCTACATAATCAGCATCGCTCAAAGTCCAAACATAACCAACTTACAAGGAACAAGATTCCTGTCCATAATACCTTGTACCTTAATTTTACACTTAGTCAAAATAGTCAATTTTGCCACGGGTCTGACAATATTCCGTATGTCGACCCTCTTAATGGTACCTTCGGACGAGCCGAGTAAGTGCGATCTAGATGGAGTGTAACCACTTGCATTAGCAAAATTACCTTGGTCCTTATTATTTTCATTGAGACAGACTTAGCTCAGAGTTTTGGGTGTAAATGGGTCTGACTACAGATAGCCCTGATTTTAAACCCTGTCTTTGCATTAATTACTAAAGTGGTAGCTAAGCACTATAATATATCTACCCTACGTACTTATCTTTTATCTTAAAAAATGTTATTTTTCCACACATTACAAATATCACTTTCAGACATTCCTATATGCCAAAACACAGTTTATTAAACTGTGTGTCTGTTGATGGTGCGCAGTGGAGTAATCGCCAATCTCTTGTTGATTCTGTTAATTCCTTTACTTTCTCTACATCCCGGCCTGTGCTTCTTTTAGTAGTATAAAAAAAAAAGTTTGTACACATTCATTTTGTTTGCGCATAAATTTTGGCGAGTTGTTGTTGTTGCTAAGGAAGGTCACTTAATTAAATAAAAGACCATACAAACAAATTCGAGAAAAAAAGACATTTATTTATAATAATTTTTTTTAAATAAAAAATTTCGCTAGGCTTTTTGTACACAGGCTTCCCTTAACATTTTAACCAGAATTATTTTCGTTAATTTAACAACACACTTAAAAAGAAGTAGTTGTGCTTTCCTTGAAACCCCTTTGTAATTATCTTATATCCAATTTTTGCTTTTAAAGATTAGGTCCTGACATATTCTCACTTCATAAAATGTACAGTGCTGAAGCAAAATAGAGTAAAGTATTATTACAGTTCAGTCTCTAATAAACCTAAATAGATATCTATTTTTCGGATAAATTTCAATCATGTTAAGTTTACTTTACCTAAATAATCAAAATGGCAATGGATTTAAAACATAATAAAGGTAGAATCAAAGTCAAGGAAACACACTCAGCTTTCATGCAAAACATTTAATAAACCAGAATGTTTCTTTACAAATTGCAGTAGTACGACGCATTTTTACTGAAATGCTATTAAAAGAAAGCGAATACAGAATATTCCCGTACATTTTTATTTAAACAGTCGCCCGATTAGATGAGCTAGAATTTGCAAAGCTAAACAATTACTATGCAGAGCAAAATATTTTCCTAGCTTACATTTCAAGCGCAATTTAGCTCAGCTTCAAACAACCATTGCAACTGCTTAGTTCCCCGCAAATTCTTGTCAAAAACGTTCTGAGTATTGTTTTAGCCGAGACAAGCACAGTCGTCTCTTTGATGCACAACTAGTACTGGGACTTGATATACGGTATCGTTTTTGGTATTTTCACTTTGATGTCCCAAACATACTCGTATTTAAACATGGTATGGTGGTCATTATAAAATTAGTTGCAGAATACTCTGTTACTTTTTATATGAAGCTACATTTCTGTTAGCGTGCAATAATACGAAATTTATTTTGGTATTTTTTTTATTCATCTGATAAATTATTATTATTATTTTGTTATTAGCTGATTTCAATTATCAATTATTGTACACAAATGACAACAAAAAAAAATTAAGTAATAAACAATTTTTTTAAGTAGGGGCAAGTTTGGCTGCTCTCGATTTTAAAATTACCCAGTAACCTAGTATTTTGAACTGATACAAATTCATTGTACGTGTTATATGCGTACTAGAACTGACGGCCAATTGGGCAGAGAGGGTCCCAAATGAGTCTACGTACTGGTAAGCACAGCGTGAGACGTCCACAACGTGGATAGACGACCTAGTAAAAATTGTAGGAAGCCGCTGGATGCTAGCCGCTTCCAACCGGTCAATCTGGAAGTCATTGGCCTATGTTCAGCAGTAGACGTCTGTGACTGAAATGATGATGATGATGATGATGATGACAAATGTATTTAAGCGGACGTAGCTTAATGGTTGAAGAGTCGCCTCACATCTGGAAAATATTTTTGACAAGCCAACTGTACATAAACAAATGAATCCATTTATTTGTTTAAGTACAGTTAAGGGCGATCTTACAACGGTATTGGTATAAAAACTGGTATCTTGACCTGAGTTAGTACTATCAAAGAGGTCTTTGATAGGGATAGACTATAGTGGAACACTAACCTAATAGACATGCGTACCTCCCTTAAATCCTGTGGGATACACTTAGTCTTACGTATCACGGTTTGCATCTTAACTACTCCTTATACGTACGTACCAGTTTATAATTACATAAGTACATGGTTCGAATTTAGTGTAATTGCCTATGTCAGGTATACATTGGTAAAAAAACAATAATTAATGAAATATTTAAATTATTCTACCTAAGAAAAGGAAGAAAAAGAATCATAGATAAAAAATGGTCTTTACAATAGACCACAACTATTTATTTACTTTGTGGCCGATATAATTTTATAAATTAACATTCATAATTATATTATTTAAGCTAAGGCTGAAACTATTGTAAACTAATTTGTAATCTCCAAAGATAAAAGCCATTTCAGTCATATGATAATTGAATCAAAACTAATCATAAGGTTCAGATTTCATGACATTGAATATATTTTAGTTTACAAAGACATTCAACTTGCCAAAGATGTAAGTATATATTAGTTCGAAAACTTTTGTAGATCATAACCTAATTATAAACTAATGCAAAAAAAATCTCCTGAACCATTGACTTTAGTGTTTTTGCAATAAATCGAATCTTTAAAAAACTTAAAACTAAGTAGGTAAGATACTTAAAACTAATTTAATATTTCATGTCTTTGAAAATGCAAAGTTAAGACATAGCACACTCATAAAAACTAGATGAACTTCAGCGTATCGTCTGAAATGTATTTAAGTATATAATAATATTGGTCATGACTACAATATCATCGACGTATAAATACCTATTTGTTTACAACACGACACACTCGGGAATACTCGCGGCGTCGGACGTCCGGTCACAATCTGCATAACAATGGTGTTCCATAGTTGCCGTACTCCAGATGGATGCTAATGCCATCTCTATTCATAATTCATGTCTTAATGAAGTGGACGAACTCGACTGTAAGACGTCACGACCCTTTGTCTGCGCGCAACTTAATCGGATTTGTCACCACACTTAGCGGTGTTTGAGCCATTTGAGTATTAGTTACTTGACGCTTGTAGTTTATTACTTTTGCTATCGAGCGTGATAACTCATTAAAGTAAATAGAGAGCCTGAGTGTTGTAAGACCAAGTTGTATACCAACGTGTAACTTCAAATACCGACGCAACACCTATTATGAGCTGATCTGATTGTCAATAGAACCGAAATCGAATGAAAATGGAATAAAAATACGTTCCTTAATTAACTTCTTAGTTACGTGATGTCATTTGTATGGGAAATCTTTTTTTGTTTTGATTTCATTTAAAAAGTTGTATTTGAGCACCAGAATCGGCTTCTAGGAGGTTTTCTGTATTTAGAATTACACGTTGTATAATATATTCAATCCAATGGGTTCTGGCCAATCAGAACATAAGTACATAGAAAATCAAGTAGTGCAGAAAACCTTAGAATATAATTGGTTGAATAAAATAAGTAAATCAACTGGAGGGACTAGGGGAACACGTGGCTTGAAGAGATGAAGACGGGTGATTCAAATTAGTACTACCGGAGATGTGGCCAAGAACTGAAGGTTAGTTGGCAGACAACCAGCCCTCTGTTTGAAGATACTTTGAGTCATAGTTAAGACTTTTAAGGGTAGAGTAACCTGAAAAGGGAGGCCTATGTCCAGCCATGGTTAGATAAAAAAAACTGCTTAAAGCGTTAAAATTATTGTGGCAGCTGGTTAATTTCGTGCTTAGGAATTCGTTTATTTATTAAATACTTGGACTATCATATCACTGAGCTCCAATGCAACTCCTGATATTAGAATTTTTGAATTCAACGCAATACCACGACTATGTATATCTATTTTGTTTAGGTACTAATATTTGTTATAACAACTTAGTATTATATCTGGTGTAAATCTGAAAAACTACTTCATTATAAGCAATTCCGTTTCATGTTGTTACTAGTCACCGCATCTTGTTTGTTGATCACTAAAGTAACTCATAAAGTAGGTATCATCTACATATATTTTTTGTCCATACTTACGTTTTACAAGCATATTGTTTAGTTTCATAAATTAAATAAAATAAAGATGTTTATATTACAAATTGTATAAATAAGAAAAATACAATATAATTAATCTAATTAATAGAACTCCGATCTTTTATAAATAAGGTTCCGAGCCAAAATAGTTATAACGTCGACTGACGCATGCGACTTCTAAGTCTAGCTGTGCGATATCATCATGTCAGCCTATTGCAGTCCACTGCTGGACGTAAGCCTCCCCCAACGAGCGCCAAAGAGCACGATCTCCCGCTTGATTCATCCAAGCTCGTCTCAGGTTACGCTACGTTTGCCAAGACGTGGTCTCCACTCGAGAACCCGTTTACTCCACCTTTCATCGGTTCTGCGACAGATGTGGCCGGCCCACTGCCACTTTAGCTTACTACATTTTAGGACTATGTCCATTACTTTGGTCTGCTGCCGGATAACCTCATTTAGGATTTTATCTTTTAACGAAATCCCAAGCATCGACCTTTCGATAGCTAGATTTACGCTATAAGTTTTTAAATAAATTAAAAAACCCTTATAAAGTGACTCAAAAGTTCCACCATAACTTACTGCTACAACCTACAGACGCAGCGATTACTGACAAAACAAACTAGCTGCAATCTGTTTACTTCCTAAATGAGCCAGACATGAGTTTCTAGACGCTACCGTATTTGCTCGAGACGTGTGAACACACGTTTACTATTGCAATTAATAATTTTATTTAAACCACAGACCTCAATAGGTATATACTATTTGTAAGTATAATTGATATCATAGTTTAAAAACTATAAAAGACACTATTATATGCATTGGACTGGAAAAGACGAATCAAATGAGGTCAAACACGAGTTTTACTAACAGCCATTGAAGAGTTTTACTATTCGCCACTTGGTTCGCCATCATCAGATCATAACGATGGTGTCAAATTATTGTACTGTCCGAATATCAGATACTTACAAAATCTCAAACCCAATACGTCAGCTAGAAGTAGGTAAATAACGACTTCCAAGATTTGATAACATGGTTAGTTACAAGTGAAGATAATAAAAGTGTGTATATTATTTGTCCACTTTTTCTTCGGGGTTAAATTTTTTCCTCAAGTATAAATTTATTCGAATATACAAAATAACAATTAAAATTCTAATAACACAAACATAAACTAACCTAAAACTAAAAGTTACCTACTCAAAAATAAAAGCGTGTCCATGAGGCACAGAGGCGAGAATGCTAGCAGCGTTCCCACGCTAAATGGCTAAACTAAGCCTTTGAGCGAGGAACGAGCCAGCATTTTTATTTTCTGAAATCGAAATTAATTTTGAAGCTATTTTTCCGAAAAGTAATTTTGCGCTCGGTCCCCACGGTCCAAAAGTCTCAACGCCAAACACGTAATCACTTGCAAGAGACTCGTATTTGCGCCACTTGGCATTTTCTGCGGACTCCGCTGCTGTTCCAGCTTTTACAGATGATTCCCTAAGACGAGAAGGGGCCAAAGTATCGACACAAGTCGCATCCCATACTAAAGCCCGTCCCCGCTCCCAGGAAACAAGCGTAAGGCCGGTCTCTTGCCATCATCACGCACCAATCCACGAGGTTTCAGCGAGGAGGCAACGCAGAGGCTGGCAAGAAGTTTTTGAAAGTTACGTTCCTTTGAGAAATCCTCATTGGGACTCCTCTGCCTCTCTCAACTCAGGAAGAAGAGAAGGAAGATCAAAAATTTTCTTGGCTAGATAAGAAGTGCTGTGAAGAGAGGAGAGAAAGGTGGGAAGGGCGACGCTTGAAATTTTAAGAATGCCGATACCATCAAAACAAATAGGGAGCGTTGCTTACGACCAAGAATCATTAATGATTTGTAAATCTGGAGGCCATATTTTTTAAATGGATATTTTTTTATCTAAAAGAGGCTTTATGCTGTCATCTAGAAGAGGAGCACCTAGAAGGCAAAGTGATTCAGAATTAAGAATTTTTATATTGGGAGCCAAAAGTGTGTTAAAAAATATGGTTAATTTGTAAAAACAATATTAATTACAATTCATCGTCATCATTACCATTAAAAGACCTTTGCTGGACATTTGTGCCTTTCTCATCCAATCACGGCCAGCGGTCTTCACCAGGCCGAGCCACCTGCACTGGGCTTCCAACTATAAGCTTTCCGTTATCTGGTCTCCACTCCCATAACTCGTCTGCTCCGTCGATAATCGATATTGTAGCAAAAATGGTCAGCCCATTGCCAATTCATATGCTGACCTTTACGAATATACGTTCCAAATAACCAAATTCCTAAGCAAATCTCTCGACGAAATGCCAAGCAAAGCTTTTTCCATAGCTCATTGAGCAAAAAAGTAAATTACATTTGGAAATTGTAGTTCAATTACAATTTACAAGTGTAATTTACTTTCTAGGGATCTCGAAAGAAACTTTTAAGGCACCTTCTCTCAAAGCCTACAGGAAAGTAATATAAATAAATGATTCGAGGGATTTTTTGTGAGGGAATCAGTTTCTTAAATAAATCATTTGATAAATAAACTCCAGAAGACGCTAAAAGAATATCTTAATCTTTAACCAAACCCGATTTACCTTAACAGTAGCTATTTTGCGCGAAGGTTGTCTGCTGAGCCGCCCATACAGTGCCTATTGAGCCGCATGAACCTGCGATAAAAAAATTGCTCCATGTTTTTCTTCGTCTACACGATCCGTGCATAACACAATTCAGACCTTTCTGCTAAAAAGTGGTTTATTGTGTTCTTAAATAAAGTTATTCAGTTTAGTTCGCCCGCGTATTGTGCGGCCCTATTGTTCGGGCCCAGGTGCGTACCCTACGCGTTCACCTTATGAATGTCAAAAACACGTTACATTTATTTACCTTAAATTGTATTGTTACGACCGATAAAGTGGCCCAATACAAAACAATCACGGATTTTTTTACTAAAGCATTTTAGACGAGAAATGTTTTCTAAAAACGCTGCCCATTATCTCGGTCTAGACTAAAATGGCAATGCCATCAAAAAACCTGCCGCGTTCACGATTTTCTGTTGTTTAATTGTAATGATGTAATATTGCGATACTAATTATCTACTCACCGTAATGCATAAAATGCATCGCTTCATGTACAGTGCATAGATAATGTATTGTCATAATTAGTGTTGCCGAAATATCGATAGTATCAATACTATTTATACGCAATAGTATCGATAGTATTGCACCAAAATAGTAATCAAACTATCAATAGTATCCATAATATCAAAAGTATTGTTAAGTTAACACAAAAACTCTCAATAGTAAAGATACTAGCGATAGTTTTGGACTATCGATTGTAGACTGTATTTTAATACTGCACAGGTATGGTATGAAATGCTGAGAATGACTAGGATTATTTTCATTTTCATTTAGTGACAACAGGATTACTGTGTCAATGTGTGTAACACTAGGTAAATTATTATATTTTGACTATTATGTCTCATTACTAAGACTGATACTATAGCAATACAGATGAATATCGATAGTACAAAACTATCGACAGTATCGATACTACCGATATAGTTATATACAGGGTTACATTTCAAACTAGTGCCAAATTTTTAAAAATAAGGTCTATAGAACAATATTTAAAAATACTAATTCATGATAATTAATTTCAGTCGTCGTATTTCTGGAGTAAAATATACTTTAAAATTTCCGAAAAAAAAGAAAACGTGAGATGCGCCGTCATTCATAAGAGATCACAGGCATACTCCGACGCCGCTTCAACAAGACCCTCATGCACAGGGGCGTGCATCCCATATAGGCTATTATGCAGAGCCTACCTTCATAAAAACCGACAAAACAGCTGACCATAATTATTAATTACGTATTCAACAATAAACAATATATATATTGTAACTAGTTTGTCGTCTACCTGTACTTATTCCTTACTAAAGCGCGCAACTTAGATCGTTACTGTGCAATTTAACCAATGTTAGGCTGCCGCGAGATCGCCTACTGTTTTACGAAAACTCACTCAATTTTCACTCACAGCCTACCCCCATCTAAAACAAATGCACGCCCCTGCATGCAGTGCACATATGGTGCAATTTAATTGAGTAATTGTAAATTTTCTACGTATTCTATTTTACAAATGCAGAATGGAAGAAATAAAATGAGTTTGTTTTTTACGTAGATTGATTTAGTTACTGATTCTGAGTTTTCCCTGAAAAATTGGCACTACCGTGAAATGTAACCCTGTATTATATATAGTTTATCATCATTAAAAAGCAATACTATCGATAGTTTATTTAAATTCATTTTAACTATTGCTGTAAATTAACAATCTATACTAATGATAGGCCTATCAATTGTTTAGTTATCGAGCGTAGTCGAGTACTAGTCGAGTCTAATCGAGTACTAGTCCTAATAAAATACGAGTATTATGGACGATCGTCTGTGAGGTGGTTCACGCTCCGGACTACAAAGCCAGCGGTTGCGGGTACGAATCCCACAAGGGGCAAATGTTTGTGTGATGAGCACGAGCACTTGTACCTAAGTCATGAATGTTTATAAAAGTATTTAAGTATGTTTATCCGTTATCTAGTCGCCATAGCACAAGCTTTGCTTAGTTGTGATTGTGCAAACAATTTATTTTAATATATTACTATTATTTATTTTATAGTCAAATTCAATACCTACCTACAAAATAAGCCTGTATTGCGTTATCTTAATTATGAAATAAGTAACCAATTCAGGTGACCGCAATTTGATTTCCATGTTACTACAATATTCCCATAAAACGGGCACTCAGTACAGCGCACTATAAACCGCATACTTTAATGACTGATCAATTAATTGTCCGATAACTTTAAAAGCGTAATTATCCACCATCACTGGCGATGCCGCATGCATTTAACTAATTAACCAAAATGTGCGTAAAATGTGTTAATAAATAATTATTTAAACATTCTAATAATAACCTATTTAGTAGTAACCTATTTAGTGTCATTTCATAACAATCGTGGACAGTGGCAGTCCTAGATCAGGGTTAAGGTGCGTTTCCACAAAAGTGTAGAGTTTATGTTATTGTGGACCATCCTAACCATCCTGACCTTGTCACTTCACCGTGCGAGATTAGGCGAGCTGAATCAGTCTATGTCCACGTCACTAGCAGTGGCCAGCCTCAGGTTATAGGCTGATTTGGATGTCATATTTAGGGTTCCGCACCTCAAGGGTAAAAACGGGACCCTATTACTCCACTGTCCGTCTGTCTGTTGTCACCATACAAGCTGTATCACATGAACCGTGATGGCTAGACAGTTGAAATTTACATAGATGATTTATTTCTATTGCCACTATAACAACAAATACTAAAAACAGAATAAAATAAATAATTAAGTGAGGCTACCAAACAACAACAATCATTTTTAAGGATCCGTACCACAAAATGAAAAAACGGATTACTTAGTGATCCTATCACTTTGTTGTCCCTCCGTCCATCTGTCTGTCTGTCAAGACCCTTTATCTCAGGAACGCGTAGAGGTATCAAGTTAAAATTAAAACGATATACAAGTTAAGTCTACAGTCTCCTGAAGCTATTAAAAAAAAAACTTTTAAGTAAAAAAAAGATACGGCGACTAATGCCGCAAAAAACGTATATTTCGATATTCTCATGGAAATCAAAATTAATAGGGTACTACCCGTTAACCTAGAATCATGAAATTTGGCGAGAAGCACTGTCTTATAACACAAGTAAAGGCAAAAGTCAGTATCAAACAGTAAATTAGTAGTTACATAATTTTCTCGGAAAAAACTCGGAAAATCGTTAAATATCTTCGAGACTCGATTTCGTTATAGACGAATTATTTACATAGCTAAAGGTTGGTACGGAACCCTCGGTGCATGAGTTTGACTCGCACTTGACCGGTTTTTATGAAAACACTAGCTTCTGCCCGCGGCTTCACCCGCGTGAAGTTCTGTCTGTTACTTAGTCTTTAACATTTGATTACCATAAAATAGGTTATAGTGAGTCAACTTTAAAAGATAGACATAAGCTCTCAGTAACTTTTTTTAGAACTTATAAAGAGGAACGATTCTGTTATACGTGATTTTTGCGCAACGGAAGCTCAACAGGAATATTTTTTCCTGTTTTTGCAACATTTTTCATTGATGCTTTGCTTTTATAATTAGTCGTGTCACGATGTTATACATACTACAGCCTTTAACCTCCTCCTAAATAAATGAAGACAAAAATACTTTTTCAATTCGAACCAGTAGTTCCAGAGACAAACTTATATATAATTTTAAATTATTTATATCGCTTTTTTCCTTAAAGTTGGGTCGATAACAAATACAAAAGATATGACTATCAAAGTCTAGCAGTTCTTCCGGAAGGTTAAGTACTTACAGTTCAACAGTTTATATTTTTATTTTTAGGGTGCTAGAGACCAAAACTATTGAAATTTGTCACAAAAGAAGGCTTATGTGAACAAAATATCGAACATGTACCCAACATTACTACGAAATGAACGATATGGCAAATGAACGTTATAGCAAAGAACTTATTACGATTTTTATGTCTTTTTTCTAATCCAAGTTGGTAATGTATTAATGGAAATAAATTCATAAACTAATAAAATATTATAGTTTCGTAGTATCAGTTTCGTGTTATCTCAAAGGGAAAACAAACCAGTGAGTCTTAAAAACCACTCATGTCTGTATACCTTAGTAAAAAAGAATTAAATGAATTATTGCTTGTTAGCAAAAAGCATTTATTTTTACCAACCGCTCCCACAAGCACCGCCATTAACTTACAATAGGCATAATGTCGTTTAATTAAATGTTTTTTATACTCAAACGCGTAACAAACGTTCAGATAGAAGGGAGCAAACCCACCGATCCTTTGTGGTTGCAGCCGCCTCGTATCCATAGCTCACGACAACACACGCTCATAGCATCACTTGAAAAAAATCCATGCACTTAGCGCTGAAATAAGCGAGGCTTTCGACCGCATTCACTTTTAGCGTTGTAGTTTTTCTCCTTTTGCGCCCTCCTCGCCCGCTCCCATTCGGCGTCTCTCTCCAACCCCGCATCTCTTCAGGTCTACTCTGTTCGTTTTAGTGAGGCCGCACACCAATAGATATTTTTAATCTTGTTAGAATTTTATGGAAAAAATATTGATTCAGACTAAAATGTGTTTGCATATTGATCCAATGGGACAATCTTTGAGGTATACTCTGTTCATTTTGATTTCCTATTAAATAAGGATATAAGTTGGACCGTCATGTTCAATCATGTTCGGTCGACCAGTTTTACCTATGCAGCTTGATTTCAACACCAACCCGCCACTGCGTCCATTAAATGGTCCTACTAAGACGAGTACTATAAGCTACACAATTATATATATTTGCTAGTCTAATACAAAATTAGCTAGGAACATTTATTTTTATTTAATCTACAAAATTACTTGCTACTAAAAGTATAGATAGTCGTATGAAGAGGTATGAACAGGCGGGAAGCAAGTGTGGCACCGCTCCCGACGTCCAGAATATACGGTCAGACAGGAAACTAACTCCCTAGTGAGCGTAGAGTCCCTTTTACCCCAAGACACTAAGTCCCTAGAGCCCTAGCCCCACCTAACAATAGATACGTAAATATAATAAGGATGTAGAGAGGAAATGAAAGAGCTGATCCCAGGTCGCCCAGGGTAGCAGCGTTAGGACGGTAGGTAGGCGGTGTGGACCCGCTGCCAGTCTGGCAGACTCACCAGACTGATCATAGTGACGGCTAAGGTAGTCTTGGCCGCAGCGGAGGGAAATGAGATCCAACACGGACGGTTGATATCTAATTTACTTAGAATATTTCTAGATTTATGATTTTGAATCATAAAGTTTTTGGTGTTTTCATGTAATTTTTTTGTACAATAGCAACTGAGCAACTGTTAGAATTTAATTCAAAATTCTGCATTAAGTGTGCACACCCGCTTCAACGTTCGTGACACAAAGCAATATGTGAGTTAACTTCAGTGTAACGATTCTTGTTTGAGTTGCGATTTAATGCCTCCTTAAACTGAGATGGTTTACGGGTTAACCCGCTTCGAGGATAAAAGTATCCGTTTACTTTTGGATCGACGTCGGCTCAATAAAAAACTTTGAATCCTTTAAAGACAATCCGCGCATCGTTTGGACATTCGCTCTTATTAGATACGTTGAGGTTTCAAACTTTTCACTTTGAACGGAAATGAAGTTCAATTTAATCGGCGATCTTTTCATCCCTTAGTTAGATTAGTTACTTATATTTTAAAAGTTTTACAAAATTATTAAGACTTTTTTTTATAGAAAAAAGTGTATGTTATATTATAGTGTTTTTGTAACGATAAACAGGTGGAAGATAATTTAAAGCCGTTATTTTTATGTTTTTCTAAATATTTTTAAGATTGATTTAATACATCGATGAATGTAACCAATAGGCATGCTACCTATTTGGTTATATTCATCGATGTTTTCATACAAAGTTATGCCGGAGATTGTATTGTTTTAAACAATCACTCCCTAATCCCTAAAGTAATATAATTCGATACATTTCAAATCAGGTAATGAGAAGGTGAGTAAAATTATTGTTATATTAACCACAATCACATTTGTAAGCCGTAGAACAAACATACAATTAATTATATTAGCCGCAAGTATCAATATAGCTTTTCGGGGTTTGTATTAGGGCCGCTTGACCCGACCCGGGCCCGCGGCCCCCCTCCGTTCATCTGGAAACAATTTTGTACGAAAAGTGGTCAGATTAAGAGCTAATCTATATTTGCCAATGAAACAAACATCGGCGGCCGCAACTTGTCCAATTTACATGACGAAGGTGGCGATATCGCAAAAGAAAGTTCCAGACAACTTTTATCAGATCCAGGCCCATGCGGCTGATGAGTTGGCACCGAACTTTATTTACTGAAACCGCGATCTGATTCAATGGAGACGGAATAGGATTTCGGAGCTGATGTTGATATGAATTTAGAATTTCTGATGAATTAAGTTATTAACTTCACTAATTATGATTGTCATTGAGATCTTATTATTATTTTGTCATTATTCTAGAATGTCATATCAATGTTCGTTAAATAATGTGTCCTTTTATATCAGATTTAATAGATACTAGAAAAAAAATTAACGATTTCAAAATTTGATTTTGAATAAAAAATACTATTTCCCATTTCTTCTAGGAAAAATAATCACATTTTACGAGTTTAACCAGATTCGATTCCACCACTCACCGACTTGAATAAACTGAAACTACTAAACGAGTATTTTAATTAACTGCCTAGCTAGTTCATAAACGGCAAATGCCCCTAAAAGTTAAATAGCATGAAAGCGTACGCGTTTATAGAATCCCTCTCCATATTGTGCGCCCACCCGCCTCGAGAACTGGTTGGAGGGGCTAGGATTAGGCAGTGCTATAGCCAAGTACGTATTACACGAAGAGATTTAAACTGAATTAACCGTTCGATCGGAAAATTGGAATGCCACACAGATAATTACCTGACACTCACAGAAAAGGAAGTCGCTTCGAAAGGAGATTCAAATAAGCGTATTGGAAGGACCGGGTCGGGCGAGCGTCGAGTCGACCAGCCTCTAACGTAGACCGGTAAAAATAACCAATACCGTGGTATCAGAGCAAACGATCGAATTGAACCGGATGCCAGTCAATTGAATTTGGGACTCGCTCACCGAAGTGTTTGTGATTGAATCCGAATCCGGACTTCATTGAAACCGATGTTCTTAGTAGCAATTACTTAAGTCGCTTTTGTGTTAAGAAATTCCGTAGGAAATTGTATCAGTAATTACCGATTGATTGATTGCGCTGTACAGAATGAAACGTTAATGCTGATGGCAATTGTAAATTATGGTCTTTTATTGTCAATCGTAAAATTTTGGTGCTTTTGCATAATAATGATTTTGTTGGTTATCTTGCTGACAATAATGTGTTCAAAAGGTAAAATATTCGTGCTGCTTTGCATTTTTTTGTTTCATTTTTTAAATTTCTGTTAATATAAATATTTTCGTAGCACAGAAATACCGTGTGGACTACATGTGGGCACAAAATTTCAAGACATTTTATCGTCTTAACGATTTGGCCACGAATTGGCTTCAGGCTCGGCAAATCTGTGAAGCTGAAGGTACCTCGCTTCTCGTGCCAGATAGTTTGGAGGAAATAGAAAATCTCAAAGTGCTCATCAGTAACATGAAATGCCATTATACTGGTATATTTATCGGTTTACATGACAGATTTTCAAATGGGGATTTTGTTAACCTTAAAGGTGAGTCAGCTGTATTAAATTCTATACATACTTCATCTTTTTTTAACTAACATCATAACAGGAGGAGTATCGAAATTTGACTGTACTTTCTTTGTATATGTTACAGCAAATTTAAAGCGATTTTGATGAAATTTTAAAAAATAAACAGTCTAATTTGAGGATGGATCCGGGATTTTTATAAAGAAGTAGCCCTAAGAATGATAGCAGATAGCTTGTGTTTGGTCTTTTGTCTTGATAAGGACACAAATAAATTATATTCATGGGTATACAGAAGTTAAACTTCATATAATGCTCGCTCGATCAAAGCACAGTAGACATCGTTCACAGACACAAAAACTCGGAACGCTCAGGCTCAAACTGTTCTAACATGTTCCGAGATTTCTTGTCAGTGAGTGATGGCTAGGTGTGTCTTGCTCTATCGTGTATTATATGAAGCTTAGCTTATATTACTCGGTGTTTATTGATTATGCCTAAAGATGTAGTTATTTAATTAATATTAACAAGATTTAATACAGGTTTACGTTTTATAGGAGAGCCAATTCAAGGCACAATACTAGATTTTATTTGGGATGAAGGCCGTCCAGATAGAGCAAATGGCACTGAGCACTGTGTCATCATGACAAGAAAGGGATTATTCGATGACAAACCCTGTGATGAAATTTATCCATTCGTTTGCAAAATACTAGGCGAAGAAACAAAGTTTAACGAAGAATGTAATAACTTTGATTTAGGTAATAATGCAATAGTACAGAAACAAGTTAATCCATAAGCTGTAAATCATCATTGATTCCTATGTATACTTGTCATCATTGTAAAGGCATTTTGTAACTAGACTAACCGACCGGCTGACCCAAAATCTAGTCATCACAATAATCATTTTCGACTTGGTCTTATTGTCACTTGTCTAAAATATGTAGTATACATTTATTAACAGTTTAAAAACTTCTTCAAACATAATATAATTTAATTCTGATTTTCATAGGTTATACCCCACAAAGTAATGGGAAATGCTACAAATTCCACGATGAACCACTATCTTGGCACGAAGCTTACTTAGTCTGCAGATCTGAGGAAGGAAACTTGGCTATCATCAATTCCGCCGATGAAGCTGCACTAGTCACCAAATTCTTGGCAGAACATCTCCATAGTGATGCCCCTGATCCAAATATATTGTTTATAGGCTTCAGTGATTTAATGTTTCCATATCAGTATAGAACTATTACAGGTAATATTACACTCATTGATTTCCAAAAAAAAACTAAACGTAAATTCTTTTCAGGACTTAGGAACACAAGGTGAACAGACGACCTGGTAAACGTTGTAGGAAGCAGCTGGAGAAAGGCCACTTCCAACTAGCCAATCTAGAAGTCATTGGTGGAGGCTTATGTTCGGGAGTGGACGTCCTATGGCTGACATGAATCATCATCATCTGATGATGATAAAATTCTCTCTATAATTGACTTGAAATTTACCAACCGTAATGATTAAGTGGTTCTTGCTCCGGACTACAAAATCAGGAGGCCACGTGCTCGAATCCTACAAGGGGTATATGTGTGTGTCTGTGTTGAGCTCCAGCATTAAACCTGAGTCTAGATGTCATATTAATAATATAAATATGTATATCCGTCACTAAAACGTATGTTCGTATATTATGCAATTAAATATTTTAAGTGACTACACCAAACTTTTTATTAGGCCGTTCGAGTTTAGTGATATTTTTTTTATCAGGCATACATTAAAGTTGGTTTTATTTCATTTTCATCGAAATTCGATCCGCAATTTCGTTAATGATTAATTTCTTGTCATACCTTGACGATTCCGATCAAATAAAATGAAATAAAAAAATTTATTGACTTAAACCATGTAAAAAATCTATTAATCAATCATAAGCCGGGGATTGGGTACTAGGGGCAAGTATTATCATCAACCTTGGATTAGTTTTTAATTTTCCATCGTTTTACGGGTTTTGTAATTGGCTTTTCCGAAGATCAAAATGATTATTCATGTCTTTTAATTGAAGACAGTTATTTTTATAACAATACTTATAAGGTAAATTTATTTAGTTTTATGCTTAAATCCTTTTTTTAGGTGAAACATTAGAAGAAGCAGGATACAATTCATGGATTCCTACTGGGGATCAAGTTGTAGAATCTGAACCGAAACATTGTGGAGCCATCTCGAGGACAGGGTTTTTGCAAATGGCTTCTTGTGACATACCCGCCATGTATATTTGTCAAAGAGCCATCGTGACATAGATAAATAAGTACAAATAGAGTAAGTTAAGTGAATTAAAAAATATACAAATAAGTTTTTGTATAGCTTTCTGAGCTGATCACTTGAAAACACGAGTCGAATTAAAATTCTGAAGATTAAATTAATGCTGAAGACACATTTTGTTTTACTTAATTAAATTGTAATTGTCAAGTGAAACGCGAGTAATGAGCTTTAACCTCTAGAGCGGTGATGTTAATATCAATTATCATTGTCCAATTTTAAGTGACTTTGCCTCCAAGCGCTAAGTACGACACACTTAAATGCAAATTCAGTGCTATTTAACAGCAGCCTAATGCTCAGAGATCAATAAACTGTCTCTGGTTTAACTGAAGCCTGATGTTAGTGTCGAAAGCCCTTTCATATCACTTTCTGTTTGACGCATGCAGGTAATTAATGTGCTCGATCAACCATGGCCGCGTCAGCAGCGCTATTCAAGTCCTCAACAGTGCAACCTCCCCGTATTATGTCACTGACAGCACACCCGTTAGGTCAGGCGCATTAACCAACAAACAGGATATTTTGCCTTTGTATTAAAATACGCAATAGGTCAATAATTTTTATTTCCTTTTTCTACAAATGCTGATAAATGTTTCGGAAGACCACTGATGTATTTTTCGCGTTCCACTATTCGCGTGTCGTTTATAAGAATTGAACAAAACTCTCGAAGTGGTGTTTCGTCATAATGTAGCTCCGTTTTGTTAAACATAAGTGTACTTAATGGTTCTAGAGCATGTGTATACACAAGGTGAATTTTTATAAGTATAAAATACTTGAGGGTTTTTATATACCCATGGTAACAAAAATCTTTGCCCAAGAAACTCGTTACCTATCTTAATTCTGTTAGAGTACCAAAACTATGATTAAACATAAACGCGGGCGGAAAACGTACACGAATAAATTAGTTAAGATAGGTAACTTGTTTCTTGGGCAAAATTGTTTATTATCATGGGTATAAACAAACCCTTATGTATTTTACACTAATAAAATTTCACTTCTTTATTCAATACAAATGACCAATTGCCAACCTTCCAAAATGTCCCCGTGTGCATTTCGTCGAGCTATATGTAAAACGTAATCGTAGTTTTGTTCTATGGCTATTGTCATCGAATGCAGGTAATTAACATCCCGCATTAGTGTTTTCAGAGCCATCGGAACAAGACTGCCCGTGTGGAAATGTGATCGTGTTTTGTTCACATCGGACTCAATTTGGCCCCTATATGGTAGGGTGTCCCAAAAAGGGGTCAAGCAGATGTTTAAAGAAAGAGCACCGGTTATCTGAATAACCATCAGTTTTCTGTTTTAAGTAACTTTAGATTCAACTTTTCTTATCTGATCTGATGGTTAGTCGCAGAATTGATAATATGATACTATTCACAGGTATTTGGAAAAAAAAATCATTTTATTTACACGTGGGTCACACTGAAAGTTAATAGACCAGTAAGAAAAGGAGCTGCTGAAAATTTTATTTAAATTTCAAATTAAGTCTTTTTGGAAATCTGTAGATGTGTAATGAATTTAAATATCAATCGGTTTCATCTAAGTCTATGGTTTTACATACATATTGGCGGTAATAAAAGTGTCTGTCTTGGGTCGAAATGGATTTGACTAGAGAAAATTTTATCTCCTAAGTCAAATCAAGGTTAGAAAATAAAATCGAAAACAATCAAAACTAGGGTAATCGACCTACAAAAATAGAGGAACATACATAAGGATGATTGGGGTATCCTCTATCTCTGTCTCTAGACTTCCGCCTTGACAAATTTTTTGGGGACACCTGTATTTCTGACAATATTTTATGCAAGTATGCAGTGTTGCAGGTTGCAGCGTGTGAGTTATAATAATACGATGATACTGACTTAATGCATAAGGAGTAGCCTATCTAAACTAAGCTTGAAGGCGGATTTGATCCCGAATTTGTATCGACGTCTTTTATGGATTTTAAGACATGCTCAATAGAATACAGGTCGTTAGTAATTGTTCTTTCAGTGATCGTTGTAGTCTAAAGCGGATTATTGACTGTCCACACTAGTCTCTTTTCGTGCGTTCGTGCCAGCGCACAAGTCAGATAACAGTTGGGTTTAAAATCAGCGCGGCAGCGGTGCGAGGGACGTCAAGGCTGTCGATTACAGACCGCGTGTTAATAAGCGTGAAATGTGATTGAAGTTCGTTTGTTTTCCATTGATAATATTATGTACGTTTGATGAATCGAGTATTTTACGTGCATCTAACATTGAAGACTAATAGCGAAAAGGGAGTTTATGGCTTAAACACAAGTTTAATTTAATTGGCTCACAAAATATCTGTCATCGGAGAGAACATTACATTATTTATGACTAACGTCTTAATCATGATTGAATTAGATCTTTTATAGCCACCTCATATAGTTGAGGTATCAGGCCTGTGCCCTGCAGTAGTGCGTATAGACTTTCTTTACACTTTTATAGAGTTTAACCTAAAAACAACACTGCTTAAATATTTTTTTAACTCAAAGTCTACTTCAAAGTAGAGCCACCAGAAATTAATAATTTAGCAGATACTATTTTAGTTTTTACAGATATAACTGCCTTATGTTTATACTATTCCACCTTTTCCCTTTTCACTAATGGAATACTAAAACACCAACCCATGCCCGAAAATTAATAATTTGGATCTGAAAATTACCGCACACGGCCAGCACGTTACAGGTGATCGTTTGTAACAATTCTGCCGCGAGCGAGGACGCAGACATCCGTCTAATCATGGCCAGCTCGGTTAACTACCTTCATTGTTACCAGAAGTTTGCAATAGGTATACGTGTATCTTAAGTTTAAGGTAACATGACATTTTAATGCCTAAAGTTTTTTGCATGACAAAAAAACAAAATGGAACTCGACAATTTATATTCAAGGTTAAAACTTCAATGATTGGCATAACGAAAAACCTTCAAACTATTTTTTTTCCTTCTTTAGTTCGTTTTGCGTACCGTTGAAACAAAATCAAATTCAAACTTATTGATTATTTAGACACCGGGTTATTCGATTGGAGGATTCAGAGGTGCAGTGGGCAAGGTAAGCACTTTCTATTTACTAATACCTATACTACCTGGCGTACATCGTCCCTGCCAACGCCTATTAATGATATGAGCACCGCATATAGTTTAGGTATCATGTTATCCTTAATTTTAGGTAACATGATACCCAAGTATGTAGCAGCGGGTTAGCGCCAATACGTATAAATAAATAAATAATGGACACCATCACATACATTGCTCTGATCCTATGATAAGTAGCAAAGGCACGTCACTTTTATAGACCTTTTTTGCAGCAACAACATAGTTCGATAATAAAGATCTTGATTAGTAAGGGATTAAATAACGAAACATTTGATTCTACTTCATCGCAGCAATCATGATAATAGCAAAAGTAGCGAATGCTCTGCGCAATAAACAGCTTACGCGAGCTGACGGCTATCGAGTTAATTTTTATTTGATTGCACGCGCGTCATGCGACAGGCTGATTGATGCATGGCGTCGCCGGCCCGCGATGGACGAAGATTATGTGTAATTGATGTGTGGATGCGCAATTACCCATATGTAAACAGGCCGTTTTAATTAAATTCGGTTTTTTTGGTAGAATACCATTGATACCAAAAATTGATAAGTACATTGATTAGGTATCCAAAACAGAAAAAATATCATCTTAATGGAAAATGGTATACAAATATCTAGAATAATACACAATCAAAAAAATAAATATAACTACCGACTTTTAAATTTCCTTCTTCCATAAATAAAAACAAGTAATCATTCAAGTAAATAACTTTTAGCACCAGTTCTACTTTTGCACCAGTATGTATGGCGTAATGTACTATTCTGAAAATTTTATTACTCAGTGTGCTATTTGTAAAATTGTGTAAAAGTTCTATGAATCATTAACGTTTCAAAAGCGTTTTAAAATAGCGTCACTTCATGCGATAGCTGAAACGCTATCGTTATCATATTTGTAGTGTTTACAAGAGTTATAGCAACCCCACCAATCATCAATTTGGTGGGTCGTAGGCCGCGACACGCGAATTCGCCGATTAAGATAAAGCAATAGCACCCCTTTCATACAACATTAGCTGCGTTAGTCACGGCACATTTCGTGGCAATCTGTACGAACGCCCGTTCGTGTGTGAATCCTAAGATACAGGCGCTCATTTCCTCTTACTCGCGGGTTAGACTTACACGCGAAATTCTATGTTAATATGTGAGAGGCGTACGTAATTAAAATCATCTATGTTTCCATTGGCTTGAACATAATTATCCGATGTTGCTATCAACATTAAGTGTAAATTGATAATGTTTGTCTAATAACGTGTTCGATTAGAACCGTGAACCACTTGCAATCAACGAAACTGCCAAATAACGGAGCTATTTTCATAATTTAGTCCCTTATTAAAGAACAACTTGTTTCAATTCAGTAGCACCATTTATTAACATATTTTAACAACTAATTACCAAGTCTATTTATTTTCTAGTATTTTGAAAGATGTGCTTTATAGCACAGAAAATTAAAATTAAATGTATGTAATATTTCATGTATTTCAAAGATCAATTCCAATTAAAACAAACGTTTACTAAAGAGTCAATCAAATTTAAGACCCCGAGAAGCTATTCGAGTAGCCGTCCTATCCATTAGCAAGAACCGTGAGCAGGCTAGCATTCAAAGCATACAGTATCTCGAAATAGGTCGTCAGTTTTCTTCATTGTAATAAGATGCTGACACAGAGATTCACACCCACAAAGAGTCCAGAAACCGGCGTCTATTCGCCAATTGTTTGGGTGTCAACGCTTTTGCACCACACAGTGTGAACACGAATCGTAAAACCTCTAATCTATTGCTAATTTGCAAAGTTTACTGTAAAAACTAAAGTCAAAATACAAAAAACATGTTTTTACATTATAATGTAAAATTTATTTGAAGTGATTTAAATATATTTTTATAAATTACTTATATTACTAATCACACCCATTTCCTAGCTCCATACTAAGTATAACTGCACTAAGCTTATAACTTTTTTTGAAGAATAATAATAATATTGGACAACATGACATACTTTGATCCTAAAGTAAGTAGCTACAGCACTTGTGTCATAGAAATCAGAAACAACGACGGTCTTACAACACCTAGACCCGAGACAATATAGAAAACAAGATCGTTTTCTACATTCCCGTTCATCCCGACCGAGAATCGAACCCGGGACCTCAAAAATGGCGACGCCAAGTCCGGCATACTCACCTCTCGGCTACGGAGGTCGTCCGCTGGTCATATAACGAATAGGTCAGACATAATTATACATTGTGTGGCATCCATGACTCAGATACCTATATTTTTTTTTGTAATTATCACACAAACATTAATTGTCCTTTGTGGAATTCGAACCCATGACCACTGACTGTATTAAAAGTACGAATTAATTCAACTCTGTATATTTCTGCGTCAAAACTACATTGCTATTGGAACACGTCTCCGACTGTTATCAAATCATTGCTTGATGTGTACATGTGACATAACACGAACCATTGCATAGAAACGTTCAGAATTCTTTGAAATTTTCAAAGAAAGCAATAAAATTTCATAGCTTTACTCGGGCGGAGTGACAATAAAACTGCATCTCGATTCTGATCACACTCGTTTCAATATTCAGTTGCGGGCCAACACCTGGGGCATCGCGCCTCGCTTGAAAAATGCTTATTATATTGCTTCCCCGTAAATAAGGTATACAATCCCGCTGATGGGCACGTCCTTGCGTAACTAAATATAAAAGCCAATTTGGTACGAAACATTTCGAGTGTAGTGTCTTGTTCTGATATAAATTGTCATTCATAATGTTAACGACGCAATTAAGCGAAAGCATGATAAACAGACTACCGCCGTACTCGTTATACACGTGTTTATTGTTATTGTTGGAGAAGACACAGTTTTAAACAAAGAAAATGTACTGCATGGCTTTCCAGAACAAATTCTGTGAAAATCAATTACTTATGTTTCAAACTTATTCTAATATAAGAATTTGAAATAAAGAAGAAGCAAAAATATTTTCTTTTAAATGCGGAAGTGGTCTATTTTTAGCATAATCTGTGCACGAGTTGTATTCATCGCTAACTGCTTGATAAAGGGGTCGTAATGAAATGGAGTATCTTTGGTTCGTTGAATTTCTAAGGGCAACTCAATATCCTATAAAAAGACGACAAAGAACCGCCCACGACACGGAAGCATGCACTTAAAGTAATGGTTTCTAAACGGGACTGTCCAGGTGGCCTCTATTTTTTAGCAGACGTGGTCTTAAAAATTCATGTGATCTAATATCTGAGACGGCACTCGTACGTCAAACGGCTATACTAGAAAAACTTTTAGTTCTTTGAAAATTTCCTTTGAGATATTAGACATGAAAATACATTGGCACCAATGCTAAATTTCCAAAGAGCCCAACAAAGTACTTTTTACTAAAATAGTTCTCCAACATCTCTTACGTTGAAAATATAACAGCTATTAAAATGTATTTCTTAATTAATACCGAATAATATAAATGTACACATTCGTACTAAACAATAATTTAATTCATATTCAGTTTTAATCTTTTATTACTTTTAACATTTATAAGAGAGTAAAATCAATGTAAACCCTTACCTATACTAGAAAATACAATCATTAAAGGTATAATTTTGGTAAAACTCTATCTTTCTTCTTCTCTTGTTACGTTCGGTTATTATCGACACTTCTCTTTTATCCTCTAAAAAGGCAGTGGTATCGATCACTTCCAAAATATATGACGTGCTAGCAACTTCTCAGAGATGTTCCCTGTTATTGACAAGGTTTTGTAGTTTTTAATCTGGCGCTTTATTATGCATTCCGCACACGCCTATTCCTTGTAGGGCCTCCCGGCCGGGTTGCGTTTCACTCGACTCGGCTGCGGAACCCGAAAGCGGCGAAACTTCGCTCGCGAAACTAACTTTTTAGATTTTTATTGCTTTCAAAGAACGTGAGACGCAATAATATTAAAAATTTAATAAAACACTGCTGTGATGAATGAAAGTGCGTGTGTAAAGTTACGTCAACATGAAAGAATTTCGTCTGAAACAGATTTTCCTAACCGGTATTTTACAGAATAAAAACAACATTCAAAATTTGATTGGCGCTGAATTCTCGTCTTCATAAAATGTATCGAGGTCGGATAACAGATGTCATTATACATATTTATAAAAGACCTAACTGTCAAGGTCAAAGTAGAATCAGATTTTTTATGCTCTAACTTTCTAGTTTTTTTTTACTTAGTTGCAACTGCTACAGAAAAATTTTTGCTGTGGTAAATCAATCTTAATAAAAAAAATATTATTTTAAAATTAACTATCTAAAACGAAATATGGGTGGCAGTTTTCGCATACTGCTAAATCCTACATTATAAAAGGAACCTTAAACCAGTCCATCCGAGATCATTCGTCTCCCCCAATCCGTCTGGTCGGGACGTGCGTCATCGCTCGCTAAAAATGCAAATTTTACCACCACACCCATCGCTGACTTAGGGACCAGAGTGGGGAAAACAAGCTACCATTTTTCACCAAACCAAAATGAGCAAGCCACACCCCTAGACCCGATAAATATAAGTAAATTTGTAACAAAGTAAAAAAAATGTGGGGGTAGGTACCTAAACCAAACAATAAAACATGTAATCTATGGATTGTATTATGCTTTTTTATTCCAAGAATAATACAAGTTTGTTTAGGTCTAGTAGGTATATTGTAGCTAGAAACTAAACATAGGTACTCACACAGCAAAACCCAAAAATCTCCTATTCTTACCTTAGTTATCATTGTCTAGTGCCACTTTAAACGTGAAAAAGTAATCAGAACTAACCGCGCAATTGTCTCATTAAAATAGGAAACCAATAGTTATTTTATGGTTTGTAGCACCCGATTCGATGTATCGGATTTACTAAAAACATTTTCCATGTAAGGGGTTCTCTGCTTTATAATTCGACACCTTTTTAATCTTTCTCCACTATATTTCATTATACCATGTGATTTTAAGTCTCGTTTCGTTTATATTGTGGGTGAAGTTTATCAGCCATTCTTGTTTGTTATTAGGAACTTAATCAGAAACAAGCGAGCACCTACGGTGGCGTCTTGAAAGCTTGCAGAGCCAGTGAAGCAAACTTTGTAGTTTTCTAGTAACACCTCTAGTGTTACTAGAAAACTAGTTGAGAAGAAGCCAATACTAGCGGTAGATTATGTGCACAGCATTATTTATTATAAATATCATAGAAAAACTTGGATGTTCAGTTTTCAAACAACTGATACCTAATACAAAACATATTATATTTAAACGGAAAATCTGCTATATGGAAACAGAAAAATGCGTTCTAACTACACCGCGCCACTATTTCTTCATATAAAATTACCTCATTTGCAGCAGGAAATAAGTAATATCAACAAGTAATAAGTTAGATCAATATGTATTAGCAATAAATAGTTCATAATATATCTCGGCTTTTAATTCCGGCTCTTAAGTATTAATATTCTAAAGCTATTAACACATTAGAAGCACACAACGGACGGTATCGTAAATCAGGAGTGCAAACAGTGTATTAATTACGAATGCAAACAGCGAGCGTGGTCCGCCGCAGCCGTCTCTATCCTGCTAATAATTTGCAGTGCCCAGCACGGTGTTGGGAGTACAGAAGTGGGGTCTACCCTTCAAAAACTGTGATAGATGGCGAGCTAAATGGCAAAAGACCTCAACATGTAACTCGATAAACATGTGAAGTCAGAAACGAGGTGAGCGAAGAATAGCCAAAACTAGTGCTAATCAATAAATTCATCAATACATTCAAATGGTTAATTTGGCCTGCCACAACCGTCTCTATTAGCTAATTATTAGTCGGTATTATAGCTATGATGACATAGGAAGTACAGAACGGTTATATATAGGTTAAAGCTGCCGCATGATGTGACATGTTACGAGTGTTGTTTAAGAAAACAAGAAACGAGGTGTAACCAAACAAGTGACGACCAAGAGATTAGTGTAAACAGTGAATGTGGTCCGACATTGATTTGCTGTGCCAAACGTGAACTCTGAGCGTTTTCAGTCTACTGCAGCGGTCACTACTCTGCAATGATTTACTAAAGCCAAGCCACGAGCATCAGATTACACAGCTGTGGTAGGTAACTTACATTTCGTAGTAAAACGAGGAGCTATCATTAAAAGCTTTTATTTTTACGTACATATTAAACCAAATAAATTTAATACTTGTATAAAACTTTTAAAAAAACATGAATAAATGAAACTTACAACTTAAACTGTACATTTTTGTCGAAGGTTTAATACAACAATGAAATTTAATGGGAAGGACACTTTAAATTTATCCCGCTAGGTGTCGCATTGTGTTTGGTCCCGCCTGTAGTGATTATTTGATCAGTGGTTCTGTCACTGCTGCCACTGATCAAATCATCACTACGATAAAGGTTATATTAAGCTGGCAAACGTGTGTAATACTTGCGACAAACTAGAGCATAAATAAAAAAAAATACATTGACATTTACGTGGACATTGGTTGACAAAGGTTGACATACGCAAACACGCTGGCGCCACCTGAGATTAGCTTTGCCTGTGGTGCTTCCCCATTGTTCCCCTCTCTTTATTGGTTGTCCTCTACCTAAAGGTTGTCTGGAAGAGATCGCTATTAGCAATAAGACCGCCTAAATTGTACGTTTTTTCTGTATGAAACGTGTAATTTACTTGTATGGTGTGCAATAAAGAGTACCTATCTATCTATCTATTGTTAAGTAGCGCGGAATAAACCAAAAAATTATTAATAGCAGCCACAAAGCAAATTAAAGATAATTATAATTTAACTTGACTTTAAGGCGACGAGGAAGGCTAGTGACCTTGAGCATTTAGCGTCGACTCGCGCGACATCTGTTCCGTGCCTAAGATAATACAAATGCTTTTCGCAGACTAAATATCCATCCGTTGCAAATAAATTATTTATTATTGCAAGCAAAATATCCGCTCATACACAGGATATAATAATTTGCCACATCCTATATCCAGTATTTTCGCCAGAAAACTTGTGCAAAAACATCTCTTTTACTTGTATTCTCTTTACCCTGCGCCTTAATATGATATTTCATAAGTTCTAAATTAAAATTTTGAATTAAGTAGGTACTAGTAACATGTGCTACCATTTACATAATATTATAGTTTTGCCGCAAGTCTAAACAAATTTTCCATTAATCTAACAAAAACATGATTAAATACTGCTCCAGATTTACAGCTTCGTCTCTCGGATGAAACCGGGTAATGTTATTCAAAATGCATTTGTTAATGCGCCAGAATTTCGTTCTCTTTTAGTAGGCAGAGCACGTAACGCTTAGAGAAAGCAATAATAGTAATTATTCGATGATAATAATTTTATGTCCGAAATAACGCTTACACGTTGCATCGCGTTGGTTACGTTTGTTTAACTTTCCTACTAATTGTATTTATTAAACTTTTACTATTACTTTTTATCACGCCGTGAAAAAAAAGACTTAGTGAGTAATAGAGTACACTAAGAACAATAATTATGTTCCCAACTAAAAAGTAATAACTGACCTCTAGAAGAGACCGGCTTTGCTCACACTTATCACCGAACCATCATTTTTCGAATAAATGTAAAGAAAATTAATATCACATTTACTTTTGCACAAGTTCAATGCAGATCTCTCTCATCACAGGATCTGCTCTACACTCCAATTCGAAATGGGACATAAAAATAATAATCTTCATAAAAATGTAGATAGACCGCTATCGCGGCGATGAAAACAAAACGCCCGGCTAAAAGCCCGTTTTAATTTCATCTCCATAACTCAACCGTGCAAAGATAGGGTTTTGCGGAGGCTGAAATAAAAAGGAATAGGTACACCGTCGAAACAATAATGTGCGATTGTAGTTGCCCTTACAATGCTGACGGCGGAGACATGCGGGCGGGGGCCGAGAGCGAAGCCGACGTAAAGTGAAATCGGTCCTTTCAAAACATTTTACTGCGCGAGCTTGAAAAATAAAACGTCGAGCACTATTCAACTACCCGCCGTGCGGTCGTGGATAAAGTGTCTGGTTAAAAGGGCCTTATAAAAAACTCTCGACGGTAGCTAAACGATTCCAGTGATCTAGTTTGGTGCAGCGCCGAAAATGTTTGCTGTACTGTTTCGACAAAAAATTCGTCGCCGCGGTGACCGCGGGCCGCAAATGGAACCCAAGTGCATGCGCTGGGTTAAATAAAATAGAGGAAACTTCGCCTATTGGAATAAATTGCGACGCCACTGTGAGCTAAATAGCATTGTAGTGGCATATTTTCTGTCACTGGACTCGTTTAATCACAGCTTGGTCTAGAAATTCTCTATCGTAAGGTCCCAACAATGCTGCAAACATGTATGCCAATGTTGTTAGATCAACATTATGTTACATTAATTTCTGGTTTCTTCAACCAGTTAAAGCTAAACTATATTCTCTAGGATCTTTCTGCAAAAATTGTAAAATAAATTGTTACTTCTAAAGCTTCTGTCCCGTTTTTAGTCGAAGTACGATTGACCATGATCATGATTTGGTTATAACATTTAGTATAATTGCCCTGTGAACTCTTTTATCCTTGGACAGTGAAATCAGAATGCTTGGATTACGACTAGCATAGCATTATCAACATGTGCAAATTTCTTATTTGTGTTTTTCCTTGCCGCTTCTCAGCAGTTAGTTTAATATTCGTAAATAGATTCCAATTAATCCGGGAATGCGTGCTAGGATTCCAGCGCAACACCGAATACCCGCTAAAACTTAAAACGTTTATAGCTTATAAATACTCTGTTATGATACCGGAAATCCCTCGCAGAAATGACGCCAAATAAACAAATAGTGACTTATTCTAGAGTTCCATGCATTAAGCAAATGCTAGTAAAGCAAAGATTCAAATACTAAACAGATCGAACGTCTTACATGCGAGTAAGTATATACACTCATGTGAGAGCCAAAAGTGCCTACACATTGGGCATACTGTTAAAAATACAATAAGAGTACCCAAGCACTTGTATTCTGACGTAGCGATCGGAGTCAGGAGTAGGAAATGTCGTTTGGAACGGGTCACATTTCCCCACGAATATTCGATTCAATCGACCCCACCCCTTCTCCGGCTAAGTGTGAGGGAACTATTTTCGTTACGGCACGACGGGAATACACTAGATGGCTTGTATAGGAAAAAAATAACATTCTTTACGTGAAGTACGAAATCTTACTGCAAAACTAAAAGTTTGTATAATTCGCAGTAATTTTCATCGTGCATGGAACTAGTAGGTACATATTACCATCTCAGAAGAGAGCATTATCTAAAATTTTCTAAAACATTGTTAAATGTTAATGCCTCTTTTCAATTAATTTTTCGTAAACTAGCAAAGAATGACATGAAACATCTGTAATAATGACATCGCTGCCGTACACTCATACATTCGCGTCGTAAAGAAGCAGTTTGTGTACCAAGATATTTGACATAATTGTCCATTAGCAACGGGATGCACATCTTCAAATGAAATCGCATTTAGCAATGCAAGTATTCGTCGTTCGTCATATTATACGTCAGGCGTCATCGGCAGGCGCGTGCGGGCGACGGGTGCGCGTCCAATTACCCATTCGCAATATTTTCTATGCGATGACGCTGAACGCAATCAATCCGCGCCGATCTCCGTGGAATCCATCTGGAATACACTTCAATAACATTGCGTTTTTTTTATTTTATTATGATCAATGTGAAGTATTTTTTTATTAGCCAAATATCACTTTTTGTACCGCCACTTTGTGGTTGGTTTATAGATACTACTATTAATTACTAATTGATAGTCATCAATTCTTTTTAGAATATAAATACAAAACAACGCTGACGTTATAGTACTCTTTTCAGAGTTAAAAAAAGGTACAGCTTCATGCCAAATTCCATGGTTCTTGGTCAATGGAAAGTACGGGTTTTCCTTGCAAATATCGAATATCATTGGAGAATCGTAAACGAACAAAAGTCGCTGACATAGCCTAACGGATAAGCAAGCTGAAGTGGCAGTGGGCGGGGCACACAGCACGTAGAACTGACGGCCGATGGGGCAGAAAGGTTCTGGAATGGAGGCCACGTACCGGCAAGCGCAGCGTAGGACGTCCACCTACAAGGTGGACAGATGACCCGGTAAAGGTTGCAGGAAGCCGCTGGATGCGGGCCGCTTCCAACCGGCCAATCTGGAAGTCACTGGGGGAGGCCTATGTTCAGCAGTAGACGTCCTATGGCTGAAATATCAAAACTTCGGTAAAAACAGCCGGATCTTTTGATTGCGTTGACTTAGAAGTTTGAATTTTTCACAGTTTTAAGGAATTGCAGACCTGAGTATACGATAATAATTTTAACATCCTCGCCTTCCTGGTTAAAAAAAATCTTGACAGACAGACGGACAACAAAGTGATCCAATAAGGGTTTCTTTTTACCTTTTCAAGGACGGAACCTTAAAAAATTTCTAAAAGAGATGATGTGATGTCTATGTTGTGGAATTTAGTAAACCAAATACAGAGAATACGTAGAAAACCATTCAAGAACTAGCGATGCTGACTACATTCAACAAACAAAGGAAACTGTAATCAAAGAATTTATCGGAAGAGACAAGACAATTTCATGCTGTTCCTATACAATTTCAAAGTAGAAAGATGCAGTTCCGTGGTGTGGATAGATCGCTCGCAGTTTACAATGTTAAGTCATTTTGAAAGCGTTCATGTTATTTACATATATTTATATAGATAGAATGCATTATTTAGGTAGGTACAGACAACAGCACGTCAACCTAACAAGAAACGTCAAATTTTATCAATTGAAATTGACCTCTACATGTCGGACTTAAAGTTGAAAATCGATTCAATGACCTTAAACTTTTTGGGTAGGTTGACCTGCCGTTGTCTAGCTAGGTAAATAATAAATGACGATAAGGCAGCAAAAATATATACATGAATATAAAGTCAGAAATGTAAGTTAAACGGCCGTTAAAATTTTATAGATTGCTATTCTTAGAGTGAGAGTTTTTTGAAAATGGTTATTACTTATTTAGAAACAAAACTAAAAAAAAAGTACTTGCTTACAAACCCACCACAAATTAGGTAGCAGTGCATATGCCAAGCCTTGGCAAAGTTATTACTTTCCTGGATGTTGTCCAAAGTAGGTACAAAGGATATAATAGTTACATTTATCACTTTTTATGTGTGTTAGTTTTAAGTTGTTCACTATGATGTAAAAAATATGTGGTTACAATGTTATCCTTAAGTTACGGGACACCCTGTATATTTATGATATAACCCGCCTTACGTAGCTGAGAAGCGAGCATACCGGACTTGGTGTCGCTATCTCTGAGGTCCCAGGTTCGATTTCCGGTTGGTCAATGTAAAAAAATAATTTCTTATATTGTCTCGGGTCTGAGTGTTGTGGTTCCGTCGATTTCTGTAACATAGCTGCTTTGGCTACTTACCATAGATTCAGAGCATTTTAATATTTTTATATCTTTTTTTAAATTATAACTGTGTGCGCACGTTGGTACTCGTATCATAATCATAAGCTACGATAATTATTATTCATAAGTCGTAGTAGCGTCATAGTGTTGTAGGTCGTAGTCTTCATAGCACCGTAGTCATTTCACACCCCCCGAGTAGGTACGCCAAGCCAAGTGGGAACACTTCATTAGTCTGAGGAGTGATGAGACGCATAAAAATAAACAGATGAACTGCGTCGCATAATGCGTTCACAGTCACGTAATCGTTGCAATCAACGCTTCACGTATAGTTCACCCGTCGACTGCACGCAACTAATGAAATCGTAAATCAACTGGCTCAGCACACATCGACAGATTTCCGACGCTCAAATATTTCTCGTTTCAACATCATTCCCAACTCGACGGGCGCCTTGTTAATTAATAGAATTAAAACCAAACTTGATGAATGGCGTTACTGCCTGTCAATTATTTGCGAAAATAAATCGCTCCGTAATAAAAGCGGAAACTATATCAGCTGAGTTTGAGTTACCGAGAAGACTGATTACGCAGATGAGTTGGCTGTGTTACAAAGGATTGAATTCATTATTGTAATAAAAGTTTCAGTAAGTAATCCACGGAGCGCAATCAATAAAGAAGCTTTTCAAACGTACTTTTATTTGATTTTCGGGGTTAAACTTTGCAATTTAAATTCAGCAAAAGTCAAGTAGGTATTGTGAATACCATTTAAGAGCTTGAACAACACTTAAATAAGATCAATTGTTAAACTTATTTTTATATTAGTATTGTAAAACTTTTATTTTTTCGTAAACAAACTCAATTTGGCAATAAGCTTGCTATGTTAACCGCAGAACCGATAGTCACTAAAGTAGACGAGCGACCACCAAGCAGCGTAGCGACTCCATTGTACGGTCTTAGAATTCAATCATATATTTTTCCCAGAAAAAAAAATCTGATCTAATATTTTTCCTAGAAAAAAAAAACTGATCATGTTAGCTAAGTACTTTAGCTTAAATTACAAGTTTTATAGTTTGGTCTTGTCACCACAGAACGTAACTCTGGATTTTTCGGAATCTACGTACGGATTTATACCACTTGGTCGGACTCGGCGGTGAGGGAAAACATCGTGAGAATACTTGCAGATTTAGATAGCCACGGATGTGTAGCCATGGTCCAAAAATGATCAGGTGTCTAATGGTTACGGAGATCTGATTTATTTATTTATTTAGACTTTATTGCACAGTTTTAAAAAATCATACAATAGGTGGACTTAATGCCATGAGGCATTCTCTACCAGTCGACCATTAGGCTAAACAGAGACGTTTTGTAGGCGGTGCGATATAGGCGGTACAAATTCAAATGAAAGGTCCGTGTGAATTATTTTTAAAATGATAAACTACTTCTTCTTCTTCTTCATCATCTATACGGTCAATCCCGGTTGCGTCCAAAGCCATTGCTTTGGAGCCCAGGGTCCGCTTTCCTTGATTTACTCGAGTTGTGAGATCATTGGCACGCATGTCAGCCCTCACGACGTCCAGCCAGCATTTCTTGGGTCTACCCCTTTTGCCGGGACCTGGCGGTGGCGGCATAGCCAGACATTTGTTTCCTACGTAGCTTGCCGGTTTCCGCAAAACATGGCCGTACCAGCGTAGGCGACTCTCCTGCAATTTGTCTGCAATATCACGGACACGAAGGCTACCGCGGATGTGCGAGTTCCTCACGCGGTCCTTCTGCGTGACTCTGCACATCCACCGCAGCATATTCATCTCCGTGACACGCAGCTCCTGCTTGTGTCGCTCATGTAGCGGCCACTCTTCGCTGCCATATAAAAGGACAGGCCCAATGATGGATTATAGATCTGTCCTTTAAGCTTAACCGGCATTCTGGGGTCACAAATAACACCAGTCACCTCTCGCCATTTGGCCCACGCAGCAGCAATGCGTGTTTTGACGTCGCAATCGATGTCTCCCGACGCGTGAAGTACAGATCCAAGGTATATAAACTGGTCCGTGCTCTCGACCTTGTCTCCGCCTATGCGGACGGGCGTTGGATTTTTAGAGTTACAGGCCAGATACTCGGTCTTCGCCACATTGAGTTTCAGACCACCGCTTTCAAGCGACTGCTTCCACTCGTTCACCCGTCTCACCAGCCTGCCCCTGTCCGCGTCCACCAGTGCGATATCGTCAGCATACATCAGCAGCCATGGTGGCTGCTCATGTGAGTCTCTGATGCTGTCTGACACAACGTCTAATATCACACTGAACAGAAACGAACTGAGAACGGAACCCTGGTGTACTCCAACGGTGATGGGGAACGGTTTGATGTCGCCAACAGCGGTCCGAACCATAGAATCAGTGCTGCGGTACATGTCCCGAATAATGTCAATATATGCCTCGGGGACCCCTTTGGATCTCAGTGCCCACCAGATCATTACTCGAGGGACACAGTCGAAGGCCTTCTGCAGATCAAGAAAGAGCAAGTGCAGAGGCGTGTTCTTCGTCCTGTATCTCTTCATAACGGTCCTTAGGGCGAAAACAAGGTCCATAGTCCCGTTGCCAGGACGAAACCCATATTGACACTCGTAAGACATCACACTCATGCCTTAAAAGCATAAACTACATACAGTAAATAACGATATACATAAACTAAATACTATCATACATAGATTACATAGGCAAAATACATACGTAAATAAAAATGACGACGATCATGTGACTCCACTACCTAAAGGTTCAAGATGATGATTTCAATTTATGAAGATAATGAGCACGGGCAAGTTTCTTTAAAAAGTATTTACAAGGGGCTTGTTTGATATTTTCGATTTTGATTCTAATGGTAATCGCTCCAAATATAATAAACAGACTCACCGCATTTACTATCATGGTATGACGTACAGCGTTGGTTCCTTGACAAGGAACGAGACGACCGTCTGGTGTTGTGGTTTGCGATTCGAACAACAAAGCCCGGCGGTTGCGGGTCGAATCCCGCTAGATCCAAATGTTTATGTAATGCGCACGAGCGTTTTTACTTACTTGTTAGTCCTAAGTATGTTTATCCGTTATCTAGTCGCCACAAGCTTTGCTTAGTTTGGGGCTAGATTGTGGAAATAATTCTAATAAAAAATTATTACCTCGTTGATAGTTTTGCGCTGATGTCTGATATTCATTGCGGACAACAGCCTCGTCAACCTACCACAAGGCGTCAAATTTTCTCAATTGATATTGATTTATACCTCTCAGACTTCAAGTTCAAAATCGGTTCAATGACCTTTAACTTTTTGGGTAGGTTGGGTAGGTTGCCGTTGACTATAAAATTCCTGATCGATCAGTTTATAAGTTTTATTCTGAATTTTATAAATAAAGAAAAATAAGACAGATATATTGTAAAGATAAGAGTAGACCATCTTTTTAACTGAATAACGTTTGATATAAAATTCCAAATAACACCACAAAATAACTACAATTCAATCTGATAACCGACTGCACCCGCACAATGAATGTGCCTTAGGTACTTATACATCCATTTCTACCGTATATCCGGACTACGATTAACGCTTTGGATTATTTATATATCGGATAGCTCTCCACATACGCGCCGGCCGACACTCGGCACTACATCAAAAACGATGCACTCACACTAATTGCATTTGCTATTGATGCAAGCCTACTCCTCGTCGGTAAATACCCACAGCCAGACGCGAACTATTAGCTAAGTATAAACTGGTCCAGGAAAATTGATTAGTTTATTATCAACAACAGGCGTTGAACTATTGAAGGTTTAAGAGTTAATATTCATATACACTATATTATAAAGCTGCATTTGGTTGTTTTACTTTAACCTACTGAATCTCTTAGTCGTATAGCCGCAGGTAAATAGTTTCTGACTGACAAAAAAAATAAGGTTCTAAAAAAGACTTTTTTTAAAATTCATGTTACGCGATATCTTGGAAGATTTGCTAGATCAAAATTGGTTTTTACAAGCTTGTAGAATACAGCAAAGACATGCGGTATCCTGACACCAGACTAGATTATATGAACAGGAAGCCTTTGTAAAAGACTAAGCTAGTTACGAAAATACGTATTGTTTTGTTTCTTTACTAGGAGTTAATCAAACAAATGACGGAAACAGCTACCCAGATACCCAGTTCGCTTTACTTAGTAATTCATGAATGAATGAATGGATGCTGTATCACACATCGTGCACACTGCACAGTGTATAAGAGCTAGTCCAGCGAAACTCGTTCATTAGTTCGCGCTCTACACAGAGAAAGCGAAAAGCTCTTCTCGGTTTAGCTTAACAGGAAACCAATCATTGTTGCACCTACCAAGTTTATACAAAAGAAAACGGTTGAGACGATTTTGACAAACATAAGGAGGATATTTTATGTTTTTATTATTAATATTAATTTTTATTTAATATGATAAGTAGGACCTCAAATCACTTCGTCGCTATTTCGTTACCTTGATGATTTTGATACACTTTTTTTCTGTAAGCCATTTCATTAGAAAACTTTAAAAGGAAGACTCAAGTTGAGTAAACGAAAATGAGACGGTAGCAAGTAGTTACAAGAAAACTTGGTTATGCATATGAAAACGCTCCACTGAAGTAAGTTTCGGAGAAAAATGGCGGTTATCTCAAGCTGTATAATGTCAATATTCATTTTAAAATCAAAGTTCCAAAAAACCATAAAATCTACACCCATATTGATAGACATTTCAACCCCATCGCATCCCAACAAAGGAGATGGAATTTCACGTCTGCAACGTTACATTTTAAAATCGTTGTTGTTTTCGTAATCAGCGACCCGATAAACCATAGAAACAATACCCATGTGATTTTCAGACTTTGTCAGCCCCCTTTCCCCTTTTTAGGAGTTGACTTTTCAAAAAATCTGAAACACATGTTAACACATTTATCGTAAGGAGAACTTACTCCTGTGAAGTTTTGAATAAAAGAGTCTGACTAATCTTGTTTACCCATACAAACTTTGGATCCCCATTTCACCCTTTTAGGGGATGAATTTTGAAAAATCCTTTCTTAGTGACCCCTAGATTTTATAAGAAACCTACGTGTCAAATTTGGAATCTCTAGAACCCGCGGTTTAGGCTTGATACATCAGTCAATCACTTTTGCCTTTTATATATGTATATAGATTAATTAATATAGAATGGAGTAAGGTGCTGCGCATACACCGCAGTGGTGCGGCCTTTTTGACCGTGAAGCAATAAAGACCGCGTCTGCTCATCGATGCCCGCGGCTGCCCGCGCCTTGTACTCAACGTGCGCGACGCTCAGTTCAGGACAACCATTCTAGTAGAGCGCGCGACGCAGACTAAGCTAGTCGCCCGCGCCGCCGTCTGCGTTAGTGTATAAAAACTGGTTTGTGCGATCCACGGCGGGCAGCCACGGACATGCCGCGGTGTGGGGCGGGCACTGGCGGCGCAGTCTTATTGACCGCCGTGTGCGTTGCAGTATACGATTCCCTTTCGTCTATTGTTCGCGGCAAAATTGTCCGGCCCGCCCTGCTACGTCGTGTACGCAGCACCTTGATATCTCGAAAACGGTGCGTCCTAGCTCGAAATAAACAAAATTTTGGCCCCCGTAGACCCCAGGCGACGTCTCTGGAACACTTCAACAGCATTTAACCTGTCAAGCATGTGTGAATGAGACACAATAGAAATTACATTGTTATGCGACCGCCGGCGGTCTATTAATCCTCAACGGGTTAAACTAATCTAAAAGCAGACCTTCATCGAGGGTTGAAATCACGTAAGTAGCATTAGAGATCAGAGTTCCCCGCGTAATTCCTATGTCCCATGGGAATTCCGGAAAACGATATGCTTTATGTCACTTCCACAACTGAGAAGAATCTCATATGATGAAATACATCTCTAACGGCTTAGGCTGTAGAGCGTGCCAAAAACTTATAAACACACATACATACGCTCGAAAAACACAACCCTCCTACGGCAGCCGAGTGAAAATAACAATGTATTGAGTAAGTTTACTATAAACATAAGTTTAGTGATTATAACTGTAAAAATGAAGGACTTTCAAGACACAACTTAATATCCTTTTTCACCCCTTCAGGGGTTGAATAATCAAGAACGCTGTAATACATAAATTTATTTTCAATCGTAACCATAATACAAAATTTGAAAATTATTATTTGAAACTGATATGCTTTCATTAAATTTTCATCCCCTATTTTACCCCCTTAGGGCTATAATTTCCAAAAAACCCTTTCTTAATGGATGTCTACACTGTATAAGGTAATGCTGTGCGTTGATATATCAACAATTAGTCAGTTTACCATTTTATATAAATAGATAACTGAAATACAAAGTTTCTTTCCCCTTTTCACCTACTTAAGGGTTGAATTCAAGAATGTTTTATGTCCACAATATTAAATTTCCAAATCGATGTCATTTTCGTAATTAACATCCCAAAAAACCATAAAATCGACACCCATATTGATATTTAGACATTTCAACCCCATCGCACCCCAATATTTTTAATGATATTTTAGGTCCGCAAAGTTGTATTTTAAAATTGTTGTTGTTTTCGTAATCAGCGACCCGATAAACCATAGAAACAATACGCATGTTGATTTTCAGATTTTGTCACCCCTTTTACCCCCTTTAGGGGTAGATTTCGCAAAAAACCTGAAACACGTGTTTAATCATTTATTGTTAGGAATACTCGTGTGAAATTTCGAATAAAATAGTCTAACTAAGGATGTCTACACTGTATAAGGTAATGCTGTGCGTTGATATATCAACAATTAGTCAGTTTACCATTTTATATAAATAGATAACTGAAATACAAAGTTTCTTTCCCCTTTTCACCTACTTAAGGGTTGAATTCAAGAATTTTTTATGTCCACAATATTAAATTTCCAAATCGATGTCATTTTCGTAATTAACATCCCAAAAAACCATAAAATCGACACCCATATTGATATTTAGACATTTCAACCCCATCGCACCCCAATATTTTTAATGATATTTTAGGTCCGCAAAGTTGTATTTTAAAATTGTTGTTGTTTTCGTAATCAGCGACCCGATAAACCATAGAAACAATACTCATGTTGATTTTCAGATTTTGTCACCCCTTTTACCCCCTTTAGGGGTAGATTTCGCAAAAAACCTGAAACACGTGTTTAATCATTTATTGTTAGGAATACTCCTGTGAAGTTTCGAATAAAATAGTCTAACTAATCTTGTTTCCCCATACAAACTTTGGGCCCCCATTTCACCCCTTTAGAGGATGAATTTTGAAAAACCCTTTCTTAGTGCACCCCTAGACCTTATAAGAAACCTACATGCCAAATTTGGAATCTCTAGCACCAGCGCTTTGGGCTGTGCGTTGATATGTCAGTCAGTCAGTCAGTCAGTCAGTCAGTCAGTCAGTTTCTTCTTTTATATATATAGATATTAATTTTTATTGAATATGATAAGTAGGACCTCAAATGACTTCGTCGCTATTTCGTTACCTTGATGAATTTGATACACTTTTTTACGGTAAGCCATTTCATTAGAAAATTTTAAAAGGAAGACTCAAGTTGAGTAAACGAAAATGAGACGGTAGCAAGTAGTTACAAGAAAACTTGGTTATGCATATGAAAACGCTCCGCTGAAGTAAGTTTCGGAGAAAAATGGCGGTTATCTCAAGCTGTATAATGTCAACGTCATGAATGAAAATCGTGGTAAAAATAATTTTCAAGAAGTTGTTACTAACTAGTACTATCTACCAGTTAAAATTTTTCATAGGTAGTAAAATAGTTTGCTGTTTTTTAAAACGTTAATATTTAAGTTTCTAAAAAATATTCCAACAATGCATTATTTTTGTCTCTTACAGCTGAATGAGTCTTCTACATCTTTTCGCCCAGCGAACTATTATTTTAATAGGCACTCACACAAAACAACCACATTTACTTCGAGAGCGGCAAGAATAAAAGGATAAAGTTTGCTCGTTAAGTTATTTTCTAAAAGGAGTCTTTTCAGACTATTTGCACTTTGCCAAGTAAGTATGATTGAGTAGTTTGAAACGGAATATTAAAAACATCATATTTTTAAAATAAAGTATTTTGACAAATATATTTCATCAAATAAGTTGTAGGTAATTTACATGAGCATTTTCTGTGTTAATTCTAACATGTTGTCTTTAAAAACATTGGTCACACGGTGCCTTTTATCTACTGTATAAATAAGTCAAAGAGGTCTAGTTCCAACAAGGGTTGAAGGAAAGCAAATCGAGATGTAATTCGTACCTGCCCACCGGAATTACTTAGTTAACGCTTATTCAACAACCTATAAAAACAAAGAGCCGCACGACACAAGGAGGGTCAGAAATTCTATTGTATATTAATGTTAGCGACGCCATTCTCCGCTAGTTTTGGCAAAGATGCAATTTCATTTGAATATTGTGCAAGACCCGTTATCCCGGGTTATAGCCCTGAAACACTTTAAATACAAAGTGCTCATAAAAGCACTCGTTTTAAAGTTGGAAAATAGCGTTAATTGATATTGAAAGTGGTGTTCAGTCGGGTCGTATAAGATAATATGGCGTCGTACGTTGGGGGCGACAATTAAAAGGGAATTTTGTCGCGCGGGAGTCGCGGGATGTCTTTCATTCCGCGTGTAAGTGCGCCTCTCCTCTCGTCACGGCGTCTCCACGATTTATATCCACCATATTACACGCCATTCGACACGTTTGCCGCACCTGATACAACGAGCTACGAATGGAAATAGATGTTCAATTAATTACTCGTAGTTATTGCCAAATTGAGTCTCAAAATTTTAAAAAAAATCTCATTGCCAGAAAGGACGGTGACAACCTGGAGAGACTGATAGTCACTGGCAAAGTCGAAGAGAAGAATTTCGCTAATTCATTTTTTATTGTGTTAACTATTGTCAGAAGGTTCTTAAGGAAAATAAAATTTGAAAGTTGCGCAGAAAATCAATTATTAATAAAGTAAAGGTCACGCAAACGAAGTTGCAGGCAAATTCATGATATTTTTGCTGCATGTAGGTAGGTAGGTATAAAAATATACTTATACAACGTGTTTTTGATTTCCTATAACTTTAACCAACGATGCTATAATGAAAAATAATGTGTTTGTCGATAAAAAAATGTCTTAGTCGCACTGTGTTGGTGATACAAGTTATATGTATAGAGTTTTTGCTAGCATGACAGATAGCGCCTTAAATGTTACGCACATAGTCCGTATTATGCGACCAAAGTACTGTAGCTTGCGTTTCCTGACAGTTTTCAAGATCTCCACCTTTTTGTTCACCATCTGCAAAACTTTTTCATTTGACACTCTATCCGTCCACGATAATATCTTCAGAATTCTTCTGTACACCCACGTTTCAAAGGCCTTCAAGCGGTTGCGGGTTAAGGTCCATGATTCCACACCGTACAAAAGAACCGAAAACACATAGCAACGTGCCAAACGCACTCTGGTAGATATCTTCAGCGATCGATTGCAGAGGAGATGACTTAGCTTCAGGAAAACGTTACGCGCATACTCTATCCGGCACTTGATTTCAACGCTGTGATCACACTGGTCGTTTATGATGCATCCAAGGTATTTGTAAGAGTGGACTCTTTGGACTACCTGGTTCCTTACAATCAGATCAGTCGTTGTACGGTGTTGAGATTTACCAACGATCGATGTTTTAAGACATCAAGTGCATTTAAATCTATATATATATATAAAAGTCGGGTTAGTTACACCATTTATAAATCGAGTCGGCTGTACCGATTTTTATTATCTTAGCTTTGTTGAATTTGTCTCCGCCCCGAATAGCAGAATAAGTATAAAAACACAAAAAAAATTACAAAAAAAATGTATGAATGGGCGGTACGAAGTTCACCGGGACAGCTAGTAGTTTTATAAAATAAAATAAAAAAGTGATTATGTAGTAAGTATAGCACAAAACTTAACAATCAATAACTAAACAATCCAACAAAACAATCAAACAACCAATTCTGATAAAATCTAGTGAGGTTAACTTTTACTTTAGCAAAATATAGAATTCCTGAGGGAAGCATAGAAAGCTAGATCATAGAAAAAAGATCTTTGTATTCTCCACATAAGCATTTCCAAGTGATGCACAATAACGCTTACTGTGACAAACTGAAAACCACTTCACGAAATGCCACATCCATTCCCTAAACACTTCGGCGCGCTCCCGTGAACAGTCTAGGATGATTGTGCCCTGTCTAATTGTTTCTTGCGCGCGGCTATATTAAGCAGTGAGGCGCCGGCAAGTTTATGACTTCTTGAATGAGTCGTTAAGTTGTCGAATCAATTCCTCCTGAGCCGAGTTATCTGGAGGGGAGGATATCACTTAACGTTATTGTTGCGAACTAGCAAACGGTTACGCCTTATCTTGAGCATTTGAGGGGTTTGTAAGTAGTTGATTATACCAAATTATACATACTCGACATCCTTATGAGTTCGCTCTTTCTTAGGTTTTGTCGTATACATTTACAAGCCGATCTTAAAATTAGTTTTGTATGTTTTTAACATGTAAACAACCATGATCCTTGTCAATTACCTTCATTTATTTGTTTTGATGGATTTAATATCCGAAGGTCTGCCAATCGATAAAACAAGGCAAGTGTTGTGAAAACTAAGTATATTCCCGTCATAAAACAAAAAAATCGAATAGTGAAGTTCGGCTTTTACTCGAATAAACGCTTTACTTTGGCGCTACAGCAAAAGTCGTTAACATTCAGCGGTAAAATTAAATAAAGTCCGAGCTAAATTTAATTAAAATAAAGTACGCATATTCATAAAAAGTTGGGTATGGAATAGTGGCTTAGCATATTTAGACTGCACAAATACTTTAATGAATTTCTCTGAAATTAACTGTCTGCGTTCATTGTATTTTACAGACTATTTTAAATTGCTTTATAATACCTTCTAAATTGCTTAAATAGCATTTCGTGTTTTTAGTAAGATTATTAACGATATAATAAACTTTTTAGGGTGAGTTATGATAAAGTAATCTTTACCCGTGAAATTAGTAGCGTTCAAACATAACGTTTCTTTAAAATCCTATGCTTTTGATAGATAGACAGTAATGGCCTTACTACAAAAAAGATAGACTAGGTTTAAACCATGTCTAAAGAATAGCCATACAATTTGGAATATTGACACATCACACCTGTCTCGGTTATGTTACCATACTTTTTAATTGGTTGGCTAATGTTTAGGCAGTGTTTAAACCTGGTCTTTGTAGTAAGGCCGTTAAGGTTGTTTGAGTATTTGAGCGACGATGTTACGAAGCATTCTTGGGTGACGCGATTGATTGTGCTCATATTAGGTATGCTTGTCTGAAACCCGACGTTGGTTCTCTTGCCAGATGTAGCATCGACGCAGTTCTCTTGACTCCAGTAGCCCATACGTAGTCCTGTTCAAAGACGTAGTCGCTTTCCTCATTTCTGTAGCAGTTATCAGTATTATGTTTCAACAGGACTCTGTTTATTTTAAATTTATATAAAGGACCTTTTTGCTTTACAAAATACTTAAATACTTTGACGTCATAACTTTTTTAAGCCAAAAGGGGTATCTAAAGAATCAATTGACGATGTGATTAAGTAATTATAGTAGGTAAAGCTTAAAAAATGCGTCTTCCGGATTCACCTGAATTAGATTTTGTTTCAATATTGCTCCAAATATTAAAATATTAATTTAGAATGTTCCAGTAACCTCAAGAATATATCTTTGTTTCCGGCGAGGTTAAACCCAAGACCCCGGGAATATACAGTGTAAAATATATTTTTGAAGCATTCAAATTCCAATTCACATACCAAATCGTAACAATCTTATTACAACTATTTTTGAAAACTCTATTTGTGAATTTTGTTAACTACTTATTCGTTATTTATTATTGAAAACTCAATCTATCATTTCTGCAACAATTGGTTATTTGGTATCATCAAGCATATAATATAGCCTATAGAGCAGCCATATGAATTACCTTTCTCTGAAACACGTTAGTGATATTTCACTTACATTTAGTATGAAATGGCAAGTTCTGTAAACTCTCGCCCATACAAACAGTACAGAAACAGATTAAAAAATGGCAAAAAATTATATCGAACAAATCATTTATTATGACATTTCTACTCTATAGGATGTGCTGCATCGTTGGTACCCATTTGTTTTTTTTTTTTAATTTCCCACAATTGATTACCGTTTTTTAAATTAATAGGTACGTTATTGTTAGCGGTTTTAATACATAAAGAGTGCGTAACCGCGGCGCTTTTGTCAGAGCCCATAATGATTTACAGAATTACCCTTGAACGATATAATGGGCTAGTTTCCTAAAAAAATCTAATTAGTCCGTCAGTTGGATAACCAGAAAATATTAGACACGTATTTTTTCTTTTCTCAATCAAACGAAAAATGATGAAGATAATAGCCCGTTAAAGTTCCGCGTAACGTCACGTCTTGCGACACTTTTTAGCAAGGCGTGACGTCACGTGCTCACTTAGATGCGCTTTATCTTCATATTTTTTCGTTTAATTGACAAAAGACAAAATATGGGTCCAATATTTTTTTATAATCTAACTGACGGACTAAATAGAATAATCTTTTTTTGACCTAGGAAACTAGCCCATTGTACATAGAAATCACTGTTCATCGTTCATCGATACAAATATATTTTTTTTACCGACAGCTCGGTTCGCCGAAAGAATGTTAAGTATTTCTTTCGGCGAACCGAGCTATCGGTAAAAAAAATATATTTGTATCGATGAACGATGAATAGTGATTTCTATGTACAATTATATCGTTCAAGGGTAATTCTGTAAATCATTCCGAGCCCCTTTTGTCAGGATCTGTATATTGTTATCCAAACGATATTAACAGGTAAAAGATTTTGTTGTATAATGTAAATAATGTTTTTAATGGCAACACTGATTTCCAGCTTTATAAAAATACGTAAAATCAGATGTAATATAGTAGAAATCAATTTCACCTAGATAGATAGATAAATGCTTCCTATTCAGTTATTAATCTTAACAAGTTAATAATGCAGTGTAATATTTTATGGTGTTCTTCTGCTGGGCAAAGGTCTCTTTCAAGTCCCAAGAAAATTATAGAGAAATAAATTTAACGATTAATAATTCTCTCGTAGCTTTTATTTTAGTCCAGAAAATGGGAATAAATAAAAACAAGGCGCTAGAGTTCATAAAGAAAAATGTCGCTGCAATGCAAAGTTATGCTTTCTCGCTCTCGCGACAGACGCAGGGAAGGCGGATTTCCAAACTCTATACTCATATTCGTATGTACGCTATCTGAAATAATTTAGAGTTTACTCTTTTTAATATTTAGTATTTAGTGTCAAAATTTTACGAAAAAGAAAAATTACAAAGATTTAGATTTTACAAAGGGTTTTTAGACCTTCGTAGAATCTAAATTTTTATAATCAAATAGAATTTAAAAACGTTACCTTAAATAAAATAGCCTTAGTTTCACAATAAAGATTATTAGAAAAAAGGATGTTAAAATAATGCTATTTTCAGACTACCTACCATGGTTTTCTTAGCGTTAGTAAAATCCCTTTAAATTTATCAACAAGCCCCTCACCCACGCCTCCACTTCACAATAAAATCTCTCCAGTCTTGACTAAAACTCTAACAGCTGAAGTTTACATTATAAAATTTCGTTAACCAGGTTTCGCAAACCCGCCGCCAGACTGTGTTTGAATGTCAGTGTTTCGTTAATATATGAATACATTATAAGAAGTTCGAGGAAACAGTTTTCCGCTAAATTAAAATCTCTCACAGGCGAATTAAAAGTGGGAAATTTTAAAGCGAACTTTAGGCGCAGTGGCTTAATGATATTAAACTGCTGATTTATATACAAACCGGCTTTGAGTTATAGTGCTCGCGGGCTAGTTGCTCTACTCCCTATAATTTATATTATTAACGGTCCTAAGAAGCCGAGTACACTGAATTATAATTCCGTACATACAGGGTGTCCCGTAACTCACGGATAACCTTGTAACCACGTATTTTATACATCTTTAACATCCAACCTTATACAGGGTGGCCCCAACCTATTTTATTACTTAGCTTCCTTTTAGGAGGTGGTTCGACTGCTCATATACAACAATATTTACTATGGGACCAACATAGAAAGCTGAAAAAAAAGTAATTTCCACATACAACCAACAACAGTATAATACCTTTTCAGCGATTTCGATAATGTTAAATAGTAAAAGTTATTCTATTTGAGCAGTAAAATAAGCCCCTATAAGAATTTAACTAACAAAACATAATAAATGTTTCGATTATTTTTTTTATAAAAACATTACAGAATTAACTGTAATATCAGTATCAGTATCGAAACAATTAGTAAGTAATAAAATCTTTTCTTCTTTACCAAAATGCTACAATAAAAAGGTTTTCTGTGAGTTTTAGTGTAAACAAATCAAATCAAAATATATTGGGTTTTAGTGTAAACAAATCAAATCAAAATAAATAGGTACCGTTCTCATTCAACTTAAACATTGTCATCGGTTAGGAAACAAACAGAAAATATTGATAAAACATCTCTTGTTTTTCAGCCACAAACTCGATGCGTTACAAACTTGTAACCTGCAGAACAACGATACGTGACCTGTCACAATGCAACGATGCATGCCAACACATCTTTTTGCAAAAAGATATGTAGGACGCAAATAAAAGCTAGTCCCACACTTTACAGTCGACTAACCAAGTTATGTAAATGCACGCGCGCTCGCATATTTTTGCAATTCTGACGCAAGACAATGACGCACCCCAGTTTTGGTTCTGGTATATCAGAGCAGCTTTAAGTGTAATTCACCAGAATCAAAATTCTCAAATTCGTCAAAAAATGTAAATAAGGCTGATACTGAATTAACTAAAAATCGTGAACAATCCTAATTACTTAGCAAATCAAGTATACTCAACCTTTTTATATATATTCAAATACATGTTCCGATGCCTAACAACCCTGATGACGCTTTTCAGCAGAATTCAGCAACTCTTCCTTCAGAACCATTTATTTATTTTATCTCGTCGCCATAGTACAAGATTCGCTAAGTTTGGGGCTTGATAAATAATTTTAGGAAAAATACATTTATTTATTTTATTTCAAGAACCCAATAAAGGTTAGGTAACACAGACAATGTACATGATTAGGAAATCACAACTCAACAATTTGTCTCGTTTGTTTAGTCTTTGAAGCTTTTATAGAACCATCGAGCAAATTTTACTTTGATCGAGAAAATATCCGCTATTATTTCATCAGTGTTGTACTATTTTGTTTTAGTATAAGCGAGAGCTCGCCAACCCGCCTGCTAGGCCAGGCGTGGCGAGTATTGGCAGTTCCCCCCGACGAAAAACATTAGGGGAGGCCTGTGTTCAGCAGTCGACGTCCTATGGCTGAAATGATAATGATGATGAAAGTTGACAAGTCAAACTAAGTTTCGTTTATCTTAAAACTCACTGACTAATTTCAGAGATAGATGGTAAAGAATAAATAATGGTTATGGGTATCAGAAGTTAAGCTGCATGCAATGCGCGCTAGATCAACGCACACGTAAACATCACTCACGGCCACGAAATCTTTGAACGCTCGAGCTCGAATTACTTGTCAGACAGAGTGTTCCGAGATTTCTTGTCCGTGAGCGATGTCTGTGTGTGCGATGCTCATTGTATGAGCGCATTGTATTAAGCTTTATTTCTAATACACATAACTATTATATATTCTGTGTAGATGGTCCGTATTGCTGCTCTATATGGAATGGAATGTGCTTGATGTGTACAACCTAGCAAAAGATATATCCAAACACAAAACGCTACATGTTTTCACCATTTGTTTTTAAAGCACCGAAAATTTCCACACTCTTATTGTAGGCAGTGGTTTATACCGCTAGTTTATAAGAACGGTCGGGGCGCGGCCGCGGCGTGCCCTATCTGTCATCTCGGCGGCGTCAGGGCAAACACACCGTTACCTCAGCTTATTTTATTAGGGACCGGGCCACGCTCCAACCAACGCGATGCGCTAATAAAATTGTATCGGTATTTTCTTTGCGGTAGTGTGAAAATATGTGGTCACTGCGATTACCATCTTCTCAACAGGCTATCATTAGAGAATATAGTTTAGTAAAGGCTTTATATAGGTATATCAATATTATCATGGTTTACTTAGTTAGGCGTTCCTAACGCTCTAACGACTAACGTTATCTACGTTTTTTTGTGTTGACTCTATAATAATATGGTAACGTACTAGTAAATTGGTATCTAGAATTCGTTGACAAATTTCGATTTCATTTATTACACATAATTTTGGTTTTTACATAGAAAACCTGAAACCAGAACTGTGTTCTCTTGTTTTTTTTAAATGATTGCCAATGTAATATAAGCCTGTACTATAATAGTATATAATCTCTACGCAGCTCTTGTCTAGTCACTGTGGCGTTGGTGCTTGGAGCATATTTTTTGTCGGTCTCAAAAGACCTTTAAATGAATCTTCTTACCCGTACAAAATTGAAAACCCCCCAAAATTTAATGAACATAGCCCCTATACAAAGTGATACAAATCGCGCCCTCTCTACGCAGACCTCGTCGCTTTGGCCGGGTCACATAATTTTTTGACGCATCGGCCCCAGGAGTGTACACTTTTTTCTTTGTTCTCCAGTCCTAACGAAAATAGGGCTGTTGGTTATGTACACGTAATTTTGTCTTTGCTTTCAGCTAGGGGGATGCGGGAACAAATCTCCTGTTGAAGTAGAATAAATAAGGTAATGGAGATTATTTTAACTTATTATACCTCAGCAAAACAGACACAATAGAAAACTATTCTTTACAATAAAAGTCTGTCAACAACCTGTTTATTACAACTAGCTAATATGAATATTGTTTACCCAGCTGCTACAATTTTAATTTGTTTTATATTGGTTTAGTTGGTTATTAAGTCCTATGTCCAATCCAGACGGGCCACCTTATACAAATACAGTGTGTGGCCTAGAACCGGGGATAATATTAAAAACCGAGACTCTACAGTATTCGTATTTTTTCTAAAATGATTCCAGTTGACCAAAACCCATGCATTACACACAATAAGAATTTAAAGTTACGATTCATAATCAGTATCATTCAGTCGTACTCGTATCAAAGAGATGTTCCTAGTAGCTCCGAATTTGTACGATGCAGAATGAACTCAATCGATCGAGTCGAGCGGAACTATTGCATTGTTTGCATTACATTTTTTTTTGTGTTTATTTTGGCACAAAACAGTCATTACAATAGATGACATAATAATTTTTGCTTAACTTAGTGCCCCCAGATAAATACCCTCAGCATTTGTGTTTTTCCATTGTACAGCGATGCGACGACCGTCTTTTGTAGTGGTTCGCGCTCCGGGCTACAAAGCCTGGCGGTTGTGGGTTCGAATCCCGCTAGGAGCAAATGTTTGTGTGATGAGTACGAGCAATTTGTACATAATTCATGGATGTTAATAACCGTATATAAGTATGTTTATCCGTTATCTAGTCGGCAATCGCTTTACTACAAGCTTTGCTTAGTTTAGGGTTAGATGATTGGTGTGATTGTTGGAATAATGTATTTATTTAGTATTACTGTATTACTTAAACAATTTAATACCAGAAAAGGTTCACACGCAACTGGATAATAATGATTACAAGTTAAACATAATATCTACCTAAAGGTTGTCTGGAAGAGATCGCTATTAAAGATAAGACCGCCGTAATTGTACATCTTTCTGTAAAAATCATGTGTATTTTACTTGTATGGTGTGCAATAAAGAGTATCTATCTATCTATCTATGAAATAAACAAATAATTTTGTTAAGTCGTTTATAATAAAAGAATACAAAATAAAGAGCATGCCCTGCATGCTCTTTATTTTGTATCCTTCGCAGAGATCCTTGTTATGATTCAACTCACCACCGCGATTGAATGCTTACATGAAGTTTTTCTTCTGAGTAAATCTTTATCTTATAGTAGTATTCAGTTTATTTAAAGTATTGTTTTTTTACTGTTTTAATTCTATTCATCATGTCAGCCTATTGCAGTCCACTGTTGAAAGTAAGCCAAAGAGCTTAAAGAGCGCCAAAGAGCACGATCTTCCGCTTCTTTCATCCAGCCACTGCCAGCCATCTTACAAATCATAAGACAAAACCTATACAGTTGCTGATAGGCGTGAGACAAGGAGATGTTATATCTGCAAAGTTATTCACGAACGCACTAGAAGACGTCTTCACGACACTGGATTGGAAAGAACGAGCATCAATGCCAACGGCGAATACCTCACGCACCTCCGCTTTGCCGATGACACAGGGGAATCGCTGGAAGATTTGCAGAAATGCTGCATAGTCTCAACACTGCCTCGCGACGTGTGGGCCTAGGAATGAACTTGGACAAAACTAAAGTCATGTTCAATGACCATATTGTCACTCTCGGACCGGTTTCCATCGAGAACGTAGCGCTCGAATTTGTCAAGGAGTATGTCTACCTCGGACAAGTGCTGCAGTTAGGTAGAGACAGCTTTAAGCGCGAAATCGCTAGAAGAGTGCAGCTTGGCTGGGCAGCATTTGGGAAGCTGCGTCATATCTTCTCGTTGCCTCTGCCACAATACCTGAGGAGCAAGGTATTCGACTAGTGCGTCCTACTAGTGATGACCTACGGAGCCGAATCGTGGAACATGACAATAAAGCTAGCCCACCGACTTCACGTCACTCAGCGAGCTATGGAAAGGTCAATCCTTGGGATTTCGTTAAGGGATAAAATCCGAAACGAGGTTATCCGGCAGCAGACCAAAGTTATACAACATTCAACATATAATACAACATACATAGTCCAAAAATGTAGCAAGCTAAATGCGGCAAGCTAAGTGGCAGTGGGCCGGCTACATCTGTCGCAGAACCGATGAAAAGTGGAGTAAACGGGTTCTCGAGTGGAGACCGCGCCTTGGCAAAAGTAGTGTAGGACGCCTCCTGGCTCGATGGACCGACGACCTTAGGAATTCTATTCTATCTAGTTGAAATTAATATCAATTTTTGATACTTGCAAGGACATCAAAACCTAAAGGTTGCTACTAGCCAAATTTCAGGATTCTAGTCAACAGACTAGAATTTAGCAAGTAGCAATGTCTTGTGGCACAGCACTAGTAAAAGAAAAATTCCAGAAACCGTAAATTTGTAGTTACCTATTACTCGGAATAAGCGGTAAAAATCTTCGAGACGTGATTTATGTTAGAAGAACTATTGACATACCAACACATTTAAACGGAACCCTGAGTGCGCGAGCCCGGCTCACACTTGGCCGGTTTTTATTTTAAAGTGGACAATAATGTCATACCACTAGCTGCAGCAGAATAAGAGTCAACCCTGCGTCCGGCGATTGCGATCGTGTGTCCACGGCCACGAGTAGACCGGGCGCGCGGGACCGGCTGATAAAAACTTTCGCTTTCCGACAACTCTCCGCGGCGACATTCGCGGCAGCAATAACGCCGGCTGCCCCTTATTGCGTTACTGTTTACGTAATTGTCATACAAGTTTCGTCATAAATGACGACTTTTGTCTGGGTTTTTCAGATGCTCAGTAATTAATTTTAGAAGACTCTCTGGGTCTATGTCTGATGAAATGTTTGTTTAACTGTAAATGTCAATGTAAAACTAATAATGACTAAATTACTACAGCAAATATAAATATTCCAATATTGACATAGGTAGAATCTATAACTCGCTTAGGTATTCTACCTATAAAGATAGGTTAGGATTTTTAATAATCTAGATCCAAGTGTGAAAAAATATTATTTTTATCTAGTTCTATAAGATACTCAACCAGTAAGGATAAAAATACTGGCTTCTCCGAATAAACTAGGAAGATATACGACAAAGGATCAAACAACAGCGCGAAAGTAGCACAGTGCAGTGATTTCGACAGAGCAATTTATACTCACCAAGAAGAATTTGCCAAAAGATTCCAAACGCGCTCAACACTATTTGTCCCCTTACGGTGATAAGTCGGGCTTTGAGCGCGGTTAGTTCGCAGTGGCAGTTTTATTTACGATCCGGGGAAATATCTGAAGACGGCAGGGGTATACTAATATCGTCCGTGTGGCTGCGGCCGATAGTCGCCTGATAGAATAATATGATGGGTGCGCGGCTGTCCCGGCACGTAGGCAATAAGCCGCCGGCAGCGAGCCAGCGCCAGTGCGAGCCGCAAGGAAAAATAAGATTGCGCCTTGACGCTCTTGGACGCGAGGGCTGCCAGCTGGAGCTACTTCTCCCATAAGGTGTATACCATGCATAGTTATAGACATATATTTGGCATTTCACAAGTATTCCTAAAGTTTTTAAAGACTGAATCGCAAAGTATATAATATTTCCGTGATTGAAGAAGATAGTTTGGTGATAGATTGCTGTGCAGTAACGAATCTTTTGAGGAAATTTAGCCTACAAAATCAAATAAAATTCGAACACCAAAAGTTATTTAGCGAGAAGTAATTCATTCTATAGATCTACATGATTGGTATAATCAGTGTCGTAACATATTAGGCAGTAAGCGGCCAGTATTAGCGTACCAGCCGAATGCAAGCTGCGAAGAAAAAAAATTACAAGTTCATGACCGTGCGAGTTCCTCCAGCCAGATACTTTTTTTATCAATCGAATTAGAAATGTGGTATAGATATGTCTGTCAACTATATTCTGGAAAGAACATAATGTGTGATTTAAGATAAGGCTTCACAGTAGATCAGTGTTTTGCTGCTAAAGAAACAAATTAAATAATCAGGTCAGTCATAATTACCTGATCGCATCGAACTCTTTACAGGTGATATAAATTTGGTCCATGTCACAGTGATCAAAAGTCACTAGAACAATGATGGTTCAGCCAGGGCCGGCACGTAGGCAATAAGCCACGCCGAGCCTGCAGGGGCGAGCCAGCGCGCGAGCGAGTGCAAGGAGTGAAGCAAAATAAGATTGGGCCCAGACCCTCTCGAACGCAAGGGTTGCCACCTGGAGTTACTACATTGAGCAGACAGAATAGTTTTGACTTTTAAATATGTTGTCTGCTATTTAAATTTGAGAGTCAAGACTTCCCCAATTGAAGAGTTTGGTTTTACGTGTGTCATCGTTACCACAAAAACCACAATTAAGTCGAGTTTGTATTTCACCAAAACAGAGGGCATTTATTAAATTGTAATAGATCATAAGTTTAAAGTGTCATTTCTCTTGAATTCAATGCGAAATTATTTTCTATGACAATATTTTTGAATATTTAATTGGTCGGTGGCAATCCATTGTCATGAATAAGTTTTATTTCCATGAGCTTACAATGTTTTATTTTTTATTAAGTGGCTTTTAGAAATAGCAGCCCTAGCTTTACAGGCTTCTACATGCGTTGCTGCTCATAAAACTCACTAATTTCATGGCCAGTAGAACGTGTTAAATATAAAAGATAGTAGTAATTTACTGAAGAACAACATCATCCTGTTTTATGTTTAGAAAATGCCGCACTTATTTTCTTTTCTCGATAATTAATATTTAATATAACTACTTAAACTTACTTGATATACCTAATGTGTTGGATATCGTAAATAATTCACAAATTCTACTTACCTAACGGGTAAGTGATCTGTTTTATGCATTTACCTATTTATAACACCTACATAACATTTTAGAACGCAATAAATATATTGAATTAAATTGAATTGACCTCAAAAACTTCATGTTCATATTTTACAGAAACTGTCCAAAAGTGAAATGAATTCTAGTGTCACGTATTTTATCTAAGCGATATCGTCTTAGATCTTAGATTTATCGCTTAGATAAAATAAGTGACTAATTTATAACAACATAGGATATAATTTATGTTACCAATATTATTACTATTTACTTAACTGCACCGATAGATTACAGTTAAATCATACACTTGCACATTACACACAATTGCGTAATAGTACCAAATTTACTAGCACGGAACACTAATTTCGGAAGTAAAACTTAGCGTAGTTTATCTTCACCATTCCAGTTAACCGACAAAGTTGCAACTCGACGTGACATCGCAATGGTAGATGCAAAAGAGAAAATGTCCCGTCAACATTTTACATCCGTACGTGGGCAATGTTCCGGTTAACGTGTAACATATTCAAAAGAAAACGTCCCGCCGAGGCGCGCCTTGTTTCATTTTACGATCTTATCGAAATAATCCGATCTCGCTTGTTATTTACTGCCGCCTTACCTCGGTTCCTGCCCTCACGGGCACACGGCAGCGGCTCGCAAATAATTATGAACCTTATCCCACCAACATTCGACACTGAATGGTTTATTCTAATCCATTGACGTGGCTCCTTACACTCTCGAGTTTGCGTAAGGATCAGCAGTCGGAAAACAATTTAGAAAAATATCAAGCATTGAAGCTTAACCTCCGTGAAATATAATAGAGTTTCCCAAGATGTAAGCCGGGCGTTGCGACCTTTTAGGCGTTAGCTGATTCCGCAGACATACCTCGGGAGATTGAGAGGAAAAATCTAGGTGTTTTATTTCACATGAGAGTGCGGTTGTGGAGTCAGGCGCGCTATCACAATAAACACTTTGCGGTCGCGTCGCTCTCGTAAATTATTCATAAGCCGAAGGTTTGTGATAAGTCTTAGAATAGATAGTCGCACTATGAACTCGAGACATTAGACCCGTTTGCTAAATACAATGTGATTGTGTGTGATGTGTTAATCTGAATCTAATATTCTAATAGTTTCAATTGGATTTTACTGAATACTAAGTAGGTAGTAGATACTAGTGTAGATCACGAAATAATTTATCATTCAGAGATAACTTTAATAATGCATGTTTTTTTATTATAATAATTTTATAAAAAATAAAAAAACCGACTTCAAAAAACTAAAACGCTAAAAATAATCTTAACACTTGTACCTAATCAGTTACTTTTGGAGTCGGTGCAAACGAAAACATTGGTCTCTCATTGACTGGCACCGACTCCAAAAGTAACTGATTAGGTACTTAAGTGTTAAGATTATTTTTAGCGTTTTAGTTTTTTGAAGTCGGTTTTTATTTTTTTTATAAAATTAACTTATTTCATCCATTTTAGTGAAATCCTAATCAAAACAAATCTTACGAGTGCAAACATAATTTAACTGCTGAACACCGATTTCATTTCCTATTTTTCCATCCTTAGGGGTGAAATTTTTTCCAAAAATGTTTTGTTATAGTATCTTTGAAGTATAAGCTATTCATTAAAAAAAGAATCATCAAAATCGGTCCACATTTGGCAGAGATATAGGTAAGACAGATACTAAAATCAGTTGGCGTGGTACGGAGTTTATGCAATGTTTGATGATTTTCTTATAGATCCCATCATCAGAATTTAACCAAATTTATATGGGACCATTCTGAAAGTATTACCTTTCAAACAAAAAAATAATTATCGAAATCGGTCAACGCAGTAACGAATGATCGCTGAACATACATAAAAAAAAAATTTTAAAAAAAAGATACCGACGAATTGAGAACCTCCTCCTTTTTTGAAGTCGGTTGAACAGACACTCATACTTGCAAGTCAGCCCTGCGCCATTGCAATATACCCATACAAAGAATTTATTTAGGGAATCGAAAACAATGCGATGAATAATAACAATATAGTAATTGCGACACCGTAGAGTTCAATCAGCGCTTCTACTAAGTACATACCCTCGGACCGTTTCTGTACGTGCATTCCCAACTCCCTACAAAAAATCTTACCATTGTGATTCCAGTGGCGTGGCGCTAGTAATGAGCTAAGTTTCCCGTAACGCCCGCTACTTACATACCAATCGCGTCGGAGCCATTGGCACTCATGTCACAGACATGACAAACAAACTTCTGATTATGTCTAATACTGTTTTTTTTTAAACTTCTACTCTTTTATAAGTTTTGGTATTTTTTTTAATTGTGAGCAGTTTCTGTTTTTTTTTTGTAAATTAACACATTAGGTAATAGGTAGGGACTTTAAACGGAACAAATTTTATTCTTCTGCAAAGACAAGTAGCTTGTTGAGTTTCTTCTTCTGGCTAACTGATTAACGGACTGATGTACGACCTAAATCGGTGGACCTGCGGTTTGAAACAAGAAAAAAGTTTTGAGTATGTAGGTACTACGGAATATTTTTTAGAAATTAATTAAATGGGTGGTCAGTAAGCGTAAAGATAAATTTGTTCAGTGACAATAAGTGTTCCAGTGTCTGTTGTTCTTTTTTAACAAATTTTATAAGAGGGATGTTTTATTTTTGGAGACATATAAAGCGTACGAGTTAACTGAACTCGTGGCATGTCTATATAATATTCCCTTCAGAGAAAATTATTTGATTTCATCCATTCACCCCAATCGAACACTAAATAAAGGTAGCATTAAGAACCGACTAATGTTGACCCCGTTTGGATCCCCCATTAACGCTCACCCTTTTACCCCAACGGGGAAAAAACATCCTTTATTACTTACCTATCCCGTTACTACAAAGACCACAGACAGTCTTGGCAGTAGACCTGTTTCTTTGACGCCTGGCCGCCGACTTCGTAAATGGAATTTGCAAGTAATTTTGCCACCCCGGCCCGTCCCGCCCTAGCTTGCTCTCTTGTCTCCGCGTGTCGCTTCCATTACAAATTGTGTTGGAATAAAAATATGGCTTGAATTATATAGGGTTGTTTATCGCTTCTCTTCTGTGTTTATTACCTTTTGAAAAAATAGAATATGCATAAATCACACAGCCACACACACATTCAATCAAAACGCCACGATACAATCCGTTATTTCATTTTAATTATTTTTCTTTAGACATTTTTTGTTTTATTTGATTTCCCTTAAAACCTATATATTTTAATAACAACAAGAACGACGGAATTCTGAGTGACCAGATTGCATGGAAGAGGAAAACATATTACGCTGACCCCGGGTGACCTGAGAGCAGAGCAGGCGTTTTTTTTTTTTTAGGAAATCCAAAAACTCTGTGACATATAATTATTTCTAATTCTTTTGACATACTTTTTCTATTTTATAAAAAAAACGTATTTTTGAATCATGCGAATAAGCTTATGTTTGACAGAAATTTGACATAATTAATAACTTTTTATTTACCTTCCGTTTTATGTGATTTACTACCGGTTTTTAAAATCAATGAGTTTTTACGTTCCGTTTCATAATATTTTCTGCGTAAAATGAAAATAGTTACAAAATGACAATTTAATAACACTTATTCGAGTGATTAAAAAATGCGTAAAATCGTGAGCAATAGAAATTGCAAGCAGTAAACGTTAATGGTACTAACTCCTCTGGCGCCCCGCTTCAAATGAGAGTGCCCCAGGGCTCAATATTGGGACCGCTGCTATTTTTGATCTATATTAACGATCTCCCTTTTTATTCCAAAGACTACTGTGAGATAGTTCTGTTTGCTGATGATACTTCTTTAATCTTCAAATCAAAAAGAGGCGAAGAAATATTTGGCGATGTAAACGAAGCTCTCTCTAAGGTATTAAATTGGTTCACAAGTAACAACTTACTTCTTAATACAAAAAAAAACCAAATGTAAATTAAGAAACCCAGAAATTTTACTAAATGGTAAAAAACTTGATTTATCAAACTCCACTGTTTTTCTGGGCATTACATCGGATTCGAAGTTGCAATGGGGAACACATGTTGACACTCTAGCTGGGAGACTTGCTTCGGCTGCCTTTGCGGTTAGAAAAATTAGACATCTAACTGACGTTGTAACGGCAAGGCTCGTATATTTTAGTTACTTTCACAGTATTATGTCTTATGGTCTTCTCTTGTGGGGTTCTGCTGCGGACATCGATACCATCTTTATTTTACAGCAAAGAGCCATTCGAGCAAAGAGCAGTCCGCGCGAATCCCTGAGAGATTTCTTTAATGAAATCAACATACTCACTGTAGCCTCTCAATATATATTTGATAATATCATGTACGTTCGCAAAAATTTAGATCTTTTTATAAAAAAGAGTGATATTCATTCATATAACACAAGAAACAAAAACAAACTTGTATTATACCAAACTTCAGATTGGCCAAAACAAGTAATTCATTCTTGGGTAATTGTATTAAATTTTTTAATAATATACCTTACAATGTTATCGAACTTCCTATTAATAAATTTAAATCACATGTCAAAACTACCCTAATATCAAAGGGGTATTACAAAATTCAAGACTATCTTGATGACAAGAATGTATGGTCAGTCCAGCCTGCACTAAACTGATGTACCTACCTGTTTATTTTGATTTATATTTTTTGTGTGGCAGCTAGTGGTGACTGAGTTTGTTCCGGCGTTTCTTCTCAGCACTTGCCAGATTGTCTGTGTCTTGTCTCGAAACGCTAGTAAGGCCCAAAAAATAAGGAGACATGTTCTGCCCCATATGAGCCAATAATGTTATTATTGACGTTCATAAGTGGCAGTTTTCTGCCCTAAATTGAATAAATGATTTTTGACTTTGACTTTGAAATGAATTTCATACACGAATTGTTTTCGTGTTCGAATGCGACATTCATTTTTAATGCTTCAAAAATACGTCGTTTCCAACCAGCCAATCTAGAAGTCATTGGAAGAGGCTTATGTTCAACAGTGAACGTCCTATGGCTGAAATGATGATGATTATAATGACCAAAAATATATTTAATGCTGCATGCATGCTTGTCTCTTTTCTTGAAACTGTGCTTTACCGTTGTTTATTTCCAAGCATCTAAGCAACTAAATTAAAGATTATATTATCTATAGAGATTACAGCACACCCAAAAGTTTATCAAATAAACAGGTATTATCTACTCCATACACATCCAACGGTTCACGGGAAGAAGTGGGCGTGTAATAGGAAATGTTCCGCATATTGACTCCGGCGACGTCGAGATCTCTAAACAATGACACACGGTGGAGTGCAACCACCACAGTTCCTTTTATTTTTTAATGTTTATATTATGTTAATCCGATTTAAGGCCTGCATCAATAAAATAAACCATTCTAATATACTTGTGCTAACAAATGGACTTGTAATGAAAACTGTATATAGACGACGTCGAGATCTCTACAGCATGTAACATTGGAGTGCTTTACTACCCTGATTCGTCTTACTTATTTGTTGAAATTGTATTGCACAAAAAAAAATACTACAAGAGGTGGACTTAATGCCACGAGGTATTATTTACAGGTTGGCCATTATGCTAAATATTTGTACTTTTTCATCCATTTTTTATTTAAAATATTTAGATTTAGATCATCCGTCAATAAATTTACTAACTTTTTAAGCAACGGGAAGAAGTGGACGTGTAATCAAAAATGTTACCTACGCATATGAAATCAAGCGACGCATACGTCAATATCTTTAAACAATGATTTACGGAGCGTCGTTTATATACATTGAAGTAATTCATATATCACTGTTCATATAGCAAAATTTTTATGGGTCAGAATTAGGATTAAACAACACGAAATGTTTTTCTATTACGGAGGAAGTAAATTTTTGTACCTCCGTGTTAGGCTCTTTAAACTCCTTAAGCGCATTGTGAGCATGGCTCCGTAAAAGAAACTTAATATTAAACCTATTACGGAGTTATTCAAAATTAGGGTTTAGGGTTCCATAAAAATGTTATACCTATGTTAATAATTTAATCCATCTACTATTTAAAAGCTCCAGTCGGACTCACACACGAAGGAGTTAGTATTTTGTCTATGGACCACTTTTAAATATTAAATTAAAAATATTCTAGTTATATATGAATAAGCCCATAATCATAACAAGTCATCATTCTGAGGTGACAAATTACTATACCCCGTATTAGGAACCGACTACCTCCATTGTAGGCTCTCACCTTGATCATACCTCCGTAATAGGGAAATTTGACTTGCGTTTTTCATATATTTTTTACATAGTAAAATCCTTTCATAGCAAAAAAGTGTTAAGAGTGATATTCATTTTAATCCCTAATCTTGTCGTCAATATTTTTTATAACTTGGCACGTTTATTAGAAATGCTTATTTTTTGTCTTACTTTCCAATGTCACTAAATACCTCCGTAATAGGAGACTTTACTTTATATAGATGCAGGTTAACTGTTATAAAGTCAACCTACCTCCATAGTCAACCATACCTACTATTAGGTACTAAAACAATGCAAGTATTAAACAAATTGAAACAAGCCGCAACGTTAGAATCAGAAACTGCCAGTGTAAAATTATAAGTAGGCATTAACACCAAACCCTTTGAAACATCAACAAAACTTGATGAGTCCGTCAAAGTGGGAGATAATTCGAAAATCGCTACCGTAACCGGGGAAAGTTAAAATTAGAAAACTGTCTTGATGATCCAAGACATACCTCCGGGCCAACTTAAACTTCGGACCCTTTGAAAACCGAAAAGCTGATCTTAAGATAGGCATTATTGGAAAATATTATGCTTACCCTTATCATATCTCTGAAACTAACCACTGGTGAACAGGCCGTAATGTTTCAGACAACATACAAGAAACATCACTTGCATCTAAGTCTACCAAATCATGATTTACTCATATAAGTTAATAACTGTACCTGTAATTTAGAATTTAGTAGTATAGTCAAGACAATAGTATACGTACCAGCAATCCTGTAAATGAAATTACGGAGGTTACCTGTTGGAAGTAAATGTAGACTAAGTTCAACCGAATGGGCTTCCAATAAAATAACATTTTGAGACTCCACAGTGATAACAATTTATTATTAATACAGACGTGAGTCGAGTATGTATCGAAACTTCTGTGCTCAGAAGGTAGAAAACACTTCATCGAAATAGAAACGTTTCAAATTCGTACCGAAAACGCTCAAACAATTTTGGTACCAATAGATGAATTTCCAAATAAGATACAATCTATCGCTAACCCACCTCATATGAAAGCACCAACAGTATCGCACATTTGAATACATTATAAAGCTGCTTATCGTTGTATTGTCTACCTGTAAGACACCCACTCGCCCTATTCTCTAATACATATTCTATTCTACATTTAAACTGCTTGCGAAAAGGATTTTCTAGGGTAAAAGTTTAAATAAGTTTAGGGGAAGTTTCCCAGACCCCTTTTACGAGTGCAAAAGGGCAAAGAAGGCAAATGTTTATTCAAAGATTTTATAGATTGTGTTGAGTGAAAGGGAGAAGACAAAGTTCATAGAGCGATAAAACTAGAAGTGTATATTGTACGAGTTTATTGGATCACGAAAATTACAATAAAACTAAACAAACTAAAGGACAAACGTGTTAACTTTTGAAGAGATTGAAATTATATTTCCATGCCTGTAATGGTTCTGAATTAACTTAGCATTCTGGTGTAGCTTAATCTGTCATAAAACTACTAACCAGCTATAAAGTTTCTCCGATCAGTGAAAAACACCACAAGTTGCCTTTTATCATTCATTCGTTCACTGATAAGGGAAATCATAGGTTGATTGCTCTTATGAATGAATTAATGAATGAATTCTTATTCCAGGATAAAGTAACGAGATTCTATCTTAATTAGTAGGTATCTCATAACACAAGGGTGTTAATTCTTTACTTTTGGTGTGTTGTCTATCGCATATTCATTATTCTTTCTTAGTAATTATGCAAATGGTTCAATGTTTGTTCATTTTAAGGGAACCAATACATACAATTTCCTGAAAACAAACAAGCACTAACTAAAATAACTTATATTTGTAATAAATAATCACTGTCAAGGTTCAGAAGAGTTGTCGCGCCCTGTTTTAAGCACAACTTTGTCCCTGCGACACAAATTACATCGGTATAATTTAATCTTCAACAACTTCTGTAATTTTATTTTTCCTTTGAATTAATTTAAAAATTCCTGCCGAGACCCGAGCGCAGTTATCGAACTCGACGCTAGAACTTTCAGCACTAGTAATATTAGCGAAGTCACTGCTAGAAAATTTGACATTTGAATGAGACTACCGGTGTTAATTTTCTTATATCAACTTTGCGAATATTTGCGACGAGGGTAGTATTATTTCATAACTTGCTCTAAAATGACGTCAATTTAACTAAAGATAAAAACTAAATGTACGTGTAGACAATTCTATCTTCGGCTTAATGCGGCGAGGCTTGATTACATTTAAGGGTTTACAGGTTAAGACCTCACCACCGAGTAGTGGTAAAACATACATTCCGAAAAATCCAGAGTGTGACAGGATGAGAACTGACGAGCCCCAGATGTGAGGCCTGACTACGACCATTGAGCCACCACCACTCACTAAGAATTTATTTAACGTGTAAAGTGTCAGTTAAGTATTTTTAATCTTGGCTATAAAGATTTTTAATCGTCGAAATTAAATAGCATTTTTGTTGCTGCTTTAAATTTTTCCATTGACATTAAAAGACCTTGTGAATTCTTCTTTCTATTCTTTATTCTTTACCAAACATTTTAATAAAAACATTACCATAAGAGTAAAATCTAAATTTTTGTAATGTAACGTAGTGCTTTTTTCATTGGTTCAATAAATAAAGGTGGCGCTGTAACATCACATAACTTATTTACAGTTGCGAGTGTCCGAATCGCGTTCGAGACATTGAATACGAGTGGCGTTCGGGACACAAACATAATTTACTTATCTCACACGAGACCAGAAAGTTTGCTCAAACAAATAATATAGGTTTCCATCGGTGGGAGCACCTGGGCGACGCCGCGATCGGTGTGCCCCGAGGGAAATAAAAAGTTTGTCGCACGTCTCTTGTCCTAAAGCCTTCTTACAGTCTCCGTGCTCCGCGACACGTTTACCGATTCCTACTTTATAGCTTTGATTCTGAACGACGCTGCGTTTACGATATCGATACGCGTGAAACAACGTACACTGATAGGACTCGTCAACTTTATTGACGGTAACAAATATGAATCAGTTTGGTGTATCTGCATTGGTACCTGCAGTAAGTAGTTTCTGTCAAATTGTTCAATATTAATTTGAGTAGACGACTTCAAGATTTATAAAATAACTGGTATAGTTACCCAATATGTAGATTTATGGGTATACGAATGTCATTTGCATTAGTAAGTCAGTTACTATGATTTTATATTTGTCGATAATATTACAATTTAGCTCTGAAAATATACTCAAACGCAAGATTTTTCTTGAAGAAAGCGAGTGATAAAAAATTACAAACGGCCGCCATATATTACCCATATTAAACGCTGATGAAGACTCGTTTAGCAATTCCACACGTGTTTTAGAAATTGAAGAAAATATTTCCGACATAAAATATGCTTGGAGTACCGCAGAATTACTCCCGCATAAAGATGGCCGAGTGTTTTACGAGCTTGCCATTCTTCATCTAATCATGTGAAGAAAAATGATGCTGATATAATTCGGTGGCTGCGAATTATATTACCAGTTTAACTCGGCAATTTTTCTCACGTTTGCCGCTCAATTTCACTCGTTATCGTGTGTAATGTAGTTAGAAGGCAAAATGTAAAGTACAAAAGTTGGCATCACATTGTTCACGCACTCGTTATGAAGTCGAATCGAATTGGTAGCTAGGCGAATGTTTCGAGCAAATGTGCCTGGAAGGCTGATGAATCTAATTTTTGTGTCGGGGCGCAGCGGCGCGTTCCTTATGAAAATTATGCCCCATTCGAACGGCGGGCGAAGTTGTGAAGTTGAAATAAACTGTCCCGCCGTGACTCGCACGCTGATCGCGCGCGCGGACGCCGCGGCCCGAACGCTCTCACTGGCGCACTAAGTAAATAAAACAATATGACCAAATTTTATAGCCATATATTTTCCTAAGAGTCCATTAAAAAGAGGTAAAGACAAAGACAATGTGAAAATTGGTTTCACCTATTTACTTTTACTACTTTAAATGGCTGATTTTCATAGTACTTTGTTGGTCAATAACCATTATTTTCTGGCAACCATGCAATAGAAAAAGAAATCGAGGACGCCAATTTAGACGATTAAAAACGAAATAAAGACAATTGCAGGGAAAATATCCAAAAGAACGATGTTTGAAAATTGCTGTTATTAGATATAAATGCATATATATCAATATTTCATAATAAAAAGCTTTGTTAATAAATGTTACATTATGAATAAACATACAATCCTGTAAGCATAGACTTTACAACACGCTAAGTAGTTAAGTGCAAACTAGTCAATAGTACCCGTAGAAGGTACACACCGATGCAATAAGTGCAAGTATTCCTGGCTCGCTTCGATCGCGCTAACGTGGGAAGAGTACATTTATTATGTCGAGTCACGGTGCTCATTTGGGTATTAGAGATAAAATTAAAATTTACGCTTTGCCCAAAGCAATTTGTAACCGCCCGCTTTACTTCGCGCGGAAAATAGGCTCTGGTTTATCCGCGTTTTACATTCATTTTCATAAGTGGCTTACACTCAACGGACGCGGTACAACTGCTGAACTATCGCAGGATCGGACAAACGTTATTAGCATAATACGAGTATGTATAATAGACACCGAGATGAAATTATATTATTGTGATGTATAGACTACTTGATGTCTTAATGTTTAGACCTTACTTGTTCTCGATATTTTGTATTTGCGAAACTTACAAACACTTTAATATTTATTTACATTACTTTATTAGATATTATAGTAAAATAATAGATCAACATGATTCTTTATAGAGCATAGTCATTACTTCATAGACAAATAATGTGTGTTAGTAAATGATAAATAATAAAATTGTATGCTTGGTCTTTTTAATTCTATATTTCGATGCTGAAATTTAGTAAATCATTCCATAAATATTTAGGATCAGCTTTAGACTAGGAATATTGTATTTAACGTAGAAACGGTAATCAACGCGATCATGATAAGGCACACATTTTGTTTGCAGCAATCATGCAACGCGGAAGTTTTACATTTATTTTAAATATTATAGTCAATATCTATAACAATCATTTTGACAAGTTGTACTACTTAGTATTGAAGAGTTTTGCCTGAATAGTAGAGTAAATTAGATCAGTTTCTAACAACATCTTTTGTGTAACATGGTAGTTATTTAAAAGCTGAATAAAACAGGTTTTAGTTTCATTCAAACACTAGACGCACATTGGTTTATATTTAATGTAGACTCTACCATCAATACCTCTTAGACAACCACAACCACATTTACAACCCTTAGTATTTAGTTTGAGTGTCTATTAGTCAAAAGAAATACTAAGACGATTTGTCAATGAGAATTCATTGTTGTTTGGTTTAGTGTAACCCGCTAGTGAGTCTGATAAATGTCCTTTCAGAGAACGCCGTCAGTCAAATCGCGGTTGCCTGCCCCCAAGATATATTGTGGGCCCAACGTTCGTCCTTGCGGAACCCGACGCCCGCGTACTTTAAAATTTACCGTTTTAATGATTTGCCTTGCCTAGTTACAGTGAAGTGTTGACCCGACGAAATAAGACCGTTAAGGCCGGTGACGAAATTCAGGCGAAAAAATGGTCCAGTAGGTACCAGGGTTATCTCTTTATTTCGGTGTTAATTTTCGAGAAGGGTCAGGAAATGTGTGTTACTCCTGTCTGTTATATTGTGTGCGGAGGTGTGAAAATTACCGAAATAAAAAATAGGAACATATTAGGATACATTATCTTTATGTGACAGTAACATCTGTCCCAGAGTTTACTTTATGTTCCTGTTAATTAAAGCCGCAAAGTTAACGCAGGGCATGCAGCGTCGTTTAGTAGATCATAGATGTTCTGAGCTACTAAACACTCCAAGAGGTGTCCCTGCAGCACCGTAATGGTAAGTTCAACGCTTAAACGCCACCTTTAGGTCCCACCGCCGCTATCAGAGTCATGGCCTAACTATACCCATTATCCACTTAATCCCAGTTTACCATCTTATTAAAATAATCAAACTGATGTCAGCTTATGAATAAAATATGAATATTATTGTAATATCTTAATTGAAATATAATTTCGTCAGTATCGTTCGATACCGGTCGATCAACACATCAAAACAATACATTTGAAAGCTTAATAATAAGGGTTCGCGTACACGATCCGTCCGGATAATTATTTCGTTCACGGCATAAAACTATTTGGTTAGTTTGACGTGGGTTACATTTAATTTGGGAATGCTAACAGTTTTGAGAGCGTTTTCGACTTAGGATGACCGCAACAAGCATCGCAGCCAACAAGAACAAACAAAGTAATTAAACACATCAAACGGGCGAAATTGGACCGAGTCAAAGCTCGCCAGTCACGGGGAACAGCTATGGTGGTCTACAATTATTGTAACTGAACCGTCTTGTAGGTTGCACACGCTAGTTTGTTTTTTTTTTAATTGAAATTATAAAAAACCGGAGCATGAATATTCTTGTGAGACCACTAAGTGCTAAATTATAATGACATGTACAACATATTGCAATAATTTATTCTAATCAAATTATGTCAAGCCTAGAAATGCAGAAAGCTGATTTATTACATACATTAGGTACTCTTGACATTCTAAACGTTTCCTTAAAAATACCCTAACAGGGTCAAGTGTCATGTAAATTAGTTTAGCATCGTCAATTTTACTGTACCTACTACAAAACTCTTTAGTAAAATAAGGTTTTAATTCAAACTAATAAATAGAATTTAAATCACCCACCTAAGGGATTGCATGATATTAGGGCAGGTTTTATGTAGCTTGGAAACAGGTTTTTAGCTTTACAAATTCACACTGAAATATTCCTCCAAGTACATTGCACGGAGTGGGCCACCGGACTTTTTTTATTCAAGACATACATTCTACAACCTTGGCCATGGACAATTAATAATTGTGTTAAATTAATGATGGAACTAAAACGTGGCCTCTCTCTATGGACCTCTGAAAGCTCAAGGTTGCACAGCGTGCTATGGAAAGGGCTATGCTCGGTGTTTCTTTGTGAGATCGAATCAGGAATGAGGAGATTCGTAAACGAACAAAAGTCGCTGACATAGCTTAACGGATTAGCAAGCTGAAGTGGCAGTGGGCGGGACACATAGCACGTAGAACTGACGACCGAGAAAGGTTCTGGAATGGAGGCCACGTACCGGCAAGCGCAGCGTAGGACGTCTACCTACAAGGTGGCCAGACGACCTGGTAAATGTTGCAGGAATCCGCTGGATGCGGGCCGCTTCCAACCGGCCAATCTGGAAGTCATTGGGGGAGGCCTATGTTCAGCAGTGGACGTCCTATGGCTGAAATGGTGATGATGGATAATTGTTATAAAGTAATAAATATAAATATTGTTTTACTTAGCAACCGCAAATTATAAAACTGTGGCATATAGCAGTTGAATTAAAACAGGCGGAAGCTGTACAGTGGTTACACCTAGCCCGCACTAATTGTTCATAAGAGACCTGTTGCGGTAAAACCGCGGTTTTTAGCGTCGCCTTTGTTGCTAAATTATGCTAATTGCTCACTGTTGTTCCTACCGAGGCGCCTATATTCCAGGCTTAAAATCTTCGCAACTAGACCCCTTAATTTATTAACGTGCTTCAAGACAAAACCTTCGTGTAAAGTCAATTTTCATCAATACTTACTAGTTGGTTTAGATAAAGACAGACCAAGTGCTCGGAGCGGCCCCAACAATACCACTTGATTCTTTAATAAATTTACTAAAATATTCGTCTTCTATTTTAAAATTTATTAAGAAACCCGGAATCTCATTTTCGTAGTCTTGTTCTTTTAATTTTTATATAAATATTTAAACTTTATAAAAAAACAATAGGGAAACTTTTTAGTGGCACGCGAAGGGCTTATTAAGATAACAGAAATATCTTTAAACACTTTTGGCAAATATTAAGTTATTTATGATTCCAATAAAACGGTAGGCTATCATCGCATACAACTTACGTAATGATAAATAAACAGGTATAGCTAACTAAGTACTATGATCAAATGATCTTAACGGTGATATATTTAGTTCATAATATTAATACAAAGCACTTAATTGAGAATTCAAATTGGATCATTCTCTTTATTAACGGCCATTTTATGGGGGTATAAGTTTTGTTGGCTAAGGCACAGCAGACGAGATCAGAAAACTCATTTCAAGAAATATTAAAACCTTTTACAATATGTGCTGTATTGTAAATACTTTTTACAAACGTTGACACTTAAATGGTGTTACCTGTTAGGTGTCAACGTGTCAGGTTGGTAGAACGTCAAAAGTGTAAACTTACATATTTTTGACGCTGACTGTACTATAATTCATGCAAAATTGTCTTGGAATTCTGATAAGATTTCGCATAAGTTTGTCTCTTTCACTCACTTATCAGTAAAAAATATGCCAGTTTTATTTTAAAAAATAACGACAAAACTTATTATTAACACATTTGGTTGAATTTTGACCTCCACGTTTGGTGTCGCACTCTCACTTGCAAGTAGGTGAAACATTCGGAAATTAAATAATCTGTAAAAAGTTATAGGTAATTTTAGTCATTTAAAAAGTATTTTTAACTTAATATTGTCCAAATTGGGGGAGTTCTATGTTTAGCAGTGGACGTCCTACGGCTGAAATGAAGATGATGATGATTGTCCAAACTATAGATATAAAGCTAACATTATCATAACTATTAACATAATTAAAACAACACCTGTAACTATTAAAATAATATACTAAATTAAACAGTAAACAAATCATAAATAAATACTTGTATTAAGTTTTGTATCTATAAAGCTCTACATACGCTGCCTCCCGTCTTGTGTGCCTCAGCCGACACTCAGCCTCATATCGCCGAGTCTCCTTCTTTCTAATAATTTGTTTCTTTCCTACGCTTACGTCAGGGTACACTTTGACCATGATCCTGGATGCGGCAAGTCTGGTTATTACATTTGGAGCGATTGCCATCAGACCTACGTAACCCTTAGACAGGGAATCATATAATTTTTAGACCATGGCTACATATCCAGTGTCAAATGAAGGGGCAAGTTTTTTGTCACTATGATTTCCCGTTCACCGCCGAGCCAGCGATATAAATCCGTAGAGACATTCCGAAAAATCTAGATTCGTACCTACCTAAGTCACAACTAACGGAGATCAGGCGAGACTCCGATTCTTCGACCACTGAGCTAAGACTGCTCTTGCATGATGTCAAGTGATCTGTCTCAAATTTTTTGACTTTGACAATAGGCGCAGAGATACGGCGAGAGTGGCCACGCGGGATGGGCCCGTCATTTGGATCGCAATTTAACCTACCCGCAACGTCTTTCACGATGTCCGAGCGCTTAGATGCGAGTGATAACGGGTTAATTTTGAACACATTCGCAATCACAATGCGAACAAGGATTTGTAAAGGATAAATGTACTAAACCATGAACTAGAGGAGAGGACTAGTTACCTTATGAGTCAAATATATTATGTTGTCTATTGTTCATAGACTTTTCCTTTGTAATTGGATTAGGAATTGTACTCATGTGATGTTTCTTTTTATTATTTTTAATGATTTAATAAACACGCGTTACAACTAAGTCCGATGTGCTGTAATGCCTCTTACCAAATTTTCTCTGCTGTGGTATATTTATTATCTTTTACCACAATTCTAATTACGTCACATCAGTTTTCTCTTTTAATATAAAAAATCTGTCTAATCAATAACCTAGTAAGTACAAATGCTCATCATAAAAAGATTTGCTCCTTGCGGGATTCGAAACCGCAACCGCCTGGCTTTTTTAGTCCTGGAGAAGTATTTTTGAATCATGCGAATTCCAATCCGAATACGAAATCGCAAGATTCGCATGCGAATTTCTAAAATCACTATTTTTGAAAATTCATTCCGTGAATTCTGCAACAAGTGGTCCTACCTATAGTGGTTTTTCGTTTTCTACTAGTAGAAAGTACGGAAGAATGACATTGACAAGTAAACAAAATGTTTGACAGAAATTACTTTTTATTTAATATTCCGTTTTAGGCGATTCACTACCGGTTTTTAAAATCAATGAGTTTTTGCATTCCGTTTTATAATATTTTCTGCGTAAAATGAAAATAGTTACAAAATTTCAATTTAATAGCAACACTAATTTCGAGTGATTCAAAATGCGTAAAATCGTGAGCAATAGAAATTAATTTCATACACAAATTGTTTTCGTGCTCGAATTCGAGATTCATTTCTAAGCGCTTTCCTAAGCGCGAATTACTACACCGGACGGTCGCCAATATTAAGAATGGACTTTCAGGTTAGACATATGCCTATATTTAATTGCGTATATACGTATTGCTACCTGTACGAAGACAAGGCAGGTCGTGAGTGTTATATAATTTACAGTCGTAGATAGTCGTGTCATTCCTGGTCTGTGTGTACTAGATAGTTAATAACATACTGGAAAGTTCAAGAATGTAACAAGCTAGCTAAATGCAAAAAGAGTTTATTTTTAAAAATCTTACGTTATGGCAACAGAATCTAAACCAAACAATTTATATACAGGGCATATCAGACCCTTTCTCGTGCTCTATTTGGAGTCCAATATATTCGTCAGCATTGACGCATAGAATGGAACGTACACGTATTGACATTGAAACGTGTAAAACTTGCGTCCCAATACAACCATTACCAGAATGGATACCCGTCCACTATCACTCAGCCTAGCCAGTGTTTCCACATCGAAGGCTGTCTCACGTCAAAATTTGTTGATACTAGCTGAATGGACAAGCCGAACACAATAGTCAAGGTAACGACATGGGGATAAATTCATTTGTACCTTGTAGCTACGAGTTGGATTATTAGGACACTACTTCAACTTAACTGCACTATTTTCATGGCTTTTTATACAAACGGTTTTTAAGATTGTTAAGTTTTATGTGTTACGATTTGGCCACCTTGGCCACCCTGTATATAGCAAGATTTAAATATGTATTTAAAAAAAAGTTAGGTATATAATTTTAGTGTCCTTCCTTCTAGCTGCTCTAGATAAAGCTACTCAAACCTTCAATTAATCTTGCTGCCGTACTTATCTTTTTCAGTACTTATTCGATACATTTATTATAACCTCATAAGGGACTTAATTAGCCATCGACAAGCCTGGCCGGTCGGGCCGCTGATAGCGGGTGTAATCCGATAAAATATACCTATTGCCGTCCGCGCTCGCTCGTTATTTGTGATTACTGGCTGTGGGATATTTTTGTTATTTTTTGTGACAGCGTTTTGTTTTGTGGGAGGCGATTATTGAATTTAGGTTATAAAGAATCAACGTCAACTACAGAGCGATCTAGTCCAAAGCTAAAATAATATTTGGAAGAGGAGTGTAAAGTAGAGTATTATGCAGTATTATTCCTGTTTTAAGGACTACAAAAAAATCGCTAAATATGACAGCAACTATTGACCATCAATATATATTGTACAAAGCAAGAGTACTTGAAACCTTAGTGTTTATTAAAAGTTAATCTTCTGGCTGTGTATTTTAAATGATTTACGTCAGCGCGATCGCCTGTGGCTGCTCTTTGTACTTTGTGATGAGCGGACAATCTTTTGATTGTCTTCTGACTCTGCTGTTTTTTATTCCAAAATAAAGCTTAAAATAATTATAAACTACTATAAGATTATGCTAAGTTAATTAAAATTTTTTTAATAATTGCTTTTAAAGTCTTTGTAAAGAGCAAGAAACTTAGTTACAAAAGTAGAGAAGCTGTCATTTCTGAATATCATTTTTGGTGGCCTATACCTAAAATATCATAAAATAATTTTAAAATGCGGTAAGTAATTATTTCGTTGGGTAATAAGGGATGACTGACAAACAACGGAAGTCTAAATCGGCGAATCTAGTGATTTTTGGATGGTTCATAGATATTATTTCACAAAATAAATACAGATTAATTCCAAAAGAGAAAAATAATGTTAAATGAGACTGTAAGGTTTTTTTATAACTCCATCCCTTTTACAATTCGCTGGTGAGTTTTTTTTTAATACTTTGCTCATAATTCCTAGAATTAATACTTGAATCCGCAAAGCTTAATCACAATCAAATGGTTATTTAAATTACAATAAAGGATCACAAGAAAAATGTACGAACAATGCTTTGCATTTTATAACACTTAGCCGAAATATTGTGGACAAAGATTCTGCTCGGACGACCCACTAAAAGCAATAAAGGAGTTTACATTAAACAACAAATTAGAATATGGTGCAGAATGAGTGCGGTGCGACGGCTAAGGTTGCCACTTCAGGGATTATATTTTATGGTGCAAAATTAAAAAGCTGTTTGGTAACTAGTCTTTAGTACTTACACGTGTCATTCTTTTTAGAAAACTTGCACATTTAGTTTGCACAGCAAAATTGTTTACAAGCAATAACCGTCTCTATAATTTATTAGTCTATTAGGTGACCCTACTACGATACCTGGTTTTCCACTTTTAATAGCTACTTTTCGTTTATCATAGCTTGAAAAAAATCCATTAAGTTGTATGTACGTAGCGTAAAGTCCTTCACCTTATGTATTAGAATATAAATGATCTAAAACCTTTCTCCCAGGCAAATCTTGATTGCCTAAGACCTCCGTAATTCTTAGACAGGGAATAGATAATTTTAGACTATAGCTATATAATTTTACAGATCCAGGGTTGTCTAAATATGCAGGTAACTTATAATAATAATTAATTAATTAATTAATAATACATTGCTCTGATCCTATGATAAGTAGCCAAAGTACTTGTGTTACAGAAATTAGAAACAACGACGTAACCACAACACATGGACCCGAGACAATACAGAAAAGTTGACCTACCGGAAACCAACTCGGGCCCTCAGAGACAGCGACACCAAATCCGGCATGCTCGCCTCTCGTAGGTCTCAAATACTTAATAATAATAAAAATAGGAGTTCAATCTTTCCATAAGAGAAAACCCGAACTGGGCTCTCCAATAACTTGCTGAGTACGAATCACTATGAACATGAAGTAGGTACGACTCGGGCTCTATTACGTAAAACTTTTACAAAACACACTGAAGATTTGAAACTACCTAAATAGCTGTTAAACCGTCAATATTAAGTTGCCCTGTGCAAATTAATTTTAGTAAACAAGTGTCCATTGCGGGCTTTCAAAATGTGTAGCAGCCCGGGCCTGCCGAGACCGCTGACACGAGCCCTGACTAATGCCCCGCATTAATAACCCCCGTAATTAATTGTTCGCATGTCCACGGAAGAAATGCTCTGTCTCCGGTAATTTCACAGTATCATTTAAATTAACGGACTGGACGAGCACTCCCGGTGACCATTTAAAGGGTTTGTTGATGACTAATATGTAAGTGAGATTTCAATAATATACAATTTATTGTCCATAAATTCCATGTGTGGAATTTTGCCTGATGAAACATGCAGACCGATGTTTAGACCTAGGTCTGTTGCCCTTTTTATCCATTTACTTGTATGAGGTATGTCATTTTGTACATCAACATCGGGATGACAACAAAAGCATGTAATGCAAAACACAAACATAAACCTGTCTTGAGAAATGTTCTCAAAACATGTAAATATAATTACTATTGAAGTAGCAAATAGCCTTCATTGTATAAAAGAATCACCAAACAAGACGTCGACGCTATTCATCCACACTTCCACACTGATCCTATTGAGATGCCCTTTGCATAAAATCGAGCACATGCTAATACATGAAGCCTCAGTAGTTTCCAAGTGGTATTCAATAACCAATATGTATATAATAAAATTAATAAAACTCTTAATATATACCCAATGTTATCGTTCACATGCAAGAAAACCCTTATCACATGGTTGGGCTCACTTAGCTATGATGAAGTAGAAAACCTTCTAATAAGAATTCGTTGAAAGGTACCTGTATGTGGACTTCTAGCTCTGATCCCAAGGAACACGATCCGTAGGGCATACAGGTTCCAATGCGCGCACACACACACACACACACACACACACACACACACACACACAGACGAGCAAAATACCATGCGTTTATGTTATCTTTTTGCCTTTATGATTATATAAGTAAATCTGGTGCTAGTCTCTTCGTGCTGGTACTAATATCTTTATTTTCGCTAATTTTGTTTGTTAAATTTAACTGGTTTTACCTATAGTCTTAGATAGTCCTAAGGGAAGTAGCGAGTCATACCCAATACAAGTGTCTATGACAACTTACTGGGTAGTCTCGGCCACATTATGTAACAAAGATTATAGAAATAAATTTCTTATTTCTTTAAATATTTTAGTTCTGTAACGATAAGAAACCAGAATCGATATAGTTTCGTTATCAGATTGTCCATTATTGGCCGGTTCTTCTTTATGTCACACAGGTATTTTTTATACTTACCTAAGGTCCACGCTGCAGTTATGAATGCATAGGTGACCACTCTGACCATATTTAGTGACATGACAGTAATATTACAAGCATCCCGTGCTTCGGAAGCTACGTTAATTAATTGTCTACGCTAATTGCCTGGCATTTTAATTACTGCAATTTTTAATTTCATGTAATGTAATTAAGGACACCGACATACAATTCGCATGGTATTTTTATTAGCGAAACATGAGCACCTATTTTTATTTAATGCTACCATTTATACCGAGATTTGTGCAAATAAACGATTTATTAATTTATTTAAAAAGTACAATTATTTATTGTAAAAATTAGGTATCCTGCTGTTCATAATTTCCTACTGTATGTAGTATGTTTGTCACATCTGTTTATACTCATTATTATCATTCGCCTGCCCTGCTTCCATGTCATCTCTCTCAAGTTTTTCTCTTCTATGTAATTGTCATCTAGTTGTCCACCCCCTTATCAGTGATGTCACCCCTCACACACTGTTTTTACTATAATACGATAAGATATTAAAATTACAATAGTTCTTTTTTTCAGGAAGACATACTTTTTGGTGTGTGTACAAAAATATGAAGAAAAATACCTAATTAGTCACGGAATGAAGGTAAGCATAAAATATGTTTGTCCTAAATATAGAACACCATAAAACCTGAACGCTATTTTTAGTCTTAACAATCAATTCCTCATATTCATGTTATTTGGGTACATTTAACGTACAAAATCGAAAATACCCCAATAAGCAAGCAATAAGCATTTAAAACAAAGTGGAACGGTTTGTAAAACACGATCCAGGTAATTTTGTCCACTCAATGCGGATGTTCGCCCTATTGCCTCGCAGGAGTGCCCTCGAGCGGGATGGATCGTAAAATATACGACACTTCAATATATATGGGTGAAAGCAGAGCGTTTACTGCCCACTTAGAAAAAATGTTGGCTTAATTCAGCACGTCGTTCCCTCCCTATAAATATAAGCGAGCGATTCATGCCATTTGATGGCCTCGCCCACAGACCATATGCTTAATAGACGCCGTATAAGAAACCGCTAGAATCTAACATAAGTACATTTTTAATCCAATTATCTTCGCAGCGCACACAAATTGCATTAGGCGATTAAACCATCATTATTCGCTTACACTATTGGGCAAGCACCTGAAAATGAGGAGTCTATTGTGTTTTAAGATATGTTAAATGGCGTACCGATATACCCATAAGATCTAGCATAAGTAACCAGGACTGCGAATCCTCCTAGAAGGTTAGTTACGTGTAATGCATTTCCTTGTAGAAAAAACTTTTTCGCAAATACACATCATCGAATAAGATTATTATTAATAACCTGATATTTCTTTAACAACCTCTGTTAGCCAGTTAACTTAAATCGTCGCTTCGCGTTATTGAATAAATTCATAGAATACATTTGCCAAGACATAATTTCCACTCATCCTATTGATCACAAGCTTTTTGATTTAAAGGATCAGACGACTAACACTTCAATACGACATTGGAAACATTATCACAAAATGTAGCCTCTACTCGTATATGGCGTAGTTCTCTGTTACTGAACCGGTAAAGACTGGCTACGCCATAATTAGCTTTTACCTCCATACCTTCACTCTACCTTGTACTCCGACAAAAAACGGTTTCATAATCACTCCGTGCCTATTCGCAATCCCGTCAGCATATTTTCTTTCGTTGTCAGATGTTTGTGAAAAGGGGACGCATTTCTATTATCATTAGCATAATTTGAAATGAAAACGTTATTTCTTTGATATCGTAATTTCCATGCAAATTGTCTAATCTAGAAGCTTTTTAATCCGATATTTTTTTGGAATCACGATATCTAAAAGTAGAACTTTTTTATAAATCAAATCGCTGAGAAAAGATTGGTCACCACTATTTGAACATGGGGACGTTAATTAAAATTGGGCAATAATGATTGATATGCCGAGCTTATCGGTGTTTTGTCAAGTTGTATGGCTGTATGACGTGCGCTCTTATCGTATTTTTCATAAATGCTTGATTGCAATTTATATCGTAAGCAAAAAAGTTCTGCGTTTATAGTCAAACAGTTTTCCTGATATCAATAAAAATACGAAGACGAATCAATAAAAATACACAAATGCCTCAAAATTCAGCGGTCTCTCACACTAACCTTCGTTGGCCAACAAAACCTTATTCGACACACGTCATCGATTTCCTATCCAGCAATCTGGACAATGAAAAAGGAGTACGGACCTGAGACTGTTTACAAAAGATTGCTCCGTACCTGCGCGAAAAAGTGACGGTGGAAACACATCACGCGGTCTCGATTCGGTGCCCCGAAACCGGTGTACGGTCAGAATAAAATTATAGTCGTGCCCTGTCGTACAAAAAACAAACTTCTGGGTTCAATCATAGTAGAAGTACGATTTTAATAAATAAATAAAGTAAAAGGAACACCATCTAATCACAAATCACGACTTTCATTCATGAACCTTAGTGAAACCTATATACTAGAAATTTAAGTACCTGACATAGCCAATATTAATGGACCAAGGAATACTTACTACAAAGCATTATTACTGCCTTCACCTACAAAGTCGGTCCCTCAGCGGTTGAGGACAGTCACCCCGTCTATTTGGTCGCCTAGGAAAGTTGAGCTGTCTTCAGTTATCGCGATCCTACGCCCATTAAGGCCTCGTGTAACCATTTTCAGGGTCTTTATTGGTAGGTCCGACCAACATATTGGTCTTAGGCTACCTATAATAGCTATACTACCTAGACCAGCTATTATATAATATAAACATAAATATTAGACAACATCACATATATTGCTCTGATCCTGTGGTAAGTAGCCATAGCACTTGTGTTACAGAAATCAGAAACAACGACGGTACCACAACACCCAGACCCGAGACAATATAGAAAAGTTATTTTTCTACATTGACCCGACCGGGAATCGAACCCGGAACTTCAGAGATAGCGACACCAAGTCCGGTATGCTCGCCTCTCGGCTACGGAGGTCGTCGAGAGAGAGCTATCAAGCTGAGAAGGCTATTTAGAGGAGAGCTTTCTGGGCCAGCTAGCATCTTACCATAAATTAAACTGAATTAAATAGGTCTACTATGTAAACTTAACAAAAATTACGTGAATGTAAAACAGCGTTACGGTTCATCTGCATAGCTTATTAATTTAATTAACGCTTATGTTCATCTTTTTACAGCATCCGTAAGTTGCGTACATTTCAGAGTGCCGGAGTAAACGCAAATGTTTTAATGTAGTTGCATTCTTAAACGTCTGCGAGAAGCCAAAATTCTGCGCCTTTCATGAAAAATTGTTTGTACAAGCTGAAGCTCGGAAAATGTGGTTTCAAAGAAAGGACGAAGTGGATTTGACATGGTACAACTTTTTATTGAATCTACACTAGTGTGGAAAAAAATTTGATATATATCACTTTTTTCAGCAATTTTAATAAATTTGAATTAAAGATTTTGTTGGTTAAAAATGAAAAAGCACTTTTTGTGAATCGAGGTGGATTTTATAAATTAAAAATAGTTTTATTGGCAAATGTAAAACATTAAAGTCTAACCAAAATATTGGGCTGTCTTTTGCATGTATCTAACAAACAGTCTTAAAATCTTTCCTAAGGTCGCACCTACGTACGTTACCTACGTACTATTTCAGTAGGGTATAATTTGTTATGTTCTTTTATTAGGGTTCCGTACCTCAAAAGGAAAAAACGGAACCCATAAAGGATCACTTTGTTGTCCGCCTGTCTGTCTGTCCGCATATCTGTAAAGACTCTTTATTTTGGGAACGCTTGGAGGTATCGAGTTAAAATTAAAACCATATACTCAAATATACAGCCTCATAAAGTCCCGTAATTAAACTGCGAGACTCGATTCCTGAACTATTTATAAAATGTACCCACAAATTTGTACGGAACCTTTGGGCGAGTCTGACATGCACTAGTCCTTTTATTTATTAACAAACTTAAATTATTTACGCACGCTCTATTATTGGTATTTGTTAACTCATAGAGAATACTACTTTGTTCGTATTTTTTTTTGACATTTACATATTTGGGTTTTTTGTAGTTAAATACCTATTAAACACAAAATACATTTTTATAACTTTTTTGCAGACTGTCAGCGATCGGCGATGAAACTTAAAAGCCTCCACAAAGAAGTACACGCATCCGGTCCTTCAGCCATTGTCGTGCGATGGCAACATTGGCAACTGCCTCACTCGCGAGTGGCTTGGAGGAGGCACCTACACTCTGCGTGGTGTTTTAATGTTACGGTCAAATTTTGGTACCCTATAACCATCTCTTCTTACTACTTGTATTTTATAACCAGTGCAATTTTACTTCTGTGCTATAGTACAAAGGTTAAAAAACTAACATTAAGTACACAGTGTAAAAAATCATAATAATTTCGAGTTTGTTATTCTAAAAACGGATATTAGGGCAACCTCATCGAATTTTGTGACACACCACTGCATGCGCCGTTTTAAGTAGATCCGGGGTTAGTTGAATGCAACCTTAATTACAGAATAAATATTAATAACCTTAATCATATTTCGCCACATGTAAAATCATAGTCCGTTCTATATCAGTAATTGTTAGTTATTAAAAACCTTATTAAATTCCTAAAATACAAGATGTATTTTGAATGCAATTATTGTTAAATGTTTGTTGTAGATATCCGCTTATCAAAAATATCAAAATTTAAGTTAAACTAAATGCTGCCTTACGCGAGTCAGCTTTGTTTCTCCTAATGCAATTGTATTAGCCAGCAAATGTATGTACCAGGATTGGGTATTCTGGTACATAAACGAATAAAAATTAAGTCAATTAAATTGGCATTACACCCACCTTCCACATTGAACTGGCCCACGTGTTTACCAAATTCAGCCTCATATAAGTACTTACGAATTCATTTCAAAGGAATTTCTAAACAACGGTATCCCGAGTTCCCAATGGTATTTCAACAAAGCCTGGAAGTTGTAGAGGTATTCGAAATTGTTTACAAAATTCAATCCTAAAGCTTCGAGCCAGATTAAATCTAATTTCAACTTGAAGGTAAGTCTGAAATAAGTCTTCATAAAACCGGAACCCTTTGATTTAACCCTCCTAAAGTTGAGCCTGCTGATTGCCCGAAAGTTAGTCTCGCTTGTATTTTGCGCTATCTTTTTTCGTCTAAAAAACAAATCGAAAACAAGCGAGTAAGTAATGGCTTAAAAGTGACTTCGGGATCCAGCGGGAACCAACCTGTCGCAAGTTGACGGCGCCAAAAGGGGCCTTGTCGACTGTCGATACACGATATCGATACATAAAATTGCTGTTACAATATAATTGTTTACTAAAACGAAAATCCTAAAACATACTTTAGTATTAATATTTATTTAGTTTTTCTTTTTAATTTGTATTCAAACATTTCTCATCTACTTAATAGGTATTACTTGTACTATGGTTAAGGTAATTCGCTGATATAGAGAGGGGGGATTTTCTAACACAAGTATTTATTTACTTAAAATAAATCCTCAATCACTACTTATATAGAAATGTAAAAAAAATTTACTGAATAAAGAATTTGTATTTGTATTAGTTTTTCTTTTATGTGGTATTTTTTATTATTTTTCCATTCTTCACGATCTATTTTCGCACCAATCCTGCTTATTTTACCACATAATGACTCAATGACGAGTGACCGGATTGGATGGAAGAGAAAGACATACTGCGCCGACCCCAGATGACCTGGGAACAGGGCAGGCAAATGATGATGATGAATTATGTCAACCAAAATCGTCAAAAGCCAACGTAAAGTTCTTGAAACCTAGACAATTATGAGTGCTGTCTTATCTAGCATCAGCAACTAGCGTTTTCGCTATCGACATGCTAAGACAAAGAGCACGCCAAACCCCGAAGGGGCGTTCATTTTTGTAACGCTTCATTTGCAACGGAACTTCTAAGTAGTTCAAGTTACGCTCCAACTCCGTATTTCCTCAAAACGAATACTTAGTAAGTTACTATACAAACTTACGTGAGGAGACAGGTAAATTGTCGTTTGAACCTTTTTATGTAAGTAGTTTTCTTAATGGGGTAAATTTTCTACTTCTATGTAAACTAGATTTATAAGTAACTAGCTGTTCTCCGCGGCTTCGCATGTGATTTGGTTTGTTATAGAAACTCGTTAACTTACATCTCTCAGTAAGTCATGTGCTTTCGAAATAAAAACAGGTCGTTTTTGTACCTAATACACTTCGTCCTCCGTCTGTCTGTCCGTTTATCTGACAGTCTGTCAAGACCCCTTTAATCAGAAACCCATGAAAGTTTAAATTAAAATTAATATCAAATATTTTGCTCTGTGATCTCTTGCAGCTGTAAAAAATCAAACTTCTAAGTCAACACAATCAAAAGATACGGCCGGATATGGCGCATATTTTGACACCCAAAGGGCAAGGAAATCAAGACCATAGGGTACTTTCCATACTTTCCTTTCGTTACATTTTACTAGGAATCCTATGAATCCTGAATGAATGAAGTGATTCTATGAATGATCCTTTTATCCATTAGAGGTGCGGAACCATAAAAAGTCAAATATAATCGAATTTAAGGTTAAAGAACACATGTGTTCCAAAAAATCCAAAACAAGAAACAAAAGTCTAGGCGCTTTTTGAATTGGACGCTGTGATTTTTCAGGAAAATGTTTCGATACTGGCTGGACGTGCTCAAATTTGTCTAACCTGCTAGGAGCCGAAACAATTTGCACGATGCCGGCACGGAAATATTTTGGATTGTTTTTGCACATGGAGCGAGCTAGGCAGAAAATTAACCAATAGGAATTGTTTAAATATCTTTGGTTACCTACTGCTCTCACTCAACCATCACTGGATGTGTCTTTATCAATCATTAATACAGATTCATAACTTTATATGGAAACGTCTGCTGAGAACTAATCCACCGAATTTACAATTCATTATCAAATTTTCACTATGGAATTCTCCAACAGACTAAGCTCTTCACTACTTACTCGTTAGATAAAATGAATCCCTATATTATAGGGAACAGCATTTCCTCATTTGCATGCGGAATTGATGCCACCCACCGTACCACTTGCTATGTTCTAGTGCTTTGCTAATGAAACGACTGAATCAAAATAACAAAGATGTTTCTTGCTGGAAGAACTAACAACAATCTACAAAATAAAATAATCATTCTTGAAATGCGACCTAACTCCAATGCCATTGGAAAAGATTTCGAAAAGCCAAACACTTGAAATTGTGACTGCAGAATAGTTTGATTCTACAATTTATACAATAACAGTTACGAGCACTGGATTCAGTGTTTAAATCCATCGTTTGTATCGTTAAGCGCTAAGAAATCGACCGTCCACACTCCGTAGCTTATAATTCCTTTAAGCTAAGCGGAAATTTATTGCAACGACATAAATACACTGCGCTTAAGATGATATTTTTCAGCAGAGCGCCGACAATGTTCTAGGACAGAGGTTTTCAAATAGTGGTCATGATCATGCTTTCTATACAATGATGAGCGCAAAGATATTCATTGAAAAAGCGAGTATGTGATTTACTTTTGATAATTAGCATTGTTATCCTTCGGCTGTCGCTGTGCTGTAATTTTTTGTATGTGACACACTGACAGACAGGAAAACGATGACAGTCAGCCTATACATAACAAAGGCCTTATACGGCACTTAGCACTTTTATCAAAACTTCCTCGGAATTTCCTGGAGTAAATGCAAATAGGTCACCTGTTTCAATATAAGCGTAATATAAAACATGGGACATAAATGTCGAACAACAATGGTGTTCCTCAAGAGTATGTATCTTAATTTAAATGTCGGTTACAGTTCATTCGCTTTCTATACAGACCTACACGTGTCGTGGTAGTAGAAGAGTAGAATCCAACTTGCGTCCGAAAGTGAGTTCTCTTTGGCACAGATTTCGGATTTAGGAAGAAGGAACTTTACTTTGTGACGATCTTACTATTAAAACGCAAACATCCTGCAAATACACGCTTCCAAAAGGTTGAGACTCACTGGTCATAGCGGAGTTACGGCTGAGCCGGTAGTAGCCTCCTGCCGTGCCGGAACCGGAAGGGATCCAGCAATTGACGCTGCCGCCTCAGGGGGATGTCCCCCTGGAGTATATTTCTTAACTGACAGATTTGATTTGACAAGGTTTATAAGAACTCTCTTTAAAGATGAAGATGTTTTAATTGACTTCTAACGGACGCCGATAAGGTTTCATGGAATTACAAAATAAAATAAGTGTTTAAGCCGTTATGGCTTATACAATTATATAAAAATAGATTGAATATTATATCAAGAATTGCATACGTTTGTGTTTTATTTAATTATGTTTTTTTTGTGAATTTATAAATAACAAAGTACCTAGATAATAGCGCATTGGTAGTCAATTTTTTTCTAATACGGCTAACAAATAGTTGAATTCAGAGATATAGGTTTCAAAAGAGGGTGGGATAAATGGTACCTATATTCCGAATTTAATAATCCGATATTAAGATCGGTTTATGTTACTGCCAACGTGGGATTTTAATATCATAATGTTCCAAAGCCATGTTGATCTGTGTATGACTGCTGGGAGAGATAACAAGTGTCAAAAGTAGTTTCTTAATGTTCTAGAAGGTTTAAAAATGATTTAGAACGTTTGGTAATGTTTCAGAATTTTAGTTTTATATAGTTTATTAATGTCATATGAAATAGTAGCCGTTGCCCGCGACTTTGTTCGCGTGGTCTTTGCAAAACCATAGTTAGTCTTAACGAAAAGACCATGCGACATACACCCTAATATTACACGTTTTTGTGTATTAAGTCCAATGGAAATTATGGTTATTCTTTTCTATTTGACTTAATTCTGAAGTCTACGTAAAACAAGTCGCGGGCAGAAGCTAGTGTAATATAAATGCCATAATAAATCACTTCAAAGCGTCAATTTTTGCATTCCTATTCCCTGCACTGAAAGTGGGGCATTTTAGTCACAGTTACATAATGGTTAGATGAATGGAATTGCTTCTATTGACGATTTGATAGTCCTTTGTACCTCAGGTTTTGATGGTAAAAAAATACAATGTAGGTAATTTTGAAATTTTATTTTATATTTAGGGTTTCGTACCTCAAATGGTAAAAGAAACCCTTATGGGATCACTTCGTTGTCCGCCTGTCTGTCTGTGAAGACCCTTTTCATCAGGACATCAACGCGTGGAGGTATCAAGTTTTAATTAATGACATGACCCGGCTCGGAATCGAACCTTAACCTAGAGAGATGGCGACACCAAGTCCGGCGTACTTGCCTCTCTACTACGGATATCGTCAAATGCAGTACATTGATGTGTGTACATAACATACATAATTTTTTTAGAACTGTAACGTGAAAGATTCTACATAAATTACAGTATAATATGCTCTAGTAGTTCGCGCTCTGGGCTACAAAGCCAGCAATCGCGGGTTTGAAGCCCACAAGGGGCAAAGGTTTGTGTAATGAGCACGAGCATTTGTACCTAAGTCATGGATGTTTATAATTGTATTTAAGGCGCCGGGTAAGGAGAATGCACGTAAAAGAGGTGTTTTTGTACAAGTTTTCTGTCGAAAATACTGGATATAGGATGTGGAAATTAATATATCATGTAACTTATATGTTGAAGTTTTTCCTGATGTATCTAAATACTAGTTATTATTTCTTATAAAGACTAAAAAATATTTCAAAGTACCGCAAATATCGCGAGCTTGTACACATTTATATTTTAAACGATGTTTTTGTTTAACTTCAAAGTTGGTTTAGTTATTTATAACATCGTGCCTTTAGGGTGACGTTTTTTTTTCTAATAGTCAACTAAAAATGTATTATAAGGTTTTTTAATTGATTTTACTCTTAGCGCCTACTTTTCCATGAGCGGATATTTTGCTCGCAATTATAATCCTCGTATTTGCACAGGAGCGCAACGGATGGATGTTTAGTCTGCGAGAAGCATTTGTATTATCTTAGGCACGTAATAGAAGTCGCATTAGTCCACGCTTAATGTTCAAGGTCACTTGCCTTACCCGTCGCCTTAAGTATGTTTATCCGTTAACTTGTCGCCATAGTACATGCTTTTATTTCGGGGCTATATAATTGTTGTGGTTATGAAATATATATATATTGTTTTAGTTTTCTAAAAGACTAAAACCCTAAATCACCCGATCCTTTTGCTGTAGGTTCAGATTAAGTACTTACGAGTAGATGTAGAGAAACGCTTTAGAAAATCGCTTTCAGTTTAATGCTGGGTTTACGCGTGCTCGACAATAGGCAATTTGATAGCTCTCGGACAGAGGTGGTATTGTAGTCTGGCAACGCGCAATTTCGTCTATAAATGCATTTGCGTGTGCCGCAATAGAATATTGAAACAGCAGGCTCACACCAAACAAAACGCGTAAACTTTTTTGGCCTTATAGGGACTTAACCTAATACCTTGTAAATCGGGGGAAATCAGGTACCCCTAAAGCAGCATCTTAATCTTTGGTCCATGGTCCAGGGGTCCTGTACAATCATCGAGCACATACCCTATAGAGCAGCAATACGAACCATCTTTCTCCGAAACTAGTTAGTGATTTTTCACTTACAATTAGTATGAAATGACAATTTAGGTCCTGTCAACTCTCAACAATACTCAAACAGTACAGATAAAGATTAAAAATGGCGGAAAATTTTGTCAAACAAATACGACATTTCTACTTTATTATAAACAATACATAATTATCTTGGTATAGGTTTTCATGAAGAAGTTTTTTCTCCCAAATTTTTTAGGCTTTTAGTATCTAATGCCCACTACGCTCTGAACCTTGTCACAGTATTTTAGTTACATAAAACTTTACTCATTAACTGTATTTTTTTCACTTAGGTATAATTTACGTTATTCACTTAACAAGACGGGCAGAAAAACTTGTCAACTTTTTGCGGAACGAAGTCCTTTATTACAAGCTTTATAATAATTGTGTCGGAAGATAATCGTTAACCTGGATTTTATGGAACATCCTGAGTTAAATGTATGTTTCAGCGTTCGTGTTTTTATTTGATTCGCGAAAATTTTTAATTACTTTTCAGACAATGACGATAAACAGGAATTACCTACATTGACCGAGTAGTTGTGGATTAAAATATAGAATAGATTTTATTTTTTCTAATTGGTCCTATAGTAATAGTTATTTACATTCATGAAAAGAACAATCTGTAGAAACTAGAAGTACCTATGAACAGTGTTCTACCTAACACCTTGTATAATAACTAAATATGTAGTTAGATAATAATTAGTTCACTAAAGATTCTACTACTGAAAGACTACGTAAAAGCGTCACATGCATTAAATATATTGAAATAGTTATTTAAATATACCTCATACTATAAATCTTAATAAATTGAAAAGGATGGTGGAAAAATTGGCGCAAATTCACCGGTAACAACAGCTTTATGATAATTAAAAGTTCTTTTTTTGATAATTGTTAGTGTGAATGCAAAAATATCATTTTTATTTGCTCGTATTTTAACTCATTAACTCACAACATAATTTCTGAGTTGGGTCCGAACCCTACATTTAGCCCATCATCCAGTTTGATCGCTCGCCACAGATTAAACAATATTCTCTCAATTTCATATCTCTGTTGAGTGGAGACGGGCACCTTTTGCCAGCAAAGTGCCGATTATTTGCCTCTTATTTTATTTGCGACCCTCGATCGGCCCTGTGTAGATAGATGGAGCAATCAGTCCGGCCCTGGATCGCGCTGACGCGGATTTCAAGAAGGTCTACCCTTGGAAGGGTATTTATTGATCACATGTTGTAAATCTAGTATAATATGTGTTTACTTTAATACACAAAACATGGTAAACATAAACGGAAGGCAATTTTGGGTTTAAAATAAATCTACTTGGTTAGAGTTAAATCAAATTGCTAGAATTTAAAAAGTGACCACATATTATTTAGCGTCAGTAAGCTATATTTTGATTATGTAATTATACATAATCAAAATAAAGGGTACAAATACAAACCTAATTAGGGTTTTCAATTTAGGTATAGATGCTTATTTTTAAGGCTTTACCAAAAGCCAAAGCAAAATCACAAAAATGGCACCTGTAAGTCGACCAACTTATAGAGACATTAACAGTATTAGTTATTGTAATTTATTTATGCAAACGGGTTTCAGAATGTTACGGACTTTTTGGACTAGCTGGTGGACGGGCCAGGGTCGACCTCAGAGACCACAGACTAAGAAAAACTAAATAACAAGACAAGATTTTGTATGTTAGTCTTCGATCGAGAATACACATGTAAGTACATACATTAACGTTGTAAAAACTGTAAATTTTCCATGAAACTGGGCATTTACAGATTGCTTTTGAAGGCCTTCGGTTTTTCATCATCCAATTTTGTATGGAGCTATTTACAGTAATAATTTAAGTTTCCTTAATTATAAGAATGTGAGAAAAATATTTTAACATTAATTCAATAACACCTTATAATCAGTATGTCCACGATAACCCGTCGGGCCCTTATCTTCCCAACACACGTAATTAGTAAACTGGATCAAACTAGTCAAACACCTAAGCTCGCCCCTAAACAGAGGCACGTATTGAGCCGCTAATCTTTATACGAACAAATCAAATGAAGGGAGAGTTATTGCAGGACGTGTACGGAGTGACGATTGGCGCCTGTCTCCGTGCATTTGCTCCGGAGTCCAATAAAAGCAGCCTAATATAGGAGACCGTGATAACATCTGATGGATGTAAAAACAATTTAACGAGCAGGGGAGTAACTATAAACTCCTACTAAACTATCATTGTTCAGTAACGTTTTGTTATTAGGTATATTTAGGTTATGTGGTAGTTCAATGGTCGAAATGAGTCCTCATTTTATGGTGAACTGTATTTGATTCTAGCGTTTATACACGGTGCTTTTTGTAATCAACATCTAAATCCTAAAAATAAGTTAAGTTAGTAAATAAGTAGTTTTTTTAGTTTTGGTATTTCGGTATTTGGAAGGAAATGTTTGCTTCTCTGCCGACTTCTGTAAGGAATACATCAAAATAGAAATCATTTTTAATACTTAATTATTATTTTTAAATCTATGTACGGATTTATAGCAGTAGCTCTGAGGAGGAAACATTGATCTGAAACTTGATCATTCATGTTTAACCCGTTAACATCCAAGCGGTCTCATAAGACTGAATAACAATGGAATTTCTATTGTGTCTCGTTTACGTAGAATAGATGGATGTTTAACCACGATCCAAATTGTATATGGTTCAGCTGTCCAAGGAGATAAGGATACAATGCTCCATTTTAATAGGTATCTAGACTTGCTGGATCTAGGGACATCAACGTAATAATTATAATCATAAATATTAAGTTATTGTGGAACGCATGTAAAATAAAGGTGAGACAAATGGTAAATAGATAGATAGGTACTTTTTAATGCACACCATACAAAGTAAATTACACGTGATTTTTACAAAAAGATGTACCTACAGTTATCTACTAGTAAAAGTATTATTTATGAACTGCTGTGTTTGAAATTTTAAAGCGTACTTAGATATTACATCAGAAACGTAACAATAAGTGCTAAAACTAAGTCTAAAAACAATGCAGGTATAGTAGAGCTTTGATATGATATTTGATTTTGATTGACTTTAAAAAAAGGTAGGTCTAAAAATAGCATACATATTAGAAATAATTTTATAGGCAGCTAGAGCTATTTTGGAATTACTATTGACGACCTCCATAGCGGAGAGGCGAGCATGTCGGACTTGGTGTCACTATCTCTGAGCTCGCGGGTTCGATTTCCGGTCGGTCAATGTAGAAAAATAACTTTTCTATATTGTCTCGGGTCTTTTGGTACCCTCGTTGTTTCTGATTTATGTAAAACGAGTGCTCTGGCTACTTACAATAGGATCAGAACAATGTATGTTCTGTTATCTAATATTTATTTTATGTATTAATTTATATTATTCTATTAAACATTAATAAATCCCGTATTGAGATTGAGTGTCGGTACATCCCTAACCCCTCAGCGGGATCAGGCGCACGTCGACAGTTTTCACCCCATTTGGGCGTTTTTACGGCGTCCTCTCATCGAGGATCGCCAACAAACAGCTAGCCAGTTACAGCTAGGGCTGTTAGGTGTCTGGTTACACCCAAACAATCCGGGTTTTTTGTCTTGTCCGGGTAAACTAAAAATCTGTCAATACTTACAGTAGTTAGTAAGCAAGCGTTTTAGCATCCAAGTTTTATCTTTCTGCGAGGTAAGTACAGTTAATCCAAAAATAATAATCCAAGAAAATAATGACAGATATGCCTAGAAATCTCTAATAAAATACAGTCGGGTTAATTTTACCATTTATGAATAAATAACGGCTGGACCGATTTTCATGATCTTTTGTTTGTTAAGTTAGTATTTCCTCCGAATAGCAGAATAACTATTAAAACATCGAAAAATCCACGGAAAAAAGGTTTGCCGGGACAGCTAGTATATAATAATAGATAGATTTTTGGCGTGTGATGTCAATAAAAAGATAACAATGATGAAAGAAAAGATTGGATTCATAAAGGTATAATTTCTGGAACTTTCATTTACAAACAAATTCCCCTCAGTGATTATATTGTATGGTTAAGTTGGATTTAATTTTTCCGTTTTTTTTTTAACAAATCTTACTAAACATGACTATCGCCGTCTGCATTGTGCACTCAATTATATTTGCGCGTGCCTAATTACCCGCGTAATGGAACTGCCTTTTTATTTAAGAGACAGAAGTAATTAAAAACACAATTTTCCAAGCAAAGTTCAACTAATTTGTGGTAATGAAAGCTAAGTAAGCAACATCACGACGTCACTGTTGTCTCTTATTATGATAGTTTAACACACTATACAGGGCGTCCCGAACTAGGATAACCTTGTAATCACATATTCTATACATCATGGTGAACAACTGTTGTTACACACTTTTGCATATTTACATGAAGATTAATCGACTTCCTAAACAAAATTAATTGACATTTTCATTAATTTGTACATCGCTAATTTTGATATTTAATATTATTAGTAATTAGTTGACGTTGACATTTATTTCAACATTTATATTAACATCTAGATGTTTTGTTATTATTAAAAACTCTGTCACATTTGTATGCCGCCAAGGCTAATCACAGCGCTCTCATAATACCCTGTTCCTATGTAATAACTATTTACCTGTGTATCACAATAAACGATTTGATAAATTACCAAACAGCCGATTAAAATTGTGTAAAAAATATGTTGTTGTACTATGATGGTGACTAGAAACTATGATGTGCAGAAAATGTGGTGACAAGATTACCCTTGAGTTACCGGACATTCTGTATACTGTATACCGCGGTATGTAAAGTGGAGCAGCTCATACGAAAATAAATGGAAACACAGTTTTTAGTCTACATAAACAAATTTTACTATAGGAGCAACATCGAAAGCGTGATTATGAAGAATCCACACAGAAGACGATAGTGTATCGTTTGCCTTCTATATTTTAAGTAGGTATGTCGAACAACCATAAATAAATAAGTGAATAATTGTTAGTACCTGCTTTCAGTGAAATGTTAAGCAACATAAATAAGCAGGAGCCGCACGGTTGAATTGGTACCTAAATGGAAATGAAAGAATATCGTAAAATATCGTCGCTAACGTAAATGCTGTTGGCTGCGTTATTTATACGGCGCTTTTGAAACGGTGCCCCTTTTAACGGCAGTTTTAAGTGCTACCCGCGGCCGTCCGGCACATCGCTGATCGCTAGCACGATGCGACGCGACGCGGGCGGCAGGCGGAGAGCGGGCACCGGCAAGGAGGTCGACTGAACTGAGGTTGTGTGACAATAAACCAACGCAAGGCTTCCCATACACAGGTTGTGCCGTAAAGAGCGTGCCAAATTAAACTGTAGATGAAGCAAAAACGGCTCTATGTCCTGTCCGGAATAGACTTCGAAAAAGTCGCACCATAATTGCACTAATTGCGATTTTAAATTGTTTTCTTTAGCAATAATTTTTATTTTCAGAAAATTTCAATCTGCCCAAAAACATTGCGACTTTCATTAGGATTATTAATCTACAGTTTAAGTTTCGCACGCTCTTTATGGGACACCCTGTATAAGCATACATGTATGCCCGGGAGTAAGTTTAAAAAAATTACCTAACGGAATTGAACGGACAATTTTCAGACGGTCAATATATTATTTGACATTTGTACAAATGACATTAGGTAAGTGTCTCCACTTACCTAATGTCATTTGTACAAATGTCAAATAAAATAAAAAATATATTTTATAAAAATCACGAGTGCTCTATCGACCGTCTGAGACAATGATGGATAATAAAACTTGCAAATTTTTTACTTTCCCTCGTAGCAAAAAGCAAATTTCAAGCAAAATATAAAAGTAGTTCGTAGTTACGGTCCGTAGCATCGATTACATATCCTCGATGGATGGATATATCCTCGATGGTCCGTAGCTACGAAGTGCTACGGTTGCTGCTACGGTTGCTCCTGCGACTACGAAATATTGTCTGATTTACATGGATCAGTGGCTACGTAGATCTGACACGTCGTACTGTAAAATAATTGTTCATCATCATCATTTTAGCCATAGGACGTCCACTGCTGAACATAGGCCACCCCTAATGACTTCAAAATTAGCCGGTTTGGAAGAGCCTGCATCCAGCGGCTTCCTGCAACCTTTACCAGGTCTTCTGTCCACCTTGTGGGTAAAGGATCTAATTAAATTTTGTTACTAATCCATAAAATCGCAAATCCAATTTGATTATTTAGTGTATTTCAACTCACGTTTCGCTTATCACTTGTACCTTAACCCAAATGATGATGGAAAAATGTAAGCACCTACCAACTACGAGCAAACAACATAATTGATTTTATATTTAATAAATCAAATCAACAGACTTATGTATGGTAAAGCCCAAACTTTAATCTGTTAACTGGATAGGCGACTGTGAAGTTATTCATTATTTTATTCTAGCTTTTTCCCGGTGATATTGTCTAGTAGAAAATGGCAACTTTTAATGATATTTTAATTAATTAATAATCAATGGTTATGATATTGATCATAAGAAAAGTAGCAAGTTTTAGTCTGCCTATTATGTAATAAATTGTTATGGTCTCGAAGTAAGGAATAACAACATTATGTTAAGAGGTACCAGACAATGTATTTTGCTAGGGGCGTCTCCCAGCACACCCAGACGCAAGCCAAGTTTTCTAGAAAAGCAAATAGAAATGGTTCTGAATTGACTTGAACTGGAAATCAAACCCGGGACCCTTTGCGGTCACAGCAACTACCCGCGCCACTACGACCATTGGGCTGCCTTAGGAGATCGAGTCATTCAGTGTGCTTATTGGTTATTTTCAGGCCTTAGGTATTTTTATTGGCACATAGCCGAGCATAAGAAATCCAAATCTTAAGTTAAATGCTAGTGCTACATATTGCCCAATGTCCAGCGCCACCACACGCGACCGACGCGGCCGCGCGCACAGCGTGTCCGACAAACTCGTTAAAACTTAGCGAAACAACGGCCTCACTCCGAGACACTCCGACTGCGACGTTAAGTAGAAAAGTATAACGCGACAATAATATGAAACATTTTGTTGCGACGAAACTTTCCGATATTTAAGCTGATGCCTAGACTAGCTGCTAGACGGCGAACTTTTTAATTTTTCACAGTTTAAACGTGTTTTACAAGGAAAAGTGTTTTAGTTGGGAGATACTTTCTTTCCAATACGAAGTAAGAGTTTAATAAAACCATGTTTTAACCACGCATGTAATTTTATTAATAACATTATTATAAATAGGCCTTTGCCCAGCAACAATAAGTTTAGCGGACGTTCCCTGAAATGGAGGATTATACATGTTTCATTTTATTGTATTTGAATTCGAAAAAATCAATTGTTAATCAAACCTGTATTTAAGACGGCTTTTGGCAAGTAATCCAAATACCATTGCTTTTAACTTAATTGCAGAAATTTAAATCACAAAACAATACTCGTTTTATTTGAGTTATATGTAATTACATTAAGGATGATGAAAATTAATGTTAATTGAAAATAAACATACGTGAATGCGTTTGTCATCATTTGTTCTTATAACAAACCAAATTAACCTTAAACTTCTGATAAATTCTCATCTCTTAACAAAATCACTTAGACAAAGCCTGTGGCAGCCGATTACCCTGGCATTAATTTAAAAAATAATATGCTTAGGTAATGTAGCAAGCTAAAGTTCCAGTGGGCCGGCCACATCTGTCGCAGAACCGATGAAATGTGGACTAAACGGGTTCTCGAGTGGAGACGATGACTTGGCAAACGTAGCGTAGGACGCCCCCAAGCTTGATGGACCGACGACCTTAGGAAGATGGCTGGCAGTGGATAGATGAAAAAAGCGGGAGATCGCGCTCTTTGGGCGAGGCTTACACATCCAGCAGTCGACTGCAAAGGCTGACATGATGCTTATGTAAGTAAATGTGTTACCAGCAGAAATAGCACACACAGTGACTACATTAAATAGTTGACGAATAAAAAATATGGTAAATATTTTCCTATGTATCTAATTTTTAACTAGCTAAAAACCTACCCGAACCGAAAAAGGTCGGTACATCAGAACTAGCAATAACTCCGGAGTAATCTACAGAACAATAGCGGTATAGGCGCCGTTAAAATTATAAATATCCAGGGGCTCACTAACTGCCCCAGTATTCCGTTAAGAGGATTCCCAAAGCTGTAAATTGCGTGAGCGAAATATTTACGAGACAGGCTTTCGCGGCATTACGGCGACTATGTGCATACATTGCGCCGCTCGCTTGTTGCAAAAATGCAACAACATGGCGGTGTTGCATTAACAATCCGCCGCCAACTAGATAACTGCAATGTTTATTGGCGCGCTCGCAATATAAGTAAACTCCCGATTTGTTCCCTTATGTCAGTACGGTACGTGTTGTAACGTTTTAAAACATCGCAACTAAGGAATTGTCATTTAGTTTACTAATAAACGAGTAACTTAAATGGTTTATAATGCAACTTAATAACTTTCTAAATAATGTCAATCGAAGTATGTAAAAAAATGTTGGTTGTATGTTCAAATAAAGACAAGACTGTGTGACTATGTGTGACTATGACTGAAATATTCTGAACATCGTGTATTATCATAAATGTTAGGCTTGTCATAATAACACATTCCAAATGCCTACCTACATACAACTCTTTGAAACACAACGAGTGTAGGTTGAACTCAAGTAGAGAGGGTTCCGTAATTCATATTGGTTTTCCTGTAATCTATATGTAAATAGCTATTTTGTGTACTTTTTCAAATTATTTAACTCTGTTGTTTTGGAGCTCATGGGAAACAGTAGTATAGTATTTTTTATCTATTTTCTTTAATTAATTCAAATATATTTATTTTAAAATTTTATGTTTCAGACCCTCACAACAAGCCCTTTTATCTGATATGTCGCAAAACTTTTATTTTTAGTATCTAATTTGCTCCTTAAAAGTGACCCATATTTAAAACGCGTTTATACCTCTACAGTAACACGACCATCTTCGGGTTACAAAAGTTCATACGTGTACAAAAATTTCAACTTAATAGGTCGATTCGGACCAAATTAGCAGTGAAAGACGGACAGACAGACACACAACTGATCCTACAATACAGGCTTACATTGCAAAGTAGCGCCAAATTTTCAGGAGCGTTTCAGAATGAGTAACTAAATCGATCTATATTAACAACAACGAACAAAATATATAAGGTTAGTCAATTAAATTGCACCGTATATCCACTGCATAAGGTCATTGTTGGCGTGTCGTCAGCGTATGAAATTGATCTCTGATGATTCTGATGAATGACCGAGCACCTCACATTTTCTTTTTTTTCGTAAATTTTAAAGTAAATTTTATTCGAAAAATACGAAGATTAAAATAATTTAGATAAAATAGTTTTTTATATTGTTCTAGACCTTATTTTTTAAATTAGGCACTACTTTTTGCAACGTAACCATAGATCAGTTGTGGGTTCTAATTTTTCCTTCGGAAGGTACGGAATTCTAAAAATCAGTTCATCACTACTAGTTATTAGACAAAAATAAACACAATTATTTTGCCTGCATGCCTTTAACTCGTTAACATTCAAGCGGTCTCATGAGACCGCATAACAATGGAATTTCTATTGTCTCGTTTACGTATGTTTGATCCAGTTAAGAGCAAATAATCAAATTTAATAACAATGACCTAATTTGCAGATGCATCATTTAAAACCCGCGTCACAAATCTAAAAAACCGTACAAAAAAACTCCGAAAGGCGTGCATGTTTTCTTTGTTTTTCTATGGCAGGGAGTCCGCCGGTCACTGAAAAAACGGGAACCAAAACGATTCGGCTAACCGCCAAGCGTTAATAAATTCTTCGAATTTGCGGCGACGGGAACCATGGCGGACGCAGCGGACGGACACTTGCACCCGGGCACATTCGCGTATGAACGCCGGTTACGCCGGCCGGTCATGGATACAGGAATGTGTTGGGGTTTTGTGAAATTTTTGGTCAGCAGTTTAATCGGTTGACAGCGAAACTCCAGGATGAGAATTTTTCCACAGATTTACGTACAATTCTATTTGAGAATAAAATTATTTAGTTCATTTGATTCGTTTTAATGAGTTCAATACTTATAAAGTTTTTTTTATTTTTTAAATATAGCTTTAATGATTACCATTTTTAACCGACTTCAAAAAAGGAGGAGGTTCTCAATTCGTCAGAATCTTTTTTTTTTATGTATGTTTAGCGATCATTCGTTACTACGTTGACCGATTTCGATAATTATTTTTGTTTGAAAGGTAATACTCTCAGAATGGTCCCATCAAAATTTGGTTAAATTCTGATGATGGGATCTTGAAAATCATCAAACATTGCATGAACTCCGTACCACGCCATCTGATTTTAATATTTATCTTACCTAATATCTTTGCCAAATGTGGACCGAATTAAATGATTATTTTAATAAATAGCTTATACTTCAAAGATACTTCAAAGATAGTAAAACATTTTCGAAAAAAATTTCACCCCTAAGGGTGGAAAAATAGGAAATGAAATCGGTGTTCAGCAGTTAAATTATGTTTGCACTCGTAAGATTTGTTTTAATTAGGATTCATAACTAAAATAGATAAGTTAATTTTATTTAAAAAAAACCGACTTCAAAAAACTAAAACGCTGAAAATAATCCTAACACATACGTACCTAATCAGTTACTTTTGGAGTCGGTGCCAGTCGATGAGAGATTCTATGTTTTTGTTTGCACCGACTCCAAAAGTAACTGATTAGGTACTTAAGTGTTAAGATTATTTTTAGCGTTTTAGTTTTTTGAAGTCGGTTTTTTTTTAATTTTATAATAAACAATGATCATCTAGCTCCCCTTATTATGTATGTCCCTGCAAATCCCTGTGAATAGTCAACAAACTGTCTGGTCTAGTCATCTATGGCCACTGCCATAGTACAAGCTTTTCTTAGTGATATTTGTAAGAATTTATTAACATTACATTATGTATTAGGTGTCTTTAGGCACTAGGTATGTTAGTAGGACATAGGATGAGGTATTTGGACATAGTACGAGAACTGTCGGCCGATGTGGCAGAAAGGTTTTGGAATTGAGGCCACATACCGGCAAGCACAGCGTAGGACGTCCACCCAAAAAGTGCACAGACGATCAGGTAAGGGTTGATATAGCCGCTGCATGCAGGCCGTTTCAAATGATGACCCGTCTTGAGCCGTGACTGGACAGCTGCATGCGCGAAGTCCTGAGAGCCTCAGATGCAGTCCATTTGGCGAAATACTAGTCACCTACTTTATAAGACTGGCAGTTTAGTATAGGGAGAAAATGATGGTTCCACAGAAAAGTTACTGTATTTGAACAATAATAGAATATTGCTGCTGCCCGCAACTTTCAGTCTACATAAGCTTCAGAAAATCTGAAGATATAGTATGTATGTATGTTATTACTATGCCTTTGAAAACACAATATCTATGCGCCAATATTCCGTTGATCCGTTAAACTTAAAGCGTAATAAGGTAAACAAACACAAACTTTCAGATTCATATTTTTAAGATAAGCGATTTTATGGTGCATTTAATTATAATAAAAAAAAGTTATGTGTAGGTATCATAAAACATATTTTATTTTCAACAAATTACAGCGTATATTCTAATCACAGGTCTATCAAATTACAATTATTAAAAATATCTTAAAAACACCTTACCATATCAAATATTACTACACAAGTCTCGTTGGAATCGTCAGGTTTTTTTTGGTCCGTCTTTAAAACTAGAATTTACAAACATACCTACAAGTACTGTAATTAAATGTCACAAATACAATAATAATTAGAATACCCATTATTCTATATCATTGACAAACATGTACTGACCAGAAAAATATTTTTACATGATGATTTACGAAACAATAGGTGGTAGTATTGTTACACTTCATTTGGATTATATTTAAAAAGCGCAAAAATATTCATTTTCTGATTAGCTTATGTTAATTACAAAGTAGAATATATGAGATTTCCGAAACCTCAGAATACACGCAGGACTTTCACAAAATTATTACAATAAATAAATACATTACAATAAAAAAACATTATCAGTTATATTACCATTTAAAAATGAAATAAAATTGAGGTTTACGCAACTTGTTGATACAATATAAATACAATTAATTAAATCACTGTCAACATCATCTAAAAAATATCTAAAATCTCTCCGTCATACATTACGTCTAAAACTAATATTCTAAGCAAGCAGAACAGGTACACCTTAAACAAACCTTATACAGAAGTCAGTCCATTGTCACATCACTATGGAATACAATATCATGACGACAAACAAGCAGTCATCATCACAAGTTTCATCAAGAATCACACAAATTCATACTCTAAAAACAAGTCCAGAATCTTGTCATAAGTCCTTAGTTTTACGTAGTTGAAGTGACGAAACTCGAGCTAGAGGGAATTTTTGCCAATTCAAAGATAGTTTCGCCTTTCAGTTGGGGTAAGCTGGACACTTTAGCCAACGTCGTATCTAGATATTTGTTGTATACCGCCTTATATTTGGAGTTATCTACATTTGTAACTATTTTCGCCAGCTTTCTAATGATGGGATCGATGTGTTCTAGAGAGTAACCAGAGTAATATGACAGAGTGGGAGTCCAAACGTTCTCTAGTTTTTTGCTAGATAACAAATACAAGGACAGACAAATAGCAGCGGCTGCCAACTCGGAGGGTCGGTAGTGCGCCATCGAATATTCAACTAAGCTAAGGTCAACAAAATATTTGGCTAGGTGGTGATTCTTTGATGTTCCATGGGCGGCTTTTACAAATCTGAAAACAATAAAAAAAACAGTTACATTCTACAGTTGATACAGATGTGTTCAATAGGTTTGAAAGTTATGGCAAATAGGTACTAATTTAATAGTCAACTAATATTTATATATTCCACTGCTCAAATAGAACAACTTTTCTATAGAACCAAGATTAAAAAGTAAAAAGAAATACTCTCCTTTACTTAACTGTGAACAGTTGACACAAGTTTGTATAAAGTAGTGAATTTCGATGTTGGTTACATAGAAAAATCTGTTGTATTGATCACCCCCTTGAAATATTTGTGCAACCTCTAAAGAAAATGTACATTTTCAGCTAAAAAACAAATGTCTTTTTCCAGGTTTTTACACAATTATTGGACCTGCCCTCACTGCAACTATTGGTGCAGGGGGTTACGCCTTGAATGAGCGAGAGAAAGAAGCTAAGCGTAGCACACACAGAAGGCGTGAGTGGACAGATGTGGGCGCCCCTTTAAACGTATGTTATTAGACCCGCCGTTCTCCCGACCCGACCCGTCGCCGTCCCGCTTACGCTTTCTGTGTGTAGTACGCTTTAAGTTCTCAGATCGACTCGTTATCAATGATTAAACTAACGCGCCATTCCTTGTCTTAAGGCCGAGCCGCGGCACAGGCTCAAATTTCCGGTTAAAGGCTGGCACATCGGCCGGCCGCATTGCAACCCTTCGCAAAAAAACCCCACATATCGTATTTATTTTTCTAAAAAGCGAAAGAGACGTGAGAGGATTTTTGCGATGCATTGCGATGCGACCATGTATGATGTGCGCCAGCCAGGCTTGACGGCACTTCCAAGCATGGGCAGAATGCATAATTATTAGATAGTAAAAAAAATACTAACCTTCTTAAAAAACTAAGTGGTATCGGTCTGGCAAGGCAGAAGCCAAGTTTCGACATGATTTCTCTCTCACAGTGGAACACATCAGACTTGCTGTAAGCATTGTCCGTAACATACACAAAGTCTCCGACATCTGGTGGGTAGATCTCTTCATACTTGCTCGCGATGAACATGGCAGTTACTCCAACAAGTTGCAGCTGGTTCCGCTGGACATTTGGCATGGCCTAAAATAATAAAATAATATTTAGACTGTGGCAAACTAACAACTGCTTTTAACTTCTCATGTAGGTAGATCTATGGACTAAAGTAATATAAAATATTATTTTCTTTTATTTATCATAGAAAATTGGTATCATAAAGTTATGATGGAAAAACAAGTTAAGATTGCTAAGTAGTAGTTCCAATCGTAACTATTTTATTCAGCATTAGGTTTATCCAGCATTTTATCATTATCATCCCAATTTTTCAAGGCTTATAAGCTCGATTAAGTACTATTAATATTTATTTTATTATCAGATTTTTACCTGTAGATATCTATCAATAATTCCCACAGTCAGATGAAACGTCTCCAATACCAAAGAAAACTGGCGCTGTACTTCTACTAACCAGTCAATTAATGTTGCCCTCATTTTTCCAGTGATCACAGTCTAAAATAAAAATCATACTTTTAAACTAATTTGGAACATATCACGAATCTAGCTAGCTAGATATAAATACCAGATATTATTTTGAAAGCTTTATGTTCTTGTTATATTAACTAATCAAGCATACATAAATGAGACACAATAGATAATATATTGTTATGCGGTCTTATGAGACAGCTTGGATGTTTAAGGGTAAAAGGTTACGGAAAAATAACAGCAATGCATGGATTTTTTCCTAGCATCATTAACCGAGTTGTAGGCCCATTTGTCTTGTTAATCAATTTGCTACTTTTTTATAGAGTATTTTACGACAAGAAAAATCTGTGCATGCATAATTGTTTTTTTTTTTGAGACAGTTTTATTATTATTTTAAAAATAATTTTTCATCTTGAAACATGGCAAGACTTGATTGTAGTAACTTATAAAGAGGTACATAAAGATTTTTTACCTGTTTCTTCAAATGGTCAAATTCAATAGGATATTTTACTTCCAGTTCAGTCAAATATTGGTAAATGTCTTTTATATATATTGACATTAACAGTGGGCTGTTCTTATCCCCTGCATCAATATCTTCAATGTCTTCTGGCAGTTGTGGGGCAAGCATGATAGATTCTAACAGTGCTGCCTTCTGCTCAACCTTGCCTTGATCAATGATACCCATACTCTGCTCAGAGTATGTGGTAGATTCAGCCAATTTCAGCCTGCCTAATGACTCGGTTGGTTCTTTTAGAATTGGCTTTAATTTACTTTCTTTGACAATATTTTCTTTTACAGTAGGCAATTTGGAGCTCTTCTTTGTATCTTGGAAACATTTTTTGGCTTGGATCAGAATGTTTATAGATTCTTTAACCTCAACGGGCTTATTTTCTTTGGCCTGGAAATATTGACAATGTTAGAATGTGGTTTAACCACGTAACCACAATGGTTCAGTCGGGCAGAACAAACTATGGTTTAGCCTATAATTGCTACTAATTGACAGATAATGGATTATGATATTATTTGATAGCAGAATTTTTTTTTTTATGATAGAAAGATTATTAAGGAAATTTGTTTTACCTTTGACCGGGCAGCCGCCCTAGCAGCCAGATTAGCAGTGCTTTCTTCACGACGAAGAGGTGGCCTTGATGAAGGCTGGATAAGCTTGCTGGGAAGCCCTGTGTCCACTTTAGACTGCACATGGCTATAGTTACTGCAATTATTAAAAATATTTTAATGCAACAGAAAAGTCAGGAATAGATCCAATTGTCTACTGACTCGATGAAGAAATAATACACTGACTTTTAAATTGATTGTTCAAATTGTGCTATGTGCAGTAATGTCCATACAGATAGAATAAATTTAATGTTTTGTGGTGGTTGAAAACCTACCACGAATCTGAAATGATCTCTATTGGTATTATTGAACTCTTGGGGTGTAGGTAATATCAAAATTAGCGGGTAGTAAAATAACGAAATTAAAAAATCACCTCTTGGCGTTAGCTCGGCTGAGTGACGCTTTTTTCTCGAATTCTGCAGCGGCTACGGCCACTTTGCCTACATGGATATCGCGCTGGGCTTGCACGTTACTATTGAGGTCTCCTAAAGCACCACGCATCGTCAGTCCTTGCCGTTTCGCAGGCAATGCCATGCCACTTTTGCCTTTGATAGCGTATACATTTTCCTGATCCTGCATCTGCATCTGCAACATTATATATTTAAAGAAATACTCAACAATATTTACAGAAAACGGTTATTTTTACTAAATGCACGCAACTACGCAAGTCAACTTACCGGCCTTTGTCTCCTTGCGATCTCCATTTTCTGAAAATAGTACGTGTTGCACGGTTTTATATACAAAATAACACACGTAGTGGCTAAACACTGAACTAATTATTACATCCAGACTCGACACTTTAACTTTCTTGAACACCCGACCGAGATTTGTTTGATTGACGAGTATGACGAGGTTCGGGCGGGGGGAGTTGACTGGAAATAACGGATGCTATTTCAAATCGAATGCGGCGTTGTGATTGGTTTATTTGATTCAGTGGAGTCCAAATACAATACTATTTTATTTATATCTACCTATAATTTGAGAAATTAAACATATTTTCTAGGAAACAACACTACTTTAAAAATGTTATACAATGATTGTATTAATGATCTGGTTTATGTAATTGAAAAATGATAAAGTATGAAAAAAATACTATTAATAGCTGCACTGGGAGGAAACAGCTGGCTTTGTACTCTTTCCTTTACGTGGCAATGATCTAAAACATTGTACAGCCTTTGTTTGATTTTGTGTTTTGTATAAATAACGTTACGTTATAACGTTATTCATTTAATTAATATTCTACGTATTCTAGCTTTTATTCTAGTAAGTGTAATTTTTTAACGCCATCTAGAGGAAAAATATTCTAAGTTAATACTAGTCGAATAATTTTTGCAATTTTTACTCAAAGGAAACATTTCTTTATTTTTCTAAAGAATCGAAACTGCTTTCTAAGATTTTTGAAAATTCGCTTGCCAGAACAATCGAGAATCGAACCGGCTTTAATCCAAAAATATAACACCGTGTATTTTTTTATTAATCGATTGGTTTAATAATAACAATCATATTAAATCTTTAGGAATTATGAAAAATTAACTAAAGGAAATCCAAAGTAGCCTCTCAAGTTACTGAAATTTAAGCTGGTGACAAACTGCGGCGGATGCAGCTCCGGACTCGTCTTGACATTGTGAGGTCAAGCGCTGCCATTGGTCTATCCTTCAGACAACTTCCGCCAGCCCAAGGATCGATGGCATGGCAGCCCATGGCAGCGTTTGACCTTACAATGTCAAGACGAGTCCGGAGCCGCGTCCGCCGCCATCTGTCACCGGTATTAGAGCCCACTACCCAAAAGTTTTACTCCTGCTTTGCATACTTACTGCTACACGGGGAATAAGGTTTTCCCTATCTTTTTTCAGTAAAAGTGTACACATGCTTAGTACGCCAACAATCCATCCACTCGAAATAAATCGTTCCATTATCTACATCTTACCTTCTAAGGAATTACCAACTGGCCACGAATGTCCCTGGTGCCAAACACCTGCAAGAATGACGGTTTGAATCATAGAGTGGGGGTCAGTCCACACGGTGCGTTGCGTCATCGTAATTCAAATATTCTGACACATAGCCGGCCACACAGCTGCACAGGCGCTGCGCTATCGCAGCGTTACTACGACGCAGTCGTAACGTTCCGTCATCGCAGCGGCAACGCACCGTTGCGGCAAGCATTTTGTAAAACATCGCTGTGCGCTGCCGTTCCGGCGTCGCAATGAGTACACCCCCGCCCGCTTCGTCTCAGGGGCTGCAGTTCAGTCGTGTGTGCGTTGCGTCGACGCAGCGCACCGTGTGTACACTATGATTATTAGAGCCGGTCCACAGGGGGCGTTGCGTCGACGTAGCGCTGTCGGTGCGTCGTTTTACATACTAATAATCTAAAATTAAGAAGCCGCAACGCTCATCGCCCCTCTTAGCTCCTAATCCTTAAAGTTGACCCCCCGATAGTTATTAAGCGCTTGCTACACTTCTACAGTACTTCAAAATATACATTCTTTGTTATTAATTTATTTTAATGACCCTAATTGTTTTAATAAATCATTTGTAAGCTCGCATAAATACATTCAATATTACTCCTTTAACAATTATAATTTAGTAATCTGAGTAGTTAAAAGGCAGAGAGAAACGAAACACGCATAGTTTAAAGCGTTACACTCATCGAGCACTTATCTATGGTCCTATGTTTCCTTTAATTCTTTAGAAATGATGAAGTTTTCATTGGTTTTGGACCTTAACACAACTGATTGAAGTTCAAAATTTGATGGCAACTATTCGGCCACTGCCTTAAAAAGCCTTAACTTTAAAACCCTACTATTTACAGCTAATATTTCTATCTATATTTAGAAATGACTGAAATACGAACCGAGAAATTAAATTTTGATTGTGACGCATTGACTTTTACTTTTGGGGCAATGGGGCAAACAGTGTATGGGGAGTCGGCCGTTTCCTTTTTGTTACGAAATGAAAACTTATGGTTAACTAAACAGGGTGATCAAGAAAGTATAAGCCAAGTTCTATGGAGTGGTTCAGATTCGTGGCTAGAATACAAGAAAATCGTATTTTATTGTACCTAGATAAGATTTCACATCCCCAATATGTTTATTGTTACTAGAAAAAAGTATGTATTCTTAAACCATTATAAAATCATACACAATGAATTATTCATCATCAAAGCATCACACCAAAGCAGTGTGTAGGTACGAAAAATACACAGTTTTAGAAAATATAGTGTCATTAAATAAGTAATAAATCCGTTATTAACTATAGTTAAATCGATATTACCCACCGTTATACACGTCAAAATTAGTTCTGCTGGGCATGGATTTAGCACTGGTTCAGCGAGAAATTTATAATTAATAGTTGTACGTAGTAAATTCCTTGGGGTTAAGATACTATAGTCTTTTCAAGAAGAAGATACCTTGGACACCTGGCATTTTCCGTTTTACCCATACGATAATAGGTAGTTTATAAAATATATTTTTAATTTTTAATTTATATCATTTCAAAAACACAATAATCTTTGCCTCTCAAAATCTAAGCAAAAATTGCAAACCAATAATATATATTAATGATTTAACAAATAAATTAATAGGATTTTCTTCAAATACTTGATGCGTGAAAGGGAATTTTTACTTAAAGGGATTGCCAATACATAATCGTCCTAACTAAATCGATGAATCGGTCGGTCGTCTTGTGAAAACCTATGCGTTGACGTCAGTTATGCGAGAGCGTCTGCTTTGTATGCGTTTTATGTTATTATTTTGACTTTTGTTACTGTTTTTGTTAAGTTATTGTTATTGTTTTGCTTTTATTTGATAATATGCCAAAAAAGGAAAAAAGACTTGTCAAAAATCTGTACATACGGCACTCTGGCAGTAGAACATTGCAGTACATCTCTTATTATAAATATATTCATCTGAATAATAATCGATTAAACTTTCTTTTTAAACTTTATCGCTTTATAAAAAGAATCGGTCGGATTTCGTTAGGGCACATCTCTATTTGTGTCAACAGTGAAGTCACGTGATGTATCACAACAAGTTTCTTCTTAACTTGAAAAGTATCTAATGAATTTATTCTTTAAGAAAAAAATAAATTATAGATAATTACTCTATCAAATTAAAAATAATCATCTATCCTCTTTTTTTATTTGCCTCCTAATTTCAATATATTTTTATAATTCTGTTCCTTTTTCTTCAAATTATTTTTTAACATTTTCATATTTTCTTATAATATTTATTGTGATGTTATAACTGTGCCGTTTTCTTTGTTTAGGGCTCGGACCCCATACACCTGAAAATTTTCAGAACTCCATAAAAAACGGCTCCGGACAAGCCCGGATTCAATCCGTTTTGTATGGCTCGGACTACAAGCATCCGGAATTTTACATCCCATACAAATCGGATTGAATCCGGGCTTGTCCGGAGCCGTTTTGTATGAAGTTCTGAAAAATTCTGGATGCATGTAGTCCGAACCCTAAACTATACTCACTTGACATTGGCGAACGTGGAAACGAGGATTGGCCATAATTAAAGAAGAAGAAGTAGAAGTGTATAGTGTTTTAGTTCTAATGGGCAGATTAATTGTATGGGATAGCCAGTCCATGTTTACTTTTATGTCAGTGTTTGATTGACATTTGTTTGACGTTAACATAAACGTCACATGTCTTTCGTTTTCTCGATCTCGATTCACACGAAAAAGCGCGGGAACTTCGAAGAGTAAAGGCGGGCTCCTTAAATTTTTTAACTTCAATAATTAAAAAAGTTGTTAAATTAAGAGTCTTAACCGCAATTAAGACGATGGGGAGGCGAGCAGGGAAAAAAAGAAAAAAAGATGATGTTCCTGATCAGGATTCGGGGGGTCTCAACCGAGACTCTACCAGCACAACATCGGAGTCGGAGGACGAGGGAGAGCAGGAGAGTAACCATGCCCCATATTATGTTACCGACTATACTCGAATGTATCCAGAGGATTCAAATGCAACAGAGTTTGTCGTCTTTGTACAAGCAGTAGGCAGTGAGACACCAATAGGCAGCAGAGATCTTCTTTCCATTTCAAACTGCATAAGAAGATATAATAAGGGTATTAAGTACTTAAGGGCTCTCAATAAATACAAAATCGGCGTATATTTTGAAAAACCAGGATTGGCCAATGCATTCTTAATAAATAAAACATTTTTAAAAGAAAATAACTTTGCAGCCACAATACCAGCAACATCAACAGAAACAACTGGCATTATTCGTAATGTCCCAGTAAAGTACACAAATAAGAAAATATACACTCTTCTAAGCAGCACTAAGAAAATTATAAGCATCCGTCGTTTTTTCAGAAAAGTTGCTACAGCAAATGGTTTCGTCCGTCAGCCAACTCCAACAGTTGCCATCACATTCGCAGCAACCTCCCTGCCGGATTTTGTGGACCTCGAGGGATGGAGACATAACATCATGCAATATATACCACCGGTAAAGCAGTGTTATCGCTGCTTGAGGTATGGACACATTTCTAAATACTGCAAAAATGATGAGAGATGTTCAATCTGCAACAATAACCACAATTATAAAGACTGCACAATCACCAAAGAGAATGCTGTTTGCGCTCATTGTAATGGTAATCACATTAGTATTTCTGGTCAATGCCCCATCAAACAAAAGAAAATTCAAGAGAACAGAATTAAACACAAAGCACCCACTTATGCAAATCTGTTTGATAAGAAAAATTTCCCAGAACTAAAGACCACTGTTAAAGATTACAAAAAACCTCAAACCAACTTACTTGACATACTAAATACTGATGCATCAGCAATGAATCTTTTAATAGAAACTATAATTAAAATAATTACTTTGAACAAAACAAATGAGACAATAATTTCATCAAAAAATATTTTAGGTATTCTATCAGAAACTCTCAGTAAGAAAGAAAGGTTACTAAGTTCACAGAACAATATTTAAATATAATGCAATGGAATGCTCAGAGCATACTGAGCAGTCGCAATTTATTTCAAAAATATATTTATGATAACTACATAGATATAGCTTTAATATCAGAAACATGGCTCAAGCCTCACCAAAAATTTAAAATTAAAGGTTATCACATAGAACGAAATGACTGTGGAAATGAGCATAATGGGGTTGCTATTATAATTCATAAAAGCATTCAGTATGTCAGGCTCCCAACTTTTTTTGATAATTCTTTACAAAATCTAGCAATCCAGGTAACAATTAATAATAAGAAATACACAATGGTTTCAGTCTACTGTCCAAACAACAGCTCACCAAGATTTCACATTAAGAAGTTCACAGATCTAATAGATAGTTTACCAAAACCTATTTTTGTAGCTGGAGATTTCAATGCTCATCACACAATTTGGGGATGCAACTCCATAGACCCTCGAGGTAGAAATATATTTGATAATTTAGATGACTGTGACTTAGTACTGTTAAATGACCAACAAGTAACAACTGTAGGTTCACACAGTTGGAGACCGAATGGCTTGGATTTAACTATGGTAAGCTCTTGTTTGGCATTAAATTGTGACTGGAAAGTCTATGATGATCCTTTAGGTAGTTATCATTTACCCACCTTAACTTCAATGCAACTATTTGCTGTATGTACACCATTGCAAACATTTGTTGCTTCAGGAACTGATATTCCTGATCATCCCAACCTTCGATTAGTAAACTGGGAACACTATTCAGACACAGTCAATGAAATGTTAAATGATTTTCCGACTTTTAATTACAACAATCGTCCTCTTGAAGCATACAATTTTTTTTGTGACACAATCAAATCTGCTGTAAATATGTCAATGCCAAATTACAACAAAAATAATACCAATCGTTCCGTTTCACAAACGTCTCGTAGTAACTTTAAACATCTTTCGGTTCCTTGGTGGAATGAACGTTGCGCTAGCGCTGTACAAAACTCTAAAGAAGCTTTTATAAAGTTTAAAACTGACCCTTCGCCTGAAAATTATGTTAATTTTAAAAAATTACAGGCTTTAAAAAAACGCATAATTAACACTGAAAAAAGTGCGAACTGGAAAGAGTTCTGCTCAAATATTAATAGACTGACTCCAGTATCTCGAATTTGGAATACCCTGAGAAAGTTTAATAAAAGTAGCGATTCTAGGTTTCTACAGAATAATGAATGTCCACCTTGGGTTAATGAATTTTTAAGGAAATATACCCCAGATCATGTAGAAGCTCCACCTCCTAATAACTATAATACTTCAAGCAATAATACCTCAGCTAACAGTTACTTAACAGACATTTTTAGCTTATCTGAACTAGTCTCAGCTGTTAAGTCGCGAAAGGACACTACTTGCGGTTTAGATTATATTTCTTACAAGATGTTTAAAAAACTTACTAAAGATAATTTATCAAAATTGCTTTCTATTATTAACGGGTTATGGAAGAGTAATACAATCCCTGAAGAGTGGAAGGTGGACTGTTTAGTTCCAGTTTTAAAGCCAAGTAAAAATAAAGATAGTTCCGATTCATATCGTCCGATTGCACTCACGTCATGCGTAGGTAAAGTATTTGAGCAGTTATTAAAGCAACGTCTAGAGTTTTTCATTGAAAGCAATCACTTACTTCCTAACAATCAATTTGGTTTTAGACGTGGTCGTTCGGCTCGTGAGAGTTTGGGATGTTTATTTACAGATATACAAAAAGCTTTGACTGAAAATAAATATTTAGTATGTGTATTTTTTGATAATACAGGTGCCTTTAATAATGTAAATCTTTCAGTTTTATCAACTACGCTACTTTCTTTAGGAATTCCCAATAAAATTGTGACATGGTTGTACGAATTCTTAAATAAACGTAAGGTTTTTGTGAAGATAAACAATAAATTGTATGGACCTAGGCTGTCTTACAAAGGAGTCTGCCAAGGGGGTATTTTGAGCCCCTTGTTGTATATTTTATATATTTATAGATTAAATGAAATTTTAGGACCTGATCCTGACATAACAAATTTGCAATTTGCAGATGATTTAGCTATTTATACACAAGGTTCAAATCTTACAAATCTTATAGACAAATTGAATAGCGTGCTTGTTAAACTTCACTCGTATTTAACTTATTTGAACTTAGATGTAAATGCAAGCAAAAGCAAAGTTGTAGTTTTTAAGAAACGTAACATTCAATTGCCTATTTCTAACATAAAATATAATAATGAAGAGTTGCCAACAGAAATGTGTGCAAGATTTTTAGGTGTTATTTTCCAACAAAACTTCTCCTGGAAAATGTATGTCGACTGTCTCATAGAACGATCACTCAGAGCTACTAATATTCTTAAATCTCTAACTGGTACTCAATGGGGCGCTGACCCTAAAATACTGCTGGTATTATACAAATCTCTGGTGAGAAGCCATTTCGAATACGCTTTCTTTTGTTTTGCATCAGACAAAAAGCTCGTCGAGAAACTTAATAAAGTCCAAAATAAAAATTTACGCATTATCTTAGGTGCTATGAACACGTCACCGATTAATTCAATGCAAATTGAATGCAATTTGCCTCCATTAGATATACGGTTTGATTATCTCCGGAAAATATTTTTGATGAAATTATTGGTTGTAAATAATAGTATATTATTAAGAAAGTTATTTAATGCTAATTTCACTTCCTATTTAAATATAGCATTAAGAGATGTTAAAAAGTTAAAAGACGAAAACAATGTTCATACAAGTGATGAATTACCATGTTATAGTGGTCTTTATCAAAGTAAATTTTTTGAAATGAAGATTATTATTAATAAAAAACTGTTTTGTAAATATGTTGTACATAATGAACTTAATGATTGGGAAGGATACAGGCAGATTTATACGGATGGTGCAAAAACGGTAGAAAATGTTTCTATGGCATTTTATGATCCATGCTTAAAGACTGGTCATGGAATAAAATTACCTACCGTTACAAGTATATACACGGCCGAGGCATGTGCCTTATTAGCTGCCTTACAGTACATAGAAAAATTTGACAGTCAAAAGTGGATTATTATATCAGATAGTATGAGCGTTTTAGAAGCACTGTCTAATCCATGCCACAATGCTAAAACAAATTACCTAATTATAAAAATCAAAGAAAAGTATGTCGAGCTAATTAATGAGGGTAAAGATATCATATTTTTTTGGACTCCTTCGCATATAGGTGTGGCTGGCAATGAGCAAGCAGATTATTTTGCTAAACTTATAACAAATACTTCGGATCTAGTTCCTGCAAAGAATATTAAATTACCACATTCAGATTGCACTACTCTTATAAAAGAATCGTCACGGAGAGAATGGACAGAGCATTGGCAGGAAACTCTTCAAGCAAAAGGAACCTGGTATAGAGAAATAAATAATGATATAAGAGTGCCCTGGTTCTTTAAAGGAACTTTCAAGAACAGAAAATTTTACTCATTAATCTCTCGGTTACGAATTGGGCATGGTCGTTTTAACGAACATCTGCATAGAATGAACATGATTACCTCCCCGTCATGCACATTTTGTAATGAACCAATTCAGTCTCTCCATCACATTTTCTTTGAGTGTTCTGAATTCTCACTTCAAAGACTTATCTTGATTGAAGATTTATTAGAAGTCTATAAAAGGCCTGAAGACATCCCGCGCCGTCTACAGGAACTTCTCAAGAATGAAGAAAACTATAAAGCCCTATATAATTTCATAATTTCAACTGTAGAAGAGCTTTAAACATTATTTGTGAAACGGTTGATGAACGTCTCTAAATTAAAAAAAATACATTGAAGATACATTTTAACATAAGACCTGGCTGTATGGCGAAAGCCTTTGCCTTTTCCAACCATCGAGGAAGGAAAGAATGGAACCAAAAAAAAAAAAAAAAATTTCTCGATCTCGAACGATTTTTCTTGAGTTCGAGTCACAGATTAAGTTCGAGTGTGAGTTCGAGTTGAGAATACCGCGCATGGAATTAACTCTCGCTCAATAATTTTTTCGCAAACATTGTAAAATTGGAAAAATTCTACGCAAATCATCCAGTTAAAATATTTATCACGAATTTCTTAAGATGTAAGACCCTTTCTTTGTTACCTGTTTACATTTTCAGTGATAACCTACGCGGCTTTTAATAATCTAATTAATTTGTCTCAGTTTTTGCGACAATGGTGCAGAAAGGGCCTCGTCCTCTAGTGCTATGCGGACCTTCAGGATCTGGCAAAAGTACGTTACTAAAACGTCTGCTTAAAGAATTTCCGGATAAGTTTGGATTTAGTGTGTCACATACTACGAGAAATCCACGGCCGGGTGAGAAAGATGGTGTACACTACCACTTCACCAACAAGGACGACATGAGTGCTGCAGTGGAAAGGGGCGAGTTTATTGAGACTGCAACATTTAGCGGAAATATGTATGGGACCAGGTAGGTTTTATAAGGCTTCCGTAGTTCTATAGAAAGAATCGAATTTGGCCATGTGCTCGTTGTTTTGAGAGCATTGGCAATTCGCCAAAATGATCTGCTTCAGTTTCGTCATTGTTTACCTCCTTTACTCAAACTATAGACAAGTAGTTTATTATGTTACTTGCATGTAAATAGAACTTCAGTTTAAAATGTTTGTTTGGAAACTTTATAGAACATTTCAAATTAAATCAATGTTTCAAATTAAATCAGGAGATGACATTTAAATGCCTACACAAAAAAGACACTTCATTGAGATAAATTCAGAGATTGTTCAGCCCCAAAGACAGTCATCAACCTTAATGACTTCATGACACAGTCATGTGTTTTTGTTCCTATGGGATTGTTATTCATTCTTTGACTTGATTCTGAAGTCTACAACGATAAAATCATGAGCAAAAACGAGTATTTCATAAATTGTGTTTGCCTGTACACTTTCAGCAAACGTGCCGTCGATGATGTTCGTCGCACTGGCAAAATTTGTGTGCTGGATATAGAGATTGAAGGTGTGAAGCAGGTGAAGGGCACTGACCTTGATCCATTGCTGGTGTTCGTGATGCCACCTTCGATCGAAGAACTTGAAAGACGTTTGCGAGGTCGCAACACTGAAAATGAAGAAGCTCTGAGGAAACGCCTGGATACAGCCCTCAGAGAAATTGAATTTGGTAATTGAATTTAATATTATCTGTATTAAACTAACAATACGAGGAATAAATATGTAATAATAATAAATTTAATATTAACAGTATTAAACTAACAATTCAGGAAATAAATATAATATTTTAACTAACTATATAGTTAAATATAGTTATGATTAATTTAATTACTAGCCAAATTAAATAAAAAACATAGCCGTGTAATATTATTAGTATACCATTACATAAGGAAACAATACAATTGTTATGATTTATCTATAACTTGAAGTGTTCAAGTATGTTATGTCACAATAGTGTTTTTATTAGCCACTGTTTAGTTATAATAAAAACTCTCTATGATAAACTGTGTAATAAACATAACCAATTTATCACTACTTATCGCTAAAATGTTTTTGCATTAATAATTTACTATGTAAATAAAGGAATTTATAGGTAACCTTCTTATGCAATAATTTCAGGTGAACAACCGGGGAATTTTCACATCATTATAATGAATGACAATTTGGACAAGGCGTATTTAGATCTGCGTGAATTTATTGCCCAGAATACTCAAAACAAGGAACAAGGTAATTTTTAGTAAGCTTACTAGAAAATAAGGCAAGCTTTGAAAGAAACATATTACACAAACATTAGTGTTGTCGCAACTATTTCCCAAAAGGTATATATTCAGTGATGAATAGCCACGTTTTGGGGTAAGGTACATATATTTTTTTGTACACCACTCACTAGCTTCTCTCGATCTCTCACAATGTATGTGGAAGAGCGAGAAAATGCCTGCTCCAAGTGCTACTTTTTGGATTCCCGGCGTAAAAAAACGCGTCACATGCAGCGTTTATATCGTTTTACACAGATTTTGAATAAGTTCAAAAGGTACGTAAATAGACACTATTACACATTACACACGGGAGGCTAAAGAGGTACGTCAAATGTACACTAATAGCAACGCTGACAAACATGCATTAACATAAACTACATCAGAGTTCAGCTTTTTGTGCAGACGTCCCTTTAGTGAAGTTTAGTGCGAGCTGTGTGAGTTAATCTTCAAATCTTCATCTTTATTCATTTACTTAGGTCATTTACAATTTACTTCAGCATGACTTTCCGTGAAAGTCAGTTCCAAGAAAATTTTACTGACTAAAGTGGCAATCCTATATAAGCTAACATTTTGAACATTGGAACAAATTCTAACAAATGTAAGCATGATAAACAATTAAACATACATTATAATGTTAATTAGATTTTTATATTGAGAATGGTTTTCATAATAAGTGTTTTTCGTTTAATTTATGATGCAACTTTATTTTACATAATTTTTATAAATGTATGTTTGTGTGTGTTTTTATTAACATGACTAACAATTTTGACAGAATCAGCAGCTGAAACAAAAGATCTCAAGAACAACTAAATATAGACACACAACCAAGAGAAGCAACATTCCTGGAGTTAAGATTTACATTACATGTGTAATAGGGATGATGATACGATACCACCAATTAATCAATGTGAAGTCCGTTTTTCTTTGCTTGTCGTTAAACACAATCTAGACATTTCTATCGAACAAAACGATTTATTAAAAAGACAAAAATAATAACCTAGTATAGTATTTAATAAATTACATAAAATCATTTTTATTTTAACAGTTTGAAGATTTTAAGAGGCCGTCCTAGAAATCGTCTTATTTTCGTAAATTTTGTTCTCTGATTGTAAAGACGTGAATGATAATTTAAACAAAATAATACGTGATTTTAAAAGATTTGTTCTTATTCTTGTACAGTGGAATGTACTTCCATGGACTACTTGTACTTGAATGGATTTTTCGTATCATTTCAAAAATAAAGGTCACCAAAAAACTACCCTTATTTCAGAAAAATTACGTTCGAGTTACGTTTGAACATCGGTTTACAAGAGACTACAAGTTATTCTTACAAATCTATTTTGAAATTTAATTGAAGGTATGGTCTACTTGCACATAGGTTGAATACTTTTTTTACTTTCTTACAAAATATAGCAGAAAAATAATGCTGGAATATAAAATTTTAAAAATTTCCATTCAAATATCATTTATTTTTCTATCGGTATGAACAACTATTATAAGATTTAAACACTACCTACACAATAATCTTCAGGTATACTTTTAAAATAATATAATTTTTATTTTATGTAAAAAACAAAAAATTAAGTAAGTAGTAAACCTAAGTCAAAATTACCTATAAAATCAAGCTCCCAAAACCGATCGTTTATCAAACCTAGGTAGGACGTCCACTACCTAATTAATTATCAATATTATTATCTTGTAAAGGATCAACAACGTTGACGTTTTATCCCGCATCATAGAACTGTATTTCAATTTTGCACTGAAAAAAGGTGCACGGCCTCTTAAACACATTTTTTTTTTAAAGACACTAAGATTGTTTACCATATTGACCAATCAAAGATAAAAGGTCTTTTCCATTGCTTTTGTATGGGAATACAGTCCTAATGTCACTTCACAGCCTAAATAAGTCAAATTTTTTTTTATAGAAATGAAGTCTTGGGATTGTTCGTAAATGATGTCATCATCTCGATTCTGTGAGGAGGTTAAACTATTAGTATTTCATCAATCTTGTCTGACGAGAGATTGATAGATTCACAGATATAGCTCATTCATGGAATCATTTTAACCGAGCTTTCTATAGATTGTTAGTTAAATGGACTATATTCATAGCCATAGAGTCTAAACTTGCTAAGCCCTCTACATGCTGCTCTACATCTAGATTTTGCTGGATAATATCAATCCACATCAAAATTCCGTCAATCAGTGAGTTAATTAAACGATATGAAATGACGTTGAAATACTGATGGTCTAACCTCTATCAATTATTTAAGCTATCGATGGCCCCAACAAAACTTAAGAATCTTAAAAGATAAAGTTAATCTTGATAAACTACCTCTTAATATTTATGGACAGTATTCTACCTAAAACCATGTGATGGTTTAATTGAAAATAATTAATTTATACACAGTGAAAAATAAGCTTAAATATGAATAATTGAAATTTAATATATGTGTCGTAGCCAGATCGTATAATTGACCAATTCATGATGTGACCGATCATTTCATAAAATGGTGGTATTTCGTGATATGGCCAACATTCGATGAAATGACTATCCACGTTTGGCCATATCATTAAAATAAAAATATGTTTACAAGTTACGTGAATTTGTTTAATATTTGTAATCTTGGTCGATAGATAATTTAAACATTTTAAATAGTTCTAACCTCTCAAATTACGTTCCGATCTCCTTGATTTATTGACGTTGCGCTTGTTTTTTGAGTGACATTCATAAAAATCGCCTAGCTTGGTGTCGTAACGATATTTTACTGCACTTTCAACTTCAATTTACACATTATTATTCACTTTTAGAATAAAATATTTGTCCGCCGCCATTACTCAACACAAAAACAAAGCAACATTAGCGCCTCTACCGGTGGGTAATGAAACGATTTTACGATATGATTACTAATGTTTGACCATTTCAAAGTATTCGTGCGTTTAGCTGTTTATATCGTCAAACGCTGAGTATTCATTGATCTGGTCAGACCACATCATGCTGTAGGCAGCGTGTTCTGTTCTATATCATGAAATACCACCATTTTATGAAATGATCAATTTTGCGATCTGGCCACGACATATGTATATTTGTTTTGTTTAGTACCTGATGAAAGATTACTTCACATAACTTGTTAGTTTATACGCCGTAGGGTTAAGATACATTTTAAAAAAACCTTCTAATTATAGATTTAGGCTAAACCTGGATCAAGATATCATTCTGTCTCAATCAACTTTAAATGTACCTACATCATGCCAGATAACGTCTACTGCACATCTTTCATAAGGCTCAACTTTCTTTATTCGAAGTAAGGTTCCTACCTAGTGAAAAATGTTATTCTGTATTTGATAGTTTGCTTAAAGTTGGTAGAGACAAAATTATTCTTTAGTCCATGAATTCGGCTAAACCTAGACTAAACATAGATTTTGGGCCATTTTCAGACAGTGGTCTGTTTATGTTTAGTCTTACTTGATCAATGACACCTACAGAACCTAAGATATATGTGTACTAGAGGCTCTTAACCCAGGTTCAGATTAAATCTAGATGTAAAAAAAATCCTGTGCAAGTAGTCTAATATGATCTATAAACTACCTATACTGCATTTGCATAGTAAATGATACTTTCAATCTTTTCATGTTAATCTATTGTCACGATTCTGCTGTACTAAACTTTGGTAAACAAAATTATAGCTCTTTTTCTTGTATGCGGATGAAAAGAGACAGCAAACTAAAATGCCATCAAGCATTTTCAACTGTTGAAAATGTCACGAATAGAGACGGCAAAATAACCTTTAGTATATTAGTTCTAAATTAAAAAAAGTCTTGTCTTTGCTTATTCGAAATTGGTATAACAGAATTGTGGCCTGTTCATTGTGGCATTTAATGTAGGTAACTGTGTAGTTGGATGTGATGTTAAAATATTAATTTAAGGTTGGTTAGAATGGATTGTGAACCGGAGTTAGACTTCATGCAGAAAAGTAATGGTATTATGTTATGGTACGGGATATTTCGGCTGACAAACCATTTAACTATCTCGGTAAATGTTGATAGAATAGTTTCATGTATGTCAAGATATAGATCTAAGGGGGGTTTGCCACTGGTCGAATTTATTTGTCTAATCATTGAATGAATAAAAGTATAGACACCACCAGTCCTAAACTATATGAAGGGTTTACTCTGTGGTACACCAGCAAAAAACTTATATACCAGGATTTGGAGCTACCAAAAGACAGGCGATAAAAAGACACACTCCGATATAAGAATTGACTCGCACACAAATTTATCAGTCCAGAATCTGATGATTACGATAGGATTCATCTACAGACGACTGCAAAGATTAATGTCAAAAGTTACTTGAGAAACTAGACACAATGTTAGTGGGCTCCCCTCTAAACATGACACAGTACAGGACAAAGACAGACACAAGAGTGGATTGTTGTAGTTTACTATAATTTACACTTGCATAGTGACAATATCATTTTTTTTTATAACCAAGAAAAAACATAAAAGTAGCATAGGGAAATAGGGATGATGACACCACCTATCAAATGGGGTACTTTTTATGACCTGCCAAAACGCGATTTTTCCATAGATTTTGTTTAGGAATACATTACATAGTTGTGATGTCATTTCTAAGTAGCGAAGTCAAATGACACATAATTAAAAATCTTATATGTAATAAAAAACTCGTGTCACAGTGTTTGTGGTCGCACTCCTCCGGAAAGACTCGACCGATTTCTATGAAATGTTCCATGTATACCAGTTTGGCAGTTAAGAGAATAGGTCGTCAAGTATATTTCAGAACGCTAGGTGATCACGCGAACGAAGTCGCGGGCAACAGCTAGTGATAAATAAAAAAATGTCTTAAGTTGATATTTTGAAGAAATGGTGATATGGAATTATGTAAATGGTGTCAACATGCCAATTGTCAAAATATTCGATTCAATCTTCGATAAAATAAAATTGATCAGGCATACCACCCACCACCTTATTTAAACGTAGCTCATATATTAGTAGTGCAATTTAATGTTTAGAATAAATGATTTTAAACTAATGTGGCCCCAGTGCCGGGAATTTGTTACCATATTGCAACCGCATAATATGTTTAGTTCAGTGATAATAATCGTCATTCTTAAAGAGAAATAAAAGGAATCAGAAAAAACAAATTAGTACTAAAAAATAATAAGGTGCCAAATTCAAAATCGACATATCATACCAAAATCATACTACACTGTACAATTGGCAAATGGAATTGGTGAATTCTTAATAATTAATTAATGATGAATTTTAGATAATATAAATGTTTAGCATAAGCATAATACTGATTTCTTTTTAAAAGAAATCAAACAAGCGATAACTGTAATGAACTTGATTGTTTAGCTCATATTGTAGTGAAAATATTATGTTATATTTCACAATAACGCTTAGGTTAGATTGGCCTGTTTTTGTTTTTGAACTATTTTGTATTAAGCTTATTTCTACCAGCCTCCTACTCTTGAAGAGTAAGCAGTAAAGGCAGGCAGCAATAGGGGCAGTGTTTTGGTTAGGCATGATGTTAAAGATTTTAAAGTAAAAAAAAAGAATTTGCCTAATGGTGTTAAGTACCTATATTTGTTTTGTAAGTAAATACTTAGTTTACCTACTACATCGAGCACATACCCTGTAGAGCAGCAATATGAACCATCTTTTTCCGAAACTAGTTAGTGATTTTTCACTTACATTTAGTTACTATGAAATGACAACTCCTTCTCTCCTGTCAACGCTCGCCCACACAGAAAAACAGTAAAGAAACAGATTAAAAAATGGCGGAAAATGTTGTCGATTAAATCATATGACATTTCTACTCTATAGATGGGTATGTGCTTTATGACCTACTACTTGTCTAAAAACAAAGACATAACCAGAAATGAAAAGAATGATTCTAAAGCCAGTCATTTCCTGACAACAGTTGTCCTGTTTTTTAACAGTGAAATCGTGTTACAGAAAGACATACAAATACGAAAAAAGACATTAGAGGCCCAATTCCCGTTTACTCGTAAACCCAAAAAATGCAATTATAGTTCTTAATGCGACTGAAAATGGAAGAAACCAAAAGGGTTTTTTTTGTTATATTTTCAGTCGTATTGGAATAGTTTTGATATTTTTTTTTAGATAGTAATGTTACTGAGAGCGGATCGACACTGGAATGCGACTACTGTAAAATTACGGGAATTGGGCTTCAGAGCATTTCAGCTGTAATGGACAGTAACATAGCTACTTATATATCTCACATTAAAATTTTGCAGTCACAGACTGGATTGCATTGAGTATGGATATGAACCTTAGAGTCAGTTCACACCGAGACGCGACGCAACGCAACGCGACCGCGCGCAACGATTCGCGCAGATTTTAATAGAGCGACTCAAAATATAAATTAAAAAATACGTTGCGTAGCGAGGCATCTCGAGACGCAGCGCTGCGTGGTGCAACGTATTCTGAATTCTTACAATGAAATGTGTATATTTTCGCGTTGTAGTAAATAAAGTATATATTGAGTCGATCTCTTAATTTCTTGAGTCGCGTCTCGGTGTGAACTGATCCTTATAGTAATGTAATTTCGATGTTAAAATACCTGTTTATTACGAGTTTAGTTCTCTAGTTCGATTGATGTTGCTTCAATGATCAATACCTACATCGATGAGTTGTTACCTCCAAAAGTCGTTGATACCATTGGTGTACACACTTACACAGTGTAACTTGACGACCTCCGTAGCCGAGAGGCGAGCAAACTTGGTATCGCTATCTCTGAGGCTTGGTACCGCTATCTCTGAACTCCCGGGTTCGATTCCCGGTCGGTCAATGTAGAAAAAGAACGTTTCTATATTTTCTTGGGTCTGGGTGTTGTGGTACCGTCGTAGTTTCTGATTTCTGTAACACAAGTGCTTTGGCTACTTACCATAGGATCAGAGCAATGTATGTGATTGTGATGTTGTCCAATATTTAATTTATTTATTTATATAACTTAATGTGTTAAAATGATTGTACACAGATACAGATATTTTTTGTAAAACATGAAACTTATAATGTTGTATAATTATCTACAATCTGTTTTAATATTAGTCGCTTAATAAATGTTGCTCGTATTTTAATGTTTTCACATATTTACAGCATACACCAAATAGTATTAACGACTTTTCGAGGTAAAGAGCGCCGATAGCTAATAGAGATAGTAACCCTTCGAGGTATTGCTCTTTTGATTTGACCTCAAAAGCCTACCTCTAGGTACCTAACGATTGGACCCACCGAGGTGTTGATCATCAAGGAAAGATCAATTAACTAGAGTACGAAATTTGATTTTATAGATTTTGTGAGGATAATATGGATAGAGAAGACAATATGATTGTCTTTAAATATTTCGATAGGAATATGAATGTAATTAGTAGTAAAAGTAGTTGCAAATTATTTTACTTCACAAATTGAATCTAGCCTAATTAAAATTTTTGTTATAGCTCTACGTGGCCTGTAAGGAGATGAAAGAAGTATGGGAACGTGTAATGATATTATGTAGTATAAGATTAACTGCCTATTTATTTTTTTTAAGGCTTATTTTTGTGAATAATCCAAATCATCTTCATTTCGATGTTGAGTTTTAAAACCATTCCATAATGAATTAGCAGCAGCTGTGCGAATATTAACGGTTATTGTGTACCTTTGGTGATTTTGCATATTTTTATAAAGATGTTTCAATTAACAAAAATGTACCATTTTGCATAGTATTTACGTGTAACGTAATGAATATATATATATATAAACAATGAAATGATTTGATTTTTATTTACATAGCAATCAAATACCTTGGAGTCTACAGTCACAGAATATAAGTAATCTACAGTATGTAGTATTGGAGTACCAAATTAGTGGTATTGGTAACATAGTAAGTTCAATGTCTTGTTTATGTTTACAAACTTTATTTTAATCAAGGAACATGCTATAAACAAACTGAATAATTCAACACATCACTGTTCTACAGAATTTATGATGTGTGTTCTTTTCGTAATTCATTTCTCTTATATTAGTTTATTTTACAAGGAAAATAAGACATCTGAGTGCAATAAAAAACAATTTAAATGGTTACAAACTTTATTTCAGTGGTCGCAAAATACTTATTGTGGAAACAATTACAGTGTCTATGGTCATCCATCTATCTTAACATAATCATTTGTTTATGAAAATTATTATCAATCTTATTAAATACTATACTAGAATATTTAGTTGTAAACAAAAAAAGAATCAATGTCTATGGTTCAATTTACTCATTACATTTATCATGTTATTTATTGTAAAAAAAAAAAAACATGTATTTTAAAGTACAATACTGTTGTCTTTGTCCCACCTGTCTCGGTGTGAATGTGGTGGAGTGTTTTCACAATCTCCACTAACAGCTGATGCTCGTGATACATTCTTCAGAGATACAGTACTCCCAGTAGTCAACAACTTGGCTGGTTTAGACAAAGACTTCAGCCTTGGAATATGAGAAGCTCTTTTGGTCCCCAATTTCAGATTTTTTGGATCATACAATGTATTAGCTGATTTTGATCTGGTATGACCTGTTTCTGTTTTATTTTTCATACAAGACAAAGGAGTTCTACAACCACTGTTACTGGTCGATTTGGATTTTTTAGGAGTATCATTTAATAACTCGTCTTCATAAATCAATAAACCGTCTGGGTTTTTTTCTTCTGGCTTAGCAATATTTTGACGAAGCTCTGCATTTGTATTCTGAAGGACCTTTATAAGTGTATCATCAGACATTTCCTCAACATTGTCCTCATTTGATTCTTCCAGGTCATTTTTAGATACAACTATAGGTGTTCTCTCAATTCCAATAGATGGAGATCTGGGATCAACATCTAAAATTCTGAATTGTGAAATACCTTTAATTTCATCAATAGAGTAATCTAGTTCATCTTTCTTGAAGACATTCTCTTCACTGTCTTCAAATTTGTCACTATCAGTTTCCACATAGTCAAAATTTGTTTCTAATAATTGAGTTTGTCCTTCCACATTTGGGGATATATTTTTTTGAATGGCATCCTTTGATGCAGTTGATGATCCCAGTGGTTCTTCAGTCTCTTTGATTGTGTCATTTAGAGTTATATCAAAAAATCCATCACACAAGTTTTTAGGAACAACTAAATCGGGGCTTCTAGTAGCATCGATAGAATAATCATTGATTTCACTATCATCTTTAAGACTTGGACTTCCACAATGTATTTCATTCTGATTTCTCAGTAGTTGTTTGTCATTGGCAACATCATCCATTTGAGTTGCAATAATAATGGGTGTTCGTTCAAAATCTTGACTTGGTGATCTAGGATCATAGGACTGGAGGTGGTTTTTTATAACAGCAGAAAGGATTGGGTTGTTGTGAATAAGCTTTTCTTCACCTTTTGCATTCTCAAATGTTTTTCTTAGATCAACATTCTTAGTTATGTTGTGCTTTGATCCACATTTCCCCTGAGAAAACAAACATTGTTAAAATACCTTTGAGTGTACTTACGTAACATTATAAAAAACTACTGACATGATAGTAGAAAGAAAGAGAAAACCAAAACGTGTCAGATATGGCGCGAACAGAATAGGTAACATTTTTACTTTAAACTGAAAAATTATTAAATTATTTAAAGACGTTTTAATCAACCATAAATTAAATGGTAAATATTAAAAAATTTCGTGATAGTTTGAGTGCCATGAAACTAACGAATGACCGAATCCTGGACTAATAAGGTTTGGAAACAATGTATTAATACATAGGCACATTATTTAAAAATTAGAATTTTATGAACGTATAAACTTACTTGTAGAGGTGTTCTGACTATTTCTGGAGTTGGTGATCTAGGATCGGAACTATCACCAACATCCACATCGTTTTTTTGTACGTGAACAGCTGCCTCCCCGTTTGGTTTACTAGAGTTGGTTCCCATTGTTTTTGTTTTACTACGAGACCCTAATAACTTTATTAAGAACACAATTTAATTAGATAAACATTTTACATAGAATAGATGTAGACAAAAACTACTATTATGATAAAACCATTGAAAGAATGCAAAAACCCCAAAACATCTAACGGCCGAAAATGTCAAACTTGTTGTTCTATTTTCAAAAACTACTGTCAGGGCTGCCAACCCCAGAATACGTTTTTCCCATAGACATAAAAATAAGTATAGACTGGCTGCTATCAAATGAAATTCAAGCCTATTTGTTTTTTGCCATTTTGGCGCTGTAGGCCGTAGTATCAGAATTTGGAACTAAATTACTGATGTCCCCAAGTCGATATTCGTAATGTTTTTCGACTGCGGGTGGCTACCTAGAATAGAATACCCGCAATTTCCTGTTACGGTAAAGCTGGTGACAAACGGCGCTGTCATTGGTCGATCCTTTCGTCAACTTCGCCAGCCCGTCGACAAGACTCCGCCTTTTCCTGTTCCGAAACTGCCGTCCGGGAGCCGGTTTAAAACTTAAGATTTAATATACAGGGTGCTAAAGAAAGTATGAGCCAAGTTTTAGTGAATAGTCGTGGTCAGAGTCAAGTCTAGAATACAAGAAAATCGTATTTAAAAATCCATTAAACTATTATTTTTAATCTAAAATCATGCAATAACGAACACGCGCCCCATAACAACGGTTGGATTAACGATTTTGATAGATGTTGTTACTGAAATAAGTACAGTGGCTACCCACTAGGTATATTTTTTTTTTAAATTTTTACATTGTTTTCTTTATTCTACTTGATTCTGAACTACAACCAAAAATTTTACAGTTAATTAATGCAGCCAGTCGTAAGCCTAGTTTAAGTGTGTATAAACGAACATCTGTTTAAATTATTAATAAAACTAATTGTACCTCGTTAAGATTTCACGCCCACAATGTGTTATTGTTACTAGAAAAAAAAATTAACTGTTATAAAATACTGCTGAACACCGCTTTTATCCCTTAGTTTTCCACCCTTAGAAGTGTTTTTTTTCCGCATTTTTTTATTATAGTATCTTTAAATTTATATTGAATAAAAAAACAACCATCAATATCGGTTCACATTTGTCGAAGATATTGGGTAACCACAAACCAAATCTGAGTACCTATATTTTAATATTTTCTCAAAAAGCGCTAAATCAATTTCGATAAAATTTATATGTGACCACCTCTGAAGTGGATGATCAACCAAACAAAAAAGAATTATCAAAATCGATTCATAATAAGCTGAGTAATCGCGTAACATACATACAAAAAAAAGATACAGTCGAATTGAGAACCTTCTCCTTTTTTGAAGTTGGTTAAAAATTTGGTGTAATTTTTACTGTTCTGTCTGAAATAAATTGATTTTATTTAAAATTTTTTACGGGATAGCTAGTCCGTACTTATTTCTAAGTCAGTAAGTTTCTCCTCATTTAACCCTTTCTGTACGGGAGGCACCTATTGATGCCAAGCGAAAATTGACTTCTCCATACGGGTGGCATCTAAATTATAAGGCAATAAAATTTGTCGGTTCTTATCGATATTTAATTTTGTTATCGATTTAAAATATCAATAAGAACCGACAGAGGAAATTTAAGATCTTTGTACCAACATGATGCAATAAATATATATGACTATGACTATGACTAATAATCCTATAATTTATAAAATCATTATAATATGAGGATCATTCGGAAAACTAAGCTTTGCACTACGTACATTATATAGCTAAATAATATAAAAACGTAATTATCATTATCCTCTGCTTTCGAAATCGATTTAAATGAGTAAGAAAATCGCAGTGTGGTACAGCACTATTCTTACTTTTGAACGTGAATCGACAGTTTGAATAGCTTATTTTTACATCGCTGGTTTCTTTTAACGCACGCCAGTCTGGCTCGTCTTATTAAAGCCACAATGGAAAACTAGCGTGGACACAATCGCCCGCTGCCGTTTTGAAGAAAATAATAAAATAAATTTGTTTTTTAATTAATAACAAATGTTTTAGGACAAACAGTAGGTACTTGCCGATGAAAGGAAATACCTACCTCGATTAACAGCTCCAACTTTATTGGTAGTGTTTAAACAGGTGAATTGAACGAGTCATTTTGTTTTTAAAACATGACGTCGCACGCAGACCGGCGCGTGTATAGTGGTTTGCTTGCACCGGAGCAGTGATTACCAGTCATCGAGTACATATCCAATAGAGTAGTAATAACTGGCCATCTATCTCCGAAACTAGTTAGTGATTTTTTACTTACTCACACCTTATCTATCGACCTTGCACGCACGAAAACATTAGGAGTGACAGTAGGTGACCAACAATAGACATGTGTGTATGTCCCTTTTTATCCAAACAAAAGAAATTCGATTATTAAGGAAATACTTTCATTATGGCCAACTTTTCTAATCGATGGTGTGGAAAAAACAACAAGACATCATACTTTAAAACAGACGGAATCACATTTTATCGGTTAGTAACAAATATAGCTAATACTTCTACAACTAAAGAACTTGCTTCTTCTGCTGAACTAGCTGAATCTCTTCTAAAGTCAAGTGTGCATGTGTGTAAATCTCCATTTAAATTTAGATTATTATACAATTTTATTTATTATTTTTAAAGACTTCTATAATTTTTGCATTATAAAGATCATCATTATCTACGGAACATTTTTAGGGTTCCGTACCTCGAAAGGAAAAAACGGAACCCTTATAGGATCACTTTGTTGTCCGTTCGTCTGTCCGTCCGTCCGTTTGTCTGTCCGACAAGACCTTTTTTCTCAGGAACGCGTGGAGGTATCAAGCTAAAATTTATATCAAATACTCAGATCTACTATGTCCCTTGGAGCTGTGAAAAAATCAAACTTCTAAGCCAACGCAATCAAAAGATACAGCCGTTTATGCCGCAAATTTTCGACACTCGCAAGGGAATAAACCTATAGGGTACTTTCCGTGAACTCAGAATCATTAAATTAGGTACAAAGTAACGTCTTAAAGCACAGTTAAACGAAAAATTGCGAAAACCGTAATTTTTTTGTTACAATAATAAAAATATTTTAAATAATTTAAACATAATACTCTTTTCTCATGAACGCGTAGAGGTATTCAATTGAAATTCATATCAAATACTCAGGTATAATAACTTTAAGCTGTAACAAAATCAAACTTCTATGTCAACGCAATCAAAAGAAACAGCAATTTAAGCCGCATATTTTTAAACTCGCGACTATTCGCAAGGGAATCAAAACTTTCAGTCAACCTAGAATCTTGAAATTTGGCATGAAGCAATGTTTTATAGCACATATGTATAACGGAAAAATTCCGATAACCTTAAATTTTTTGTAACATCACATACTCATATATATTTTTTAATAATTATAAACTTATTACCCTTTTCCTCATGAACGCGTAGAGATATCCAGTTGACAGTCATATCAAATACCTAGGTATAATTGCCTTTAAGCTGTAAAAATAAAACAAAGAGGTTTGTACGGAACCCTCAGTGCGCGAGTCCGACTCGCACTTGGCCGGTTTTTTTTATTTAATAATCCCCTTATATTTTATAATCTTGTAATTAAATATATTTGTGAATAATTGTAAATAATTAGGCACATGCTTTGAATCAAGAAAGAATCGCAAACATTAATTAATATCTATGTCAATGATTGCAAACCATGAGTAAATAATTCAAGGCTTCATATAATATATCTAGATAAACAACAATCTTTCTCCGGAGATCACCGGTGTATCATCGGAGATCGCAAAATCTCCGGTGAAATTCACCGGTTGCAAAGAAAATCAATATAAAGGTATCTTTGCCGGTTGTCAAGATTCCGCTCCGGAGCAAACCACTAGACCGGCGGTCGATGGAGCCACTGATAAAGTAAAACTACCTACGTTAGATGGAGCCGTCGAGGCGACTTTTCGCCACGCGAGGTACTACATACACTCTTTTCTTCTATATCGATATATTTCTGTGTCTATGACTAAAAACAAATTGTTTTTGTTAGAAAGTTTTTATCATTAACTTAGTAACCTTTTTAACAACTTTTTTGTTGAATTTTTTAAACAAACAACGTCGGGAAAATCTATTTCGTAAGAAGAGGTATGTGTTGCATTAATAATGTTTTTTAGTAGTAGTTTCTGTATGGATATAATATTCTTTGTAAGTTTTTGAGTTTTAAAGTCAAAATAGGCTAAAAAAGTTTATTTTTTCTATTTATTTTAAAGCCATGTAAGACCGGGCACATATTATCAGAAGCTTCTAATATGTAGAAATATTATAGCGCGCACCTAAAGGCGCTCCGTGCATATGTCGTAGCTAAATCGTAGAATTGACCAATTCATGATGTGATCGATTATTTCATAAAATGGTAGTATTTCATGATATGCCCAACTAAAACTGACCATATCGTTTAAACGTCAACATTCGATGAAATGTCAATCCACGGTTGGCCATATCATTAAAATAAAAATACGTTAACAAGTTACGTGAATTTGTTTAATATTTGTAATCTTGGTCGATAGGTAAATGAAACATTTTAAATAGTTATTATTTTTAAACAAAACTAATAAATAAAAACACTTGAATAGCTAAATAACCTAACTAACCTCTTAAAGTACGATACGAACTCCTTAATTTTTTCTCGTTGTGATCGTTTTTTGAGTGACATTTATAAAAATTGCCTAGCCTGGGGTCGTAACAATATTCCACTGCACTTTCACCTTCGATTTACACATTATAATTCACTTTTAGAATAAATATTTGTCCGCCGTCATTATTCATCACAAAAACAAAGCAACATCAGCGCCTCTGTCGGTGGTTTATGTAACGATTTTACGATATGACCAATAATGTTTGACCATTTCTTGAAGGAGTCGAGCGTTTAGCTGTTTATATCGTCAAACGCTAAGTATTCATTAATCTGGCCAGACCACATCATGATGTAGGCAGCGGGTTCTGTTCTCTTTCATGAAATACGACCATTTTATGAAATGATCAGTCACATCATGAAATGATCAATTTTACGATCTGGCCACGACACATACATTTTGTATAGAACCCGCATAATACACTAATCAGGTAAAACTGGTATAATGTAAGAAAATCTCGTGACAGTAGTCCGGTTCTGATGTGCGCCGGATTGAAACGTCATTCGAGATTCTTGAGAGGCCCGTCTACCATACATTTTGTACTAGACTAGACTAGACCTCGTGTACTATTAGAAACTTGTGTTAGTTTAGCAGACGGTGCCGTAGCATACACCCGCTTCTTGTTGAATAGCATCCAATGAATCCAAGAAAAGCAACAAAAACTCAACACCCGTTATTTATTGTGAACTATATCAAAAATACACTCGAAATTGGCCGAATCACTGCTCTGCTTAAATAGCGGGATTGAGTCCATATAAAAAAAGAGGTTATTTACCCTTTATTCACCCTAGAATTTTTACCTTTACAACCGACTTCAAAAAGTAAAAGGTTCAGACGGCCATGGTTACCAAGAGGGAGGGTTATGAACTCCAAAAGGGGTTGGGTTTTTAACCGACTTCAAATTATGCTCTTATTATTGCTAGCACATGACCAAACACACTAAGGTCGGCCGCAAATATTTTCCTACAGTTATTATCACAATGTATTTTTAACTTTTAATTCGGTTTTATACTTATTTATGTTTTTTATTTATCTGTTATTTTCTTATTATTCTTATTCTAAAGATTTTATAGCTGAATTGGAAAAATATCCATGCATATGGAATGTGGATAGTGAATATACTACACTACACTAAAATATAAACAATGTTTTTTAATACACTAAACAATAGTGCCAATAGCAATAACGTGTCGTCATCACTAACATCCCTGTGCGAATGTTAAAAGACGGAGAGGTGTGTCGTGGCGGCGCAGTCAGCCACAACTGGCGCCGATGCCGGATCGCCGAACCTGATAATGTGCGGGGTTTGTGACAGTTCGGTCCGGCGTGTGCGATAACGTTTCTATTAGAAGCTTTTGATAATATGCGCCTGCGCGCCTGGTCTAATATTACTTTTTAATTGATTGTTGTAGGTAGGTATATTATTTTTAAAATGAAATTAGAGATTTTTTCTGTTTTATTGTATGATAATATTTCGACTAGCTTATTGGCCTGCTCCGTCAAAAAAACGAGACGGACGATCACTTATTTCACTTCTACTCGTGCAAATCGAGCGCCTGTAAGGCTGATCGTATTTATTCACCCGTTCAATGCTTTTTAAGATGAAAAATCAAAACCCTAATTTTATTAGATACTTATTTCGGTTTATTATTAAAAGTGCAATGTGGAATTAAAATATTTATGGAAATGAAAAGGATGCTTTAGTTTTTTTTAAGGCTTTCTGAAATGTTGTTTTCTGTCTAAAAACCTTATGTGATAATTGTTAAACTAACTAAGGATACATTCTAATAGTTGAACCAAAGAAAAATATAAAGAAATCTTTGGTTGAACTGATCATTATATGAGTTAAAAGGCATTAAAAGGTTAGTAAATAATGTGTATCTGAATTAAGATCAGATAAAACAAAATCTGGAAGTCAATAGGGGAGGCCTATGTTCAGCAGTGGACGTCCTATGGCTGAAATGATGATGATGATGATGAAAACAAAAAAATCATCAAATGACTATGAGATCAAATGATGATTATGCCACTTGAATATTAGCGTAATCGTTGTTTTATGTATGAAATAAATGTTTTGTGAAACAAAAATTATGTTAACCATAAAACCGACTTCAAAACACTAAAATGCTAAAAATAATCCTAACACTTAAGTACCTAATCAGTTACTTTTGGAGTCGGTGCCAGCCGATGAGAGATTCAATGTTTTTGTTTGCACCGACTCCAAAAGTAACTGATTAGGTACTTAAGTGTTAGGATTATTTTTAGCATTTTAGTGTTTTGAAGTCGGTTTTTTTTTTAAAATAAAATTTACATATTTCATCAATTTTTTGTGATAAATCCTAATCTAACTGCTGAACACCGATTTCATCCCCTATTTTCCTACCCTTAGGGGTGATTTTTATTTTGCAAACTTTTATCATATTATCTTTGAAGTATAAGCTATTCAATAAAACAAAAATCATCAAAATCGGCTCATATTTGTCGAAGATAGGTAACAAGAACCAGAACCAAAATATTATCTGGGTATATATTTGTTGATTTTCTCAAAAAGTTCTAAATCAATTTCGATAAAATTTATATGGGACCACCTCTGAAGTATGATCCACCAAACAAAAAAAGAATCATTAAAATCGATTCATAATTGGCGGAGTAAAAAAAAAAAAAAACAGTCGAATTGAGAACCTCCTCTTTTTTTGAAGTCGGTTGAAAATTAGGTGAAATGAATATTATATTAATAGTTTATAATTAATAGTTGTTAGTCTTAGTAATATTATATCAAATGTTTTTCGGCAAAACAAGGGAGAACCTGCTTTGCCCATCTGTAGTTTGGAGGCTTCCATTTGAATAAAAAATTTAACTGCCTCTGTCCAAGTTTTACCTAGTTTTACCCAATAGCTTTGAGAATGAACGTAATGAACGTAAACGCGGATTTGTAAAGGAAAATACGGAAAACATGGTTTTGTTAATGTTGGGATATACTAGTCAAAGCATAGATTACCCCCAAAAAGTTATAATGTGCTTGTGCCACTGTCATGGCTTGTGCGGTGTAGCCAGTCAAAAGTTATAGGTAATACGAAAGTGACACAAATTCAAAGTTTGTACCATGGATTTCTACCATAGCTTGTACTAAATGATTGAATCTAGGACCATTCTTGGGTTGAATCTTGGCCCTAGGATTGAATGCACATTTTAGTTTATCTATTGTTCGGTAGAGGCAGCACTGTTATTAGTTTGCTATGGTTTTGTTTTTTACGATTTTAGAGAAAATATCTCGCAATATTCGCTATCACTTTTCTTTTGCAAGATACGTAATAAGGGTGCCGTGCTGTCTGACGGGTTTCATCTCATATTTTACATTCTGCGTGTCGCTGCTGCCGCAGTCGCCAACACACACTAAGTAAGTGTCGCCAGTGCCGTCGCCGCGCCGTTTGTTGTGCCCTCTAGTGGCCTTGGCACTCCACGTTCATTAAAGATAGGTATTTTATTTTGCAGTCGGGTAGATAGAACGACATATCGCAAAATTAGGTATATTTATTATGTATTTAGAAGTTCACATACATACAACATACAACAACATAGACAGTTATCTAGGCTGTTACAATTACTCGATTATGGTGTTCCCATATGAGTAATTGCTTCTTTTCGGTTGGCACATAATATCGAAGGTCCATGCACCTCGTCGGCACACAGTGGCTGCTCGCGGGGTCCAGTGCCAGCCCCTTGCGCAGCGCACGCGACAGGTTGACCCTTCAGCAAGCCCAGAGCCTTCAGGAGACCCTTTGCAGCTGAGCCGGCCATGTTCGGGGGGCTCTGGGCGTTCGCACCAGGATCGAGCTTTAATGGGAATTCGAAAACATTTTAGGTAGGTATATCAAATTTGTGGAGCGTAAGTTTGCGAACAACATATATGTAAAACAATTTTTTAACGAGATTTACATAATTAAAATAGCAAATTTCTTAAAAATATTGTGGAAAGATCCTTGATCTAAGTTTCGACTTTCATTAACCAATGTCCCTGATTGTTTGTAGTACAACAGCAAAATACATTTTATTGCAATGGAGAAGCCTGAAAGTCCATAGTCCAGAAAGGTCTCGAACTTTTAACGGTGCCAGTTTGCTTGCTCTACTACACACAAAAGGAATGCTATTTACCTCTACAAACTGGCAAACTTCCCGTCCATTCCGTCCAGCCCATCGTATCTCCGCAGATCAACGCAGAGTGTCCTTGCAGCTCCAAGCTTGGGTCACGACAAGAGAAGCTGCACACTTTGCTTCTTTCATCACATTGCGTTACCAAATAACTTGGAACCGAACAGCTCTGTACTACGACGTGCACTTGCATCTTGCACATTTGGATTTGCTGTAAAAGTATTAAAAGGTACTTTTAGTAAATTTTGTTCGTGATAAGTATTAGGAATGTTAGCAGTATTTTATACTATTTTACTGATTAAATGTGCATAGAATAATTACTATATGATGATGATATAATCATGATTATCCCTCATTTGAAATTTTAACAGAAACGCGCTCTGCGGCTTCCGCACAGATAAACATTGAAGGATGCACACGCCTGGTGGACTTGCTATTCTGATTGGGACCCTTACTTTTATTAATTTAACATTTATAGTAAAATTTAATAATCTTGTCATACCTTGTTTTTGTAAGAAATATGACCAATAATGACATGTGATCCCTGCTTAAGTAAGGAGCCAAAACTAGGTCCATAGACACGAGTAAACCGCATGTCCTTGGGCACCTTTAGCCCTGAGCAAGTCGACAGACGAGGGTATTGAAAAACCACTTGATCAGAACCAGGTTTAGCGATCAAGGTTCTGTCTTGAGGGCATTTTACACACAGGTTGTTGTAACCTGCAATAAAAAAGGATATACGAGTATTATAAATTTGGAATTTGAAATAGGTACATAAAGGGCTTTTGAGTGTACAATTTTGTTTTAGTTTTACCTGCGTTTATTCTATTTGCAGTTCTATCTTCCCAACGCATAGCAAGCGATCTTGGAGCATAACTCTCGCCAGCACGAATCACCTCTCGTCCAGGGTATATCCACGACACCTCTCTGTTCATGTTTTTCCTATTAATTTCCTGAATATACGAATCAGACTGGTAGAAGAGACGCGGGTCCTCGCGTGGTTGGTGGACCGCGATCGCCTTTGCAGTGGGCATTTCTGAGGCATCATGTAGAGATTGTACCGCCGGCGGCGGTGTGGAGAGCCCACTGCGACTATAGTCATAATCATTGCTCCTTTTAAACTGATAGTACGATTTTGAATGTGTGCGAGGATGGGCGCTATATTCTGGTAGTGGTGGAACTGCTTCGTTCGATATAAGTTTTATTCTGTAACAATTAATTAATATCACTATACAATACAATTATCTAAACAAATACGGGAGTGTGATAACGAGACGGTTTTTTGCCGGGCCTATAGACGGTCATAAATCGGGCTTACCGGATGTACGCACGGCGTGTGCCGCTTCACAATGATGTTTTGCATTAAGCATGATTTTATTTATACGTGCGCACCAAACAACATCAAACAGGCGAATGAAGCCGCACTTCAGGCGGCTAGCCGTCATTTGCGAACCGGGCACTAACCGTGCTCGTCAACACGCGTAACCGGCACCGACCCGACGCCGGATCGGGTAGAAACCGGTTCGTCAAACACTGCCCTAAGAGTATGGACACGGCACGCAAACTACTCTACGCGCTTATAGCGTCGACGCCTCTGTTGACTTTCCCTTCATATTTTCGCGATAGTACGCAGCGCGCGGGACGGCGGAAACGCGGTAATAAGGCACGCATACGTCACGGGGTTGCGCGGCCGACTGATTTGTGTGTCTGTTTGTTGACACCGGCCGGCGCGCCACCGATACCGACACGAGGCCGTCGTCATAGCAACCCCGTGCCGCTGCCCGCGCGCCGCTGCCCTCGCGCCGCCCTCTCATTCATGTATCTAGCGTAATGTTTACGTTAAGCAGTAACCACAATAAATTGAAAAAATATTTTATGGTGATAACTTGACATACCATTTTTTTTATAAATGGGTTCTATGAAGGATTCCTAATGCCTAGAAAAAATTTAGATGGTGGTAAAAAAGTATTCCTGTATACTAATTTATTACCTAAATTGACGTGTATGTGTGTACTGAGAGCCCACTTTTATTATTGGGGATTTTTGCAGTTTAACTTACAACAGTGCTTAGTAAAAGTTGTGGAAATATATTTGTAAAACGAAGGTTAGAGTTTGTAAAGACATAATTCAAAAGATATAATATCGTCTTAAGTGGGTCCCTCAGTTCACACACAAGCTCCCAAATCTAAATATGTAATGAGTTCACCAACAAATTTTGGTTATAGACCTTTAGTAAAACATAAATAAACATCTACACATCATTAAAAAACATAATGTGAATAAGATAACAAAAAATTACAAACGTCTTTCTGTGGTCCTTGAGGGCCCACATCAATTTATCTCCTAATTAATAGATTATAACATGAACATTATATATCCATAAGCCAATCTTTAGTAAAAAATACAAGGAAAATTTTTAAACTAAAGAAAGATCGCAAATAGTGGTAAATATTGTAACTTTACGTTTTTGTTGGTGGGCTCTCAGTTCACACACTATGCAAATGCTAATTGTTTAAAATATAATTAAATACAACAATTACAAATGTGGAGCCTTAGTAATTTTTTTATATTATCGATTTGTATTTATCTTGTCACTGTTTTTTTTTATTTATTTGTAATTTTAACGTTTTTATTGATTTTCATACTAAGTCTGGTATACGGTGTCCACACTTTAAGAAAAGCACTGTTCATTTATTTTTAAGGTCATTTATTTATATTAGGATATTGTACAAGTGATTGGTTATATTATTTATAAGCTACAATCGTAATACATATTGAAAATTAAACTGAAATTATGATGACATTGTTGTTTGGTCTGTGGTTTGACATCAATGAGACCATATAAAATCACATGCAAAAACATTTTCTTCTTACTGCTTTCAGAAATTCTACTAGAGTTATCATCGTAACACTGAATTTTTTGGGCTCCGAATGATTTACAGAATTACCTTGAACGATATAATTGTACATATAAATCACTGTTCATCGTTCATCGATACAAATATTTTTTTTTACCGACAGCTCGGTTCGCCGAAAGAATGATAAATATTTCTTTCGGCGAACCGAGCTGTCGGTTAAAAAAGTATATTTGTATCGATGAACGATGAACAGTGATTTATATGTACAATATAGGTATCGTTAAATCATTCAGGGCTCGAATTTTTTTATTTACTAACGAGTGGCATTTGCAATGGCCATCGCCACCCTTAAGTACGGGAGGGACAAATTCGATTGCTTATATAATTGAACGAGGGATGTCACAAAACCGTTCATTAGTAATATGAATTCTAACAAGTCATGTTTTACACTTTACGACTATGCAGGAACTTCCTATGTAATGGTTCTTGAAACAATATTGTCTCTTGACTGCATGGACATCCTACTAGTATGGAAAACCTATTGTACATTTTTGGTAAAAGAACACTAAAAATTTTTTTTCATTTTTAATTTAGAATATTTAGGTGGTTTGCACAAATTATGAAATGTTGACAGGGAAGAAATTTGTCTTTCTCAGTCTAACATAAAAAAATAATAATCTAATATAAAAATCAAATAATATACGCGATGTAATCCGTTTAAAATCGTTTTATTTAAATATAATCTAATATATAAATCAAATAATATACGCGATATAATCCGTTTAAAATCGTTTTATTTAAATCTGTATAAAGAAAACAATAATATAAACGTATTGACGTCGTTGCGTCGCGGCGTGCGGCAATCGGGAACCTCTAAGTAATTAAACCTAGCTAGGAACCATCGTCAGGAAAACTACTTTCATATGAAAAGATGCATTAAAATCGGTCCATCCGTTTGGAAGTTACGGTGTCACAGACAAATATTCACTCGTCAAACTTATAACACTCCTCTTTTTGCGTGGCGTCGGGGGTTAAAAACTAAAAACCGCCGAAACAAACATTTAAGTAGTGTATTTTGGGATTAGGACGTTTTGAAAATCAGTCATCATGAGAATCGTGTGTTCTGATATTTTTATGTGTATATATTTTAGTGTATTTTGGGAATTAGACTTTTTGGGAATAAGTTTAAATGCGACTCGGTCCATTTGAAATTGGGTCTTATTAACAATAGTATATCGCTCATTTGCGACAAGAACGTGACAAAGTAAAAATCTTAATTTGTGATAAAACGCATTTGAAAGTTTAAAATTCCTGTAAGTTTTTAATTATTATATTTAGACTATTCAGATTAATACAACATGACTTCAAGGTTTTCGTTTTTTTGGATCAAATTGCATTCGGACCATTAAGTCAGTTATTACATTTATTATGATTATTTATTTAAAAAAGGGTCCTCCTTGTTGCGTTATTCTTGTAAAAAAATTGCAGTATTGCAAAACAAACAGATATGTACCGTTTTTCTTGAAAAAAAATTGAGTAAAAATCTAAACCTTTACAAGTTATGTCGTATTGTTACGTTTTTATTGATAATCTGTAATCTAAATGCATGGAACTTTTTAATTAAGACACGTTACTGTCGTAGAAATCTCTTTATTTTTGTATTTTGTTTTACAAAATGAATGATATTTTAGCGAAGTTATTGTGTAACTTTCGCTGAAATACAAGTAATAATCACATTTAAAAAAATGTTATAATTGTAACAAGACACTAATATCGGTAGTTTGACTTTAACTCACAACCGTTAGCAATTAAAACGTTATTAAATATTTAGGAATGCCATATTAGCATAAACATCATAAGCCTCTGCTTATCTCAGTAATATTAGGAAACTAATCTTAATTAAATCTCACATAAATCAAATAAACATCTTAGCTAATCAAATCACAGATTTTTCAGTACAAAGATTATCCTCTAATCTTAAAATATTAGGAACATATTATTATTATTATTGCTATATAATGGCACAAAGTTTCAAGGCATTTCTGAATTCACAGTTCACTTAAAAATAATAAAATCTGAGTAAATGAAATAAAAAACATAACACTTAAATCTACAAAGATTCGTAAAAAGGTCTGTAGTACCTTGGAATGTGGTTTTTGTTGATCAGTTCCATTAGATCAGCCTTCTTTCTTTGAGCTATTCCGGGTTTAGTTGTGTAGGCTTTTTTAACCTCAATATCAATGTCTTTTTTCTTCTTTATGACTATAGCTCTTTTAAACTCCTCTTCTGCGTATGAGTTTTTGTAATAAATTGCCCGAGCATCATCCTTTATGACTTTTATCATCTTGACTTCACTGATTTTGACTGGAACGTTTTCGTCATCTTTTTGTATTGCAAAAGACATTTGACTGCATACATTCTTCCAGTCATAAAAATCTTCAAAGCACATTTCGTTCACTCGGAATGGCTCACTCTTTTTACGAGCAGATTTGATAGCACCGATGAATGCATCGGGTGTGTACATAGGTCCTCTCCGCAATTCTCTTCGCACTTGTCTTTCTATTTGTGAGTGTGCCGAATCCCCTTCATTTTGGGTATGTCCTCTGATTAAATATTTGTGTGTTATGGACTTTATATTTGGAAATTTCTGAACCGCGAAAAGGTACATGGCCACCATAAATTTGTTTTTTTGTTGGCCAGCACAGTTATCAGAATAAAATACTACATTCATATCTTCGGTACCGTTTGATATCTGCTCGAGATACTTAAATACACACGTACCTATTTCGTTAACACCTCTGCTTGCATTTGCTTCATCCCATACATAACATTCTACAGTATTCTTCTGGACGTCATATACTGTGAGATTGAGTACATTCAATTTAGATTTGTAGTAAAACACGGATATCTCGCCTTTCGGACACTGAAATACTGCTTGCAAGTCATATACACATACTGTCAGTTCTTCGTTTTTCTTGTCTTTTTCTTTTTCTGATCGTGATAGCCTCTTCTCTTCGTGATGTTTTTCATAAGTGTCCTTTTTAGCTTCTTTTTCTTCGGGTGATGAATTTTTAAACGCTTCGCATACGTCACACATATCTTTTTTTGGTGTAAAAAATGATATGTTGTGCTCTTGAGTAAAAATCCGGTAGAACATTACATAGTTGATGAAAGCAACTTTCTTTTCCTTACAGATTTCGACGTAATCGTGGTGCAGGTCTGCAATGGTTTTGCTTCCATCAATGAAGGTTCTTCTTGAATGGGCTCGTGTATAGTGAGATTCAATTTTTGGTATTGAATCTATGAACTGCTTGGCTCCTTCTTTAATATTATCGTCAATTTTTGGTTGCTTTCCATGTCGTCCACGGTTATCTGTCATCAATGAAATATTTGTTTCCTTATTTTTCTTGCTTAATGCAGTTGTTATTGGGCGATTATTGATACAAAGCGTATTTTTGAAAAACACCTTGCACACTCTATATTTTTTCCCCTTCGAAATCAAATAAAAAGCATTATTATTTCGCTTTGGTTCAATAACCTGTCCTTCATCATCGAGTTTGACATAACGATTTGCTGGAATGGCTTCTTCAACGGATGCAGCAATGAAACTCCATTGCTTCTCGATTTCTCCTAAATTCCAGTAATCTTTTAGTATTTCACGGCGTTGTTCTTCAGAAAAGTTTTTTTGACACTTGAAAATGCAGGTTTCCTTACAGGGTCCTTTTAGTTGACGGGGCGGAACAGTTTTTTGTGATGCTTTTGATTCGTAGGACTGTCCTGCATTTCTTAACTGTTTAGTAATGTTTTTTTTCCATTTTTCTTTATTCAGTGGTCTTTTTTTTCCTTTTTTTGTAGGTGTAGGATCTTCATTTGTGCTAATCTGTACGTCTGCATTCGGTAGTTGATTTGTAGGTGCAATCGCTTCATTAAATGGTCTTTTTTTTGCTTTTTTTGCAGGTGTTGTTTCTCCATTAGTGCTCTTCTGTACGTCTGCAGGCGGTAGTTGATTTTTAGGTTCAATTTCTTCATTCAACGGTTTTTCTTTTTTAGCAGGTGTTGTTTCTTCATTGGTGCTCATCTGTAAGTCTGCAGTCGAATATCTATTTTCAGATACAAATGTTGGTGTTTCTATTCCTGTGGGCACGATGCTTGCAATGGCATCCAGCATTTCTTGTCTCATTCTATCGTCATTTCCTGTCATCATTTGTTTAGCTGTGTTATCTATTTCTTCATTTAAAATAGTATTTTCTATTATATTTGTTGTGTTCTCATTGTTTTGTTTGTCATCAGTCTGTATAGTATGTATATCAGCCATATTAGGATTTTCATTGTTTTCCATAATTATATCTTCATCTTCACTTTCACTAGAACTCTCAATTCTTCGTTGATCTTGAACTAATTCGTAGTCAGGATCCTTCACTGAGTCGTCAGAGTCTGCAGCAAAAGTTTTTTTTTAAATATTATTATTACAATACTGGGGCATAGCATAGCGCTATCATTAAAATACAGAAACTAACATTATCATCATAGAGAGAGAGAGAGAGAGAATACTTTATTGTATACACCAGGAAATCATCATACATTACTCTTTCTTAAATTTCATAAGTTTTCTATTGTTTTGATGCATTCCTAGTAAATAATAATATTGTTACTCGTTGTGATTCCCACAACCCTACTCTTTGAAAAAAAATGCTATACTTCGTGATTTATTAAATGAAACTTATTTGTGTGCACTGTGAATAAAAATACTGCTATATTGTTATTATAAGTGAACATACCTTCAATAATTGATGGTGTTGATGATGAAGAAGTGCTGCTGCTCGAAGAACTAGTCGAGTCGCAACGAGGCCGGTTACATTGCAGTTGTTGTTCTTCCGGTGTTAATTCACATGCTAAAAAATAAATTAATTGTTAATTCATTTGTATTTCGAGAATCGGTATTATCTTTTAATTTTTTTAACTTACGTGAATGTTCATTAATTCCTCGGACAAGATTTACAATCTTCCTAGACCGTGATTCCATCTGAAAAATAAATTGTAATTAGACAATATTTTTATCATTTATAATGCGACATTGTAAGCTATTTGTTGTAAAAATTTATTGTTTTTTATCAAGAATGTGTTAACTTGAGATAACCAAAATGAAGACCATACATTTTGTACTTTTATTATCAACTGTAACGGAACATCTTAAATTAACCAACAAAAAACATTGTTTATTTCAGCAACAACGGTACAATCCTATGTAAACTATAGTATGCGATTACTATTTTTACTACAATAATGACCCACATACGAATGTCCCGTTATAGCTGCAAAAATGAATCACTAAAAACACAAAAAGCTGTATTTACCTTTTCATCAAAACCGTGACACCATGAGCTGTTACGTTTTTGCCGCAATCGGGCAGCACTTTCCTTCTCAAGCGAGCGGCGACAACTGACGTGAACCGATCTTGCATTAGACTTAGGGGCGGAAAGAGATGGCGCTAAACCGATAGTCGCCGACCTTTTCCCTCATTACTCGGTCATTTTCGGCGCTAGAAATATCGCGTTTTAGCAGCACGTAGAGCGCGACGCGCCGGATTCTACTGTATCATTATTCCATAACGATACGTATTTGCGTTAACACGTTCTTGTCGCAAATGAGCGATATATTGAGAACCGCTCTTTTTGGTAGTAAGTCCATTCGGGTTTCATTCTTATGAGAAAAGGTCTTTTAGATCCTAGGTCGTACTAAGTAATGTGTATTTTCAGATTAGTTCCAAACAGCCCGGAAGGAGTTTCTGGATTCTAATAATTACGAACAGATTAGAATGATACTTTTTATGTTTTCAAAGTATATAAGGTGCTTCGTAAATATCTGCAACGGCTAAAATGGGTAATAAGTATTGCTTCTATAGATTACGATAGTGAAGAAATTACGTGCCCCGGATCGGTAATTAATTATTTGCGAAAAGACAGTAAATAAATGGTTACTTGCTTCAATTTGCATAACACACAACCTGGGTAGTGTCATGTCTACCTACTCCTGACAAATAAAAATAGACAATCAACTAATAAATAAATAATTTATTAAAATTTACAAAATTTAAAAAAAACAGCCAGATTTCTATAAAACAGATAGATAAAAAAACCTAACAGGATTGGGAGGGTCTGGTCGTATACGGAGGCAATCAAAAAGGGGTGAAGAGGAGGCTGAACTAGACTGGTACGTTCAGCACAGTCGTAGAGATCCCAGGCGAGTGAAATCAGCACCGGGATATGCGTACTCGTAGTGCAGGACCGCGTCAGAGCGTCGGCGGTCCCGAGTTCACTCACGTAGGGTCGGAACAGGACTCCAGAAGCAAGCGCTAGCTCCCTTTAGGGCGTCGGTGCTCTAGAGCTGTCTCCCTGGCGTGTCTCCGGTACTTCTTGTTGACTTTTTGTCGGAAAAAAATAAACTTCTTTAGGTTTTTGTTCCCATGTATTCCTTTTGCAAGAAAATTATAGACTGTCCCATATTGGGGCGAGCGTGTTTTTATAAGGAAATCTGCGCATTCTAGAAACTTTAATTCCTTTTATGATTTGAAAAGTGTGATCGCCCGACTCGAAAAGTATAGACGGCCAGGATATTTACAACCTCCTTGTCGGGCTAAAATCCAGGAGTGTGATAAGAGCTTATAATTATGATTTAGAATTTAGATATTCAGTAGACAAACATAAATAGGTATAAAAATCCAGACTCACGCTAACCGAAACATTATAAATGATTATTTAGAAAATAAATTATAGTACAACCTCATTAAATAGGCGGCATAGAAAAACTATGCTAGAAAAAGAAAGAATAAGTAGACATGAACTGACACCAGTCAGAAAAAGTCAATTTTGTATGTTTGATTGAGATTTTCGCGAAATTCATTATTTCCTAATTTGCTGCGAAATGTGGAAACCTATTTAAATGATGATACCTATGAATGATAATAAAACGTAAGTACCTAAACACAGTAGTATCTAGAATATACTACAGTAGCGACGAGTGCGGGCCGCCGGGCGGTATAATGTGAAACGTTAGCATTTTTGGACAGATGTGGACGGTTTGAGACAGAATAAAGCCTAATCTTTATTTAATATAATTTTTTTAATGAAAAAATTAATGATGTTCTGGAAACAAAATTTCTTAACTATCGTATTCTATTTAAACAATACTTTTACCCATTTCAGCCGTAGCAGATATTTATGAAGCACCTTACATATAAATATAAATAGTGACGACAATTGCGAATGTAAAAATATTCGCTGGAACCATTGTAAAAAGCAGTTGGACCAGTTTTTCTCAGGGACTTTTTCAATGGCTTTGTGGAAAACGCATTTAATGCCGATTAAGAGCTCGTAAAAACATGTGTCTATAAGTTTATCTTTAATTTTAGGCAACAAAAAGAAGTAGCAGGCTGCGTGGTCTGGGCTGTATGCTGTATGTCATCAGTTCTACATTTGAAGCTACATTTCAAATACGCTTTTGTTATACCTTACCGGAATGTGAAGACACGTTATCGTGTAGAAGGAAGACAAGCTTGGCTGGCATGGCAACACGATAATATTTAGCGATTTATCGACACCAACTGCTAAAATATGATAGATATGTGCCGGTGACGTCACAATGTTATGATCGCTGTTTTAATAAAAATTCAACGTGGCGTCTGTATCTATCATATTTAAAAATAAAAGACCGTTGGTGTCGATAAATCGCTATATCATAATATCCTATCGTGTTTTGGTGGTCATGCTAGCTGGGCCGGACGCTTTTCGCGAATATATTTCTTAGACTCTGGGCAAGCAAGTGTTAAATTGTTGACGTACCAAACCGCCTTCACTGTCATTTGGTCTTTAAGTGACATTGTTGTGTGATGTCCTGATTTGCCGAAACAACCTTTTTTTTTACCAATGATTCGACTTTTCTGAACTTTCGCCGGCAAGTCTTCAAAAGAAAAATCCATTCTGCCGGCTGGCTTTTTATTTTCGGTTTAAAGCAGTATACCCAGGTTTCGTCACTAGTCATGATATTATAGACAGCCTCCTCCTCCTCCTCCATTCAACTGTCCACCTTGTAGGTGGGCGTCCAACGCGTATGCATTGAACAGTACGAATTTGCTGACAAATATTTTTTTTCCAGTTTCAATCAGTAAATGTCGTACGGTCTAGTTTTTACGATCTTTATGTACCACAATTATAACAATAAACGGATTTATCTTATCTTATCTTACCATTATTGGATTTTATGTCACCGGCCGACCTTCACCTACATCGTCATGGAGATCATCACATCCACCTCCATCTCCGAACCACGAATACCCAGAGCTGCGACATGGTACTACATCACTAAATGCCAATTTATAACTACAGGTTCGTAGATAATAAAAGTTCGTGTATAATAAATCGTTTACTGTGTTCGAACAGTTACAGAAGACGTATGATAACACTTATCTAATAAAATTAACAATGAAAAGGTGGGATAAAAGGACGCGGCCCGGCTTGCCAGAATAATCACGTGGCACGCGTGCGCCTACCTTGAGCGTACTCGGTGAGTCGGTGACTGACTCGCCCCGCGTCGCGCGGCTGTATAGCGAATCCGCGGGGTGAGCATTTACGACAGCAGCCGAGCGGGAGGCACCCGAAGACGCTTAGAGGCGTGAGGAGTCGCAACACATACTTGGGTAGGAGGCCGTGCTATAAATTGAAGTTTCTGGCAACTCTTATTGTAGTCATAAGCCACAGCGAAAATTGTAAAAAAATAATTGAGCGAAAAGAAAAGAAAAATTATAAATGATCATTATAATTGTGACACAAATAAATTCTCTAAAGAACGCCCCAATGAAAAAACAAATTAGTCTCGCAAATTAAAAATAACGTAACTTTATTTTTGATTTATAATGTTATGTTCCCAGAGAGTTCCATCTTCGAATTCCGAAATTGCTCTTTATTTTCTGTAAGTACCCAGTTCCTGAAATTTTCAGTATCTCCCACTTAGTTATTTAACATGAAATATGTACTGAAGACTATTATAAATGTACTTACCTGTACCTACCTACATATCATCTTATTTTTTAACCTTATTACTTAGGTAAATCATGACTATCATATTATTAATGTTTCGCCCTATCTACATTTTTAAGTTGGGAGCTCTACTCTCGAAATTGTTGACAAATATGTCTACCTGGGACAAGTGATCCAGTTGGGTAGGTCCAATTTTGAGAAGAAGGTCAATCGTCGAATCCAACTCGACTGGGCAGCGTTCGGGTAACTACACCACGTCTTCTCGACCAAAATACCTCAGTGCCTAGTGACGTAAGTCTATAACCAGTGTGTGTTACCAGTGATGACGTATGGAACTGAAACTTTCAGTTCGTTTCAGTAAAACGTGACCTCTCACTAAGGGTCTCATTAAAAAGATCAAGGTTGCACAGTAAGCTATGGAAAGGGCTATGCTCGGTGTTTCTTTGCGAGATCAAACCAGAAATGAGGTTATTCGTAAACGAACAAAAGTCAGTGACGTAGCCTAACGGATTAGCAAGCTGAAGTGGCAGTGGGCGTGGCACGTAGCACGTAGAACTGAAAGCCGATGGGGCATAAAGGTTTTAGAATAGAGGCCACGTATCGGCCAGGACAGCGTACGACGTCCACTTACAAGGTGGACAGACGTGAAGAAGCTTGCAGGAAGCCGCTAGATGCAGGCCGCTTCCAACCGGCTCATCTAGAATTCACTGGGGAGGCCTATGTTCAGCAGTTTCCAATATTTTTAACAATTAATTTTTGACTTTATTAATAATAAAATTCAAAAATTTTACACCACTCTTCGTCTTTGATGGCTGATTTCAGCGAAAAATAGCCTATGGAGTACAACTTTTTTATTATTATTATGAAAGCTTAGAGTCTAGCGCATTCTCTGAAGCTCTTAGAAACTAAGAAATTATCAGTTAAGATTTTTAATTTTCAGTTAAAAATTTTTAAGATAATAACTCATTAACATAAATTCTCAACTTTAGGTCAATTTTGTAGTAACTTCCATTAAAGTTATGAGGCTGTTTATTTTATGCATAAATGCATAGTTCATAGAGATTTAGCTGCAAGAAAAATATAAATTCTTTTTGAAATTTTTCTAACTGATCCGGTCTCAATTTTGCGAAAACTACGAAAAATCGTAGAACTCAACACGAGGCACCTAAAAAAATTTTTGGACGTCATTTTTCTGGCCACCTGTGTAAAAATGAATCTCTATTTCCCTTGGTCAGCGCATCACGCGTGAACGGATGGAACAATAACGCTAATATTTTTTTTGTTATGTTAATTATTGTCAGGAGAAGGTTTTTTTAAAAGAAAAAAATTTGAAAGTTGCGCAGAAAATCCTTTAAGAATAAACTAAAGATCACGCGAACGAAATTGCGGGCAACATCTAGTAGTAAAGTAAATAAATGGAGCAGGGTGTGGCTACCATCCAAATTTTTTAAACAATAACCGACTATCCTGCGATGCAATGAACATACAAATTATTGACTGTTTATGATCGTAAACACCGTTTGACTACTTACTTATCTAGTCAAAGTAAACACCAGTAATTTTAGATAATTTATTCCACTGTTTATAAGCCATTGGTAAATTAGAAACATTGACCAAATGTGACTCGGACAAGTAAACTAATACCGTAATACCTACCAGCAACTAGGAATAGTTCAGAAATCAATCTACACCTCTTGAAAACCGAAGTTTTTAAATATTTACAGAAGCAGGTGTTAGTTTTCAAAACAGACCTACCAGATGAAGTATGCATATCGAATCAAGGTGAGGAATGCTGAAATATTAAAGACATCGAAATAGAATTGACGCAAAAGCTAGGTTGTTATTTTAGTCTGTTTTGCGGTATGCTTAGTGCAATATTTCAACAAGCACTACAATCCTGTTTATTTTGATAAAGCCGCATTATGCTTTCACAGTATGATCTATTATAATAAAATATTTATAATTTTGCATAAACTTACTGAAGCGGCAATTGCTGGATGAAATGTTTCCTGTGTCTTTTTAATATACTTACTCTAACAGTTTTTTTTACTTAGAATCATTTATTGAATAAAACTGTCAGTTACATTTGATAGAGAAACACATAAAATTATAGTCCGAACGTTTTTTTGTGCGCACCGGCAAGTTGGCGGGCAGAATCTCTCTCGGGGGAAGGACGCGGGCGGCGGGGCGCGTCCCGATGACGTCAAGGGCGCGGCACCACAGACTATTGAGCCAAAACTTATAACGTTGGCGCGCGTAGCAATAACGTTTGCGCGTTACAGCCTCCCCCTCTAGTTCAGACGGCGCAACGCAAAGTCTGGACTAGCCTAAGTTCTACGCGGTCTACCTCGGCGACGTTTTTCCCTAACAGGTGGCTGGAGGTGACCAACAAACGGGGTAAGTTGTGAGACATGATACTTTCCTAACTTCCCTGACTCTCCATCGAGGAGGTAAGTAGTGTCGCTCAAGGCCTTCGATATTTTATAAGGACCGTCGCGTCTTGGATTTAATTTTGGGGTTTGACCTCGACCAGTGTCGTTCAAACCTTGAGTTTTTAATAGGACCAAATCACCCACCTTATAATCTGGCGGTGGACGACGACCTTCGTCAGCATACTTTTTCTGGATCGCCTGGGCTCGCTCCTGGGAGTCTCGGGCATCGAGGAGGGCAGATGACAGCTTCCTAAGGTAAGGGCTTATGTTAGCTACAAACTTATCGTTCTCAACGATCTCGCGCATATCCGTGAGGGCATCGGCAGGTGCGCGCATCTCCCGTCCAAAAGTGAGGAACGCAGGTGAGTAACCCGTGCTAGAGCACAAAGCCGAATTCATCGCGAACCTCACGGATGCTAAGTACTCATCCCATGAAGAATGGTCTCTGCCCACCAGGATGGCCAGCTGGGGCTTCAAATCCCTGTTTTTCCTTTCTACAGGATTGGCCTCAGGATGGTAGAAAGGCGTCAGGCACTGATCAATACCGAACGTGTTACAAACCTGCTGCATGATCTCGCTAACAAACTGCACGCCGTTATCGCTTACCATCCTTCTTGGCACACCAAATCTCAGAAAGACTTCCTCTACGAAGGTTTTAGCGCATTCCACGCTAGTGGCGTTCTTTAGTGCGAAGAGTTCGACCCATCTACTGCAAACATCTTCGATAATCAAAATCCATCGGTTTCCCGCGGGTGTCTCCGGCAAGGGACCGAAAAGATCAACAGAAACGACCTCAAAACGACGGGCTCCGGCAGGGGACTGAAGTAGACCGGCTGGCTTGCGATTATCAGCCTTGTACCGCTGACACGGCACGCAATTCTTCACATACTCGGTCACTGTCGCTCTCATACCAGGCCAATAGAAACGTGAACTGATCCGATGCAGCGTACGTTCAACCCCCATGTGACCGGCTGTTGGCGCATCATGGTAATCTTCGAGGACTTTTGTTCTCTCGCTCGCGGGTACGACCAAGCATGCATCGTCGTTTTCGTCTGATTCTGGACCACATCTATACAAAACTCCGTCTGACATGACATATCCACGGTTCGCCCATTGTCTCCCCCTAAAGGGTTCGTCATCCGTCTCTAAGTCGTCTATGATCCTCTTGACATCAGGGTCCGAAAGCTGCTGCGTACGCAGATCGGAAGCGCTCTGAGCCGGGAGATCGACCACGGCGAGACAAAGGTCGCAGCTTACCTCATCGGTACAAGCGGGCCGCGATAGTGTGTCAGCCACGACGTTAGATTTACCTGGCACATAATCGATGCGCAGGTTGTACTCTTGAAGTGTCAACGCCCACCTCGCGAGTCTGCCGCTTGGTGACTTGACACTCATCAGCCATCGCAGGGGCTGGTGATCTGAAATTACAACTACCTCTGATCCTTCGATGTACCCTCGAAACTTCGTGACGGCCCACACAACAGCTAGGGCCTCACGCTCCGTCGTCGTGTAGTTTCTCTCGGCGGCAGTCAGGAGGCGGCTGGCGTACTCGATAGGTCGCTCGTCTGGCCCCTCCCCCTGCATCAAAACTGCCCCGAGGCAATAGCCACTGCTATCGGTCCTCAACTTGTACGGTTGGGTCTCATCGGCTTGCCGCAATATAGGCGCTGTAACAAGGAGCTGTTTCAAATGTTCGAAAGCCGCCTGCTGTTCCGGAGTCCACTTCCAGTTGGCGTCCTTCTTTAACAGCATCGTCAACGGCCGGGCTACATCTGCATAATTAGGAACGAACCGCCGGAACCAACTCGTCGTCTGTATAAAACATTTGAGATGTTTCAGGTTGCTCGGCGCTGGCAGAGATGTTATCGCTGCGGTCTTGGCGGGGTCTACCTGTATACCACCTGGTACTATCAGGTGCCCTAAAAACTTCACCGAATCTCTGGCGAAGAAGCTTTTCTCGCGATTCACGCGCAAGTTAAATAACGTTAGGCGGTCAAACACCGCTTCCAGGTCTTCCAGGTGTTTTTCGTACGAATCCGAGAGTACTATGAGGTCGTCTAGGTAGCACAGGACGGAGACATCGCCCCGGATATTCGATCTGAACCTATCCATAAGCCTCTGAAAAGTTGCCCCAGAGTTACGCAAACCCATTGGCATTCTTTTAAATCGGTACGTACCGAGAGGGGTGATGAAAGCAGTCTTATCGCGATCCTCCTCTGTAACACTCACTTGAAAGTAGCCTGATCTCAAATCGAGCGTACTCATAAAGTTGCTAGTCTTAGCAGCGTGCAGGATATCCTCCATCCTAGGCAGAGGGTAGCGGTCCGGCTCTGTGACGGCGTTAAGCCTGCGGTAATCCACGCAGAGGCGTACCCCGCCATCTTTCTTCGTGACCAGCACTACATTCGCAGCCCAGGGCGACTCACATTCCTCTATGACGTCTGCTTTCAGTAACTTGTCCAGCTCTACCTTTAAAAGCTGCTTCTTACCTTGTGATATACGGTAAGGTGGAGAAGCGATGGGTTCCTGCTTCTCGTCTGTCCTAATGTGGTGCGTCGCGAATTCAGTTGGCTTGCCATCAGGAGCGAAGCGGTCAGCATTCCGCACTAGCAGCTCATCAAGCCTGTCGCGCTGCTCATCACTCAGGTTCACACCTTCATCATGCCTTAACTTAAGCTCGGCGGACTCAACACGCATCAGCTCAGCGTCAGCGGCAGAGGTAAGTACGTAATTCTGTACAAAACTGTAACGTTGGTCTGGTGTGTCGGCAAAACTCCACGAAGCTTTTCGGATATCTATAACAATACCTGCGTCACTGATGAAATCGCGCCCCAACAGAGTCCTCGTGTTAGCTCCGGGGATCACCATGAACGACGTAAGTATTTTTCGACCATTCAGCTCGACGGATACATCTCCTATGAGGACATCACGTACCTGCTGTGTTCCATCTGCTAGACAGATTGATCGTCGTGCCTCCACGAAGTGTACGCCACCACTCACCAGCATGCGATATAGCAACGGACTGGCGAGGCAGTTCGTAGCGCCCGTATCCATAATGGCCACACCATTGCGGTCTAGTATGTTGACGTTGATAACCGGTTTGGACTGGTCGAGCTCAACTCCCGCTGTATAAAACGTCAGCTGAGGGAAGAAACAACAATCGTGAGGCGCACCCTTCACCTGGGTGGATTTAAACTCACTTTTTTTTTTTTTTTTTTTTTTTCAAATCAAATTTATTTATTGTGAATCACAGGTACAGAGAGGTGGCAATATAATAATAAGGTTAGAACAACTGTGTCCCGCCGCATGGGCATACAATAATAGGTATTAATGAATTAAATTAAATTAAATCAAATTAAATGTCAGATCAATTTCAGAACTATTTTACGTTATTAACAAATAAACATTATAAAACACCTGTCTTAATTAATAAATCGGAATGTCATTTAAATAGTGCAATCTGTCATGAAATCACTAATTTTGTAGTAGCATTTCTCTATTAGAAAGTCGTAAAGTTTTCGTTTAAAATATGTCAGGTCATCAGTGCTCCGAATGGATCCTGGAATTTTGTTAAAAATACGAGACGCGTTGCAGAAGATGCTTTGGTGAAATAAAGCTGTCCTACTGGCTATTGTACATAGTTTATGTTGATGCCGAGCCCGCGTTTTATATAACCGCGTTCACTATAACCCATAAAACTACATTTCCCTTCAAAATCTGAAATTTTTCGAAAATTACGTAACAGTTCGGCTTCCATACCTATTTGAGTCGTTTCACACTTGACTTGTGTGTTTTTACCGGCCGGGGTCCCTAACGGTTTACTACCCGGAATACCGGAAAAATCTTTATTGCCACCCCGTATACAATTACATTTCCGATTGCCACCCAGTATATTACAATTATCACAATTGTCACTTTTCATAACACAATTAAAATCCTGATTGACACTCTTTAAAACACTATAGCAATTCCGGTTATAGCCCTGTATGCCACAAACATTGTTGTCGTAACCCTGTATATCACAAGCATTCCGATCATCAACCCGTATACGACAACATTCCTGATCATCACTCTTACTATCACTATGCTTATCCGGTTTGTAACCCTGTATGCAACGGAACTCCTGTTTGCAACCCTGTATTGCAGATTTTTTGTGATAAGACTGATAAGGCGTTTTGTTCGTATTTTTAAGTGTCAATGACGTTGTGGAAGGTATCTGACGATTGTTAACATTACTACGGCGGGTACCTAACGTGTGGAAGTCTACTTGTGATTTAGGACTACAAGTCTCACACTTAGATTTAATTACGCCTTGTTGGCCACATCCATAACACCGTATTGCGCTGTTGCGCTTACTATTGTTACTATCGGTATCAATCTCTTTAGTTTTATTGGCGTTTTTATCGGATAAATTACGACAATCTTCTACTAGATGTCCAAACTTTTTGCAAAATGAGCACCGTATGCGATTACGACCGCCGGCTTTGGCGTCGTTTGAACTAGGGGGCAAGCGTATGGGCGCGTTAACATTATTATTATTAACTGGGTTACTACTTACAGTTGACCGTGGTTTTGGATGGGTACCTGTGGTGCCGCGTGGACCTTTACCTTCGTCCCCGTGCGTCACCTCGGCGATCGACTCCTCGAACTCGCGAACCTTATCCACCAGCTGATCTAACGACACTACACTTTCGCGCGTTACACGTTTACGCACTCTGCGGTCAAGTAGCCCGTACACAAAGTCTATTTGTACGCACTCGTCCAGTTCATACGGAAGTTTAGCGATTAACGCTCTCGTTCGCGATATAAACACGTCGCAACGTTGTTGTCCTTGCTCCTGCGAGAAGATCTCGCGCAGTATCTTGTAGGCTGGTCGTGCAGCGCCGTACATCCCACGTAGGCGCGAGACCGCGTCGTCCCATGTATTGATGGAGTTCTTGACACCACGCCACCACACCGCCGCGTCACCCTCCAGCAGAATGGGGAGGCCGCGTAGCGCGTGTTCGTCGCTCACGCTCAGGCACTCTTTGTAGGTGATGACGGCGTCTAGGAATGCTTCCAGCTTGTCAGCGTCGTCCGCTCGTCCATCGAAGCGTGCCGTGCACTTAGCAAACGACCCGCCTCGGTACTGCGTCTCATGCGTTGACATCGGTGGCGTCGGGGGTGGGACCACCTGTCCCGTGCTCGTCGTGCGGTTCAGCGTCGTCAGTATGGTCTCGAAGAGGATGCGGTTGGTCTCCTGCTGTGATCGCGCGAATGCCTCCAGCAGAGAGGACACCTGCGTCTCAGTCATGAACGGGCCAGGTACGTCGCGGGTTCCACCCGGAGTAGGCGCTGGCCGTTCGGCGTCGTACTGGGTGACGTCACAATCACCCGCGACCGCCGAAGTTCTCGGTGAATCATCGTCGTCGATCGCGTCTCGGGCAGCCCCGGACTTCGATCGCGTTGCAGAAGCCATAATTCCTCGCGTCCTTTCGGAAAAATCACGTTTTTTCACACCGCGGCGTCAATGGCGGCACCGGTGAAAACTGGTTTTGACTTGTCGCGAACGCGGCACGCGTACTTTGCTTTGCCGGCACTGGGTTTACGAGTTCGGCCTCGAGTTGGGCGTCATTCTAACAGTTTTTTTTACTTAGAATCATTTATTGAATAAAACTGTCAGTTACATTTGATAGAGAAACACATAAAATTATAGTCCGAACGTTTTTTTGTGCGCACCGGCAAGTTGGCGGGCAGAATCACAGATTAGACAGAGTATGTGGCAGAATCTCTCTCGGGGGAAGGACGCGGGCGGCGGGGCGCGTCCCGATGACGTCAAGGGCGCGGCACCACAGACTATTGAGCCAAAACTTATAACGTTGGCGCGCGTAGCAATAACGTTTGCGCGTTACATTACTTATTAAATAGGTTATTGAAAAGCGAAGTATAGTATCCTTAAAGAAGCCGTAGTTGTATTCGTTCTTTAGTACCAAAAATCGTACAGGCAAACAAACAAAAATATTTATTTTGGTCAAATAAATTTTTACTATGCAGTATAGTTTTAATATGCAATTCTACATCTGCAATAGGCTAGTTTCCTGGGTCAAAAAAAGATTATTCTATTTAGCCCCTTAGTTAGATTATCAAAAAATATTAGACCCATACATTGACTTATATATTACTTCGTAAGGACAGGGCGGACCGCACGTCAGGCTGTTGCCTATAACCGGGCCCTACTCTGACCCTACCTAGGGCCGAAGTGACGTAGTCAGTGGTCGGCTGTCATCGGGAGCCGGTGTCCTAATAAAAAATAATATGCCTAGATTTTCTTTTAAGAATTGTGTTAATTACGACAGAAAGTACACCAAAAATAATTCTAATATTACATGTCACCGGTAAATCGTAAATTTGATAATAATTAATCTTATTTATATTACTTTAATATTTTTTTATCGTCCTTGTCAATTAAACGAAGCGACGCCATATTTACCGCACGAATGTCCGATATAACTTTGTAGCGGCGTGCATTAGTTCTACACTGTGAACACTATCATGGTTATAAGCGATGTCATACAAATATTATATTTTATGATGATAAAATATCTGAAGTTTCGATTTATCTAATATTTAAGGAAATCAAACTAACGTATGTTTTAACGTAGTAAGTGTAAAGTACAAAAAAAAATAACTACGTTTTTAAGTAGATTTTCTACTGATCCTTGGCAAAATGAAACATGGTGTCGTATTTTTATTTAAGCAAGCAAAAAGTTATACATATTTACTATGATAATTCTTTAAATATGCTATAATATAAAATAAGAAAAGTTTTTTTACTGAGTTTCTCTTTAATTATAAGCCGCTCTGACAAGGTTACATCTGTGATGCGGTTTAACACTTGACATTATAGTCTAATAGATGGCATTAGTGTGTCATGTATGGCAAAAGTGCAATGTGAATTGTTCTGTCAGCCGTATCTTTACTTTTTAAATCAATGGACCCATACTTTGTCTTTTTTCATTCAAACAAACAATGACGAAGATAAAGCACATCAAAGTCAGCACGTGACGTCACGCCTTGCTAAAAAGTGTCGCGAGGCGTGACGTTTAACGCGGAACTTTAACGGGCTATATCTTCATCATTTTTTGTTTGATTGAGAAAAGAAAAAATACGTGTCCAATATTTTCTAATAATCCAACTGACGGACTAATTAGTTTTTTTAGGAAACTAGCCCATTCTGTATGTAATGGGGAGTTAAAGTAGAACTAAAACTAACTTTAACTGAAAAGCGAGGAACCCGTTAAAGTATTAAATTTCTGGGTGATGTAGTGAATTTTATTATAAAGAGGGACAACGAAATCTGGAATTTGGATGAGTGAAAGCTCAGATAGATAGATAGATAGATACTCTTTATTGCACACCATACAAGTAAAATACACATGATTTTTACAGAAAGATGTAAAATTTAGGCGGTCTTATCGCTAATAGCGATCTCTTCCAGACAACCTTTAGTAGAGGACAACCATTAGAGAAAGGGGAAGGTGTTGCAGAGTTCTTAAAATTCTTACCTGATACAAATAGGATCTCGGTTATTTTGAGTAGTTAATAACAAGTGTGGCACCAAGGTGATGGCCTGCCGCCGCAAGACGTGCCAAGCGGCGTGCGTCATATTTCATAATGCTACTAACCTGTTGATGTCTATGTCCGCCTGTCTGGTGACTGCTGTGCCTACAACAACAATTTAACTTTTGTTTACACATTATAAACTACAACACAACATGTGCTAGACAGCTATTTTGCGCCGATGCAGCAATCTCTAAGTCTAAGTTTCAGTACTAAACTACTCTATCCACAAAGAACGCTTCAGCATGAGCAGTGCTACATAAGAATACGAAAATAATAAATAAAGGGGGTGATAAGTTTTAAGTAGAGTAAGGTAAGTGCAATAGAGATCAATCTGCTTTTAATTTTAAGAAGCTTGTATTAGGTGTAAGAAGAAAAACAATATTTATCGCACTTCGTCTGGTATTTTTATTTACGCATGGACTTTTAAAAAATACGTAGTTCTCGCGAATCGCGCTATTTCTACGACTATATAATTCGCCGACGAGACTTAATTCAAATTCAAATTCAAACGTTTATTGCATGTCACATTACAATTTTGCGGTGTTAGAAAAATAAAGGTATACATGTGACGCCCTGCAAGGGCATAGCAAACAAGAAAGTGACATCTGTACATATTTTTAAATTTCATAAGTAATGTTATAATAAGATTAGTGTACATTTCAAGCATTTTACAATTATAGATAATAAATTAACCTCGTAACGCCCATGCTATTTTGCTTCAAAATGTGATAGCAGCCCAGATGCCTTTTTTTAGGTTCACATGATTCGGACCCAAAGGTTCGGAAGCTTGTAAAAGTGTCCTATGATTGCCGTATGAACTTAATATTTTTTTTGCATTATAATGTATAATAATAGATGGGTTTGCGATAATAACAAACCCTAAATTCAGCATCCTTTATTTAGGCATCTGGCCATCTATCTATAAGTAACCTGAATTTGATAAAATTCGTATTTTTGGCTATATTGAGTAAAAGTTGATGAAACGGGATGTATTTTTGTAACAAAGAACATTATGCATTGACACATTTAATATGGCATGCTTTCCTTAATTATTATCATTTTAAATGTGTGTCATTTGAATGCCTTTGTCACAAAAATGTAAAGTTGTGAAACAAATATAAGTAGCTACGTGTCTTAATTATTTCAAAAGGCTAGAATATTATGTGTTTATTATTTTAATTGCAAGAAATTCACATCCAAAGGGCTGTAAAAAAGATTCGAGAGTTGAAAGAAACGGTATCTTAAAAATTGCCAAAAAATATGGTAACTACCCGTATGCCTTCTAAAATCCGTTTCCTCATAATATGGTTGTAAAAAATCACTTTTATTCATAAAGAAAAGTGTCAATTCTGTGGCTCATGTTAACCTCGACTACGATGAAGATTAGGATGAATATGGGGTATGAAACAAGCAAAAATAAATGGAAATCAAAACTTTTATTAGATAATTGAAAAAAAACGAGATCAAAAGTAACATACTTGCCTACCTATTTAATTTGACAATATCAAAAACCACTTTGGCAAGGAATGTTAGGCTGTAGGTTAAACAAATATAAACTTAAATATTAATCTTAATGGCACAGAACAATTCAGTCTTGTATCACTTAATCATAATGACATATCAAATGTCAGACTTTTTGTTAGTATTAGAGTACAGATCAGACTTCTCAAATTAAACTATAAGTAACAAGTAATAAATAGAAACTTTCTGCCAGACATAAAGTCTGAATTATACAATATGTAAAAAATAAACAACAGTTATCTCAAAAACCAACAATCTACTACAGTCTAAATAATCAAATGTCTCAACAGTTCAACTTCTAGTGTCGACTGTGTAAAAGCTTAATAAGACTAAGCATTTTTATTGTGGAATGCTAGGAAGCAGTTTCGATCATGAGTAAGACATAGATGAATATTGCAAGATATACACCTTATTTTTGACTTCTTTTTACAACCGGCACGACGACATAATTTCTGATTTTCGTCTACTTCTGGTAAATGAGTTCCTCCTTCATAACGTTCCTTTTCCGATGGAAGAGGAACAGGTGCGTGCCTTTTTCTAAACGTAACTGACTGTTCATTTTCTTCATTTTGTTCTTCCTGTGATTCTTCTTGTGGTTCTCTCCTTCTCTGTCCTTCCTCCCTTTCTGCCTGAATTGCGTTTCCTCCTTGAATTTCAGCAATATTTTCTCCTTCCCCTTCAACAACAACGTTTTCTGCTTGTCCTTCTATAGAGCCTTTAATAATTGTTTTGGCAACTTCTATTTTGAACGAACGCAGTTGTTGAACGGATTTTAACCTTGTCCCTTTCTTTAGTTCATCTTCACGGAATGAAATCCAGGCATTGCTGATGGAAAGATCAAGAAAGTGGGCAATTACTCTATGTGTCCACTTTTTCGTCCTGTAACGATTCGGGCAGACTGAAAACATTCTATCAGCCATGTCAACGCCGCCCATGTTTCGGTTGTAGAGTGTCACAACTTCTGGTCTTGGTATTTGGATGTACCTTTTCTCTTTTTTTGACCATCGCTCACAGGAATCTACAGTCTTATCAGAATGTACGGTAGACATCAAAGTGACTGGCTTATTGTCCATCCACTTCGTAACAAAAATTTTTTTGGCCTTGTTCACTACTTTGAACCACGATCCTCTTGTTCTCTTTTTCATGGTTTTGTCATCAGGCAAAATGTTTCGCGCAGATGTAGGAACCCGATTTTTCATTACAGTACCTGTGCACAAGTCCTTTTTCATCAAGTGCCGTGAGAAGCCTTTCAGAGGTAAAGTACCGATCACAGTATATGATATGACCTGGTACTAAGTCTTTTGTTAATGTCAGTATGGCCTTTTCGCCTAACCCATATGCAGTATCTTCTAAATCTGGATATGTGGTGCTGCCTTGGTAAATATGGAAATCGCAGACTAGCCCATTAGGTTTTGCAAGCACGAATGCTTTCAACCCTACTGGGTTAGGCTTCCCGGGGCAGTACTGTTTTAACCCGCAAACTCCTTGAAACGGAATCATCATCTCGTCGACGGAAAGATCTTTGGTCTTTTCTTGGATGCGACAACCTTTTAAAACAGCATCCAGTAACGGTCTTACCTTCCATAATTTGTCCGCTTCTCGTTCTTCAGCACTAACTTCCTCGTCTAACACAAACTTTATTGCGTTTCTGAGTTGTAAAAATCGATTACGAGGTATATTGTTAGCAATAATTGGTACCCTGAATTCATTTGACCAATACATTCTGAGCGTAGGATAGTTAATGCAAGACATTATCATCTGGATAGCTATATACATTTTACACTCATCTAAAGTCAAATTCAATGCTGTCAAATTTCTTGAAAAATAGCTCCAGTTCGATTTTTCTACCATGTTTTCAATAACTGAGTCATCAATGTACTGTTTAAAGTAATCTATCTTACTAAAATTGATTCTTTGTACTGGCAAGTAAGCTGGTTCTACTAATGGTACCGTTACTGGATCAAAATCGCAATCTTCCCATTCAGCATCTTTCAAGTTATTAACATTTTCTGCTTGTGGTTCTTCAGCTTGGCGTAAAACCGATCTTTCTCGAGCCCTGTTGCGAGTTCCACGGGGTCTACGAGCACTTTGAGCCTGTCGCCGTGATCTACTTGGTCTACGTATTGTACTTCTGTGTGCTTCTATCGGAACATTTTCGTCTGATTCTTCAGAACTAGAACTTTGTGGATTCTCTTTGTCTATGTTGAATTCCTCATCCTGTATGTCGTCGTCTCCAGCAAACAGTTCATCTTCGAAATCGGAGTTATTCAACATTTCTTGAATTTGTTCATCTCGCATTAGGCTGACTAAAACAATTTGATAAAAAGTATTTTATTTTATCTCATTTCAATTTACTACTTAAATATTTAATTAGATTTCATGTATTTTAAGTTACTCCACATTCTTCCACCCTTACTCCCCTTCATTCTATTGACTCTCACTTTCAACCCACTTCAGCCATGTACTCCCTTCCAATCCACTAAACTACACTGACGTCCAGTCGACGCCACTCCCGTCCACTCATAGTCACTCCAGATAAAGTATCGTTTAAAAAAACGGGCCATAGATCCAATATTACTTAAACTCTATAGTGGTTGCAACCCACATAGCTTTTAAAATCTCAGCATGAACAAATTCCCGTATACCTTTTAAAAGGTTATCGAACTTTTAGAGGTTATGTCATAGGTCTAATACTTCATTTTCATTGCAATCTTTGCGCTATTACAATTAATGCATATCTAAGAATATGTTAACTAAGAAACATTAAAAATATTTCTGAAGATCTTTCCAATAAATCAAGATTTACTTACCACGGTTACTGCGTCGTGCCATCTTGACCAAGAATTCGCCGAAAATGACAGATATTTTTCCTTTTTTTGCCACTACCGTTAAACCATAGACAAAAATAGAATTTCAACTAGCAGTTCAGAAACTGTGTATTAGCTTCGGCGTGACATTTAAAATGTTATCACGCTTTAAAATTGGAGACCTTTTAAAAGGTGGTCGGGCGTTTACTTGATGAAACTGCATAACGCCTTGGGCCCGAACCACTACCAAGCTCAATACCTTTTAAAAGGTATCTAGGCGTTACGAGGTTAAATTAAATGAATATTATCAGTTAAATTTCATATTTATCATTGAAAAATTCCGCTAAGTTATAGTAACTTTTATTTATTAGGAATGTTTTTAACCGTTTATAAAAAATTGACGGTTTTTCTAAGTTTTTAATGTAATTTGGAATGTGATTAGTATTTTACGTATTTTAGTAGGTACACAATAGCTAATAAGTATATATAAAATAAATAAAAACAGACTTAAATCTGGTTACAAGTAACATTGAGTGGCTATCCTTAGATAAGAATGCCTACTGCACTATATCAGATGTCTTTATTATTTATTTTGTTATAAACAAAAGGCTATTATGATAATAACATAATGCAGAAGCGCGGAATGTTTCTGCATCCAAAAGATAATTTCATTACCTACGTCGGTACCTACTTATTTAGTAGGGATACTGCGTTATAAATGACATCATAATCTTTAAATAATAATGATTACATTGGATGGTGTGTCATCTTATGCCATCAACATTACTTGAAACTGTTTGCTAAGTACTTGTATTTCGATTTTATAAGTAACTAACTGTTGCTCGCGACTTCGTTTGCGCGGTCTATAATTCAATTCAGAACCCCTCTCGGGCGTCCTCATCAGAAGACCCTACCAGAGTTTCATCACAATTTCTTAAATGGTTTAGAAACCAATAGAGAACAAACAGAAACATTATTTTTTATTCATTTTAAATGTTACAATGGACGTATAGGAGAAGACGCCATACTGCGATAAAGAGTAAAGTCTGCTTTGACAGTGTCGAATATTATGATATCGCGCCATTGCTTAGTTAAATAAATTACATAATAGACATACTTAACTACATAAAGTTAATACTTATTACACCAAATCCATAATAATATCATTATTTTTATCAGAACCCTCAGTCGTGAAAATCATAAGACATCGATACTTAAATTTTAGGAATGGCACAAACTCTATAGTCAAATAAAAGCTTCATTTTCGTACAAAGCGGCGTGAAGTCCATCTTATTCTGTAATCTGTATGTCCATGGATGTTACAAAGTATTTTTAAGCAGGTAGGTACTTCATTGTGAGAAGTAAGTACTTTACATGTTTTGAATCTAACGTGTGGGCGGACTGGATCTGCAACACGTACGTATTAGCTTCCTAATTGTATTATAATCTAAATGGATAATAACTAATAAGCATAAATTATTAAAGTAGATACCTACATAATATCTACTGGCTTACACTAGTATTATAATAATTTATTTATGCTTATAACCTTCAACTTCTACAGGTTTCCTAGTAGTAGTTGTCACTAACGATTAAATATTTATTTCATACAACATGCCCAAGGTTTTATATTATAAAGCTTTTGCGTCGTGTAAAAAAAGTGGTATATACTATGAGCGGGTGTTTAAAAATAATAATTGGCTAGATGTATGGGACGGTATGTAATATAATAGGTATTACATTCATCTTTCTACTTTGTTATTAAATAAGTACCATAGCGGTTGTCCTTAGGTAGGTACACTGCAGTGCAAACAAACAGAACTAAAATCTAAACAAAGAATGATACATTCCTTGACTAATGGTAGGATTTAATGTAAGATAATTAATAATAATGATGATGACCCCTAACTTACCGAAGAAATACCAATTGTTATTTTAACTAATATAAAATAAGAAAGAATAAACAATTTTGTAAATCGTTGTAAGCAACGAACTAACTTTTTAACCCCTCGGCCCAGTAAAACGAGATAAATTAAAAATGTATTGTTCGTGGTCTCATGCAACTGCTCGATATCTAGAGCTCGACAGTTAGAAAAAAAAAACTAAATACCTACTTTATTTATTTAAAAATATTACCAAACTTTTTCATAAAATAAAAAGCTTACCGATGGAACAACCAACTAAAAAAAACGTGATAAACACAGACATCTTGAGGAAATCATTCGCGTTTATTTTTTTTAAACTAATCACTTCAAATTAAAATTTAATAGCACTAGATTTCTTTGCTCCGTTATTTATTTAAAAAAAAAAACACGACGCAACTGATCGCGAAAAGCGCGCGAAAACTACTACTAATGCGAAGCTGAATGTGGTCGTAGGAAGATCGTTTGCGTTTGCCAGAATAACATAGTATGTTTTATAAAACTGTCTGTAGAATAGAATTTGCAATGTACCTAAAAGCCATTGGTACACTGGGCTACTACAGTGTGTGATTGGCTGGCATATACTAGCACACTGTACGTCGGGTGTCGATGCCAGATCAATTTTTGGCAAGCACTGCTAAAATACTATGTTCAAAGAGGGTGTGAAAGCTTCTAATAAGACGTAGGATACTTAAAGTTTATGTTCAACAATGTACCTATGGGAGATGATATCCGTAGAAACCGAGTAAGCCGTAGTGTAGAGAACTATCTCATTGAATCGCAGCTTGAAGGGACTAGTTTAATCTACCTTTTCTAAAGGATTTGGTATGGAGTTCGTGTTATAGATAAATGTTTAAATTGTGTTTAAAAGCCACTTAACCCTGCTACTACGTGGGATGTTTCGTTACGTTAAGTCTAAAACGGTATAAGAAACCGGCTAAGAGAAGCACCTTTTGAAACTCTATGAATGCAAGTCGACTTATTTTGATAAATACAATTAAGTTTCCCTTGAGTAGAGTTATAGTTATTTTCAATATTTCAATGTGAATTCCGTGAATAAATTCCGGCCAAGTGCGTGTCGGGCCACGGACAGTGTAAGGTTCCATAGTTTCGAAAGAAATATAGCTCCAATATTTAATTTTTTAAATGCGATTTTGATGTTGACCTGATAGAAAAAGTTGTTTCTAGTGATTGATGAACACGTAAAATACTTCCTTCAATTTGGCTTCTGTTCAAACCAATCTGTATATCTTTATAAACAGGGTGGCCAGAAAAGTGACGGCCAAAAATTTTTTTTAGGTGCTTCGTGTTGAGAGGTATCTGAATCACCCCTATGTATGTTCTAAGATTTTTCGTAGATTTTGAGTTTTATTTTAAAATAGCCTATGAAGTACTACTTTTTTATTATTATTATGAAAGCTTAGAGTCTAGCGCATTCTCTGAAGCTACTTAGAAACTAAGAAATTATCAGTTTAGATTTTTAATTTTAAGATGAAAAATTAAATGATAACTCACTTAACATAAATTCTCAACTTTATTATTTGTTTCGCGATTTCAGAGTTGGTTCCATACTCAAAGTTGTTTTTTTTTATAAGTGGAATCAACTTCCGGCGGGAAAACAACCACTAAAATTTCACGTTGTATATAAAACCAAGTCCGGTTAGTTACACCATTTATAAGTCGAGAACAGCTGGACCAATTTTTATGATTTTGGATTTGTTGGATTTGTCCTCGCCCCGAATAGCAGAATAACTATTATAATATCGGAAAATTTTGCAAAAAAAAGGGGTTACGAAGTTCGCCGGGATAGCTAGTGTAGTATAAATAAATCAAAACAATAATCTTACATTAATAAATCATTCGTCTTTTGTCAGGGATGTAATAAGGGAATCAAAATTAAGGTACAGTTAATAAAGATTTCGGGTTCTATTATGTTTCGTTTAGTCCTTAGGTGCATGCCACAATCTCGCAATGTAGGGGATATTCAATTAGAAAATATCAATAGTCTATCTGTATAAGTGGCAGTGGGCCGGCCACATCTGTCGCAGAACCACTGAAAAGTGGAGTAAACGGGTTCTCGAGTGGAGACCACGTCTTGGTAAACGTAGTGTAGGACGCCCCCCAGCTCGATAGACCGACGACCTTAGGAAGATGGCTGGCAGTGGATGGATAAAGGCGGTAGACCGTGCTCATTGGCGCTTTTTGGGGGAGGCTTACGTCAGGAGGCTTACGTGGACTACTTCCCCACCGCCAACAAGAGGTGTGTCGTAAGAGACGACTAATTACTGTAGTACGAAAAAGGCAGCAGCATCGCGAAATCTTATAAAAAACTGCGCTCGCCAACCCGCCTGCCAAGCGTGGCGAGTATTGGCAATCCGCCCCCCCCCCCCCAGATGGTAGTTCATTGGGGGAGGCCTATGTTCAGCAGTGGACGTCCTATAGCTGAAACGAATCCTCATTTCACACATAGCCATATTTCATCATCAGATGATGATTACATTTGCACCAGGATACTAGTAATTTATTAAAAATTTGCATTTGCATTTATAGAACAGTTGTTCACAATGATGTATAGAATAATATGTGATTACAAGGTTATCCTTGAGTATTTCAAGTTCAGTTACGGGACACAACTGTTGATTTCATTTCTTAATGCAGCTGAAAAATAAGCTGCGGATAGACAGAAACATGTCAAAACTATAAGGGTGCCGTTTTAATTACGGAAGCCTAAAAAACAATTAATGGAGTTTATTAAAGTTTATTGGATAACATTAGAGACGATTCACAAACATGTCTATATTCCACAAATTAAACATAACGTAGCCACTCATTGGAAACAACACCAGAAGACACAGAAATAATTTGTGTTCCTGCATAGTAGTTCGAGCAGTCTAGATCAGGTAAAACTTTTTCTGTCTAGTTCTGAGTAGGGTCTAGATGTTATACGAGTTTGTTGCATGTGTGATAGCAGCACGGATGGAAAGGTGGGTTAGGGCAAGTGAAGGCCTGACACGGTGGCACGGCTGGGCAGCATTCACCAGGATACCAGACCGTGCGAGCGTATCGGCCACTGGGCCTGGTGCAAGCGCCGTGGTTAAAACAGTGCGCTTTGCACGGGTAGTCGTAGCAGCAGGGCCTGAAAAAACAAAAGTATTCTTAGCAGTGAGCTCAACCATATGCAATGCAAATGTCTTCCCATTTGTTAATAAGTGCTCATGAAACTTTTTATTATGTACTTTTGACGACAGTCAGCCATCAACGACGTATTTATGGGTAGTCTTAACGGAATGCATGCCAAAAATAATCTTTGAAATGTAAGACAAAGTGGGCAATACCAAGAATCGAATACCTATTTCTAAATTTCATTCATTAATCTTTCTAGCTAGGTCTATGTAGATAGTGTACCTAATACTTCATGATTGACTTCATAATGAATCATTGTTCGTGTTTTAGCCATGGATCCAGTAAGTAGGTGCTTATGTAAAATATATTGAAGTATTACCTTTCTAAAGGAGCATTGGTGGGGCCAGAGCAGTAAGCTGTGGCCTCTCTCTGGAAGGGTTGCGGGCGAGGCTGGCCGCACCTAGGCCTCTTGTAGTAGATGCTGTACTCCCCTCGCACGCAGCCGTACCTTGGGCACGGCCTGAAGCTCTCGTAACCTCGGGGCAACACTGACATGCTTGTGAATCGCTGCTAAGGTTCTTTGGGTAATCTGTAAATTATTAGAAAGTGAAAGTTTTTTAGGGAGTGCCAAGTGCTCTAAAAATTTCATGGTGGACCACGAAATTAAAGACACTAATAAAACTACAAAATTAATCTATCAATTAAACCTTACGTATTTGTTTTTGTTATAACGGGAAATTATTTTTTCTATTTTTATAAATTTTCAGATTTTAATATTTTTTAGATTAAGCAGTGGATAATTTTATTAGAAAAAAATTGACATGACTATTTTTGACATTTATTTTGAAGAAGACAATTATAATTTTTCTAGCCAGCTCCCATGGAGATTTTTCTAAAATATTTATACCGACGGGTATTTTAGGGATCTATTCATCTTTCCTATGTTATAAAGTACTCTGTGTACAACACCAATATAGAATGAAATTTTATTAGTGTAAATTCCTACAAGGTTTGTTTATGCTCATGATACCAAACATCTTTTCCTAAGAAACTACATAACTACCTATCTCAACTTAATTTTGTTACCTTTAAAGAGACAACAGTTCGTCAACCTACTACAAAAAGGCAAATTTTCTTAAATATGTTGATCTCTATGTGTCAGACTTAAAAGTTGAAAATTGGTTTAATGACCTTTAACTTTTTGGGTAGGTTGACCTGCCGTTGACTGGTACATAGGCAAAGGTAATTACTTTGGCAAAATTTTGTTTGGCATTTTTTAAGCATAACGTTTATTTAGTTCGACAATTATTTGGTACAATTATACATGGCATAGTATGAAGATGGCAGAATTTTGTTTAAAATAATGTCTTTAAGCATATCGCCATTTCTATAAAATAGTATTTTAACCTTATACTGAATTAAGGTATTGTCTTAAAAAGTCAATATAAGAGAGTGCGCGCACGGGAGACTTTTGTCGCTGGGACAAAAAAGTTTTTGTCTCTGTCGCGTCGCGTCTCCAAAGAGGGGTGCGCGCACGAAGGAGACAGAGACGAAACTTTTTTTTAAAATTCGAAGCGTCATTCGCTTGTAATGTAGAATACATTTTTTTTAAATTTTATAACTGTGTTTTACGGCTCTGGGTTCCAGCCCTTTAAAGCCTGGAGCCTTTTAATACATGGAGAGCAGTGCTGCCAGACGTGGGATAAATAAGCTTGATTCACAATATTTTGGAATGTAATGCAATAGAAAAAATAATAATGTATCGCACGATAAATCTACGAAAATCCGTGACATTTTGCTCAGTTAAGTAAAAGAAAATTTTATGAAATTTCAATCTGTGTATTTGAATACATTTTATCTTTGACTCTGACAGCAGGATAGTAAATATAATTTCTCTGCACTACGAAAGAGATAGACTATTAGCGTAAAAATATCTGCAATTTTTTAATCTGTATCTGTACTTTTTTATTTAAGCGATAGTTAATAGGAGTTGTCATTTCATCTACTAAATGTAAGTGAAAAATCACTTACTAGTTTCGGAGAAAGATGATTCGTATTTGCTGCTCTTTAGGGTATGTGCTCGATGCTTGTGCAGTAAGTACTGCAGTAATTTAGCTAACAAAAACTTGTAATTTTAAAAATTAATCAAGTAACATGATTTAAACTTTTGAGCCGTATATTCTGTTTTTTTACTAGTAAAATCTAGATTCGGTAGTTACAAATACAGTAATTTTGTTAACTGGGGATGCGATAACACGATACTTTTGCAGTAAAACTAGGATAATTCTTAACCAATGAATCTATCTGGCAACACTGGCGGAAAGACACAATTTTGTCCAATGTTTTTCATGTATAACTAAAAAACATTGGTTTTTATTTCGAAATTTCGATGGTCTTAAAAAAAGTTGTGTTTAAGCACCAAAACAAGACACTGAGTATTTGGATTTACATGTTGTTTAATTATTTTTATTTGTGAGGTCTAGAACCCAGAGCCGTAAAACCCAGTATTTAAAAAAAAACAAAGACAATTTTGTCACCCGTGCTGGTCAGGGAACAAAAAAGTCTCCCAGTTGTCGCGTCGCAACGTGCGCGCACCTCCATACATAACAGAGGACTTGACAAGAGAGACAAAAACGTCGCAGCGACAAAAGTCTCCCGTGCGCGCACTCTCTTACACAACATGTGTTACAAAAGTCAGTGACAGAAACAAATTTGTGCAAAATCGACTCTACGCAGCCCTGTCTGCTAGGGCTGACAAGTTTTGGATTCGGATTTAAATTATTACACTCTAGGGGACTACACGCGGAGGGGCGAGGGGGCCCGCGAGCTGAGGAGCAGGTGTTTATTTAAGGGCGCCGCGGCGGCTGAGACTGGCCGGCCAAGCCGGCCAGCAAGCCGACGCTACGGTGGTGAGAGAAAACCATATGCTACGATAAGCTCGCGTGGAACCGCCAAAGCCCCGCAGCGCCGGAGCCGTGACAGAAACTATGCATGCTGCATGTTGCATGCTTGCTTAAATGCTGCATGCTTACTTGCATGCTTCGTGCACGCAAGCTATTGTATGCAGCACGCATGCTTGCTTGCATGCTGTATGCTTACTTGCATATTGAATGTTTGTCTTGCCATGCATGGTGTATGCTAGTATTGCTTACATAGCATTGCTTGGAATACACATAGAATAAAAATCATATACGTTTACAGTTAACTGTTTTATTATGTTATGATACATGTAAATAAGTGTTATAGAAATGTATGCCAAATGATGATTCTGAATATAAACTTTCTGCGATATTATACTTTTACTTTCTAATGACTATAGACATAGATGTTTGCCACAAGACGATTCTGACTGTGAACTTTCTGCGATATGGTTATTCTGCTTTTTTGTTATTGTAAATATTTAATTTATGCCTAAAGATGATTCTGGCTTACAAAATTATGAGTTTTGAATGTCTGATAAATTAGTGAATGCCAAATGATTTTCTGCGAAATGAAGTTGATGCCATTCGCTGTTATGTACATAATAATATTAAGACATTAAAAGTTCTCCGATAAAAGGTAGACTCCTGGGCGCCGGAGGAGGAACTTCCTGCTCCACCTGCCCCTTTCGGATGGGTTCCGGACTACAGACACGGGGGTATCACCTGGATCTGCTACGGCGTCGCGTCTGTCCCCGCGCGCCGCTCGCAGGAGAGTAGAGGGAGAGCTTTTCTCCCCCCAAAGACTGGGCGGCTCACTGCAGTAAAGAGCCGCAGCCGAAGTGGAACTATGGAGCATGCCGGTGGCTACGACCTGCAGCAAAACCCATGGTTCCAGTTCATAAAGCACCAGAGGGCACCGTGAGGTTTTAGTAAGTAGCCGGAGTCCCACACACCTCCTCCACCTGTACCCACGCGGTTGGAGGTTAGTCCGTAAAGGATTTCCCCACAAAAAAAAAACGGTGACAGACACGTAGGTAATTTAAAAGAATTATATTTAATTATATTTATTTTATTAGACAAGGAGAGAGTATAACTTCATTATTTTAATCATCATCATTATCATTTCAGCCACACAGGATGTCCACTACGGAACATAAGCGGCCTGCATCCAGCGGCTGCCTGTAACCTTTTCCAGGGTGTCTGTCAGTATATATAACTTATGAAAGAATGGTTACATAATAAAAATATTCAGTCCTGTTTTATTAGATTCTACTGCTCAAATACCTATTATATTTGCCTGCGACTTCGTTCGCGTGGTCTTTAGTTTATTCATAACGGATTTTTTGCGCTACTTTCTTAAATTTTTATTTCATATCAACCTTTTCCTGTCAATAATTAACACAACAAAAGAATAAGCGAAATTGTTCCATCCGTTCACGCGTGATGCGATGACCAAGGGATAAAGAGATTCAACTTTATTTAAATAGGATATGCGTATGGATTGCCGAACGCCTTAGGTGGTCAAAAATATGAAAATTTAAATAATAGCTAGTTGCGAGATGCTGATTGTCGCAGCAGGAAAAAGTTGCTTAGTGTGCATAAGTATAGTGCTTTAACATTTTCATTTGCAAAAATCTTTTGAGTATCAACTACTCACTCAACTACTACTAGAATAGATAGAGACGCCACTCTAGCACCCTCTCGCTGGCACAGAGAGACGCCACTCTAGCACCCTCTCGCTGGCACAGAGAGACGCCACTCTAGCACCCTCTCGCTGGCACAGAGAGACGCCACTCTAGCACCCTCTCGCTGGCACAGAGAGACGCCACTCTAGCACCCTCTCGCTGGCACAGAGAGACGCCACTCTAGCACCCTCTCGCTGGCACAGAGAGACGCCACTCTAGCACCCTCTCGCTGGCACAGAGAGACGCCACTCTAGCACCCTCTCGCTGGCACAGAGAGACGCCACTCTAGCACCCTCTCGCTGGCACAGAGAGACGCCACTCTAGCACCCTCTCGCTGGCACAGAGAGACGCCACTCTAGCACCCTCTCGCTGGCACAGAGAGACGCCACTCTAGCACCCTCTCGCTGGCACAGAGAGACGCCACTCTAGCACCCTCTCGCTGGCACAGAGAGACGCCACTCTAGCACCCTCTCGCTGGCACAGAGAGACGCCACTCTAGCACCCTCTCGCTGGCACAGAGAGACGCCACTCTAGCACCCTCTCGCTGGCACAGAGAGACGCCACTCTAGCACCCTCTCGCTGGCACAGAGAGACGCCACTCTAGCACCCTCTCGCTGGCACAGAGAGACGCCACTCTAGCACCCTCTCGCTGGCACAGAGAGACGCCACTCTAGCACCCTCTCGCTGGCACAGAGAGACGCCACTCTAGCACCCTCTCGCTGGCACAGAGAGACGCCACTCTAGCACCCTCTCGCTGGCACAGAGAGACGCCACTCTAGCACCCTCTCGCTGGCACAGAGAGACGCCACTCTAGCACCCTCTCGCTGGCACAGAGAGACGCCACTCTAGCACCCTCTCGCTGGCACAGAGAGACGCCACTCTAGCACCCTCTCGCTGGCACAGAGACGCCACTCTAGCACCCTCTCGCTGGCACAGAGAGACGCCACTCTAGCACCCTCTCGCTGGCACAGAGAGACGCCACTCTAGCACCCTCTCGCTGGCACAGAGAGACGGCACTCTAGCACCCTCTCGCTGGCACAGAGAGACGGCACTCTAGCACCCTCTCGCTGGCACAGAGAGACGGCACTCTAGCACCCTCTCGCTGGCACAGAGAGACGCCACTCTAGCACCCTCTCGCTGGCACAGAGAGACGGCACTCTAGCACCCTCTCGCTGGCACAGAGAGACGCCACTCTAGCACCCTCTCGCTGGCACAGAGAGACGGCACTCTAGCACCCTCTCGCTGGCACAGAGAGACGGCACTCTAGCACCCTCTCGCTGGCACAGAGAGACGGCACTCTAGCACCCTCTCGCTGGCACAGAGAGACGGCACTCTAGCACCCTCTCGCTGGCACAGAGAGACGGCACTCTAGCACCCTCTCGCTGGCACAGAGAGACGGCACTCTAGCACCCTCTCGCTGGCACAGAGAGACGGCACTCTAGCACCCTCTCGCTGGCACAGAGAGACGGCACTCTAGCACCCTCTCGCTGGCACAGAGAGACGGCACTCTAGCACCCTCTCGCTGGCACAGAGAGACGGCACTCTAGCACCCTCTCGCTGGCACAGAGAGACGGCACTCTAGCACCCTCTCGCTGGCACAGAGAGACGGCACTCTAGCACCCTCTCGCTGGCACAGAGAGACGGCACTCTAGCACCCTCTCGCTGGCACAGAGAGACGGCACTCTAGCACCCTCTCGCTGGCACAGAGAGACGGCACTCTAGCACCCTCTCGCTGGCACAGAGAGACGGCACTCTAGCACCCTCTCGCTGGCACAGAGAGACGGCACTCTAGCACCCTCTCGCTGGCACAGAGAGACGGCACTCTAGCACCCTCTCGCTGGCACAGAGAGACGGCACTCTAGCACCCTCTCGCTAGCACAGAGAGACGGCACTCTAGCACCCTCTCGCTGGCACAGAGAGACGGCACTCTAGCACCCTCTCGCTGGCACAGAGAGACGGCACTCTAGCACCCTCTCGCTGGCACAGAGAGACGGCACTCTAGCACCCTCTCGCTGGCACAGAGAGACGGCACTCTAGCACCCTCTCGCTGGCACAGAGAGACGGCACTCTAGCACCCTCTCGCTGGCACAGAGAGACGGCACTCTAGCACCCTCTCGCTGGCACAGAGAGACGGCACTCTAGCACCCTCTCGCTGGCACAGAGAGACGGCACTCTAGCACCCTCTCGCTGGCACAGAGAGACGGCACTCTAGCACCCTCTCGCTGGCACAGAGAGACGGCACTCTAGCACCCTCTCGCTGGCACAGAGAGACGGCACTCTAGCACCCTCTCGCTGGCACAGAGAGACGGCACTCTAGCACCCTCTCGCTGGCACAGAGAGACGGCACTCTAGCACCCTCTCGCTGGCACAGAGAGACGGCACTCTAGCACCCTCTCGCTGGCACAGAGAGACGGCACTCTAGCACCCTCTCGCTGGCACAGAGAGACGGCACTCTAGCACCCTCTCGCTGGCACAGAGAGACGGCACTCTAGCACCCTCTCGCTGGCACAGAGAGACGGCACTCTAGCACCCTCTCGCTGGCACAGAGAGACGGCACTCTAGCACCCTCTCGCTGGCACAGAGAGACGGCACTCTAGCACCCTCTCGCTGGCACAGAGAGACGGCACTCTAGCACCCTCTCGCTGGCACAGAGAGACGGCACTCTAGCACCCTCTCGCTGGCACAGAGAGACGGCACTTAAGAGCTGGCAAAAACAGTTACAGACAAAACCAGAAAAATTACTCAATCCACTTTATTTACGACACTGTATAACTTTACAAAAGTATAGGCACTGGCATCAGAACGCTTCTTCGTCCGGGTCGACGTCGTCCAGCAATCGCTGGCGCCAAGAAGGGCAGAGTCGGCCGCGGACCGGGGCGCGGAGCCGAATGCCGGGAGGAGTCATGCTCAGCAGATCTTTGTGCAGCATGTGTAAATTGTGATCTTAGGGCATCCGCAACCGCAACACCTGTAAAGAAAAAGAAATCCTATGGTCACCAGCTTTTGAGGTATGTAGCACAATGCTTTTGAACTCCATTGCACAACGGGCACAACGGGTACGTGAAAAACACGCTGCGAGTTCGCAGCGACGCGCAAATATTGGGTGCAGAGAATAGACGCGTGTGATAAGGCTTGTCGTACGATGGCCTATTGATTTTCCGTAATTATAAAAACAACTTGAAACTTTAATTTTAATAAATACTCACATCTTAGTAGTTTCAAAAGTTGCAAAAAGCAAGCTAAGCTATAGATAGATAAAGTATATTTCCTTAAATAGTTAATATATTTTTATTAGCGTCTTTAGAAAATGTTTTATAGATTTTTTCTTGATTTTATGTTTTCTACACGATAGATTTTATAAAACTAATGTTTACTCCATGTCAATGACATACGTTGACTTGACATTTAGAATACTAGAAATAAAATTCAAAGATATTTTGTCTTCTTACAGTTGACCAGTCCTAAAAATAGTATAGAGGTCAATCATTGTATCTAAGAAGGTTAAATGCCAGCCAATACAACTTTGAGTTCGATACTCATTAAATTAAGCATACTTATTACTGGCAAGGCGTGTTCACACATGCCACTAGGTAGCAATTACTACCTAGTGGCATGCTTTGGTGCCAATAATGATCATGTGTCAGTATTCATGGTGTCAGTACCAATACTCAAAGCAGTACCCACAACCGTCTCTTTTTTATGGTCTTTTACAGCTTTAGTGTCACTGATCTCGTCGTCATATTTATGTTTACCACTTATATCTTCCAGACTAAGGTTTAGAACTTAAACCTTAGTCTTAGTCTCGTGTTGTGGTACCGTCGTTGTTTCGGATTTCTGTAAAACAAGTGCTTTAGCTATTTACCATGGGATCAGAGCAATGTATGTCATGTTGTCCAATATTCGCTCACTCGCGCCACGATTCTTCTTAAAACCAACTTTTGGATCAAGTGGACCTATTTGGTTGTTCTGTGAGTGAGTTCACAAGGGCTGCGTTGTTTGTAATTTGTTATTAATAGGGTTAGGTTACTAATAAAAATTGTGTTTGTACTATCGTATTAGGCACTATTTCAAATTTATATTTATTTACTAGCTGTTATATATACCTACCTATATTAGTGCGTTAAATCTATGATGTGCACTTATGTATGTGGGATGGAACGTAAGATGTCTGTAAGAGAACTAAGAGAAGGAGGACGGAATGAGCGAGTGGAGAGACGAATGTGAATGTGATGACAGATATTTTTCTATTGTTTTCTGAGGAGTCCGATGTTCTTAGAGATGCGTGCTGCTGAAACCTGAATAAGCCAAGTATCCGTAGAAACCCAGCATTACCTTTATCCCTAGTATATTTTGTTTACCTACGTAGTGCTGTTTATCATAGTTTTAATTAATTAGGTTTATGCAGTGTGTTTGGGCACAAAGTAGCTATACGTAGGTCACACTATAAGTTTTGCGTAACTTAAAAAAACAACATTTTATAACCAAAATATTATGTTTATTGGTTTTCAAAATACTCTCCTTTACATTTTATACATTTTTTCATGCGATCGAACCATCTTTTAACAGGTAACAGGAGGACCACAGATCTGAAGGCATGTTTTCTACGTGCTGATTGAACGCTATCACTGCCTCTTCGGAGTTGGTAAAAGTAAAACCTCTCATCAAATCTTTCATTTTGGGGAAAATACAGAAATTACAGGGTGCTAGGTCGGGGCTATGCGCAGGATGGGAGACGAGTTGTACTTTTTCGGAAGCTAAAAATGACTTTGTTTTGTTGGCCGTGTGTGAAGAAGCGTTGTCATGATGTAGGAGAACGCGGCTTTTAGGTCGTCTTTCACGAACTTTTTCTAACACTCTGGGTACCCTAGATAAGCTGAACACAATCTTCCAAGCAGAATGTATTGGCATCACCAAAGCAGCACAGGCAGTAGCAGCCAGAGACGTCCGAGAGCATAATATAAAAATTATCTCAGACAGTGCATCCGTGCTTCAAGCTTTAAAAAACAATATCATAACCTCTGTCCTTATACTGGAATGTCACAACGCACTCCAATCTATTGCGAACACGAACAGAGTAACCCTGCAATGGATTAAATGACACAGCAACTCTCTAGGCAATGACGCAGCAGACGAGCTGGCCAAAAGAGGATCGAAGGCAATTGTGCACGGACCGGAACCACTACTTCCCATACCTCAGGCCCAAATAAAATCATGGTTGCGCGCAAGAACCAAAGAAACACATCTAAATGAATGGAGAAACAGTGAAGGATGCAGGCAAACGAAAAATGCGGTTCCGGTAGCATCAAATAAATTTGCCCGCAACCTCATCAGACTAGCAAGGGACAAAATTCGCAAGGTTATAGGTATTATAACCGGCCACTGTCCTCTTAATAAACACCTGTTTAACATAGGTGTGACAGACAGCCCCACATGCAGAGGATGCATGGAGGCAGAAGAAACGCCACAGCACGTGCTATTGGAATGCAGAAGCGTGGCAGATCAACGGGCACGGATCCTCCAATCACCAGGATTGCTCCCGGAAGCCTGCAGCAATCTGAAAAGGTTGCTGACCTTCTGGGATGACCTAGGATGGTTGGAGTAAGAAAGACTAAGCCACACGCACAATGGCCCAATCAAGAGGCTAAGTGCGGAGAAAGCCCAGCTAAACTAACTAACTAAACTAACTAACACTCTGGGTATAGAAATAGTAGAATACCACTCGGCATTAACACTCTTTGATCTTCAAGTGGAATTGTACAGATGGGACCCGTAGCTGTGAAAAAAAAACGCGATCATTTTTTTACCAATGTTTCTCGCCTGCCTCACTTTTGTTGGTCTGTTCTCATTTTTAAACACCCATTCACAAGATTGCTGTTTTTTTTCGGGTTCAAAACAATAAATCCACGTTTCGTCTCCTGTCACAATGTCATAAAAAGCATTAGAATGTCCGTGGTCGTACTTCAGTAGCATCTGTGAGCACCATTCCACGCGATCCCGCTTCTGCTCCGCTGTCAGTTTATGAATGATCCAACGACAGCAAAGTTTCCGAATTTTTTAATTCTTCGTGTAAAATTTTCTGAATTTGGCTCATACCAATCCCCAAATCCCCAATAGTCCTCGAATTGTCTCATGCCGGCTCCACACGCTTGGCAAACAGCGGCAAACAGCAAACACAAGCGTGTGGATAGCTGTTTGCCTGTTTGTGATGTGTTTGCCACTGTTCGGCGTCGGTGTCGGTTTTTGTGCACAAATCAAAGGGTGTTCGACAAACGTGTTTGTGATGCATCCACACGCTTGTTTAGCAATCAGTAGTACGCGCGAGTTAGCGGGCGGCGGACGTTGTAGAGATGGGTCGGATTCGGAAATTCGGATCGGAAACCTATTCCAAATACCTAATCCGATATTTATGCCTCATCTCTAGGACGAAGTTTCTTCTACAGTTATTTTCTTTCAAGATAGGAAAGAAGGGTATAGTATAAGGAGGGTAATTTCCTTTTTTAAATAAATAGAAATAGACTTCATGTTTGCCAAGCATATGGATGCCCTGTTTGTGTTGGGTGTTTGTGATCGGTGTTTGGCACGTGTTTGGTGTTTGTGGCAAACACCAAGCGTGTGGAGGCACCATCATAGGTAATCCGCGGGTTTTCTTCAATTAGCCGCTTAACAGTAGCCACATTATTTTCGTTGACGGCAGTTGAAGGCCGCCCTTCACGAAATTCGTCATGTAAAGAAACTCGACCTTTCTCAAATTCAGCAAACCATCGCCTCACGGTGCTCAAACAAGGTGCTTCTTTCCCAAAAGCATTTTGAAGACGAGCGGCACAGTCTTGTGGAGAAAGACAAGTTTTAAAATCATAACAAATCATCGCTCTAAAATCTTTTCGACAATTCCATTTTCGTTGCGAACTTTGATGTGTGATAAATAACAATTGAGAAATCATTTCCCGCCAATTGTTTTTTTGTATTACTACGAAGGTTGCAACGTTTAAAAAAATATAACATTCGAAATTAAATATTTCCGATTAGCTAGAAGTGCAAAACTTTTAGTGTGCCCCATGTACCCATTTAATATTAGAAATAATTGTTCCTAAAATTAACATTATTAACCTTAACCTTACATAAATTTTATTAAAAAAAATAAAACCGACTTCAAAAAACTAAAACGCTAAAAATAATCTTAACACTTAAGTACCTAATCAGTTACTTTTGGAGTCGGTGCAAACGAAAACATTGGTCTCTCATTGACTGGCACCGACTCCAAAAGTAACTGATTAGGTACTTAAGTGTTAAGATTATTTTTAGCGTTTTAGTTTTTTGAAGTCGGTTTTATTTTTTTTAATAAAATTTACTTATTTCATCTATTTTTAGTGATAAATCCTAATCTAACTGCTGAACACCGATTTCATCCCCTATTTCCCTACCCTTAGGGGTGATTTTTATTTTTTAAACTTTTATCATAGCATCTTTGAAGTATACGCTATTCAATAACACAAAAATCATCAAAATCGGCTCATATTTGTCGAAGATAGGTAACAAGAACCACAACCAAAATATTATCTGGGTATATATTTGTTGATTTTCTCAAAAAGTTTTTACTCAATTTCGATAAAATTTATATGGGACCACCTCTGAAGTATGATCTACCAAACAAAAAAAGAATCATTAAAATCGATTCATAATTGGCGGAGTAATCGCGTAACAAATATACAAAAAAAAAAAAAAAAACATACAGTAGAATTGAGAACCTCCTCCGTTTTTGAAGTCGGTTGAAAATAGGCTGAGAAACTGCGTGGTTTCATAAAGACATGTAGAGTAGAAAAAAAAACAAAGTAGGTAAATTGACAGAATAATTAAATGTCAACTGTCATTTAAAAATACAAACCAAAAAATCAAATTTTTGTAATACTTTTAATAATAAATTTTAGTGAATATAAAAATGTGTAGCCCAATTTTAAATTTGCCGAGTTACAAGGAACCTCGAGAATGTTATCCATGTTGTCCAGTTCAGGTAAACACATTATTTTATTATTACAAGCAAAGACATTATTTCACTATTTTCAGTCAGACCTCCCATAGGTCTAACTCAGACTCTTAGGGGTCAGACTAAATAATATTCTGTGAAGTTCACAGAATATTAGAGTGTGAACTGTAGTGTATCTGATTAAGAGAAGGAAGTTATTCGTTTCCTACGCACACTTGTAACCTTGTTGTAACTAAACGAGAAGGCTGAGAATGCTAAGATCTCGAATCCTCTGACCGTGAATTTTTCGGTGACCACAGCACAGTGAAAGACGTTGGGAGCTGTTTTACAATACAAGAAGACACAAAAAAAGTGTAATGTGAACGGTTTTTTTCATCCAGGGTCCGCCATGTCTACCTTGTGGAATGGACCCTGTCACCGTCCGGCGGCCACTAATTGTCCATGACAGCACCTTTGACTACCGCCCCACCAGCTGGCCAGGCATGCTGCTCAACAACCAGGACAAGAAAGTGCGCTACCAGCTTATTAATTATGAAAGACCGGTACGTTCTTTTTTATTCCCTTCCAATTCACTGATCGACTGTATCCAGAGTTTCACGAGGGAATTACTTTAGGATGTACTGCCCATTAAATTGAACAGCTATTACTATGGGGTTAACTGCACAACACAAAAAACATAACGGATATGTAATGTTATCGTTATGGTAAATGACTACACGTTTTCCTTTTAATTTGATATTTCTATAAAAACAAATAATAATGCAAAAAAATAATGTTGGGACGTGTAAAAGTGCCGTTAATTGCCAAAATAAATGATTTTGTATTTTTTATTTCTCGACTTTCACTATGAAGTTGTTCATTTCTTGCCTGTTATTTTTTGCATATTTCGTGCACTGCTTAAAGTCCAGTTGTAGCATGCTAAAAAGGACATGGTCGATAATCCCGCATATGTGCGTTTATATATAAACGGAATTTGTATGAACATAACACTTTTAATTCTAAATCAACACTATGCACACACGAGCTAGGTGCGAATAACAAGTTTAAATTTTATATAAAATTTTGCAATTTTTTTCAGGTGATATCTCACTATCCATCTTGCGCACCATCATACAATTGATTTAATGTAAGTATACTTTTTCATTATTTTAATAGCTAAAAGAAGGAGGTGTAAGACGTACATGTGTAATTTTTTTTAACAAAATATAATTAGGCCTATTATTAAAATTGATTGAAATCTGGGTTTACGTGCCTATCGCTATAATTATAAAAAATGCCTATTTAAAAAAATGCCTATTATACCATTAAATATAATGCCCTTCCGGGTCATGTATAACTTGCGTGTTTGACCCATCTGGCATGTGTCAACGCCTTTATTTTCATTTTTAATTTGGAATATTTTTATGGGTGGTTTGCACATAATAGGAAATTTTGACAGGGAAGAAATCTGTTTTTCTCAGTCTAACATAAAAAATAAATAATCTAATATACAAAATCAAATAATATACACGATATAAACCGTTTAAAATCGTTAAATTAAATCTGTAAAAGAAAACAATAATATGAACGTATTGACGACGTTGCGTCGCGGCGTGCGTCGATCGGGAACCTCTAAGTAATTAAACCTAACTAAGAACCATTACCAGGAAATCTGCGTTCATATGAAAAAAGTGCATTAAAATCGGTCCATTCTTTTGGAAGCTACGGTGTCACAGACAAATATACACACGTCAAACTTATAACACTCCTCTTTTTGCGAGACGTCGGGGGTTTAAACCTAAAAACTGCCGAAACAAACATTTAGTGTATTTTGGGATTAGGACGTTTTGAAAATTATTCATTATGAGAATCGTGTGTTTTGACCATAAAGTTATTATACCTAGCGGAATAGAGCAACAAAGGGCTGAGCGAGCGAGATGACACTAGCAGCAACACTGTGTGATAAAAAGAGATGCGTGATGCGACGTAACAGAACTGTTTTTGGAAACTGTTTGACAGTTCGTCTGCACTTATCGGCACGCTGAGAATTTGAGCTTCGTGTATTTTTCTAAATTTAGGTGAAATCGTGGATATTTTGAGAAATAGTGCTTCAGAAACATGGTGACTTGTTCAGTGATTGATTGTTGTACAACACCTCGAAATAATCCCGAAAAATGTTCATTTCACAGGTAAATTATTATAAATCGACACCTAATCTAGGATTTATTTTTGCCAATGCGTTTCGAATTTTAAGAACTAAGTGCGATAATTCTCTTCTATAATCATTTATTTATGTAATAGATTTGATTGAAGATTGAATACACGTAATGCAGAATTTACGAAGTTTTTGTGTAAAGAAATAATTTTAGTTTTACACTAGGGCTGAAACAAGTTATCGATATTTCGTGTCAACTGTCTTTCACGCGGTAAACGAAAATGTATTACTGTTGTTAAGGTACCTATATGACTATAAAATATCTTAAAAATAAAATTATATCTTTAAAATATCTTCTGTTTTTCTTCAATATTCTTACTTCCCTCCAGAATAGTAGTTTCAGCCATGCAAAATCCCATTACATCCTGTTTTAGTTCTATTTATTATATTACTAATTATTATTATCGATATCGATATTATTGTGAAAAGCCATATGACATACATCACTGACACACATTCATACACAATTTTACACACACAAATGTCATTCGATTTCGGTTTCGTTTGACAGCTCGTGTTTGTTGCTAGGTATAATAACTTTATGGTTTTGACATTTTTATGTGTATATATATTTTAGTGTATTTTGGGAATTAGACTTTTTGGGAATAAGTTTAATTCTTGGGTCTTATTAACAATATTACCACCTATATATTGAGAACCTCTCTTTTTGGTTGTAAGTCCATTCGGGTTTCATTCCTTATGAGAAAAGATCTTTTAGATCTTAGGTCGGATTAAGTAATGTGTATTTCCAGATTACTCTAATTCTAAACAGCCCGGATAGCTTTCGGCTTTGCCTCATCGGGTAAAAATAATAAATCATTTGATGAATTTAATAAAAGGTGTTTTATTTTAAATCCCAAAGTAGAAACTGCCAAAAACACTGACCTGCGGAGGTATTTTTTTCTCATTTGAACAACCATTGATCAACCACACAAAATGTTAAAACACCGTTCGATGCTGTAAGTGTAAATAATTATCAAGGATTCAATACAAACTTTTCCCATATACACAACACAACTCAAAATTGATTTAAACTTTTTGATTTTTGCATACACAATAAGTTTATTATATCAAGTTATAGTTATAATAAGTTTAGTTATAAGTTGTTATAATAAGTTTATTATGACATAAAGTATATCAAGGAAAACATTTTTAATTAAAAACAAATTTTCAAGTAAAAATATAGTACCTACTCTGGTACCTACTCAACTTTTCTCAAACAAATAAATAATAAAATAAATATTGGACAACATCACATACATTGCTCTGATCCTATGATAAGTACCTTAAGCACTTGTGTTACAGAAATCAGAAACAACGACGGTACCACAACACCCTGACCCTAGACAATATAGAATATTTTTCTACATTGACCGACCGGAAATCGAACCCGGAACCTCAGAGATAGCGACACCAAGTCCGGTATGCTCGCCTCTTGGCTACGGAGGTTGTCAAATACCTATTATGTTGTAGGAAAACTTCTTAGGCATTATTATTTAATAAATGTAAGAATTATTTCCCCTTTTTTAGGGTTTCGTAGTCAAATCGGAACCCTTATAATTTCGCCATGTCTGTCCGTCTGTCTGTCTAACTGATGCTTAGCTTATAGAATCTAGTACTAAAAAGGCGTAATTGACATATTATTGAACACGCCGACAAAGTAGTAGAGATTTTAATAGGGTCAGGGTTTTCGTCCCCTACATGTAAAGTAGGGATATTTTTGTTCTCGTCTATTGCATAATGTAGGGTTTTGTTGGATAGGTCGTTTAAAAATATTGGGGGTGTGCAAACACCATTTTTCGATCTAGGGATCCGTTTGTGTACCTATATAAAGCTTTATAGTGCCACAAATTCCTTGAGCATACAAAATTTACGTATTAATAAATTTTAGCAAATGTTTATTTTTCAATTTTTTTCTATGTTATGAGCATGTTGGTCAGTACCTTTAGGGCTTGAGAGTTAGGGCGTGTAAAGTTAGAAGCTTAATGGCTCTACATAATATTTGATAACTTGACAGTGCGTGCCTTATGGTCTAGTCTTGGCAACGTTTTACCTGAAAATGTTTTTGGTCGGATTTTACTTTTTTTGTAAGTTGCTTGACGGAAAAAATAATTTTGTTTTAAATTACTCGTATGTACTTTATTATTTATAACAAGGATGCCCTATATCAATTTTCTTGACCTCTAGCATCAAATTTTGCGGAAGTCTCATACAATCTTCCATCCTATACTAAAAAGTTTCAAGTTTTAGAATTTTTATGTTGTTTGTGTATTAATTCTAGCTTACATACCAAATTTCGGCTTTATAAAACTTCAGGAAGTATTCTATGATGATCTCTCTCTATTTTGATGATCATCAGTGAGGAAATCGGGCTTTAGTATAAGATAAGAGCTATGCAATTAAAACTTTATTTATTTAATAAGGTCACTATTGACATCTTATCTCGAGAATTTTGTTTATCTGGTATAATCCAAACTAAAGGTATGAGGGTTAAAAAAAATTATAAAACGCTTCGAGAAAAAGTAGGTAGTGCCGTAACGCTTTGCTTAGATTTTCTTGGCGGGGCACTACCGTGCCCATAGATTTTTCAATGTGCACTAAGCGAGCCAGGGCTTGGTAACGTTACCAAATTCAGACTATAAAGTATCGTTAGGTAACTATATTTTCGGAATAGTAAATTTTTAACGTTAATACTGGTAACGGTAATTTAGTATCGATTCCAATATGATAATGTTAAAAATTAACGTTATAATTAAATGTCGATACTTTTTCCATAACCTAATGCGTCGTTGCGAACCCATGCGGTTAGTTTTACAACAAATTAGAGTAGTAGGCTTCTTTCGTAGTCTTGACTACCTTGGCTATGTTTTCTTTACATAATGTGTAAATATTGATAGAAAAAGATGAAAACTAATGACGTTAATTAACGGTACATATATTATTCATTTGGTAACATTTACCGGTAAAATCATTAATAACTTTAAGTCAGTTTACCGGTAAAAGGCCGGTCCAGTATCGTTACCAAGCATAACGTTACCTTTGCTTGCTATTAACGTTATCTTGGTATGATAAAGGTAACGATAGGTACCTGATTTTTAATGTTATTCACAGCCCTGTTAGCGAGCAAAAACTAGTCATTTAAACCTTTAACCTGTTTTATAAACTTCATAGACAAAACGTCATAAATATTAGCGGGATTTTGTTTTTTAAAATGTCATTTGTTGTTTAAAATAAAAAGTTGACGTTTTTATCTAGTGCCAAACTTTTGAACGAACCTAAATTTCTGAGTAGTTGTTTCAGATAAATTTGTAAAGTAATAAAACAGAAAAATGTGCGACCGAATGAGTCTTATTAACAAATTACAAGGCGTCATGTCGGCGATAGGGTAGGTTTTTCTAAAACCATCAATGAACCCCTGATCAATGGAACTCCATGATATGAATGGGTTACTTGTTTACTCGTATTGTCTTAGGACATCATTTTGTCACCGTGTTCTAATATTCTTTTTTTTCCTTTTGTGCCTTTAGTGGGGGTTGCGGAGGCTGCTCACCATGCTGTGCTCCGAGCTGTTCACCCCCGTGCTGCGGCAGCGCCCCCCGGGGCTCCCTCGTCACCGTATACAGTCAAGTAGCACATATCCAGTGACGCTGTCACTAAGATGATTCTTCTTCCTAGTGAAGTCACTTACTGTTTTTGTTGTACTGTAGTTTAGTAGAAAGTGACAAGCCGTACGATGGCCTGGCCTCCACTTCTCAACAGACAAAAAGCAAAAATTCTGAACTCCAAGCGTGTGACTCGCTTAGTTTAGAATTTTTGCTTTTTGTCTGTTTTTGAGACAAACATCGAAATCTTTATTGTGAAATATGTTCTTTTAAAGCTATTATAACTATTTTCCCGAATTTTTGAATGGTTTGTAGGTACTCATTTTGTCCTTTTTAAACAGATGCAGTGTTAGCAGTCGGCCAACCGCCTCGCCCAATCGCAGCCTTTGATAAAGCGACCATAGCGATCGGTCACCACCACGGCACATGCGTGAAGACTTGCTGATGTCAAGTCACAGTGTCAGAGTGAAAGATTTATTGATCGGTACTTGAGTTTTAGAACCCGAAGTGTATCTAGTCCTGTTATTAAGTCAGTATTGTAAAAATCGTATAATGTTATGCATAAGTTAAGTGCTGTCAGTAAATTGTTTGGATTTATAAAAATTGTAATGTTTACAAAATAAAAGGTAAAGTTATTCGAAAAAGTTTTTTTTTTCATATTTCAAGATTAACCCTGTGAGCCATAGAATACTAATACCTACGCGGCAAATAACCAGATAGAACTTTATTGCACACCACGCAAATCAAATACATAGGTATTTTAAATACAGGAAATTTTAATAAACGCTTTAGTTGTTTTATTACTGGACCTCAAAGATATTCTATCATCTGAGCGTTGCGTAAGGTTAAAGGCGGCCGGCCTAATAAATAATAAAAACTTTCTTACGCGCGCCGTGCCGGTCCGAACCGTTACAATCCCCCTCACCCACTCACACTCAACTCGCGCGGGTAGGTGACATCCAGCATATTTCCTAGGAATATGCTCGATGCCATACACTCCATCAGGTCCGGCTTTTCGGTATCCAGTTGGGTCTGTCTGCGCCACAATTATTATTAGTCTGTCTACGCTCGTACAGGCATATTATAGATTACATGTTGTTTAATTTTTTACGTATATAGTTGCGGGATCGCAATTACAAGCACGTGTTTTTAAGAGGTTTCATCCGAGAACGAACCAGCAAGCACCACATGCCACAAGTTAGTTAGTTTAGCTGGGCTTTCTTCGTACTTAGCCTCATGATTGGGCCATTGTGCGTGCTTACTACTTAGGCTTTCTTACTCCAACCATCCTAGGTCATCCCAGATGGTCAACAGCCTTTTCAGACAGCTGCAGGCTTCTAGGAGCGATCCTGGTGATCAGAGAATCCCGTGCCCGTTCATCTGCCACGCTTCTGCATTCTAAAACCACGTGCCGTGGCGTTTCCTCTACCTCCATGCATCCTCTACATGTGAGGCTGTCACGCCTATGTTAATAGGTGCTTGTTTAGAGGACAGTGAACGGTTTTAACAGCTACAACCTTGCGGATTTTGCCCATTTTTAGTCTGATGATGTGGCGGGCAAGCTTTTTTGATGTCACAGGAACTGCATTTTTTGTTTGCCTGCATCCTTCACTATTTCTCCATTCTGAAAGATGTGTTTCTTCAGTTCTTTCGCGCAACCATGTTTTTATTTGGGCCTGAGGTATGGGCAGTAGTGGTTACGGTCCGTGTGGTAATGTAATGTAATGCCTTTGATCCTCTTTTAGCCAATTTGTATGCTGCGGCATTGCCAAGTGAGTTGCTGTTGATCCATTGCAGAGTTACTCTATTCGTACTCGCAATGGAGTGCGCAACACATGCCACAAATAGACCTCTTTAACCCCTCAGTTCAGCCAAACGAGACAATAGTTTTTATTGCTACGCGGTCTCAGACGCCTGCTCGGCTGCCAATGAGTTAAGCACGCAGTTATTCACTAAGCTCCACTGTGATAGAAAAGGCAACGTGGGCTTACTCCCTACTGGGCGTTCGTAAAGTAACATTAGGCGGTCTATGCTTATCGGAGAAACGGGCTTTACGTAGGTACGGTTTATACCTAAGAAAGTTATTTAAACTTAAATAAATTAAGTTTCTTTCTTACAGCACGTTAGAATTACTTTAGTCGTACTAATGTCGATCGCTGAAAACTAAGTCTCCATACGAGGTCAGTACCGAAGCGAGGCAACGTTGGACTAAGTATCAGCGTGTAAGCCAAAATACGCACTGCATCCGATCGGAATCCGAGAAATTAATTGAGTGTAGTGCTCAGTACTTTATACCATTAGTACTAGAGCTACATCGGACCGACCTACATAATTATGGGAGTAGAGTGAGCTTACTATTTCTAAGTCTATTATGATTTCGATGCTGTTATGCACCACACCGCCATGACTCACTTGAATTGCCTATTCATACTCGATTTTAAACACTATTAACAAAAAAGGAGTTGGCAATGCATTAGCTATAAATACTCGAAGATAAATCATAGCCCTCTCATTTTCTCATCCCATTTTCAAGCACTGCGTTTTGACTTGCTCTAAATTTTGCAAGTACAGCAAGAGGGGTCCTGAATATATATTCAGGATGAATAATAGTTGCTGCCCTCCCCCTTGCCCACCAATACCGGCCCCCAACAACTGTGGCCCTTGTGGACCCTTCATGTGCAACAACAAGATCCCGGAGACCAACAGGTGCTATAATCTGAACCCGTGTATCAACATCTACAGCTGCCATACGCAAATTATGTAAGCCAAGCAAACAAACAAACCTCTGCGAGTTATATTACAACTAGAAGTCAAGTCAATGAGTTAGTGTCATCATAGTAATAAATTAATTATAATTTTTATGGTGTTATCATTTGCCCTTGCTGATCTGTCAGAAAACATACAATAATAGAACTAATTTGTAACAATTTAGTAGACGATGATTGCAATCTTTTTATTTTTGTTCTGTGATTGTAGCCCTGTTTACATTATAAGTACTCACCCGTACTTAATCGAGACACAAATAAAGTTCCATTGATGCGTTCTCATGAGACCGCTTCAATGTTGGAGAGTTTTAAGCTGATATCGAATACCGATTATTTTTGTTAGTACATACTTATTTAATCAACACTTGATTATTGATCTTAAAATTAAAAATAAACTCAACTGTCTTTTCAATGATCGAAACTGAGCAAACGCGGGTTCGATTCCTGTTTCGTTGTCTGGGCTTGCCAAGTCCCGATTTTTTTTTGGACGGACCTATGGCTGATTGACTTTGAGGAAGGCTTTATCAGCTGCGTGCGTTACTCCAGCAAAGTATTACCTCCATTCAAGGATTGAATGATGCAGAAAATTAGTACGTTACCTGGTGTAAATGTACCCCAAATTATAAATTAGTGCATTCAACCGTGTCAGAGTTATTCAAGAAACACAGAATTTGCTAGGGTAACGTTACCGCAGCAATTTTTTTTTTAAAGTTTTGGGTCTAGCTGGATTCTAAGTACCTATGCAGAAAGATAGCTTATGAAGATGTGTAATTGTACGGCAAATATTAAATTAGTACATCTTTAGGAATCGGATTTATTTTAGTTTTTGCTGCAGTAACGTTTTGCCGATTGCTGGATATCGGAATCGGCTGGACGCACAATCATGATTTTTCATTTACGCGTAGGAACTAATTTGTTCCAATTGTACCAGAATTTTCGTTAACATCAAAAGCATAGTTTAGCAGGTATAATATTTTTTCTTAAAAATTAAAAATGGCTCTGGCACTCGAACGAAGGAACCCAGAAACTTTATATTAGTATTGGCTAGTAGGTCTTTTATACTCACAACCTCTATTCAAGACAACGAAATCCTCTAATTAAGTAATGCATATTTGCTATGCGCAATGAGGAGATAGTCGAGGGAGGTCGAGGAGGTAATCGAGTCTGAGTCGTTTTACGTCGCATGCTCCAAGTGTAAAACCAATGTATTTAGAAAGAAACATTTTTTATTATAATAAATGTGTAAGACCTATAACAAAACTACACAAAATTTTGATTGAATTTCACATTATATTTTTGCTTTCAACTAACGGCACACAGGTGTAATAATTCATACACAAGGTACAACGCTTTAATACCAGTATTGCTACCTTAGCGGAACGTTTACATGATATAAGCATCCAGATTGGGCACCCTGCAAAACAGAAATAAAGTAAGTTAAACTCAGCCATTATTTACTTGTGGATTCAAGTATCTAATCACGAAAAGAAAACTAATTTAACCAACCTGTTTTACGTAGTTGTTGACAATGTATCGGACATTAGGATTGCGACGCGTAAAGCACTCCACCGGTCTTCCCGATGGTCTATTCTGGAAGACACTGTCATGCACTATCAGTGGTCTTCTTCTAGTCACTGGATCCAGTTCACAATCCGGGCAAGTGCTCCGACAGATCGGAAGACAGGGGTAAGGACAAGGCGGCGCTCGGGGACATATCGGTCTTTGTTTTGGGATAATAGGTGGTGGACATTGCGGATTGCAGCAAGGTAAGACTGGTTGGTAGCAAGGCGTTGGTTCAGGGCAAGGACAGACCTGCAATATAAAAGTATAAGTATTTCAAATCGTTACTAATTAACTAGAATTCTTTGCTTTTCCTACTTACTGGTGGTGGATCGCATGGTGGTGGCGGCGGGCAGCAAGGTAGTACTGGTGGACAGCATACAGGCTTTGGTGGAGGATATGGAGGGGGATCGCAAGGTGGCTGTCGTCTTGGTTTACAACACGGCAACATCGGAATAATCGGAGGAACCAAGTCGGGGATGACTGGAGCTGGGCATTGTCTGAAAACTGGCTTGCACTGACACGGCGGGCATGGTGTGCATGGGCACGGGGGTGGACAGCAAGGCTGGCAGCAAGGCGGTGGTGGGGGACAGGAGTATGTGCACGGACCAACACCACATGGTAGAATCGCAGGACACGTTGGGCAAAAACACATCGAACACATTTTGTATGTCTGTTTCTGGCAGTTTCTGGTTGTTAAAATCACTTATAATTTTTCCGTTTTTATTTTTATTTACAAAAATATATTAAAATTATTTTTTACATGCAGATTTTTTCATCTTTTGTTATTAGATGTCATTTTCTGTCATTGTTATTAAACTTCTACGGAACCAGCCAGTGCAAAAAGAGTACCAAAAAGAGTACTCTTTTCCTAAAAAGGAAAAATAATAAAAAAAGAAAACAAAATATTTTATTTGTCAAAATAAACATAATTTTTTCGACAACCTAAAATTTTATACATTTTTTATTTAAACATTTAATTACATACTAAAAAAAACAGCAAAAGTCAAAATGAGCGCTCCTTTCTACAGCTACGATCCCTGCGTGTGCTCGGGGATGCCGTGCGGCGCCTGCTACCCATACAGCACGAAGCCCTGCGTGGCGTCCAGGAACGATCTTAGCGCGTGCTCCGTGTGTCCCGGTGGTGGATGCTCACCCTGTCCTGCTCCTGTGAGGCCATGTCCAGAACCATGCCCTCCTCCACCTTTTCTCCCATGTTTACCGCCTTGCCCGCCATGTGATAAGGTAAGCACACCACTTGAACATTGCATAAAACAAAAAATGCCATTCCAGGTGTTAACTATTAGATAATAATAATATCATATATGACATATGGAACTGAAACGTGGCCTCAGTATAGGCTTCATAAGAAAGCTCAAGGTTGCACAGCGTGCTATGGAAATGGCTATGCCTAGTGTTTCTTTGCGAGATCTAATCAGGAATAAGGAGATTCGAAAACGAACAAAAATTTCTGACATGGCCCAACGGATTAGCAAGCTGACGTGGCAGTTGGTGGGGCACATAGTACGTAGAACTGACAGCCGATGGGACAGAAAGGTTCTGGAATGGAGGCCACCTACGGGCAAGCTTAGCGTGAGACGTCCACCTACAAGGTGGACAGACAACATGGTAAAGGTTGCAGGAATCCGCTGGATGCAGGCCGCTTCCAACTGGCCAATCTAGAAGTCACTGGGGGAGGGTTTTGTTCAGCAGTGGACGTCCAATGGCTGAAATGATGATGATTAATCATATCAGAGTGCAGTTTGGTACCTCACTTTTGTTTATGTACAAATTGCTTTTAATAATCAAATAGTGTTTATAATTAACTGTTGAACACCTTTCAGCCTGCAACGCCTGTGCCGAGACCAGAAGTCTTGTGTGACTCGTGCGCCATCCCGATCTGTAGGCCGAACCGCTGCAAGCCGTGCCCCTGCTATTGCTGCACGGAGCCAGCGGTCTGCACGCCGAAGCGTTGCAGCTACCCAGGGGTTCCCGTCTGCGGGGGCTGCTGTGGCCCGTGCATGCCAGTGTGGTAGTGGGGCGTTGAAAACGTTACTGTCTATGTACTTTGTCAATAAAACTGAAATTAAACATTGTTCGTTTCTTCAGTTGAATAATTATGTATTATCAACTTATTGTTATAGTGGTTGGTGAAGAAGACTATAAAAAAAAAGAAGGAAATTTCTTCCAGTCAACTATGTATGGTCTACTAGAAAAAACTATAGGCATAGGGCACACTGTGCTTCACTAGGCCGAGGGTAAAGTTGTCTCTCTGTGCCAGCGAGAGGGTGCTAGAGTGGACAACACCAACACGACACTCCGCCCTCACGCGACACCTTACCACTCCGCCCTCACGCAACACCTCACCACTCCGCTCTCTCGCAACACCTCACCACTCTGCCCTTTCGCAACACCTCACTACTCCGCCCTCTCGCAACACCTCAAAACTCCGCCCTCCTTCAGGTTCATAATGTCCCTTTCCCATAATGTCACTCGGTTTCAAAACGTCCCTTTCCCAAAATGTCCACTTCTCAAAGAGTCCTTTCCTCAAAATGTCCCTTTCCCAAAATGTCCCTTTCCCATAATGTCCCTTTCCCAAAATGTCCCTTTCCCTAAATGTCCTTTTCTCTAAATGTTTCTTTGCCATAATGACCTTTTCGTACAACAAATAGATTGCATTGATTGTATCTGCAGGGTGTGGCCACCAGGGTCAAAATTATGTAAAGGTGAGTATACAATAGTATACATCACCTAATCAGGTAAACATAATAATATGACGATCGAAAAAACAGGTGAGTCTCAGGAAAATAAGTGTATGTGTGTACTGAGAGCCCAATTTTATTTTTGCAGATTTTTGCAGTTTAACTTACAACAGTGCTTAGTAAAAGTTGTGAAAATATTTGTAAAACGTAGGTTAGAGTTTGTAAAGACATAATTCAAAAGATATAATATCGTCTTAAGTGGGTCCCTCAGTTCACACACATAAGCTCCCAAATCTAAATATGTAATGAGGTCACCAACAAATTTTGTTATAGACCTTTAGTAAAACATGAATAAACATCTACACAACATTAAAAAACCTAATGTGAATAGATAATAAAAAAATACAAACGTCTTTCTGTGGTCCCTGAGGGCACACATCAATTTATCTCCTAATTAATAGATTATAACATGAACATTATATGTATATTCATAAGCCAATCTTAAGTAAAAATTACAAGGAAAATTTTAAAACTAAAGAAAGATCACAAATAGTGGTAAATATTGTAACTTTACGTTTTTGTTGATGGGCCCTCAGTTCACACACTATGCAAATGCTAAGTGCTTAAAATATAATTAAATACAACAATTACAAAAATGTAAAGCCTTTCAGTGCTTAGTAATTTTTTTATATTATCGATTTGTATTTATCTTGTCACTGGTTAAATAAACGTCGTTGCGTCGCGGCGTGTGTCGATCGGAAACCTCCAAGTAATTATACTTAGCTAAGAACCATCACCAGGAAAACTGCTTTCATATGAAAAAAGTGCATTAATCGGTCCATCCGTTTGGAAGCTACGGTGTCACAGACAAATATACACATGTCAAACTTATAACACTCCTCTTTTTGCGTGGCGTCGGGGGTTAAAAACTAAAAACCGCTGAAACAAACATTTAAGTAGTGTATTTTGGGATTAGGACGTTTTGAAAATCAGTCATCATGAGAATCGTGTGTTCTGATGTTTTTATGTGTATATATTTTATAGTGTATTTTGGGAATTAGACTTTTTGGGAATAAGTTTAAATGCGACTCGGTCCATTTGAAATTGGGTCTTATTAACAATAGTATATATTGAGAACCGCTCTTTTTAGTAGTAAGTCCATTCGGGTTTCATTCCTTATGAGAAAAGGTCTTTTAGATCCTAGGACGTTTTCAGATTAGTTCCAAACAGCCCGGAAGGCTCCTTTCCGGTACGTCACACACAAACACATACATAACATACACACACACACACACACACACATATACAACAAATACTTGAAAAGATTATTTTTATTTTATAAATCGCATTTTGATACAATCAATGCAATATAATCTGTTGTACGAAAAGTTAATTGCCCTCACGCAACACCTCAACACTCCGCCCTCACGCAACACCTCAACACTCCGCCCTCACGCAACACCTCAACACTCCGCCCTCACGCAACACCTCAACACTCCGCCCTCACGCAACACCTCAACACTCCGCCCTCACGCAACACCTCAACACTCCGCCCTCACGCAACACCTCAACACTCCGCCCTCACGCAACACCTCAACACTCCGCCCTCACGCAACACCTCAACACTCCGCCCTCACGCAACACCTCAACACTCCGCCCTCACGCAACACCTCAACACTCCGCCCTCACGCAACACCTCAACACTCCGCCCTCACGCAACACCTCAACACTCCGCCCTCACGCAACACCTCAACACTCCGCCCTCACGCAACACCTCAACACTCCGCCCTCACGCAACACCTCAACACTCCGCCCTCACGCAACACCTCAACACTCCGCCCTCACGCAACACCTCAACACTCCGCCCTCACGCAACACCTCAACACTCCACCCTCACGCAACACCTCAACACTCCGCCCTCACGCAACACCTCAACACTCCGCCCTCACGCAACACCTCAACACTCCGCCCTCACGCAACACCTCAACACTCCGCCCTCACGCAACACCTCAACACTCCGCCCTCACGCAACACCTCAACACTCCGCCCTCACGCAACACCTCAACACTCCGCCCTCACGCAACACCTCAACACTCCGCCCTCACGCAACACCTCAACACTCCGCCCTCACGCAACACCTCAACACTCCGCCCTCACGCAACACCTCAACACTCCGCCCTCACGCAACACCTCAACACTCCGCCCTCACGCAACACCTCAACACTCCGCCCTCACGCAACACCTCAACACTCCGCCCTCACGCAACACCTCAACACTCCGCCCTCACGCAACACCTCAACACTCCGCCCTCACGCAACACCTCAACACTCCGCCCTCACGCAACACCTCAACACTCCGCCCTCACGCAACACCTCAACACTCCGCCCTCACGCAACACCTCAACACTCCGCCCTCACGCAACACCTCAACACTCCGCCCTCACGCAACACCTCAACACTCCGCCCTCACGCAACACCTCAACACTCCGCCCTCACGCAACACCTCAACACTCCGCCCTCACGCAACACCTCAACACTCCGCCCTCACGCAACACCTCAACACTCCGCCCTCACGCAACACCTCAACACTCCGCCCTCACGCAACACCTCAACACTCCGCCCTCACGCAACACCTCAACACTCCGCCCTCACGCAACACCTCAACACTCCGCCCTCACGCAACACCTCAACACTCCGCCCTCACGCAACACCTCAACACTCCGCCCTCACGCAACACCTCAACACTCCGCCCTCACGCAACACCTCAACACTCCGCCCTCACGCAACACCTCAACACTCCGCCCTCACGCAACACCTCAACACTCCGCCCTCACGCAACACCTCAACACTCCGCCCTCACGCAACACCTCAACACTCCGCCCTCACGCAACACCTCAACACTCCGCCCTCACGCAACACCTCAACACTCCGCCCTCACGCAACACCTCAACACTCCGCCCTCACGCAACACCTCAACACTCCGCCCTCACGCAACACCTCAACACTCCGCCCTCACGCAACACCTCAACACTCCGCCCTCACGCAACACCTCAACACTCCGCCCTCACGCAACACCTCAACACTCCGCCCTCACGCAACACCTCAACACTCCGCCCTCACGCAACACCTCAACACTCCGCCCTCACGCAACACCTCAACACTCCGCCCTCACGCAACACCTCAACACTCCGCCCTCACGCAACACCTCAACACTCCGCCCTCACGCAACACCTCAACACTCCGCCCTCACGCAACACCTCAACACTCCGCCCTCACGCAACACCTCAACACTCCGCCCTCACGCAACACCTCAACACTCCGCCCTCACGCAACACCTCAACACTCCGCCCTCACGCAACACCTCAACACTCCGCCCTCACGCAACACCTCAACACTCCGCCCTCACGCAACACCTCAACACTCCGCCCTCACGCAACACCTCAACACTCCGCCCTCACGCAACACCTCAACACTCCGCCCTCACGCAACACCTCAACACTCCGCCCTCACGCAACACCTCAACACTCCGCCCTCACGCAACACCTCAACACTCCGCCCTCACGCAACACCTCAACACTCCGCCCTCACGCAACACCTCAACACTCCGCCCTCACGCAACACCTCAACACTCCGCCCTCACGCAACACCTCAACACTCCGCCCTCACGCAACACCTCAACACTCCGCCCTCACGCAACACCTCAACACTCCGCCCTCACGCAACACCTCAACACTCCGCCCTCACGCAACACCTCAACACTCCGCCCTCACGCAACACCTCAACACTCCGCCCTCACGCAACACCTCAACACTCCGCCCTCACGCAACACCTCAACACTCCGCCCTCACGCAACACCTCAACACTCCGCCCTCACGCAACACCTCAACACTCCGCCCTCACGCAACACTCAACACTCCGCCCTCACGCAACACCTCAACACTCCGCCCTCACGCAACACCTCAACACTCCGCCCTCATGCAACTCAAAACGTAATAGGAAGTATAAATGAAAAACTTTAGTACGCTTATAGTTTATTTTTCCACATAAACGGCACGGTACTTCGCGAAGCTAGTTTGGGAATTCCCTGACGAAGCCGTTTCGGGTGCTCATGACCCACCCGCGACGGCATGACACTTGTCTTGGTGCAGCACGTGCTTAACAAATCTTGGTGCAGCACGTGTAGATAGTGATGCATGGACAGCAGCATCCGCCGCAGCATCCTCCTCCGCAGCAGGGTCCGCAACCTCCACAGCACCTGTTGACAAGGAGGTCAGGATAAACATTTAGTTGAATAAAAGATAGGCAAAATAGAAAAACCACTTACATCTTGGTTCGGGGATAAAAGAGTACTTGACGAGCCTAAAAATACCGGGTCTATAGTAGATTTGTGGAAAATCTTAGATTTATATTAAGTTTTTTTTGTACTTTATTTTTATGTATATCACGCAAAGGATTTGATTGTACTGACCTTCAATTGAAAACAACTTCTACAAAATACCTCTGTTCTTGTTTGAACGTGGAAACTGCAATACAATATTCAAAAAATATTTTTAATAAATTTAGATCTGCCACTAAAGCAAGAAGTTTACATGGTGCCTTTATTTTTGTGTAACCTTTTTTAAATTTTCTGAAATCCCATTCACGGCAAGATTTTCCTGTTGTTTTATTAAGCGTGCTTAAAATACTATTTTAAACAGAAATAAAAAGTAAGTGAATATTTCCATATTAGAAAAATGATTAAGCTTTATTAAATATTAATTAATACGCAACAATCCACAGCCTAGGGCTCTTTTTCTTTAGTGCCGGCTATTTTTGAAGAATGTCTCAGTCCGAAGGAATGATAGCAAGAGGCCTGAGGTATGACCTTGCTTCCGTAGAAAGCTGTTTGGAGTCGAGATGCTTGGAGCGTGGGGACCTAGAGCAAATCGGCTGTACAGTCAGCAAAGCGTCTGATGAACTGTCCGGGCGATAAAAAAGGGCTGGTGACGCAAAAGTTTGACAATTCAGCGTGGAAATGCGGCCAGCTTTCTGGGACCATGTTGCAGTTTTTGGACGGCGAACTGAGACACATTTTATAGCTGTCACTAATTGTTGTTGTAGTTGTATTAGTTAAGTGTTTAAAAGCTACTTTTATTCATTAAAATAAATCTATCTCTATATATAAAACAAAGTCGGGTTAGTTACACCATTTATAAGTCAAGAACGGCTGGACCGATTTTTATGATCTTTGATTTGTTGAATTTACCCCGAATAGCAGAATAACTCTAAAAACACGGAAAAATATACGAAAAAAAAACGTACGAAGGGGCGGTACGAAGTTCGCCGGGACAGCTAGTTAGTTATAAAAGTACTTAAATATCTTCCCCCAAAACCTGTTGAGGCTTACTATTTTATAATCTCATCGTTTTGTTAACATAGTACCTGAAATCCTGAATGGCTGCTGGCCAGAAATTTACTCGGCTTGAACCGATTCTGTACCAGAGAGATAGTAATAGGCCGGAAGTGGCGCGCCGACACCAACGTCTTGTGTAAATTGTTATACAAAACAGAAATAAGGAAATGTAAATAAATGCAAGCAAACCAAACTAGGAAAAATTACTCGATGACCGTCTGGTGTAGTGGTTCGCGCTCCAGACTACGAAGCCAGCCTTTGCGGGTTCGAATCCCGCAAGGGGCAAGTGATTGTGTGTGATAGATGAGCACAAGCATTTGTATCTAGTAAGTTACGAATGTTTATAAAAAGTATTCAAGAAAGTATAATGATTGTCCGCATAGTTGGTTGCCATATTACAAGCTTTGCTTAGTTTGGGGCAAGATATTGGGGTAATGGTGAAAACTTATTATTATTTTATTTTAACTTGTCATTCTAATACAGACCAATGAAGAATGAAGACCAATAAATGAACAAATAATGCGCTAGTGAAATTTTTGAAAAATGATACTAAATAAATGCTACCAATATACCTCTACGTTAGCTATGGCCAAAATTTCAAAATATTTTTCTGATGAAAAGCAGGTGTCAATTTAGTGGTCGGAGGCTTGGCTAAGCTCAGATAGGCAGCGAATTTGAATTTCAGCACTGCCTCTGAATTTTTCGAAATCTACAAATAGTACCTATAGATACGGACTCACGGAGTTGCCAGGCGGTGAGTAAAAAACCTTTACACTCTGATGACACTGAATGTGTAGCCATGCTCTAAATTGTCTAGTTCTCCTATCCAAGAGTTACGAAGGTCGGTCGATAATCGCTCAAAATGTAGGTAATGTTAGTTTTATAAATAAAACCGACCGGGAATCGAACCTACTCCTGCTATCTAATCATCGCGCCACTGTGACACGACCAGGTCGTAATGATATAGTTAGGATCATCCTTTTTGGCATGCATCCTATCGTTTAAAATCTATTAAAAGTAATAATATGAAATAAAGAACGCCTATTTGAAACAAAATATCATGGCCATCGTGATTTTATTTAAAATCACATTATTTTAAGCAAACATCAGCTATTGTAATTCAAAATTTTCAGTGAAAATGAATTAAATCAATAAAAATACCCAGCACAAGATATGTTTGTTAACTTAGATAAGTGATCATAGTACTATAGGCACAAATATAAAGATAACATTTTATCATTTTGTTAAGTCTTGAGGTAATAAGCAGATCAGACACCATGGTGAAATGCAAGCAACAACGTGTCTCTGTGAAGTCTTGTAAAAGCCGTGAACTTAGGGGTGGCATTCTATACACGGACTGCTTCTGTTTGCGGCGGAACGGATTACAGTACGATTGCAGAAGGAATGGATGCCAGAACTCTCCTCTATGCCAGGCTGTACCAGTACCTCTGTGTGGACCGTCAATAGTTGCTTGCCAGACCCATTGCAAGAACCCTCACGCAGAAGCATTATCCTCCATATGCAAGATGCGAAAATAATTAAGATTTTAAGTGACCTTCTGCCTTTTAAAAGTTAAACGAAACATCTTAAGCATTTTTTAGTTCCAGAAAAGTCCTTGTATGTTTGGCTTTATTAATAAGGTAAAGTCCCTCTTTTGAGTGGACACCAGAATACTGGCACAAAGGAAATATTTCAAATTCAGAAGACAAAAAATACAGACACATCAAAAGAGCAAATAATTTGACAGAAGAAGTTTTGACTTCGACTATTTTAGATGTATTTTATATTGTAAAAAAATTGAAAATTTTATAAAATTCAAAATTTTCCAAGTGTCTTCAAATTAAACTTTCATGACTTTTTAGGCTAAAATATCTATAAAATATTTTTAAAACACCCTCCTCTGTACAATTTGATTATCTTCGGTTAAGGACTGCAATTCCTTGATTTTCCACCATGTAAGTTTATTTTGGTTTTCTCACGAGTAGACACTAGATTGAGAGTACATTAAATTTACTATGTTTTTCAGGTGTTCTCCGTGCGGTCCCATGGTATGCTACAAATATGAAGACTGCGGTCCTCCGGTAAGTCTAGTCGTTGCTTTGCTATCACTTGATGTATTTGATTTACCCAATAGGCAATATTATAATAAATGGGTTTTGAATGTATGTTTAGCTCCAGTGCCTGCCACGCTCTGCGTTCAAGCGTAACGGACTGCAGGACTGCCACTACTTCCAGCAGGGCTCGATCCGGTACTTGTGCCGGTCGGGCCCTTGCTGCACGAAGCCGTGCCCGCCGCCGTGCCCGCCGTGCGTACGCCGGCCACCGCCCGGAAAAACCTACGTTACACGCTTCAGCGATTTCGATCTTATATCTCAGTGGTAGCGTGAATGACGCCTAGCCTTCCCAACCGCTAGCTCTCGGTAATGTTATTCTAAATTTCACGACGGTGGCCGGCTTTTATACTCTTTAGCACATCTAAGCATGTCTTTGTTCGCAGAAAGGAAAAACCTCCGATGGAGCGAATAGAGCGGAGGAGGGTGGCGCTGAAAAAAAGGATGAAAAAGAAAACCAGCTGAAAAGAACAAAGAGCCGTGAGCTGCGCGGAGGGATTATGTACTACAGTTGCCATTGCATAAAGCGCAATGGGCTTCAGCATGACTGTCGCCGCACTGGGTGTGGTGGCGAGCCGGCTTGCTTGGTCCTGCCGGATCCACTATGTGCGCCCAGCCAACTGGCTCGCGCTCGAGGACTCGCAGATCCTGAGCCCCTTGCGGGGCACCTTCGTGCTCAAGGGGGCAATGCATCGGGAGGGGCAGCAGATTCCGGTTCCGGCGGAGGCAAGAGGTTCATTGTGTGTGAACTAAAGGGCATCGTCCCAGATGTTTCCGTGGATAAGTCTGGCAAGTGCTGTAAGTGTCCTAGTTCTTTTCCAGTCCCTACGCAAAGTTCCAGCGGTCAGGCTTGTATTTGCAGTAAAATTCCAAATGCAGCTAACACCACTGCTGTTAGCCCACCGGTCTCAAAATGCCCTTGTTCAGGCAGTTTTGGTGCAGCTGAAGCACAGTCGTCGTCAATTTATGTATTTGATGAAAAAACTTTAGATGCGATAATGAAGCGCTTTGAAAAAAAAGAACTTGCATCAAGTGACATGGTAATAGGGCCTGGTGGTCGGCCTCGCAAAGCATCAAAGCCTGTTAATAAGGAAGAGCCTTGTACGAGACCGGGTTGTGTGCATTGGCAACCGCCGCCGCCTTGTGTGTGGGATGCTCCTTGTAAAGCAGATTGCTTTGAAACGCCACCGGGTATACAGCCAGGCCGCAACCCACTCACGGGTGGTGCAGCTAGACAACCATCGAACCGTGGAGGTGGGTCTCAAGGTGTAGGCCAAACGCGTGAGCGAATGAAATTGTTAACGCCTGAATGTTGCACAGGTTGTTCCTCGTCGGGCGGCGGTGGTGCGTCGAGTAGTGGCGCTCCAGCGGCGGGTCTGCCGGTGCTGGTGATGAAACTCTGCTAACAAGTACAAGGCGCACACCGAAGTTCGAAGGCTTAAGAAAAAGTGCAAAATGCTATGTTAATCGTAATCTAATAAACGTTTTTTTAATAAGCTTGTTTTTTATTTGAAATTTAAATGTAGGTGTAAGTGTGTACGGAGAGTGCTATTTATGTAATAACACTATTTAACAACACATGATATTTGCTCATAAATATTAGTTTGTATATTAACCTACTTTGTGTCGTCTGGAAATCATTTCATTCTCTTGGATCACATTTCTAGATTTATAGGATCCCATTCTCTTGATCACGTGCTATGGACCACACATTCTTGCAATGCGTTATTTTCTGGATCACACTTCTGGATTACATTTTCTGGATTACATTTTCTGGATCACATTTTCTGGATTACATTTTTAGATTTTTTTTCTAGGAAATGACCTATTTTTTATGCAAGCCAGAGCAGCATGCTAGTATTTGCTCATAAACATAAGTTTGTACCTATATTCCTACTGTGTCGTCTGGAAATCATTTCATTCTCTTGGATCACATTTCTAGATTTATAGGATCCCATTCTCTTGATCATGTGCTATGGACCACACATTCTTCCAATGCGTTTTCTGGATCACTTTTCTGGATTACATTTTCTGGATCACATTATCTGGATCACATTTACTGAATAACATTTTCTGGATCACATGTTCTGGATCACATTTTCTGGATTACATTTTCAGAATTTTTTTTTTTAGGAAATAAGTCCCTATTTGTTATGCAAGCCAGAGCAGCTGGTTTGGAAAAGACTCCGAATTTTTTTGTGTGGAGCCTGACGTATTTTGGTGTACATCTATGAAACATATGCCAATCGATACAGAAAATATTTACAAATTCTTTGATAAAATGGGGTAAATGATATTATACACTCTTCAGAATTTCAATTTGAATATGTAAGATTAAATTAAATATTTTCTTCATTTAACTAGCTATCGGAAAAAAAAAAATTAAAATTAGCTACAAAACATTAATACTTCTTACCGTAAATGATATTGTAGCATTAGACCTACTTGCCAAGAAATTCGTATTTTTTTCCCATTTTTGAATAAACGAAGTCATAAATGGGTACAACTTTTTTATAAATGGTTTAAACATTGACGTATCATAAGTACCTACCTCAGTGCCTAAATCCGAAAGTCTACAACCAGTGTTTTACCTGTTATGACATATAGAACTGATGAACGTGGCCCTCTCACTATAGGCCTCAAAAAAAGGTCAAGGTTGCTATGAAAAAGGCTATGCTCGGACTCGGAGTTTCTTTACTAGATCGAATCAGAAATGACGAGATTCGTAAACGAACAAATAGCACTGACTGACGGCCGGCAAACGCAGCAACAAGGTGTATAGACGACCTGGTAAATGTTGCGGGAAGCCGCTGAATGCAGGCCGGTTCCAAGTTCCAACCGGCAAATTTAGAAGTCACTAGGTTAGGTCTATTTTCAGCAGTGGACATCCTATAGCTGAAACGATGATGATGTAATAAATAGACAGCCAACCACGCAAGCCATGTCTTTCCTTTTTTGACTTTTTTCTTTATATTTGATCAAAGGGTTTGACGTTACAATAATTATCCAGTACTCGAGTCACGTGTACCTATTTAAAAAATACCACACAGTAATGCGATACAATCAAAGCTCATGATCTATAAATGTATCATCACACCTATATGGACATATGGAATCCAGCTGTGGGGTACTAAGCTCCAAATCCAATGTCAAATCATACAGAGGTTCCAATCTAAGACACTGGTATGATTGCTGAGGCACCATATTTTATAACAAATGACACACTACATAAAGACTTATGCATAGGTCTACCGTCGCGAAAAACACCCATAAAATTGTTGAAAGATATAAATAAAATAATATACGAACGAAATATGCATATTTATTATTATCACAGTCAAGACTATCATGCGAAATATGCAAATTTATTATATTTCTCGAAAGAGATCATTTTTATCATTTGGTAAGACTTTCCACATTTCCTAATTAAAGGCTCGCGCACATTAGGGCAGTCCGTACTGTACCGCATCGCAAAAAACTGTCATTTTGATTCGTTTTTCTAAGAGAGTGCGCGCACGGGAGACTTTTGTCCCTGCGACGTTTTTGTCTCTCATGTCAAGTCCTCTGTTATGTATGGAGGTGCGCGCACGTTGCGACGCGACAACTGGGAGACTTTTTTGTTCACTGACCAGGACGGGTGACAAAATTGTGTCTTTGTTTTTTTTTAAATACTGGGTTTTACGGCTCTGGGTTCTAGACCTCACAAATAAAAATAATTAAACAACATGTAAATCCAAATACGTGTCTTGTTTTGGTGCTCAAACACAACTTTTTCTAAGACCATCGAAATTTCGAAATAAAAACCAATGTTTTTTAGTTAAATGAAAAACATTGGACAAAATTTTCATTTTCAAACATTGGTCTCTCCGCCAGTGTTGCCAGATTCATAGGTTAATAAATGTCCTAGTTTTACTGCAAAATTATCGTGTTATCGCATCCCCAGTTAACAAAATTACTGTATTTGTAACTACCGAATCTAGATTTTACTAGTAAAAGAACAGAATATACGGTTCAAAAGTTTAAATCATGTTACTTGATTACTTTTTAAAATTACAAGTTTTTGTTAACTAAATTACTGCAGTACTTACTGCACAAGCATCGAGCACATACCCTAAAGAGGAGCAAATACGAATCATCTTTCTCCGAAACTAGTAAGTGATTTTTCACTTACATTTGGTATGAAATGACAACTCCTATTAACTATCGCATAAATAAAAAAGTGCAGATACAGATTAAAAAATGGCAGATATTTTTACGCTAAAAGTCTATCTCTTTCGTAGTGCAAAGAAATTATATTTACCTACTATCCTGCTGTCAGAGTCAAAGTTGTCCAAATAAAGGTAAAATGTATTCAAATACACAGATTGAAATTTCATTAAATTTTCTTTTACTTAACTGAGCAAAATGTCACGGATTTTCGTAGATTTATCGTGCGATACATTATTATTTTTTCTATTGCATTACATTCCAAAATATCGTGAATCTAGCTTATTTATCCCACGTCTGGCTGCTGCCAGCTGCAGTGCTCTGCTCTCCATGTATTCTACATATGGCTTAAAAGGGCTGGAACCCAGAGCCGTAAAACACAAATATAAAATTTAAAAAAATGTATTCTACATACAAGCGAATGACGCTTCGAATTTTTTTTAAAAAGTTTCGTCTCTGTCTCCTTCGTGCGCGCACCCCTCTTTGGAGACGCGACGCGACAGAGACAAAAACTTTTTTGTCCCAGCGACAAAAGTCTCCTGTGCGCGCACTCTCTAAACAGGTTTTTGCGATGTTTGTTTTTGTTAAGTTTTCGGCTTGCGCAGCTTGCGTTTAGCCATAACGATGTTATAGCGAACTTGCGATGCCGCAACCAGCATGTGCGTAGTCAAAATTCGACATGGTCACAATAGTAATTTATTGAGATATATACCTTCTTCCGGGCACTTATACACGTCCCAACAATATAGCTTTGCCCTACCACCGCTTCGGGACAACATATTGGCTGGTGATGAAAAGAAACGGCGCAACAAACTTAGTCACCTTTGTCAGCCTTTTTTACAGAAAATACAGTTACAAGACATTATTAAGTGCGAGCTAGGCAGGTAATAAGGTCCTCCTAAAACTCCCGCATCAGTTGTGTTTGGTGAAACCAAACTGCTTCTCATGCAATATATTTTCTAAAACGTGATAAGTTGATTGAAGACTCTCTTTTCAAATATTTTACTAACAGCTGGTGGTATTTATATAGGTCTATAGTTAGAGGGATCACTCTCATCTCTGGATTGAAATGAGGGTATATAGTTTTACTGTACTTCATTCAATATACTTAAACTAATTAAATATACAAGCAAGATGAGTTGCTATGCTATCAATTAAATGGTTGGTTATATTAGTCGAAATGCCACGTAAATATAGTTTTTTATTTATATTCAGCTTTTAAAAGTTTTAACAAGCATGTCTGGATATTAATATGCCTAAACTTTAAAGAAGAATGATTGCATTCATCAACATTGGATTTTTTCATATTCACGGTTGAGATTGGGCTAATTGCCAGTGAATATCTAGAAACTATATAGCAAAAAACTTAGTTATTGTTCGGTGCGGACGAATGTGCGTTCATCTTATTTAATGAAAAGGAAAACACTAAAAAGTAATGAAATCTATTATTATTATGCTTTAAGCTTAGAGAGTGCGCGCACGGGAAACTTTTGTCCCTGCGACGTTTTTGTCTCTCATATCAAGTCCTCTGTTATGTATGGAGGTGCGCGCACGTTGCGACGCGACAACTGGGAGACTTTTTTGTTCACTGACCAGGACGGGTGACAAAATTGTGTCTTTGTTTTTTTTTAAATACTGGGTTTTACGGCTCTGGGTTTTAGACCTCACAAATAAAAATAATTAAACAACATGTAAATCCAAATACGTGTCTTGTTTTGGTGCTCAAACACAACTTTTTCTAAGACCATCGAAATTTCGAAATAAAAACCAATGTTTTTTAGTTAAATGAAAAACATTGGACAAAATTGTGTCTCTCCGCCAGTGTTACCAGATTCATAGGTTAAGAAATGTCCTAGTTTTACTGAAAAATTATCGTGTTATCGCATCCCCAGTTAACAAAATTACTGTATTTGTAACTACCGAATCTAGATTTTACTAGTAAAAGAACAGAATATACGGTTCAAAAGTTTAAATCATGTTACTTGATTACTTTTTAAAATTACAAGTTTTTGTTAACTAAATTACTGCAGTACTTACTGCACAAGCATCGAGCACATACCCTAAAGAGGAGCAAATACGAATCATCTTTCTCCGAAACTAGTAAGTGATTTTTCACTTACATTTGGTATGAAATGACAACTCCTATTAACTATCGCCTAAATAAAAAAGTGCAGATACAGATTAAAAAATGGCAGATATTTTTACGCTAAAAGTCTATCTCTTTCGTAGTGCAAAGAAATTATATTTACTATCCTGCTGTCAGAGTCAAAGTTGTCCAAATAAAGGTAAAATGTATTCAAATACACAGATTGAAATTTCATTAAATTTTCTTTTACTTAACTGAGCAAAATGTCACGGATTTTCGTAGATTTATCGTGCGAAACATTATTATTTTTTCTATTGCATTACATTCCAAAATATCGTGAATCTAGCTTATTTATCCCACGTCTGGCTGCTGCCAGCTGCAGTGCTCTGCTCTCCATGTATTCTACATATGGCTTAAAAGGGCTGGAACCCAGAGCCGTAAAACACAATTATAAATTTTAAAAAAAAATATTCTACATTACAAGCGAATGACGCTTCGAATTTTAAAAAAAAGTTTCGTCTCTGTCTCCTTCGTGCGCGCACCCCTCTTTGGAGACGCGACGCGACAGAGACAAAAACTTTTTTGTCCCAGCGACAAAAGTCTCCCGTGCGCGCACTCTCTTAAAAGAAAATGTAAATGTAGTATAATCATTCAGTTAGTACTCTGTCTATGTGAGTACATACTAAATCCATGAGTTTATTAACAATCGTCTGTCCAACACTGTGTGTGTCAGTTGGTGTCAGTGTGACACAGTCAAACATGAGTCAAACAAACCTGATTCTTTAAAAATGTTAAATACCTATTTGATTTGATAAAAAAATATAACAATATGAGCACAATCACCGACAATTTGCCTAACTAAAAGTATCAAATAAAAAAGAGAAAAGCAACGCCCAATAATTTTTTAACGCAATGTCTCTATCGTGCAGATTGATCATTAAGCCTATGTGCTTTTCAGGCGTTTATCGTCAAAATACCATATTTTCAGACTTCCAAAAGAGGATTCCTTATCAGCAGTTTTTGGTTCGTTATTGTTCAGAATCTTGTGACTCTGGAAAATCTGATAAATCAAGCTCAAAGAGTTCCGGTTCAGATTCTGGTAAAACAACGTGTGGAAAGGCTGATAAATCGAGCACACAAAGTTCCGGTTTGGGTTCTGATAAAACAACAGATAAAGTAGGCAGTGACGACAACCCATCCTCTCCTACAATGTACGATGTGAGTATTGGCTAAACCTGTGATAGAAAAATAATTTCATTTAATTACGCTTAAAAACTAAGTAGTTCTAGAATAAATTAAAAAGTTTTAACGATAATTAAAATGATTATTTCTGGGCTTACGAGTATAATATAGGTAAAGTGATTTTCTAAAATTATTTTACATAATTTACATTTCAGCTAAGAAAATATGGTCACTGCCTACCAAAACAGGATGTCAATACGAGTTTTGATCCGTTGCCACACATACCTACTGGGATCTTCAGAAGTACGGATTGCGAGGCAAGTTTTATTGTGTTACCTACAATTCCACTTACCTAATCCTCACTCACGTGTACCTAGGTTAAAGCAATCCACTCTAAAATTAATGCATTTGCAAACACACTTAGTACCTTCTATTTTCTATTCCGTGACAAAATCTTTGAAATTTGAAGTAAGGTTTTTTTGCGGAGGAAATTCTTTATGCGTATATATATATGCAGCAGGTACTGCCATTGGAAACGGCAGCTGGGACTGTGGGATTATTGACGAGTGGTGGCGCTTGCTAAGGCTAAGTATACCTACTAAAATATTTACGTATATAAATAAATAAATAACTCTACAGATCCAACGTCTGTCCGCATAGGCGGAGACAAAGTCGAGCGCACGGACCAGTTTAAAAATACCTTGAATCTGTACTTCACGTGTCGGGAGATACTGATTGCGACATCAAAGCACGCATTGCTGCTGCGTGGGCCAAATGCCGAGAGGTGACTGGTGTCATTTGTGACCCCAGAATGCCGGTTAAGCCAAAAGGACAGATCTATAAGTCCATCATTAGGCCTGTCGTTTTATATGGCAGCGAAGCGTGGCCGCTACTTGAGCGACACAAGCAGGAGCTGCGTGTCACGGAGATGAATATCGCAAAGTCACCCGAAAGGACCGCGTGAGGAACTCGCGCATCCGCGGTAGCCTTCGTGTCCGTGATATTGCAGACAAACTGCAGGAGTGTCGCCTACGCTGGTACGGCCATGTTTTGCGGAAACCGACAAGCTACGTAGGCAACAAATGTCTGGCCATACCGCCACTGCCAGGACCTTGCAAAATGGGTAGAACCAAGAAATGCCGGCTTGACGTCGTGAGGGCTGACATGCGTGCCAATGATTTCACAACTAGAGACGCCCAAGACCGTGCGAAGTGGAGGAGTAAATCAAGGAAATTGGACCCCGGGCTCCAAAGCAATGGCTTTGGACGCAACCGGGATTTACCCTATAGATAAAGAAGAAGAATGCGAATGTCGGTGGTTCCTACCCCGACACCGCTAGGTCCACTGAGAGGCAAAAACGGTCAAAGCGCCGCCGCCTCGCTCCCAACCAACCTGATAGGGTAGGGTTTGGTAACTATAGCAGGATTTTTTTATCTGAGCCTTACTAAACTAAAATACACCTAACTAACAAAAAAATTCTAATCTCCACAGATGCTTGGCCTTGGCGCTGGTAAGTGCTGTTTGTACAAAAACCCCGAGTACTTCTCCTTCCACCACATGACCTACTACGATATGCATCTCATCATGCGATGCTTCCGCAAACCTAGCCCCAAAACTGGGAGAAAACCTTAAACATTAAGATAATTTAACAAATTTTATTATTATATTTATTATTTTTATATTTTAAAAAATTGTAAGCGCAAGTAACTTAAGGAAAACTAAAATTTGTTAATGTTTTCAATAAACAACTTTGATAAAATAACTTTTGTATAAATTCTGGCTTTTCTTTGTACTCTCAACACAAATTTTGTTAAAAGTTTCCTTGCTAGATTATTATTTTAAGCTCTTTTTTTTACACATGGAAAAATTTGGTGCCCTTTCTCTCTTATCTTCTAACGTTCATACTAAATTCTTTTAACGTCTATCTAAAGTTAATATCTACAACTGTTTTCTCACTTTGTTTTTAAATAGGTTTATGCTACAATAAGGAACTTTTTTATATATAAATATGCGCAATACAAGACACCAATTGTCATAGTCACGAGGCCAGGTAACGAATCAACATCCTTGGGTTACAAGGAACTACCTAAGTTAAAACAAATTAACTTTCGAACGAAGAAAACTAATTAATTGCCACCACTAATAATAACTCCCTTTTTAAAGCATTATAATCGTGATGATTTAAGTATCTTTTAGTGTCTTCTCAAAACCGTTCTGTTATAGCACCGACCCGAATAGCACCTGCGGTATTCCCAATATCGCACCTACCAATATGTTTCGCAGGTGCTATTCGAGAAATAAAAATTAATAATAAATATAATTCCCCCAAATAGCACCTTAGGGCTTAGGTAGCTGTTAGTGTTAGGAGATTTAAACTTTTCTGGGCGTCATTATATCAATATAAATACATAACTTTATTTTTATCGTCAAATGCAGTATTTTCTTGTATGAAAAATATTGGTAGGTGCGATAATGGGAATACAGCAGGTGCTATTCGGGCCGGTGCTATAACAGGAATACTTTTTGATTCACCTATTTTAGGATAGTTTTAACTAACTTATTAGTTTCGCTCTGTAACTTACTTTACTAAAACGTAATAAAATCATGAAAGTCGGGTTTGACTTTGACCTACTTGTACGAGTATTTATACATATACAGGGTTATTTTTAAAACATCAACAACCCCCTAGGAGATGATTCTGGTGCTCAAATACAACAAGTTTTTTTATGGGACCAAAATTATAATTGAATAAAAAAAAAACATCGCTTCATACAAACTGATGTCAGCTGGTCGGCGGCTTAATATGGTAAGGTGAATATTTTTTTGCGATTTCGATGTTGGTCCCATAGAAAAAGTTGTTGTATTTGAGCACCTAAATCAACCCCTTGGGGGTTGTTGATGTTTTAAAAATAACCCTGTATACCACACGACAAATCGAAAACAAACTAAACATCTATTACGAATGATGATACGAGCATAGCATAATACCAGCATCATTTATTGGATTATTACAATATACTATGGTGCAATAAGATTACATAAATATTCAATGAGAACGTTTTCAAAACGATCTACTTTCTACCGATAGGCGATATCACAACAATGAGTCAATTAGAATGTATTTAGGCCATTCAAATGAACCATTGTACAGGTTCATGTATTTATAGGGAATTATCAGATTTAGGTAATAATTCTTGAAAGTCTTCAGAAATAATAACGTACTTACCAGCAGTAGAGAAGGTAGTTAAATATTTTATTTGTTAAAAGCATTTCATCATAATTATTTCAGCCGTCGGACGTCCACTGCTGAACACAGGCCTCCCCAATGACTTCCATCATCGGGGGGGATTGCTAATACTTGCGACGCTTGGCAGGCGGGATGGCAAGCGCAGTTTTTTTATAAAATTTCGCACGCAGACGATGCTGCCCGTCTCATACTACAGGAATTAGTCGCCTCTTACGACACGCCTCTTGTTGGTGGTGGGGAAGTGTATTCTTTACGGCCGTCCCCACACGGCATTTGCTTAGGCGTTATTACTATTATATCATTTTTTAATAATACCTACATTAAATTATCTCCTTTCACAGGGTGTTAGGTTGAATGAAGGACATACTTCTACAAGTTGTTCTTCTCATAAATTGTTTTACTTAAACACAGGACCAATCTGCTGTTCCATACTAAAGTTGCAAGTGCTACTCGACTATGATGATTTTAAGGGTTCCGTAGTCAACAGAGAATCCGTATAGTTTAGTCATATCTGTCCGTCTGTCTGTCCGCGGCTTAGCTAAGTGACTCTTAGTGCCACTAGTGGTATTAGAAAGCTGTAATTTGGCATGGGTGACATATTAATTAGGTCGTCATAGTAATTATTTTGTTAAAGTCGAGTCAGCTACATAGTTGTTTTTAGAAATGTAAAAAAAAGACTTTAGTACTTACATAGGTACCTTCTTCTTCTTCATCTATACGGTCAATCCCGGTTGCGTCCAAAGCCATTGCTTTGGAGCCCAGGGTCCGCTTTCCTTGATTTACTCCTCCACTCAGCACGGTTTTGAGCGTCTCTAGTCGTGAGATCACGCATACATAGGTACCTTACATAATTATTATGAATATTAAAGAAAACCATCATAGCTAGGTAGGCTTATAAGTTAACGAGTGATAGGTACGTCAACCAACCTATAAAACGTAATTGGAGAAGTAATAATTTAACCAATTAAAAAAAATAAAAACCGACTTCAAAAAACTAAAAAGCTTAAAATAATCTTAACACTTGTACCTAATCAGTGCTAATCAGTTACTTTTGGAGTCGGTGCAAACGAGAACATTAAATCTCTCAATATTTTTTTATTTTTTATAAAATTAACTTATTTCATCTATTTTAGTGATAAATCCTAATCAAAACAAATCTTACGAGTGCAAACAAAATTAAACGGCTGATCACCGATTTCATTTCCTATTTTTCTTCCTTAGGGGTTAATTTTTTTCCGCAAATTTTTATTATAGTGTTTTTGAAATATAAGCTATTCAATGAAAAAAGAATCGTCAAAATCGGTTCACATTTGGCGAAGATATTGGGTAACATAGATACTAAAATCAGTAGGCGTGGTACGGAGTTCATGCAATGTTTGATGATTTTCTTAAAGATCCCATTATCAGAATTTGACCAAATTTGTATGGGAACATTCTGAAAGTATTACCTTTTAAACAAAAAAGAATTATCAAAATCGGTCATAACGAATGATCGCTGGACATACATTAAAAAAATAAGATTCCGACGAATTGAGAACCTCCTCCTTTTTTTAGGTCGCTTAAAAAGCATCGTCCAAGTTATGACTGGGAACTACGGGACCCAACACTGCGTGTACTAGTGAATCAGGTGTAAGTACAAAGGTGTAGTTAAGTACTGCACACCCTCTCAAAGGCCGACTTTGGTGCTCAAATAAATATTTTAGGCATACAAATCGTAACAGTAGATCTTTTAACACCTTAAAACATAACTATATATTTTAAAATATATATTTATATTTTGGTACCATATAAAAACATTTTCTATTTATGCATCAGAATAAGGAGGATGTGCTTTTCAACCGACTTCAAAAAAGGAGGAGGTTCTCAATTCGACTGTATGTTTTTTTTTTTTTTTTTTTTTGTATATTTGTTACGCGATTACTCCGCCAATTATGAATCGATTTTAATGATTCTTTTTTTGTTTGGTAGATCATACTTCAGAGGTGGTCCCATATAAATTTTATCAAAATTGATTTAGAACTTTTTGAGAAAATCAACAAATATATACCCAGATAATATTTTGGTTGTGGTTCTTGTTACATATCTTCGACAAATATGAGCCGATTTTGATGATTTTTGTTTTATTGAATAGCTTATACTTCAAAGATAATATGATAAAAGTTTGCAAAATAAAAATCACCCCTAAGGGTAGGAAAATAGGGGATGAAATCGGTGTTCAGCAGTTAGATTAGGATTTATCACTAAAAATTGATGAAATAAGTAAATTTTATTAAAAAAAATAAAACCGACTTCAAAACACTGAAATGCTAAAAATAATCCTAACACTTAAGTACCTAATCAGTTACTTTTGGAGTCGGTGCAAACAAAAACATTGAATCTCTCATCGGCTGGCACCGACTCCAAAAGTAACTGATTAGGTACTTAAGTGTTAGGATTATTTTTAGCATTTCAGTGTTTTGAAGTCGGTTTTATTTTTTTTAATAATTTAAGGTTACAGAACGTATTTCGTTCATTTCATATGCGTAGTACGTACCTATTACCCTAATAGTTTTTATATAAAATAACGTCATTTTTTTCATTAAGTCAATTTTGTTTATTTTTTTTTCCGTACGCCTTAGTCTATTTCCTAGGTCTCGTAGTGATGCCGCCAGACGTGAAACATTAAATCATCGCTCTCAGACAAGTCTTTGAGCTATTCCCACCATTAGTATGGTTGAATCTGTTACGTGGTAATTAAACCAAACTAAGTGGCGGCCATAAGCCCTCAAACTTTTAATGATGCTGTCATCAATTCAGCTTTAAGGTTACTAAATATGTGTGCCAAATCGAATGATACACATCATACGAGTATACATGTGAAATTATAAGTAAACATTTTACCAAATGGCCTGTTTAAAATTTCTCTGAGCTCGACCGGAATGCAAACTCCGCTGGTGGTTGTCATTATTATTTGTACAAAACACATTCGGCCTTATTACAAAATTTAACCATGTCTAAAGATTAGCAAACCTATTTGAATTGTATAGTAACATTTCCGATATCGGTCTTATGTGTCAACATTTTAAATTGTTTGGCTATTCTTTAGACATGGTTAATGGTTAGACGTAGTCTATCTTTTTTGTAATGAGGCCGATTATGTCCTTTTTATCCTTTATCGATTTAGTGGATATCTGGCCCTACGCGGATTTTATTTTTATGCCTATAATATACAATTTATTATTGTTTCTAATGCACTAGATCACTTACCTAATAGAAATCGAAAACCGCAGAATGCGTCAGTGCGAGTACTTATCTACAGCCTGTTATTACCGCAACTCAAAACACAACCATCGATTATATTAAAAGTGGTATGTTGAACAATAAACGAAATCTGTGTGATGATCTTAAAAAAAATGACCACGCTTTCAAACCGGTTCCATCTATGACTTCTCGAGGGTCAAATTTTTTTGAGAAAGAATAGTAAAACTATCCCAATATTGATCAAAGTTGCAGAATCATTGTTCAACACACTCTGTACACAATGTCTTCAGAAGCGTCGTCACACTTGTTGTTTGCGTTTCCAATTTCCCACAGCCACACAATTGAGTTTTACTTATAAACTCTAAAAAAATATACAAATAAATGGATCAATCGTTTTTGAGGCGTGATCTCCACATCTTTTTGTCGGACACTCTTGGCGGAGTATTTGTGTTCGTGTTTTACTAACTTGCTTCATTAGTAACGTATCTACTACTTAGTCCCTAAGAGCTGTCAATCTTTAAAAGATTTGCTCTGCGTTCGGACACCTCCAAAGGGTAAAGACAAAAACCAAATGTTTGATTGACATATTTTAAGGATAAATAAATACTTACTTACTATCAAAAATGTATAGAAGTTGGTATTTAACTATAGCCTTTATTCGAAACCCGGTTTGTGATAGGCAGGTACTACCAGTATTTCAGCACCTCATGTAGAGCTCTGTCGAGCGATCATTTAAATTATGAAAAAAGTTACTCGTAAGAACCTCTTTACAGCTGTTCTGTATAAGTACATAGTCAGGTCATAAGTTCTGTAACACAATAAAAACTTTTGAATTTAGAATGCTGGCCACAAAAAAGTTTATTGAATTCGAATTTCGAATTTTTCATGAAAATAAAAATGTGTACTTTTTAGTATTTTCCTCATTTTTAAATATGGAGTGGACACTTAAAGAAGACCGTGTCGCGGCTATTGCGTTGCATCGTTGCGGTTACGCGCCAACTCAGATTTTCGACTTACTGAAAAATTTGAATATAACCAAAAGATTTGTTTATCGTACCATAAAACGATACAATGAAGACTCTAGTGTAGATGACAGGTCGAGAAGTGGTCGCCCTCGCTCTGTTAGGACTCCAGCAGTGATAAAAGCTGTGAAGGCGCGAATTCAAAAAAATCACATACGTAAGCAGAAACTGTTGGCCCTTCAGATGGGGTTATTTCCCGTGGTCCTGCCACGGTGAAAAAGGTGTTAAATGAAGACTTAGGGCTTAGGCCATATCGAAGAAAAACAGGACATCGTTTGGGCGCTCGTTTAATGGACCTGAGACTGAAGAGATGCCGCGCTTTGTTGAAGCGGTACGCGGGAAAAAAGCATCGGGAAATTCTTTTTTCGGATGAAAAAATTTTCACCGTAGAAGAGAGCTACAACAAACAAAATGATAAGATGTACGCACACAGCAGTGAAGAAGCTAGCAACCGTATTCCGCGTGTCCAACGAGGTCATTTTCCATCCTCGCTCATGGTTTGGTTGGTAGTCTCTTATTGGGGCTTAACTGAGGTATATTTTTGTGAGAAAGGCGTAAAAACGAATGCAGTTGTGTATCAAAATACAGTGAAGAAGAACCTCAAGAACCTTGTGGAACCTGTTTCTCATACCATGTTTAATAACAGGCACTGGGTATTCCAACAAGATTCTGCGCCAGCTCATAGAGCGAAAAGCACACAAGACTGGCTGGCGGCGCGTGAAATCGACTTCATCTGGCACGAAGACTGGCCCTCCTCCAGTCCAGATTTGAGTCCGTTAGATTACAAGAAATGGCAACACTTGGAGGAAAAGGCCTGCTCAAAGCCTCATCCTGATTTAGAGTCACTCAAGGCATCCTTGATTAAGGCAGCCGCCGATATTGACATGGACCTCGTTCGTGCTGCGATAGACGACTGGCCGCGCAGATTGAAGGCCTGTATTCAAAATCGCGGGGGTCATTTTGAATAAACTTTATTATTATATGAATCTATGTTTTATTAAGTTCATTTTGCTATATAAATGGTTACATAAATAATAAACATAACAACTAAATTATTTCATATTACACATGTGACAGAACTTATGACCTGACTAGGTATAGCAGCAAAGAGGCTGCCTGTACTAACTTTATTTCAAAAGATAAAATTCTACATAAATTGTTTTTGAAAACTATTCAAAACAATTTTTGGTAATTATGTAAGCTGTCTTGATGCCCCTTGATGTTGATCCATTTACGGGAAACCCTGAATTTATTTGAAATGGTGGCCAAAAATGTAACTTAAGGAAAATTTTTGGGATTTGTTAATTATTTCTGATGGTCACCGCGGGCTCCGACGTTTAAGACAAGTTTTGGTACTCGTATTAACAGGGGCGTGATTCACATATAATACAGTATGTTATTAACAAAAGTCGTTGCCGTTAACCCGTAATACTACTCGTACTCAGACCATTAAAAAAATCATGTAAAAAAAAATATTTTGTGCGAGCTATTATTAATTAATAATTTGTGTTTGTTGAAAAATATGAGCATAGTGCAAACATATAACATGTGCATCTGAAGGTTCAGAAGCTTTGCACTCGATGCCTCGATGCATACCGCATGATTTAACGGAATACAAAAAACGATTGCGTGATGAGTGGTGCCGTAAAATTATAAAAAAGTTTAATGGAGGACAGTCATTGGCCGTCTGTCTATAATATCGTGACAGGAAATGAAACCTAGATGTCTTGCTTTGAACCAGAAACCGATGGTCTTTTGAAGAATGGCCGAAAAGTTGAAGCATTGCATTGGTAAGAAAATGGTTGCTTTTTTTCGGAATGTGTCGCTTGAAGACCAAAGAATAGTGACCGCAGATTAGTACGTCAACGCTTGCTTGCCTAGAATCTTAGAAAAAGTTCGATGCAATGTAGTCCTTGACCTGAAAACGCGTCCTCACATTCCGCTAAGATATAAACGAAAGCGTATTCGAAGGCTTCAAATGTAGAACTGAAGGCGCATCCGCCATACAGCCCAGACTTCGCACCCTGCGATTTCTTTTTATTCCCTAAAATTAAAGACGAACTTAGACGCACACTTTTTTTGTTTCACGTTCACGTTTTACGATCCCTGAATCGGCGGTGATTGCGTTTTACGAAGCCATTAAAGAGATCTCTAAAGAAGACTGGTCCAACTGCTTTTTAAAATGGTTTCTGCAAATGCAAAAATTTATAAATTGTGAGCAACACTAAACATTTATGCTCGGTCGAAATCCTAAAAAGTAGAAAGACATATTTCCTGCTCTTGTCTACCCCAGACTAAAGTAGTTAGGTAATTTCTCTTAATTCACTGCTCGTACACTTGCACAATGACATATAATCATAGTGAAATTCGCTCGCACCTTCGTCGATTAGGACAGACATGTATGACAAATGACGCCGATTTGTTTCGTGGTGGTAAATAGCCCCCAAGAGCCGAGACTAATGCGCAGTAATGATACCACGCTTGTTACTGTGCATTGAACTGCGCGATGGAAAGCAATTGTTTTGAGCGGAAAAGTGGCAGAACGTTGCCGAAAGTAACGGAGGAATTTAATTGTACAGTCCACTACATGAATATTGTACTTACTGCGTCCCGTATGCTTTCGGCCTAAATTTTTTATGTGACGATGCAAGCCAATATCCAGTTGAATAAATCACATGAAATATACAAGCACTAATAAAATTCAAAAGTGTTAGTGTTAAAGCAAAATTCACGCGTAATCGTGACACGTCCAGTGTTACGACTTGATTGAAGTTTTAATTAATGCGTTATGATAGCTTGAACAGCGCTTAAAATACCGAAGCCGAAGCAAGCCAATGATACATTGAATGATTTTACTGTCTATATTTACGATGCTTTAGTCTAACTCATCTTATCTTAATTAAAATCATTAATTAAACTATTACGCTCGGAAACCTATTTTTTTACCATTAGCGTAAATAATTGTTTAATTTAAGAGATACGTTTACAAAATTAAAACACTAAGCAGTATTTTATTAACTAGATTTAAGCCTTGATAATAAAACACAAAATCATTCAATCTTATAGCTAAGAAATATAGTTCGAACGAAAGAATTCTTATTTGACTAGTAAATTTTACATCCTTTGAAACATGACACTAAGTACTACTCGATCGACGTTTTGATATTTGTAAATCAATGTTATTGGTAAGCAACTGATCGAAGTTTCATGACAAACAACACGTTTCTAGCTCGACGCGATTTCTACAAAATTATGGCCCATGGCATTGTTTTCCCTTGTAAGCTCTTGTATCTGTCACAACAGCAGCACAGCGACGGATCTGTGTGTATCTAAGAAACCAATACGGCCGATTTCTAATCAAACTCTCAAATGCAGAATTCGTGTATGTAAATGGGTAAAAAAATATCACGCCTGCCTTAACGATAAATATGTGTAATGTTTGTTTTTTTTTAAGTAAGTATCGCTTTAAGAACTTGCTGTTTTTTTATTGGTAGAGCTAGTTCATGAAGGTTATCCAAACTTATGTATATTACACATCTATTACTGTCAAACCTATGCACATCTTACTGCGACAAAATCACCCTTTTTCATCATAACACCTTACTGTAGTTATTTAATCGTTTTTTCTTGGTGGTTCTCCTATATTGCCAATTTAGGCTTCTTGGCAGAAATTATGTAGTAAAAATGTCTTTCAGCTCTCCCGACGACTCGTAGAGAGTCGTTGGCTTAGGGAAAAAAGGTTCTGGAAAAATGAAAATCAAACAGACAAGCTTGACGCCTACTATCTTATTAGAATTTGGATTTAAGAGGCAGCTATTATAGATTTCTCCTGGGAGACTATTTTCAGCAGTGGACGTTTCTTTAGGCTGTCATGATGACGATAAATAGGTATGTCAAGTCTTTTGATTGCATAAATCTCATGCTAAAATAAAATAAACTTAATAAACATCGGGCTTAAATCGTTTGACTATTATGATTTTAATGGCTCTAACGAGTAAATATAATCTAAAGAATAACTACACATAGCACAAAAGGATAGACACTTAGAAGACCTACGTGTTTTTTATTAGTGGTATTACTTTTTGTAGTTATTTGATCGTCACCTCAAGGTCGTCTTTGTCAGCCCACTACAAGCTACAGCTGAAAGGCCGCGAAGGTCAAGCGGCGACGGTCCCGAAAGATCAAGGTGGTTGGGCCGATAGCGTCGGTCCGCGGCCAAATCGTATGACACTTCAAAGTTCCGTAGGTAGTATTTGAATAAAATCAACATACAATAATAAATTAAAACCACCATAGATACTAAAGTCTGCGAATAATTATTTCTGTGTTAATTAAGAATATGTTTAAGTTACCGTCAAAACTTATAGGTACCCAGTGAAGCTAAATTTGATTGGTGGAACCGGTCAAAACCTAAATCGTACCACAAAAAGTAAAAATTGCTGGTGCTTCGCGGTGGCTTCAGGTGCTCAGTCACGCGATTCCGTGGTCACTGTTTTATACTAACCTAACCTAGAGGATACCAACCAAACCTTGACTTTGGCATTTAATAAAAGATGTTATAATATTTAAACTACCTAGTTAGAAAGCGGAGCTAGGAAATTGCCAACATGTGGTTTACTTTCTTGGCCACCTTCCACCTTTTTGTTGGATCTTTTATCGTGGCTTGTATCTGATTGTCTTAATTGGGTAACCTTAGTACAGTACAGATGCTCTGATTATACGAAGTCATCTTATTAACCTTCTTATTTATTGATTTTACCGGTACATCTTTTAGTTAATACTTTTTTTGGAACCAGAAACATAGTGAAACATTTAAGAAATTAATCTTAATAAATTGTTTTAACAATCACACCAATTATCTAGCCCCAAACTAATCAAACTCATATAGCTACATAAAACAGATATTTACACTTAAATACATTTATATAAATATCCATGACTCAGGCTTGTGCTGATCACACAAACATTTGCCCATTGCGGGTTTCGAACCCGCAACCGCCTGGCTTTGTAGTCCGGTACGCGAACCACTAGACCAAAAACGGTCATCAATCGAATCAAATCGAATCGAATCATCACTATGTTTCTAGTTTTCATTACACCTCGTATCATATGGCTCAGATATACTTATTTCAAGATTTCTTTATCTTATTGAGTAAACTAGCAGTATTATTTATTATTCTGATGCCTACAGAGGACAGGTGTGGTTATTGGAGCATGCAGCAGCGTGTGGCCCACAAAACTGTCATTCGGGTCACCACGATTCCATGACAAGTACCGAAATACGAGAATTTAGCTCAGGTGCTGAACCAAACACGTGTGCGTAATTCAAATATAAGTATGAGTAATTATTGTAATAACCTAGGTACTCATTTCTTTATTTAAATATCTTAAATATACAGGGTGTAAAAGAGAAGAGGATACTCCTTAAAACCACGTGGTCAGCTGGTCATATACAACAACTTTTTCTATGGGAGCAACATCGAAAGTGTTTTTAACTGCTTCATCCAAACTTTCTCGCAAACCTCGATGATAATGTATGGAGCACCTGAAAAAATATCACGATTTCGATGTTGCTCCCATAGGTAAAGTTGTTGTATATCACCAGCTGATCACGTGGTTTTAAGGAATGCCATAATCTTTTGTACAGCCTGTTTATGAAGTGTTCTTTTCATTAAGTTAGCAGTTTTTTTTGTATTTAGGTATAGAATAACTTTTCTCTACATTAACTTGATCGACGTAACTAATTATTGACATGGGTGGGTTGTATCTCGTATGTTGGTAGGTGCTACATCTGACATCATATTTAAGGCTACTATTCAAAAATATGAATAATCGTTATTAAGAATTTTCCTGCCGTTCCTAATTTTAAGTTAAAATGACAACCATGCCAAATCATAATTTTTATTTTAATAGGTAATTTATCAATGAATAAGTGGTCAATATAAAAAAAAACTCACAGTCTTTGATACCTACTTATTTATGTAAGCTACATATGTGAAGGATGGGTGCAATCAAAAAGTTTAAATTGAATTATAATTAAAAATACAACTAGAAAGTTAATAAATGCATTAAATAACCGCGAAAAAACATCATTACTTTGATTAATTTAGACTTTTTATTTTATTTTCTAATAAAACGTAACAGTTCATTTATTCTTTATGATAAATGAAAAAGGTTTTATTTAAACTTTACGCGTAATGTAGAGGAAGAACAACACAGACTCTAACATTTATTTAATTAGGCGACGAATCAATTTGGAACATCTAATAGTTAACAGAATAAAGACCCTGTTTAATTACGTGTGTTACATTCATTTTGTAGACGTCGGCTAGCTCTAATCGACTATGTATTTACCATCAGGGATAGGCATTTTGCGTCGCTGCTAAACCGTCACATCATGGCCGGATCTACCTATGGGCTGATTGGGCTGCAGCCCAGGGCCCCGGGGTTACAAGGGGCCCCCAGATCCCGCTAAAAAGTAGGCCATAATTTGAAAAAAAAATAGTTGTCTGTAAAGTCGGTTTACGGAGGATATTTTTACGTGACAACGTCATAAGAAAATATTGATTAAAAATTGCATTCTTTTATGAATGTAGTTGAGGGGGGAAATACGTGTAAAAAGTTGTTTTCATGCTGTTTTTCATTAATTTTTTAAAGTTAATAATGGCAACCCTGAGATCAATGAACCAATGTATGTGCGCGTCTATGGAACGGAACGGGGATTTCCCTGTATTTTTATCTACTCTTACGCGGGACTTTCCCGCCGCGCTGGTTGATGTAACGTCTGATGTGATTTTGTTTTTTTTCTGCGCTTCTCTTCTCGTCATCAAAAAGGACAAACTGACTGCGTTAATTGTTTGAACTGTGTTTAATGAGTGTATGCTAATAAGTGACAACTTAAAAGTTACCTATATCTAAATAAGTAAAATTTGTTTATGTCAGTGATTTCCTGCTTTTATTTGGTAATGGTAAGTAAAAATAATTAATAATATTAAATCATGTCTTTCTTTTTTAGGATTCCGTTCCTCAAAAGGAAAAAAGGAACCCTTATAGGATCACTTTGTTGTCCGTCTGTCTGTCTGTCTGTCTGTCTGTCAAGACCCTTTTTCTCAGGAACGGGTGGACTTATCAAGTTGAAATAAATATAAAGTACGCAGGTCTGTGGTCCCGTACAGTAGCAAAAAAATGAAACTTCTAAGTCAACGCAATCAAAAGATATGGCCATTTATGCTCCGTTTTTAGCGCTTTTTAGGGCGCTAGGAAATCAAAACTTATAGGGTACTTCCGGTTGACCTAGAATTATGAAATTTGGCATGTGGCAAGATTATATAGCACAAGTAATAGAAAAAATCCCAAAACCATAAAAATGTAGTTGCTTCACAAAATAAAATAAAATACGATTATGAACCTACTCCTAAGGGAATCAAAACCTATAGGGTACTTCCCGTTGACCTAGAATCATGAAATTTGGAATGTGGCAAGATTATATAACACAAGTAATAGAAAAAATCACAAAACAGTAAAAACGTAATTGCATCACAAAAAAAAAAAAGTATTCGAGACTTGATACACGCGATGAACGAATTATTTGCTTAACTAAAGGTTTGTACGGAACCCTCGGTGCGCGAGTACGACTCGCACTTGGCCGGTTTTTATGGTATTTTTAGGGTTCTGTACAAAAATAAAATAAAAAACTAGGTATGTACTGGACCAAATTAGGTGAAATTTGGTAGGATGGTGTAATCCTATGACTAGTGTAATTTTGGTACTTGCAATATAAGCATTTATTTATTTATTCCTATTACTCGTTGGCAAAATATAATATATTGATTTTGATAGCTTAACCAAAACGTCAAGTTAGGTTCTTTAGTTGATTTTGTTTTTTTTACGCTGACTGAACAAAAATGTACCTATGTATTTTTGTTAATTTTCTGAAGTGACATTGCATCCTAATGTATAAAACATAAAAGACTTCCCTCTTTTTTTTCGTTCTCTCATCTCATCCCTTCTCTCTCTGCTCATTTCGTTATCTCATCCTTCCGAATACGTGAATACTTTGTAATGAGCAGAGGTCGGACGTTCCGAGTGACGTGGCCTTGTGGCCAGAATTGCTAAGTAATGATTTTATTAATGACATCCTCTTGCATGAAATGACTGACTTTCAAAATAAAGACCCGAAAAATATATATTCAGCTTCTATAAAGAAGTACAAGGAACAAAATAGAGCATTTTCAAATAGCCATTTCACAAAAAAAATGAAAAATGGTCAATCACTGGAAAGATCTTGGCTAACATATTCAACTAGTGTTGGTGCTGTTTTTTGTTTGCCTTGCAAACTTTTTTCTAAAACCTCTTCTCAATACACGACCGGATTTTCTGATTGGAAACACATAGGAACTTGTTTAGAAACTCACGAAAATTCTGATGAACATAAGAAATCAATGTTAGTGTGGTTAACACGTAAAGAAAATAAGTCTGTTTTAGACAAGCAGCTTCCTGAAGCTGCTTGTCTAAAACAGACTTATTTTCTATTAATATTATGAATTAATACTATGAATATTCTTTTACTTTTGTTAATTACTCCTGAGTAATTAACAAAAGAAAAAGAATATTATCACAATGTTCTAAAACTGGTAATTGCAGTGGTAAAATTTTTGAGTATAAGGGGCTTAGCATTTAGAGGTTCCGAAGAAGTATTTGGTTCTCCACATAATGGTAATTTTATGGGGGCTATGGAACTATTGGCAGAGTTTGATCCATTCATTCGTGAACACATTGAACAACGTGAGCTGCGACCAAAAGCGATAATATCGTACTTATCAAAAACAGTATATGAAGAAATAATTGAGATTATGGGCCAACAGCTACTTAAACAAATTATAACTCAAATAAAAAACGACGACACAAAGTATTATTCAACTGTGATGGATTCTACACCAGATCTGTCTCACAATGATCAACTTGCTATTGTATTACGATACTGTTTTCGGGGGAAAGTATATGAAATATGTGTAGCCTTCATTAAAATTAGTAGTCATACTGCTTTACATTTATTTAATATCTTACAAGACTTTATAGAAACAAATGGATTACTACTGAGTAATTGTAGAGGGCAATCTTATGACAACGCTGCCAATATGGCGGGTCACTACAATGGTGTACAAGCACTACTAAAACAAAAAAATAACACCGCGGATTATGTGCCATGTGCTGCGCATTCCCTCAACCTAGTTGGCGTAGAATCTGTTAAGGTTGCAACCGAAATTGTAAACTTTTTTGGGGTAGTGCAACAAATATACGTTTTCTTTTCTGCTTCGACCCATAGGTGGGAACTGTTGGATCGTGAAATAAAATTAAAATTCACGTTAAAAAGTTTAAGCCAGACCAGATGGTCTTGCCACTATGATGCTGTCAAAGCGTTAAAAAATAGTTATGATAACATCATGAAAATTTTAAAAAGTTTCAGCGAAAGTGAGGTGGAGAAAGTTGATTTCCGGAAAGAAGCACGAAATTTATACATGAAAATGGCGAAACTCGAGACTGCAATTTTGATTATCTTTTGGGAAGAAGTTTTGGAGAGATTTAATTTAGTCAATAAAAAAATACAGAGCCCCGGTTTAGACATTTGTGAAGGCAACAAGTTAATTATGTCATTAAAAGACTTTGTGAACAACTTACGACACCAATCAGATCAGAAGCTAAAGGAATACGAAGAGAAAGCTAAAAAATTAAGTGCTAGTGTGGGAATAGACTACAATGACATAAACAAGAGGCGCATTACTCCAAAATTTTCAGATAGGTCTACAGGTGAATTCTTAGTAAACGGCGCAGAAAGATTTAAAAGGGACACGTTAAATGTTGCGTTGGATAAGCTAATTATGGACTTAAATAAAAGGAGCCAAGTCTATGAGACATGTAGCAAACAATTTAAATTTTTAATGGATTTGCAAGACAAAAATATCAAAAACATAGATTTGGAAAGTGCACGTCATATTATTGATTACTATCCAGATGACGTGTCCATCCAGCATTTAGTGAATGAGTGCATTCAATTAAAATCATACTTACTCCAATCTAAGCCAGAGTCTTACAACTCTTGCAGTGACATTTTTAAGATCATGTATGAAAATAAACTAATTGACGTGTTCCCTAATTGCTATACCATTTTAAAGATTTTTTTACTTTACCAGTAACTAGCTGTGAAGCAGAACGCTCCTTCTCAAAGATGTCTTAAATAGAAAATAAATATAGGACAACAATGGCGAACTCTCGACTAAACCATTTATCACTTCTGTCTATAAATTGTGATTTAACAAAAGACTTGCAATGTGATGACCAAATAAAAGAATTTGCAGCACAAAAATGTAGAAAGGTTAATTTATAAATTATAATTTCTTTTAAGAATAAATGCATAATAAATAAATAAAATTATTTTGTTGTTTTTTATTTTCTTTTATACAATGTACATCTCTATTTCGGTTTCTCTCTCACCCAAAGGTTACCTGGAAGAGATTGCTACACAGCAATAAGGTCGCCTTTTGTACAACTAATACTTAATAATATAAGTAATTTAAGTAATATTTATGTTTTTTGTGCAATAAAAAATATATGTATAAGAATAATATATCATTATAGAAACAGTTTTTTGGCATGGCTATTAGTTGAGTACTAAGATAGGCCCCCAAGTAGTTTCAGCCCAGGGCCCCACAAATTCACGATCCGGCCATGCGTCACATTGCTTGTGTGGTTGCTTGTTAAAATAGTCCTGCAGTTCAAATAGTCGCATAAATGTCAGAGAAGACAGACTACCCCGACTACGATATACTGGGACGGCTCACGGCAGTCGTGGTCGCCCAATTGCCTTTTTGAATCAGTTGACTGGGATGAGACCACACAGTTACTAATATTATGACGTAATAAGTAAAGTCGCCAAAAATATAAAAAAGCATTACAACATAATTAAATACTTTTTAATGTCATCTCGTATCGTAACCATGGCCACTACAGTTCTGCCAGAACGTCGAGAAAATGAAAATCAATTTATAAAAGAGGTAGTACCTATTATTACTATATATTTATTTACTAAAACTTGCACAGGTGGGTACAATTCCTTCCTAAAAAACTGGTATACGTGATTGGAATTTTGATTTAAGTCCCCTGTTAGTCAAAGTCAAAGTCAAAGTCAAAAATCATTTATTCAATTCAGGACAAAATTGCCACTTATGAACGTCAATAACAACATTATAGGCCCCTAGGGGGCCAGAACATGTCTCCTTATTTTTTGGGCCCTACTAGCGCTTCGAGACAAGACACAGACAATCTGGCAAGTGCTGAGAAGAAACGCCGGAACAAACTCAGTCACCACTAGCTGCCACACAAAAAATATAAATCAAAATAAACAGGTAGGTACATCAGTTTAGTGCAGGCTGGACTGACCATACATTCTTGTCATCAAGATAGTCTTGAATTTTATAATACCCCTTAGACATCAGTGTAGTTTTGACATGTGACTTAAATTTATTAATAGGAAGTTTGGTAACATTGTGAGGTATATTATTGAAAAATTTAATACAATTTCTCAAGAATGAATTACTTGTTTTGGCCAATCTAAAGTTTGGGACCACAAGTTTGTTTTTGTTTCTGGTGTTAAATGAATGAATATCACTTTTCTTTATAAAAAGATCTAAATTTTTGCGTACGTACATGATATTATCAAATATGTATTGAGAGGCCACAGTGAGTATGTTAATTTCTTTAAAGAAATCTCTCTCTGTTGAAGTCTTTAGGGCCTAGGTACAGGTGTGATAAGGATAACATGAGGTTTTTTGTTTAAATCTTGGATTCTGGGACATGAAAATTACAGTAAATTCAACTTAGTACTTTAGTGGTAGCGGTAACACGTCTTATTATCGTTTGACATAACATAAAACATCAGAAAGAGTGCACCACTTACGAATTAAGCGTTGATCTCGGTTGACTTTATTTAGTTATTGAATTTAATATTTTTAGGTTAATGAGGCATACGAAATGCGTGGTATGCCTATAAATGGATTTTAAAATATTTAATTGTTAGTGTGGAGCTTATATTCAGAAGGTTCTATAGATCATGTTGTCGGAAGTGGGATTATCAAGTAATACAGTGGCGCAATCTTGTGACAGAAAAGGTGCTAGGTATATTATGTTAGTAATTTTATTCTGCCAGTGCAGCTCATTGCATTGGCAAGTAGGTACCTACTTGCTAGCTTGAATCCAACTGTGGTAGTTGGATTAACGAGCTAAAAAGTAGTTTACTGGCTTCTAAGCTGTATAGACCGAAAAAATATCTTTATTATTAGTGTTCAGGAAATAACATTTTATGTATTAATAAGGTAATAAATGCGTAGTTAAGATGTTATTCATTTCGAACAAAACGCAAAGTAACAAGTCCCTAGAATATGAATACACATAAAAAAATCAAAACCACCGGTTATCGAAATCAAGCAAATTACATTTTATGAAAGGTAACAGAGAAAAGCATTATCTACGAGCGGATTGCGTGATGCATGACTCCTTTGCACCGGTTTAATAGATATGTTATCGATGCTAACGTAGGTACCTTTCTTTTCGTATCGAAATTTCGCAATGTGGTCACGCACACGTAAGTTGCAAAAGCGAATGTGAACTTTATTTTCCCACGCGCGTAATTTGGTTGGTAAATAAACAAGTTGTCTGATAGTGTTATCTGTACAATGCGGCAGGTTAGTGTAAGTGGGGGGGGGGGGGGGGGTTACCGTTGCTCCGCGGGCGCCGAGCAGGCCATGCTACAGCTGATTTCACATGTACCCTGCCGCGCTGCGGTGTGCTACACTCGGTCCGCGCTCGCCTCTCGAAAAATGCCGGTTGTCTTGTTGTGTCAATGAAAAAACGTGAATGTGCCTTTGGACGCTTATAAAACTTATTGGAAACTGTTCAGTGAAATATCCCGTTATAGCTGGTAAGTTAACCAAGTTATCTTACATTTCTAACACGAGTATGAATATTAGCAATAACTGATGAACCGGTTAGAGTGAATAAGTAGGTAAAAGTAATTAGCATGCATGGCAGAAAGATACTGTTTTGTATGAATAAACTTAAATGACGTTTTAACTACTTACGAATATTATGAATAATGTTTCCTATTAGGATAATTTTTATGATTAGCTGTACCTACATTGTATACCTTATTGTTAAGTAAGTTTAAAAGATTATCTAATCTGTTTATACTTAAAACTGTTAGTACCTAGGTATCTGAAAAATATCGCATTATAATCCCTCATATATCAAGATAAATCGTACGCATCGAATTATTTAGGTATAACGTCCCTAAAATATGATCATTAAATTCTAATTTTTTTGTAAATTCTTACATAAATATTTATAATATATCTCAATTTTTTTGGAAAATGTAACCTAAATGAGTTTATAAAAGCTTGCAAATTTAGTAACTAAACTGGTGACCAGTGATCGGAATAGGTAGATTGATTTGATGTACTTTGGTAGTGCTAGCATAATATGGATTTGTCTTTTTTTTAAGAACTGATACAAAGAAATCCCGAAATCCGAGAGGCATGTCCATATTAACATCAATGTTTGAGATTAATGATCTCAAACATTCCACCCACTCTCACACACCCCAAATCGATCTACCTATTCCGATCACTGCTGATCACTGTGTTGATAGTTTGAAACTTTTTAATCATTCCAATTAATAAATGTCAATTATCTCGATTTCGAATATTTGACGGCGATTTGCCTACCAATTTTCCCTAAAACTGATTTAATAAAAATGTCCAAGATTATTAATTTAATGATCTCAATAACGTTGTCTCACCTTGACATATGAAGTCATTTAGAAACATTGTACAGGCTTCGCGATGCAAATCACCGTGGTGCATACGGCGTTTTGCTGTGGTAATAATTGCCGTTAGCCGAAGAAATGCACCGGTGTGCAACTTCTGTTCTTATGTGATACATAAGTATATACAGGCTGTTTACTTTTTATATTATTTAATATTTTCATCTTCGGAAAAAAACGTCGAAAGCAACAATTGTCTGCCTAGGCCTACCTACCTTAAGTACCTATTACCATACATACCTACACATGTCACATACCTAACAACAGCCACAACTATTAGAAAAGAAAGATCTTAAATGACAGAGCATGAAAGATCCCGCAAAAAACTGTTGTACAATTATCAACATTGTAAAATAAGGTTAGGTATATCAATCCCCATTTTTTTTTATCGGCCATTGACCTAGCTCTGTCAGAGTCACTCTTCATAGTGAATAGTTAGTTTCTATCAAAAAAGCCGTAGCGCACGCTAGATTTATCAGACCAACTTTACGCAACTATAATAATATCACTGTATAAATATATAATTCACAATTCAAATATTTGATCAAAAAAAATAATTTTAAATTACAAAAGCCTTTTCGCAGTTAAATAATATATTAACATCAAGTGAGTTGGTGTAGAAAATGGCTTGAAACGCTCATAAGCTGCGCACACGCATGAGACCTTAATCATACTGGTTTATGCATACGGACGTGCTGCGTGAAAGATACAAACAACTCTGGTATAAATTACCAAGTAATGAGAGCGGTGGTTCCTCGCCACTCGTCTGTAAAACAGTTGTCCTAGGACACGAGACAGATGAGTGTTTTCCGAACGACAAAAAAGGGCTAATCTCAGAAAATAAACATAAAATACAGACAAATAAACAACGAAAATTGTGTCTTTCATAAAAGATATAACAATATGACTACAACAATGCAACGGTACAACACCACAGCTACATGCCTACGATAACGCAACTATATCGCTACGATATTGGAACAGTGCCGCTACGAAATCGACGCTGTATGAAGACCAAAAAAAAAACTCATTCTTAACCGCAATGTACGACGGTTTGGTTCGGTTCAACGGTTCATCAACTTACTATAAAATTTTGACAATTAATATTAAACTCTTTTTGTTTCGAATTTTTGAAAACCGGTATAAGTATAAATATGCTGCAGAAAACACACCAACTTTCATGAACTCGAAGTAAAGAATTAACATCTTTGTGTTACAAAGTATCGGACAGTGTATTTTGCCAGGGGCTTCTCCTAGCACACCCAGACTCGAGCCAATTTAGAAAATATTCATCATTCACTAAATCGACCCGAACCACCTGGAACGGGAATTGAACCCAGGACTCTTTCGTTCAATAGGAATTACAGCGCCACCACTACACCAATCGAGTCGTCGTTAAGGAAATTTGTCATTTTATAGTAGAGTGCATGAGCCATTTACCGTTAACTGTTTAAAAAGGTTAAAAGCTTACCAAAAGTGTGTGTCAATAAAAATGACCTACTGTCGTCCTACCAAGAGGACAAGCCCAAAACGGGTAGCCCGCCCAAAACGGGTAAATGTTTTCGAGCTTTTTGCATTAGTTCCAAAGTGGGAGTGTAGAGGGATGGCGCGAGAATTGAAACTCGCTTGACCATATATGTTACACTTAAACTAATGCGAAAGGCACGAAAAGACTTCCAACTTTTTTATATGGAGCGTAGCATACCTAAAGTTGTAAGTTACTAAAATTCCGGTTTTTTGGTGTACACCTATGAAACATACGCCAAACGACAGAGAAAATAATTACAAACAACAAATACACTTTGACAAAATGTCGTAAATCTTTATATTAATCGTGATACTTTGTTCAGAATTTCAGTTTGAATATGTAATATTGATTTTTATTTATATATGTTCGTATGTTTCATAGGTAAACACCAAAATAAAGTAATTTTAGGTACTTGCAACTATAGCTATGCCAATAAGGTTCTATTCCTTTTAAAACGTTGACTTGTGCGGGCTACGCGTTTTGGGATTGTCTCTCTTATACATAATGTATATGAGTAAGTAACACCTTTAGAACTGATGATACATAGCCTAAAAGTGTTATCAGACATACTAATTAACAACGCGGTGTTGTGAAACGAGTCATTATTTTCTCAGCTATCGCCTTATCTTTGTGATACCATATTTTCCTGATTCACACGGTCATGATAATGTTTTGTGCCATTTAAATTTTCTAATTGTAAATAGCAATAGCTTAGCAATGGCTTATTTCTTTAACCTCTGAAAAAAACGACTGATTTGATGCTTTGCTTGTTGTGCGAGCATGTGGTCTAAAGACAAAAGTCCGGTTAACCAGCTACTTTAAGTCAGTCAATTAAAGAGAGTATAGTCGTCAAATGTGAACTAGTATGTGGTTTCATGGTACTTAAGCACAGTTCGTCAGAAAAATATTTAAAAAATATGCTAAGAATTTTTTAAACCTACACAATATTCTGAGCATAGCATTTGTTTCAGGTACTTATATTTCAGGAGAAAAAATTAACAAAAGTGGCCTCAGCAGCAGCAGCAGCAGTTGGTCATATTTAAAAAACTGGGTCCTTATAAAGATAAAATTAAACATGCTGTATAAGAAGCGTTTGCTCAGCTGCTTTTGGATCACTAAACTCGAACGCCACGCGATACAACTGAATGCTCATTTCGTTTTTTATCCGCCTCGAGCGCACCTTGCCATACGTGGGAAGCTTGGTGGAACGTTCTACACAATTGTTTCAGTTTCACATGATTTCCTATAGCAAACACGGAATTGGCCGATAACCTGACACATAAGTGCATATGAGACACGCTCTCACAGATAAAAACACATTGTGTGTAACACTTTTTTAAAGAAATCAATCTGTATTTAACTTGTATTTATGTGTTGCATGTGTGAAATACACGCTTTATGCATTAGGCTTGAGATATCGCAATCCCTGTCTGTAAATAAATTTATCTTTGAGACAAAAAAGCCTGAATTGAAAAAACGATTGTCTGACTTATAAAGAAGTCGGTTGAATGAATGAACTGTGAAAGCGGTACAAACAAACAACAAACCTACTTTCACATTTATAATAATTGATATTACCTGTCTATGAATAATAATTTCAACAAAAGCTAATCGCACCGAATAATTATAGTAACAATCACATAGGTATAATACTAACTTACATAGGTACGGTGTTTTCAACAATTTTTTTATTAATCTGTATTCGATGTATGTCGTAACCGTATCAAAAGGCCATTAAGGACTTATTTACGTAAAATAAATGCCGATCTAGACGAGACAAATGTAAGAAACATTAGAGACGCTTTGTGGCTGCAGCTGCGACTCTTCCGGATCTAATTGTCGAATGACCATTTTACTGCTCGTTCCGTGACATGGTGGCTTTTTGTACATTCATTTTAAACATAAATGCACTTTCAGAATTTGTATTATGAAAACATTGTAGGTTTATGGCATTTAGGCATTACTTACACACTGTCTACCTACTAAGATAAAATAATTTTATGACAGAAATAAATGAAATCTCGTTGATATCTTTTTCATCGGCGGTCTGTATTTCATCAATGTATAGCATTTCTTCATGAATCAGTAAAAAGTTTTGGAACAATCTTATGTCCAAAATACCAATAATGTTCGTCACACAATGTTTATTTATATTTTGCAGTAGAGTGGATAAATAGTTTAGTTTATACTAAATGATGAATATTAATATTAGCCAGACACAGTCAACGGATGATACTAGGCAAATATAACATGAGTTTTTATTTTTTGTTCTTCAGAAATCTGTTTCGTTTATTTCTATATTAATCGAGATGTTCACAATTTAGGTATCAGACGCGCTTGGTGCATTCGCTGCGTGGCCGAAGGACACGGCAGCTGTCAATCAAATCAATCAGAGTAGACAAGATGTGCCTGCGATCGCACGATATCGAATCGACCCCGTTACTCCAGTTTTACTCCTCGCTGCCCTCCTCAAGTCGATATCGATCGCTGCGTTTTGTTTGCAATGTTGAAATGCAGCTCTATCTAACTCGTAATGCTATGCTGGATCTGGGTTTTTGCAATGAAATATTAGCGTTTTCAAAACAGCGTGAAATTGGGCATTGTTGTAATGTGGTGTCTGTTACAGCTGATTTCAATGTGGTGTAAGTTTAATTGTATAATGTTTCACAAGGTCTAGCCTGAGTATAAAGAGATTTTATCCATCCATGGATGCTCATGAGAGCCATTACTGCCAAGCGAGGCCTGATAGACCTGGAGGCAATATCCATGCACAAATTAAGGTTAATGTTAGTTCCCACGTAACTGTCATACAAATGTGAATATGTAATGGTCTGACTTTCCTTTGAGCACGTCAATGAAGTCATTTGGCACACATTGAAGGTGATTTTTACTAATCACGGCCTCATCAAGCTTTTTACTTGCAATGCCCTTTCTATGCTAACGTAACTTTTTTATGATATCAAATGCCTATTCTAGTACTTAATATTTTAGAACAAAATAAAACAAATTTTAGGTAACATTTTTTGATGTTTTAGGCAAATAAAACCAATAAAAACCAGCAATTTTAGAAAACTATGGGTATATGTACCTACATACGAGTACCTACTCGTAGATACAGATTACATAACTCGCTTTACTTTTTTGGTGTTTCGGCATTTGCTGGTGTGATTATTACCCTAACACCAACATGTTAACCACGCTTGGAACTGTTTATTTTTTGTGTAGGGATCAGAATGAATGTGTGACACCAGTATTATAACACCGTTGCCTCACTGCCACGCGCCATGCGGTGAACTGCTATTGTGTGAAATTGCCACATTATGGTAGGAAGGATTTGGCAATTGTTAGCATTATCCTGTCAACAGTTTAGAAAGGACAAAATTTCAGTTAAAATAACAATTCATGTTTATCAAACAGTTAACATAGTAGTACTACAAAAATGTTTTGTTCGTTCGGACGTATACATCTAATGAATTGAAATAAACATTTACTTGTGTCAAACTATATAAAATATAAACAACAGAAATGAGCCGTCTAAAATACATGGTTTATTTTAATTGCGAGAATTTAAGAGTTTGACACAAGTACATAGAAGGACGAAAATTTTTCGTAGCATGCCTACAGAAACCGTAATTTCAGGTTGTCACAACTCGATCAGAAAGAGGTCATTTTGTCAGAATTGACTGATGGGTCTAATTGATGTCCAGCTGCGAGTAATAGTACTTATAACTCGGCCGCAGACTGTAAGGCTCTATACTCACTGCGACTTTCTGCAGCTATTTTGTTGCGATTTAGTGTTGCGATGCAGCAGCGGTACAGTTACTGATCATCTACTTTTATACACATTTATGCTACTTTAAACAGCGATACAATCCTGAGGCGTGCAATCGCGAATCGTCTATACTGCCGTCATAAGGATAATTAATCTGACATTACAAAAATCTATAAAAAAGTACTGATTGAGATGTGTCTTATTTTCACTGTTTCCGAATATAAATGTAATTCAATTCGTAAAAAAAGTGACAGATACGTCTCTTTTTCCTTATGACGGCAGTATAGCCATGGCATAGAAATACGGTCGAGATGCAGGTGTTGTAGATAGAGCACCAATGCAAACACAGTCTCCTTCTTCATCTATACGGTCAATCTCGGTTGCGTCCAAAGCCATTGCTTTGGAGCCCAGGGTCCGCTTTCCTTGATTTACTCCTCCACTTCGCACGGTCTTGAGCGTCTCTAGTTGTGAGATCATTGGCACGCATGTCAGCCCTCACGACGTCAAACCAGCATTTTTTGGGTCTACCCCTTTTGCCAGGACCTGGCGGTGGTGGCATGGCCAGACATTGGCCGTACCAGCGTAGGCGAAACTCCTGCAGTTTGTCTGCAATATCACGGACACGAAGGCTACCGCGGATGCGCAAATTCCTCACGCGTTCTTTTTGCGTGAATCCGCACATCGACCGCAGCATATTCAAGTAGCGGCCACGCCACCAATGCAAACACAGTGTCGCTGTTAAAACATGAAACAGCTACAAAACAAAAGGTTGCGAATATTTTGATCAATTACTCGGCGACAACCACACCGCCAGGCGTTTGATTGAAACAGTTATAATCACTCTTGTTGTTGCTTCTAAGAATAGATCGTAAACATATAGGTGCGCATAGTTCTTAGTTCACTCATTTACAAGAGATACATCCACCGATATGCGGTAATTTTGTATCATCTTAAAAAAAAAGATTAGTGATATCGGATGTACGTTTTGAACTTTTTACTGTTATGAAACTACAGAATTAATTTGCAAATTTTATTGCGATGCTGCTCTTGCGCATTTAACATACAGGCGACGCGACTGCATTACTGCGACAAGTCATACAACCTGCAATGTGTACAACCGGTCTGATGTGTTTTTGTTCAGTTTATAAGTGGGCTGCTTCCTGTGAATAACGGTGAATTGTATATCTTAAACTTGTTTATACTACAATGTCAAACAAATTGCTTATTTAAATGAGAAATAATAAATAATTACTACTGGTATTTTAAAAAAGAACGTTTAACGTGTAGCATTTTGGGATATCTAGGAGTACATTAAATGGAAATCATCGGCTAAAAGGTTTGAAGAAACAAAAAAAAAATCGTATGATACTTTTTCGAAACGTAATTTTAATTAAATATTATAATTCATTTTACATAGTAGGTGCCTAGTGTAAAGCCAAAGTGGCACTTTCATTAACGTAGATCAACATTGTTCCTACTTGCAAGCAGAAATTACTAAATTAAACAATCACTTATAATAAAAAAATATTAAGACTTATTTTTGTACCTATACTGTATGCAGCTGGACTTAATCAACAGCATTGTGCGTCATCGTTTTTAATTCATGGAATCTAGCCCATTGTGCTGCTGCCTGGGCAGTGGGCATTAACTATGCCGAATTATCGATAATTGACCTTGAAAATCTGTTAGGATGTCAGTAGGTATTATCAAAGATTTTTGACGCTGTCTATTGAGTACTATCGTATATTATATAGTAGTAGATACGTAGGTAAAAAAAACTGAGACGAGAAAAAGTGCCATTAGCCTATTCGCAAATATAAAATATTTTTTGATATTGGGACCAATAGTACTGTCGTTACTAATATCGATAGCACAAAATGTGGTAAGGAACACTAAAGATGACTTGCAGTAATAACGATATTACATCGACATTATCTATCAATAGTATTACCACATTTTGTGCCATATATAGTCCGTAAAATAGGACTATCGACAGTATCTCTATGATGGCCTCTCGATTGGACGATCAGCACCAGGCCCACAAAGCTAAATACCTGCTTGATAGACTGACAGCGTTCCAAACAAATATAAGCCATTTATAAGCGACTAGTTTTTACTGCACTTGTTTGAATTACTCGTAGATCTTCTATCAGTTATCGTTATAATGATTTTAGCTAGTCTACTCGTACAATACTTAAGGCTGACGGGTGTTCTGCGGTGTCGAGGACTGAAGTTCAAAATTAACTTAGCAAATCACAACATGTAGCTCTAATGGCTGTCTTTAGTGAAACATGTTAGAATCAAACATAGAGCAAATTAATACCATGTAGAGTGCCTGATGAATGATGAAATGCCTTTATTTTGTTCCACAAAAAATACGCCATTATTTAATCTATGACTTGACAGGACTTGTCAGTTCACACTAAATGTTACTGAAAAACCACTAACGTGTTTCGTCGAAAGATGTTCAGTATTGCTACTCCATAGGGTATGTGCTCGATGGAATCGAATGACCGTAAAGTTGTAAATTTTGCATACTCTGTATTCTAAGATGCTAAGACACGTTTTGATATAATAAAATTGATCTATGGTTTGACACGTTTTTCGGCCTAATCTAGAGACCGTGTTAAAATGTATAATAATATTCTATATCTCGGTGGTATCTCTCTCCTAAATTATTAGTTTGGTCAAAACCACATAGTATTAACAGGCGTGGTGGTAAAAATAATGCCAAAACCCGTATAATTACAAAACAATGAACTTTATTTCAGCACTGAAACAGAATTGTGTGTAGGTGGCTAATAATTTTGTTATTTTTATTACGAAAAATTGCTACTTAAATATTTTTTGTTACTAATTATACGTTTAAGTTTTACAACAGTAACTGTTTTATATGGCCATGTAGAGAAACGTTGATTGTATGCAAGAGTAGATAATAATATGGTAACCCAGAAGCAATCAGTATGCTGTTACGTTAATGCATAATGCCTACGAGGAAATAATAATCCAGTATATTTTCGATGGAGTTCCTTTCTAAACACTATGTATATTATATAAACAATATGTTAATAGAATATATCTAATAGAAAAAGTATGAGTACTATTCATCAACACAGTAAGCAAGAAGCCTGAAGTTTTTGAACTTAGTAAATTATACAAAAGTAGGTGTATTTGTATGTTAAAGTTATTTTAAGTCAAAATGCAAACGTTCAGAGATAATATCAATTTCTGAACTATCAACGCCTATATAGACTGTTAATATTTTATTTATTTTTCATACGCAAAAACTACCTGAAAATAAAAGTGAATATTGCACATAGTAGTGTAGCGAGAATGCAATCGAAATAAATGAACCCATCCGGGTTTATGTGTATTTTGCAATGTCAGACGGATGAGTGGTGCTACATGCACTGAATACGGCAGAACAATAACTATACAACAATCGGATCGCTGACGTACATCGTTTCTCTATGGCACATATCGATGTCCTCTTTTTCGAACGACTGACAACTGAAAGGCCTATCCTACTGATATAAATATTGCATATTATATCTATAATAAAGTATATCTAAATTTAAGCAGTACCTACAGATTTTTTGTATTTTCATGACATATTATGTAACCCATGTAAACCATAGCAAAGAATATACAGTAGATAGTTGGCTGTTTCTCCACGCACGCAGACGCCCAAACCGGGTCATGCACACATATTTATTAGATGGCGAAGCTTAGATAGAGGTTTCATAATAATAAGTCCAAAATCCCGTCTAGAGTCGACAATGACCCATTTTGATTTTGAATTGAAAAAATCTAGGATGGGTTGACAGATTATTTAATCGTCTATTAAAAAGACCTTTCATTCGGTAAGATATAGAAGGCAGAAAAGATAAAGGTCGACCTTGTGTCAGATCTTAAATATTGTTATGACTTGCTTGCGGGTATTTTATGTGTACGTGTCACCTATCTGTGCTGTGAATCATCGGAGTGAGCCTACTGAGTCTATCTCTATTAATAATAACAAAATCAAATAAAAATATGCTTACAAATGATTTGAGACTGGTCAGACAACTAAATCCAGCAAAAACTGTGTGTAGGTTTAGCACGTAAGTAGGTAATTAAATATTTGATGCCCAAATAAACCGGTCTAAAAACGAGTCCACCAACAGACGTCTTTCACTTTAGGTAAGTGCATTGAGTTGCATTTGCATATTAAAATGCAGACATAGCATCGTGAATTCGTGACACGGTTTTATTTTAATAACAACAGCACTACACGCTGTGGCTGGAAGTGGAAATTAGTCTCATAAACATCAAACCACATGCTAAATATTAATTATATTTGAATTTTGTTTTTAATGGCAAAGACGATCTGCAACATTTTGTATAACCAATTACAAGTCGATTAGTTCATTGCGTACAAAATTGCCTTATTCTTGTCGGTGCAGTTTTTTTCCATTCTGATCTTTTCGCTATCTTCGTAACTTGCTGATAAGACACGATGTCAAGTTTTACGTCACTTTGTCCATATTTGACCTTCCCTAAAAGTCTTATTTTTTATCGCTTTAATTCTATCTGCTCTTCAACCACCATTTATAAATCATCATGTCGCATCAAGTGCCCTGTACTTCTACAGCTTGTTCGAGTAAAACAGCACGACGTATCATGTTTAAAATTGAAAATGTTTCTAATAACAAATGTGCAAAGAGCAAATGTACACTATATTTTCGTGGGACATTTACATATTTTTATTTTGTCTAGATATTTTAAGAAATTTGGAAGATTGATCATATCATTAATTTATAATAAAGCCAAAAATTGTGTATTTGAAATTTAGCTCCAGCTCTCTCCATTGTTCTCTGTCTTCTGCAACTCTGCTCCAGTATGGGTTAGGCAGATGTCGTCTTTCCATCTTGTTTTGGACGCCCCTAGAACCTAGTTCCATCTCTTGGGTATCATAGGGTGACTTGATTGCTCCATTTGCTTTTCCACTTTAGCATATGTCCTGTCCAGCTCCACTTCAAATGATCTATGCGCGCTATTATGTCTGTAACTTTGGTTTTTATCATTAATTTAGTATTCCTAAAATAAAACTTTTATGCCAACTTTATCTCGTCAGGCCACAGAATAGAACACAACAAAATTTTTATTGTTAAGTGTTAGGCTTGATAGTAGTATATAATAGTAATATATAGTAATAGTAGATAGTAGTTTTTATTGTTTGCCGTGTCTGACTATGCATAGTGTATGATTCAATGTGTCTAAGTGACCTCTATTTTGAAGGCAGAATCACCAAAGAGGGATTATCCTTCACTCGACTCGAGAGTCGTGACATTGAACGGACGTCTACTCGAGGATCAAGACTCATACTTATTTTAATCATTGACGTGACCACTAATGAGCTTATTTTCTATTATTATTTACTTGATCTCATTTACTTACAGATTTGAAAATGAACTTATAAATTATATTTATTTCTTACTTCATTTGAATAAAAAAGCTTGTTTCAAGAGTCAAAACGTGTACTTATCAAAAATAAAAATGGGTTTTGAGAGTTCAAGACTAATAAATTAGACCATTTTTTTTGCAAGTCATATTTATTGATAACTTGCTTATTATTATAATAGGCCCACGTGCTGTCTGTCCTGAAGGTGAGGGACGGGGATTAGCCTCGCTCGTGACATTGAAGGCTAAAGTTAGGGTTGGCAATAAAGTTTTTTTCCATGTTTATTATTATATAGTTATTTTGTTGTCATGTCATGTTTATTATATATATTATATAGTTTATTCTTCAATATGTTAAAAAAAACAAATGATGATCTAACGTAACACACACGCAATGTTGCTGGCGTTATTAGGGCAATTTAAATTGGCTAGGCATTGTCTTAATCCGCCTTAAATATGATTGATAAATTTTATTTAATGCAATGTTTAATTATGTCACTGACCATCAGGTGCCTCGTCTGCTTTTTTGCTTACCAGAGAGCACCGGAATATAAATTAAAGTTTTTACATCATTTTGTCTGTTTATGCTCCAAAACTATGGTGAAATTGATACGACTTTTACTGATATTGTTTAAATTGTCAAAAATATGATGACGTTTGTCTATCAAGCCAAGAAAAATCCCATTGGCTACCCGTACGAAGTCAGGTGGAATAAAATAAGCGAGTAGTCAAACATTTTTTAAATATATTAAAAAGAAGTCAAATGATACCTATATATTTTTTTGTTGTCATTTCACAACCCTGTCCAAAGGCTTCGCATGATGCGCTTGTAATTGGGGAAACCATATCAGTTCCGTAAAAATACTGAGTGAGGTTTTGACTACGCAGTAATCCTTTGACAAGATACACTTGGCTGTCACACAACGTGAAATGACGAAAATTCCAAAAACGTGTTACTTACAAATCTCGCAATAAAACATACCAGTGTGATTAGTTGATTTGCGTTAATAAAACCTACTCAAAGTGTAAATAACATATTTTATTAAATTTTGTCTTAAAATATCTTTTAGATAGCAGACCTCTAAGATAGGGTAGATCAAAAATGATCGATTGTGTCTGTAAAATATTTTATTTTGTGATAAAAAATAAAATTGCAAAAATTGTATAGCAGGTACCTACCGAAGAAGGCAGTGTGGATTTGTAAGCAAATATTTTATGTGAGTATTATTTTCCTCATTTCGTTATTACATTGAAACTAACCTCTGACATTTAAGCTCGTACTTCGCAAGGTTGGTTGCCTAACAAGGCGAATTTCGTGATTTATACGCACTAATCAATTGGTCATGGTATAACATTTTGACAAGCAAGCACTTGCATTGATATCCTTGGACTCTTCATAACTTTAAATAACAAATTGAGTATACTTACTTGTACATACGAATCATAATACAAATATTAAAGAATCCGGTGCATCTACTAGTGGTCAAAAATATTATGTCGAAATAAGTATCAGGTAAAAAAATGCAATCCTGTGAGGTCTTATTGTGAGTTTTGATTGCAATGCATAAATAGATCGAAAAGTAAGCGTAAATTTGTATAGAATTAAGAGTAGCGATTAGGCGGCGCCTCAATAAAACCATATTTTCCAATACAAATCCGGGTTTAGGTCCTCATCAAAAGGTATTAAGTAATTATTTATAAAACTTAAATCATCTGACGACAATTTTCTGTCACGTTCACATAAAAACACATTAATATCACATTAAAACGATTTGTACATACTACGACAGTAAGTCTCAATTTTATCTTGATAGACTTCAGGCAGACAAACAGTTAAAGTAGCAACAATGGCACTTCATTCTGTGTATACTTACTCGTATATGCCATTTCAGTTTTAGGATCACAAATAATTAAGCCTAGAAGAAACCGTTTTTTTTTTAAATCAAATTGTTTCCTCTTACATTTTTTACTCTTGCCGTTTTCAGAGGACTAAGTATTACAATAAACTAGAGGATGCAAGTCGATTTTGATTTATCTGTTAAGAGGAATTTGTCTAATAAACATCCAATTTATGGAGACCGTTATATTTTTGAACGTAGAGCAGTCATTTTGTGATCCTTTAATTCGGTTTCGTCAGATCCACAATCTGGATATCACAGTTCAAGTAATAATGGAAAAACTAAAAAATAAAGTCATCATTATCATCATAATCATAGTACGTCAGTCCACTGCTCCATGCACTCCACCGAGCCCGATCCTCGGCTATTCTTTTGCATCCGTTGCCAGCAGCTTTGCGGATGTCACCGCTACAACTTTCGGAGGACGCCACTATGTTTGACGTCACCCCATTGGCTCACTATTTCTTAGCTTGCTTATTCTTTGAGTTATATCGCAAAAATGAGTAAATACTTCACAGGGGACAGCCACCGAACATTACATTCAAGGGATACCCACCTGCTAGCATAATTGGCATTTACAAACGTATGCTCGCTGACGCGGCATCTGTAGATCTAATTTGACTGTGGCAACAATGTACATAATATTCATTTGAATAGGTAAGCGCATAATTAGGCACTGCAATGCAATGGGATCTCCGCTTGATCGAGCCGGCATTGTTGCTCAATAACCTGTTAAATCATCTATCTGTCTGTCAATGTACATCAATGTAACATGCAGGCTCATTGTAATGATAAAATTAAATAATGACAAAACATTATTTTATTCTGGAATTCATTCATATAACCCAACGTAAGACCAGTCTGTTGTTGTCAATCGCAAAGTTACTTTATGTACATGTCTTTAGTAAGGCCAATGTCAACATTGATTGACAGACATCTACAGCTGATTGTGAATTAAACGGCGATTTATGGTGTGTGTAGTTTAATTGATGTGAATGCTAAAGTAAAAAATCTTCAGCGATAACATATATAATTATGCTGCCACAAAAACACTTCAGATAGAGTTTAGTATTACTATTTGGGCATGGAATAAATTGACGTCTATATAAGCAGGTGTTAGTGCTCATCTAATTGTCATTAATAATTGAAGTCAGTAAGAGAGAGGTCAAGACGTAATGGTGCGAATAATGATGATAAGAGGAACAATATTTGAGCTATTATAATTTGTGAATTGTGTAAAACATGAAATTAAATTGACTGTTTTTGTTGTTTTCATCTGTGCTTTGGTGCTATCTTTATCTGTTTGTGAATTGTTGAAACCCTAATTTATATAGTAAGCCATTCTTATTATTTCTCATCTTCCATTTTCGTAGATATAGTTATACACAGTCCATTTATCCATCACACTATTAATAATGATATGTAATTATGATACAGTTCTTTTAAAAAGATTATAATATAACTTGACCTACTACGCTTATTGCAATACTTATTGACCGACTGAATGTATGCTTTTAACGGAGTAGGTAAGTAAGCAAACTTTGTACGGTTTTTTGGCGGAAGGAAAGTGGATATTCGATATACCCGTTTTATTCCATCGTTTTCTGAGGTCTACGGCAATTTGAGTACGTAATTGAGACTTGCGTCCTCATTTCGGTGGTAATGAAATATTTGCGTGCCTCGAACATCAAAACAACTTGCTGTAAATCAATTTACTCTTTCGCATGAAAAGTATTAACATAAGTAATCATAGAGTAGGAGTCACCGATTTTGCCAATTCAAAATAATTTATGTTTCTACAATAGCAGTCAGAAGCTTGCGTTTAAAAATAGCTATAATATAGATTCGTATCAGGAAATTGATACTTAACAATGGCTAGCAAGTTTCTCAGTATTGCACGCCACACACCGCCGCGCGCGGGCCGTACCGAACTCACCGTTACTAATGATTGATTCACGTATGCTGACTTTTAATAAGCATAACTAGGCAATCTTTTACACACGATAAGATAAATCGACCATATATCATAAACATTTGCCACTGCCGCCAGCCACGCAGGCGATGACGTTCTTTTTCAGCCGCAAAATGGTAATCTTTCGCGTGTAACGCGTCGCTTTAGTCATCGTTTTAATTTAAACATATATATATACCTATACACTTTGGTCCAGTCAGTATATTTACATTATTCACGCTTCTTGTCCGATGGATTTTTTGTTAGTATGACCATTATCATTATTTAATTTCTTTTAAAATAGTTGAAAATGTTAGTTTTGTTATCTCTTCGCTAACAGTTTGAATACCTAGGTACTTAATATAGACTTAGCTCATCTGTGGCCACCACCATAGCATTGGATACAGATCTTGTGATTGAAGATTTCATACCAACGGTTATTTGTCACTTAAGTAGGTACTAGTTAACGTAACAAATAAGCGCAACGACCGCGTTCACTTTTCAATTGATTCATTCCATTAGACGACAATGATGGTTAATGATAATTTAAAGCATTATTTACCCTTGATTGCAGCTAGAAAGTGTTACTTTCTAACGGTGGCTGCAACAATAATCCTCACTTAACTATTTTGAAGACTTTGCATCGCACTGCAGTAGTCTCTCGTCACGGCACAGTGCCAGTCTTTTGTAATTTTTCACGATTCTACCCGTGGGAGGTAAACGGTACCTACAACTAAACGCTTTCCAAAGCGCATACGAACTTTGTTTTGTACTGATTCTACGACTGGGATATAAGTCGTAAGGATAACTCTATTAGAGACGGAACTTACCGAAAGACAAAAATTATTAAACTTTTTTAATTTTTGCATTAACAATACGAGTAATGTTAGTTTATTATGTCAAGGATAATATTTTCACTCGAAAAAAAAAAGTTTTTTTAACTGATCCCATACGTTGAAATAGTTTATTTTTCAAGTGAAAAATATAATCCTTGACAGAGAAAAATGTAACTAAAAGTTACGTATGCGTTAAAAGTTAGTTAGGTATACCGAGTAAATAGTGAGTAAAAATGGTTGTCGATGCTAGCGAGCCGTGCAGTTAATTGTACAGGCAGGCACGCCCTCCTATAATTTACAAAAATTTCTATTTCGCGCAACTGAAACGGCAACAATTAAATTTTAGGAAATATAATAATAATAATAATTTTACCTGCCCAGCTATGCTAACTTCTTTGAGCGGTTTAAAATCCTAAAGTTATTTTCACCTTGTTTTTTGTATTGTTCTCCACTTGCGCGTGCAAGGAAATATTTCGCTCAAGTCAGCACTTTGCAGGCTTGAATTCCTAAGTAGAGAGGGATAGCGATGCCTCCCGCAGACTCTGCCCCCACGGCCCTGAGGCGGTATTAGCACCAACACTCTAATGCTATGAAAGGATTGCATGGCAATGTAAGGTTTCGGTTTACCAACATATTGAATCAAGCTTGTAAGTCCATTGTCTTACACTATAAGCATAGGTACATATGTATGGATAATTGTCTTATCCATATTTAATAATACCGAAAACCTAATGCCATGACGCGAATAAAAAATCGAAAGCGCACGCGATGTGAGTAAAAACTCAAACTTGACAAAAAGAATCGACCAGATTTAGAACGACTTACAACAAATATTGGCGGTTTCTTAACGCTTTCGCTATTTCTCTCGTATTATAAGTGTGAAATTGATTACTGACACCATAAAAGAAATGGCGGTTCACCGATGGTCTCTCTATCTCAGTTATAACCGCCGATACTCAAATTGCCTATAACACGCGGCCAACCGAAACTCGGCGCGGCTCACCGCGGGAGAATAGAGCCCATTATCAGCTTGATGCGTCATTAAAATAACACTTTGCAGTCGTGTACCTCATCTACATTGTACTATTCCAATTACTGGTAGATAATATGACCTTGCTAAGAGGTTCAACACCTTCTAAATTATATAAATAAAATAATTATTTTACAAAACATAAAATAACAGGAAACATTAAGGAACACAATGCACCGATTTACAAGCTTGGGAATTATCATTTGCATAAAATAACAACCATGTGAAAGAAATCACCCGCTTGTCGTTAGGCGAAGAAGTCCTTTAAAGTTGAGATTTAGTTGAAATTCCTTTAACTTGGTTATCTTTTGTCGTTGCTTTATTCTCATAAGAACATTATGTAAGTTCACTTACATGAGTTTAAAAAATCATTAATAATATTTTATACATTGTCTTGTGACGAAGAATGCGTAGATACTCAAACAGAAAAAAAAATTGAAGACATAGACTAGATTTGACTAAGATACCTACGATTGAGAGTAAATTGTTATTGTTAAGTCGCAGGAACGTAGAAAGACAATAGCTTTATGAACGAGCAGCGGTGAACACGTAACGAGACACTGACGATGTTATAATGTAGCTAATTTCCTATTTATTAAGTCACACTAGAGCCCGCCTACTAACATTACATGTCCGCGAATTCGATGACGAGGAAATATTAAATGACTCACGACGAGACACAAACCTACACTCCGTTAAACAACATTTAAGTATTCCATAAAATGGTGTAGGTAGGTATATTTAATATAAACTATTTTAAGCTATTTCACTGTTAGAAATGGTAATTAATCTACTATAATTTATTTAAATTGAAGAATTGATGATTTTTTGTCCGTTCAGTTATAGATGATAAATTAATTCAAATGTTAAATTCGTCGGATACACTACCTAAATTAATTGTGATCATAAATCCAGACCAAAGTAGCGGCTAACTCTATCAACCGTAACGCAGGCAGCAATGTTCGACGACCTCCGTAGCCGAGAGGCGAGCTTACTGGACTTGGTGTCGCTATCTCTGAGGTCCTGGGTTCGATTCCCGGTCGGTCAATGTAGAAAAATAACTTTTCTCTATTTTCTCGGGTTTGGGTGTTGTGGTACCGTCGTCTGCTTTGGCTACTTACCATACGATCAGAACAACGTATGTGATGTTGTCCAATATTTATATTTATATTATATTATATTATATGTTACAGAACAACAAGTGTCCGCTTTTGTTTTGAATAATGTAAACGGCGTATAATTTCGTCATAATTTATTTATTGAGATATTAATATTGTATGCAGTTAAATAATTTAGGCGGAGACATCTGTCACATGTGGCAGTGCTCTTGCCGTGACAAAGCAAATAGTGAAAGTGTCGTGTCGTCTTTCCGTCCGTCGATCACGGAGACTGAGACGTGTTTTTACTTGAAAATATTTTAAACATTACGTTGTATTGTGTGCGCTAATTGCGCATGACGTCGATAATGATGGATTAAGTTCAATGCCTCAGTGGCTACGACCTCGCCGTTTTTAGCGCCGATTGCTACATTGTTGAGTTATCACTGGACAAAAAATTACAACACTTCAGAGATGTTTGATGCTTGTAATAACGCTGATTGTTAAGAAGCGTCTGATCAATAACCTTGTAATTACCATCGGTAGACAATTACAATGTTTATTGGATTACACGATTATCTACGGCTTTGTTTATAAGTACTCGTATAGCCCAATCTAGAATATATCTTTACATTTTTGACTCCCTTAATACCATAGAGCAGAAAATAATTATAAGCGAATATGTAATAGGTCTTATTGCAATTATTACCTCGCAAAAAATACCTAATTTTGTAATTTAAAATAACGTTATATATCATTATGTCACAACAATAATATGCCATAATTTGACCTACTGCTCCGTACATGAATGCAATCAATCGCGATTATTTCCTATTGACATTTTTGCCTAGTCATCTGACTAGTAAGACCGCGCAAAGCCGTAGTTCAAATATTGGAAAATGGCTCTATTACTGCCGCTCTGACACCAATTTGACAGCGTTCTTGTGAAGAAGCTAGAAGCTTGTAGGTACTGGATATTGCATCACGAGTGCTAACTGCATGTTACACTAAAGGTTACACTCTACGAGTCTCAACTGAGACATGGTAACTCACTTGCTAACTAACAATCTGATTTTCTCAAAGGCCGTAATGTATTCGAAAGTTACATTTACTTACTTGAAACACCTTCTGTTGTTTTAACTCGTCACATAATTTATTCAAGTGGTTAAATAAAGATGTTTATCTTCCACGTAGCGAGGTGGGCAATTAAAACGTTTAATAAGTCATTAACATTAATTGTTTGTTCGAGAAAATATTAACGTTGAATTTAAAGCTTTGGCTGGCTACACTATTTACAGAATAGGAATGTTATGGGTTTTTATTTAATGGTATTTTTATCCAAATCATTTACAATGCGTGGTTTTTATGGCATTACAATATCGGAGAAAGAAGCTTAGTTTATTATTACCAAATAATGCTAACTATTACTACGAGTACTAATTCATGAACGTCGTATATAGAAAATTCTAAAGTTATTTGAATAACTAGGTCCTTGCTTATCCGAGTTATTTATAATATTTGCTTTGCATAATAATAATGTGTGAAGATATTTAAGTAGTTCCACGCTTATTCTCACGCCATTTTCTATTGTTAAATACACGTAGAAATCTCAAGGAAGGGACATTTTATCTAATTAATTTAAAACTTATACAAGGTGTTAATGAAATAACGCAAAACTCTTGGGGGCTGGTTCTGGTGCTCAAATAAAACAACTTTGTTCATGGAAATATAAAAAAAATACGTTTTCATACAAACCGATAAAAGCTGGCCGTAGTTTAATAAGGAAGGTTTATTTATTTATTTAGATGTTGCCCCATTTAAAAAGGTTGCTACGTTTAAGCAGTAGAATCACTCCTTAGGGCCTCTTTCACCACTTGCTGATAAGTTCCAGATAACCTATCTGGCACTTTTTTGTCAGCTAATTATTGTATGCGTTATCTGTTTAAACTAGTTCCAGATAGCTTATCCGGCACTTATCAGCAAGTGGTGAAAGTGGCCCTTAGGGTTTTGCGTTATTTCATTCACAGCTTGTATATTTATAAGGAATACTTTGTATAAATAAATAAATAATAAAATCTTTATTTCCAGTAAAATATACAAAAGTCTTACGATATACGGCGACTGCACTAAGCATATTGCTTGAATCGCAGTAGTCAGGCTAGGTTTACATAATTAAAAGTTACAATATGGTTGTATGTAATGTTGTATGGTTCAGAAGGTCTTCTGTTTGCTGGTAGTCCAAGTTTGCTAACCAGTGTTCGACAGCTTTCTTAGCTTTATACAACGAGGCCCTCTTGATGTCTACAATTCGACAGACGGTATTATAAAGTCGCGGCAGGAGAAAGAGTGGATGGTGTTTTGCAAAAGCGGTGCGGGCTGATTGGACTTGCACTTTGTAAATACGTTTTTTGAGGAGTTCCTCGTACTCAGTGGATATCAGAGCCGTTTTGTATGCCATATAACTTACAAAATACCTAACTATTAATACATGCAACCATTACTTTTAGAAGTAGATACTTAATTATGGACGATATTGTTTGTTACGAAAACATTGCACACTTTATCCGTTATGCACATCCTCAATTTTCCAATCATAGTGCGCATGCGACGGAATAAAATTATTTATAAATTCAATACCTTTCCTTTTCCGACATCGTTGACCAGGAAGATCTCTACGTGTGCATACAAATATTCATCACTCAATAGAAATATTATTCAGTTGCGGCCTGTTTAGCCCACGTAGGCCGCAGCACTGGCCACTAAGACAACTAATTTTTTATTTGTTTATTTTACAGTCAACAATAGGCGAGTTGACACTTTTTTAAATAGGTCTTAAATTGTTAATAAGTGTTCCATTAGACCGAAAACAAATTGATTGTATTTTTTTAAGACTTACTCGTAGAAAACTACAAAACTTTCATTTTAAAATAATATTACCTTAACAGATGAAACCGCTGTCAGCCATTTTCAACCGACTTCAAAAAAGGAGGAGGTTCTCAATTCGTCGGTATCTTTTTTTTTTTATGTATGTTCAGCGATCATTCGTTACTGCGTTGACCAATTTCGATAATTATTTTTTTGTTTGAAAGGTAATACTTTCAGAATGGTCCCATATAAATTTGGTTAAATTCTGATGATGGGATCTATAAGAAAATCATCAAACATTGCATAAACTCCGTACCACGCCAACTGATTTTAGTATCTATCTTACCTATATCTCTGCCAAATGTGGACCGATTTTGATTATTCTTTTTTTAATGAATAGCTTATACTTCAAAGATACTATAATAAAACATTTTTGGAAAAAATTTCACCCCTAAGGGTGGAAAAATAGGAAATGAAATCGGTGTTCAGCAGTTAAATTATGTTTGCACTCATAAGATTTGTTTTGATTAGGATTTATCACTAAAATGGATGAAATAAGTTAATTTTATAAAAAATTTAAAAACCGACTTCAAAAAACTAAATCGCTAAAAATAATCTTAACACTTAAGTACCTAATCAGTTACTTTTGGAGTCGGTGCCAGTCAATGAGAGACCAATGTTTTTGGTCTGTAGATTATTTGTGCCATGACGTAGTCTCTCTAGTAAACAAACAAACAACTTAGACGTCTTTACGAATACAACCTCTCTGAATTAATCAAACATGATTTCTAATAGTTTACACAAAAAATATAGTAATTATCATTACTGTATCGTTCGAGAATGAAAAAATACATCAGACTCGATTGACATTTGATCGTTTACCATATGAGTGACGACACTCATGTCGCGATCATGGCTGATAGCGTTTTCAAAGTTTCAAATTATAGATTAAAAAGAATTTTTTTAAATTAGATATTTACAGTCATCTTTTACTTTTAAGTATGGAAATCGATATATTTAGGTTCCTAAAGTCGAATACTGTCTGAAATAATTCTTTGTTTAATTAATTTTGATATGAGTCAACCAGCCTATTATGAGACAATATTTTGTTACTATAATTGTTTTCGTTTGTTCTCTATTATGTCAGCATTGTTTTGTTACAGTTAATTTATACGACTTCCCGAAAGCAGATACCAAGCAAATGTTATGTTTCTACTAGTATTAGGTACAAGTACTATCGTGGGCACTAATTAATGCACGTAATTAATACCTATAATAATGCATTATTATTATTACTTTAATGTATATGAGCTCGACATACGGTATGACAAACAAATCTGAATCAAAAATTTTAAAATGTTTGTACCTATATCCTCTTGTCTCTGTTGTTAAAATATTTTTTTTAGCTATAATGCATTAGCTAAACATCTTCTAAAAGTACATATGAGCATGTAGTACTTTTCTGTCTTAAACTACTGCTCTTGTCTACAGATGGGAGATCGATGTAAAGTGTGAGCCATGCGAAGCGACATGGCTTACCGTGGGCTGTCCCAGCACGTAGAGCTGGACAGAGCCGCCGACCCCCGCGACCGGTTCGCGCTGCAGGAGCTCATCGGCGAGGGCACCTACGGCGAGGTCTACTGCGCGCGGGACAAGAAGACCGGGAGACGCGTCGCTGTTAAAGTAAGTTGTCTATGTCATCACTTATATTTAAATTTAACTGAAGAATACCACCTACATGTCGACAGAGCAGGATGAAGGGCAGGAAGCTTACTTAAGGACTCTAGGAAGTACACTGTGGTAAAAAAATGTTTTGGATAAAGCCCGATACCAGTTTAGGATACATAGGCTTTCTAAGTGATCCAGTTGGGTAGGTCAAATTTTGAGAAGGAGGTCAATCGTCGAATCCAACTCGGCTGGGCAGCGTTCGGAAAACTACGTAACGTCTTCTCGTCCAAAATACCTCAGTGCCTAAAGACGAAAGTCTACAACCAGTGTGTGTTACCAGTGATGAGATATGGAACTGAAACGTGGCCTCTCACTATGGGCCTCATAAGAAAGCTCAAGGTTGCATAGCGTGCTATGGAAAGGGCTATGCTCGGCGTTTCTTTGCGGGATCGAATCAGGAATAAGGAGATTCGTAAACGAACAAAAGTTGCTGACATAGCCCAACGGATAAGCAAGCTGAAGTGGCAGTGGGCGGGGCACATAGCACGTAGAACTGACGGCCGATGGGGCAGAAAGGTTCTGGAATGGAGGCCACGTACCGGCAAGCGCAGCGTAGGACGTTCACCTACAAGGTGGACAGACGACCTGGTAAAGGTTGCAGGAAGCTGCTGGATGCGAGCCGCTTTCAACCGGCCAATCTGGAAGTCACTGGGGGAGGCCTATGTTCAGCAGTGGACGTCCTATGGCTGATATGATGATGATGATGATGAGGCTTTCTAACTACCTACTTGATACAAAATCTATGAAAGCAGCGCTTAAGACAATTTAGACTGGAAGAATCGCGACAGTCAAAATTAATACCCACACGTTTAAGGACAAACTTCTGGATGCCAAACATGTAAGTCAAGTGTATAAATATGATTAGGTAAAGTAAAAATCATCTTTATAAATATTGCATTCAAAATAATAACGGGATGATATAGCAAGCAGTATAAAATCACACTTTAATTTGTACGAGTACATAAACAGATTAATACATCATCAGCTCCTCGAGGAGCAAATGAATGTAATTTAGTTTCAGTGCGGACGTTTGAGCGATTTATTAAAGAGATTAGAAAAACAAATTGAGCAATGTCTGCTATTTACGCTGCATCTCATTATCTCAATATGCATGATTCATATTTATTCCATAAAGGGGTGATCTCCGTGAATAAAAGCAATTAATCAAACTGTTTTATGCACCGCACCGTACCGCAATCAACTGTAACAACGCACATTCACGCAAGAAGATCCAGTTGATTATCAACGCTTCAATTACCGTTTTTATGTTCTAACTCATATAATTCATATATAAATTATGTTATGTAGTAGATATTATGCAATTTACTAGTTATTTTATTAAAGAATAGATTTCCTTATTTATGTTTTTTTATAATAGGATATTTGTCAAAATCTTGAAAAAAACATAAATTGGTACATTGAGATAAATAGTTTACATGATATTTTTCATCAAATTATAAACCGCAAATCACGCCATTTGTAAACGTTACTTATTTATAGTAAGTAAAAAGAAACATCCCATAAAATTCCACTTTTTGTATTGAACCAAGCAAAGTTAAAATAAAAGGAGAATAGGCATCCATAGCCTTTTATCTAACTAAACGGGACATTTTATTTACGATAATAACCAGACATGTAGGCCTTATAAATAATGCAATACCTGCAAGAAAATAGCAAAAACAACGTTGCTTGGTATAGATTTTGTATGAACGTTTGCAGGTAAATAATGGGTCAGAGTATTACTACTATAGAGTGTATTGTTGGTACGACTTTTAATTGATTGTGTAGATGTTATCTTAAAATACGGCATTCGTGCCAAGGCCGTAAAAACAATACACGGTTTGTTCGCTTAGCCTCTCATTTTACACTACCTAGTGTCAATGTTTGTAACAATGTCCAATAGATAGATATTACTTAGATCTAGTTTATTAAAAATATCTTTAATTTTCTCTTTCTAGATATTAGAAAATATAACAGAAAATATTGAGGAAATTGAAGAGGAGTTTTTAGTTTTTCGTGACCTATCCACTCATCCAAATATTCCAGAATTCTTTGGTCTGTTTCTAAAACGTGGCCTATCAGCTGATGACGATCAAATATGGTTTGTTATGGAAGTAAGTTTATACGGTTTTAAAGTAATTTTGCCGTTATTTTACTCAAAGATGTCTAATAAATTGAGGTTAATGAATGTTCCAGCTTTGTACCGGTGGTTCAGTGACCGATTTATGTGCTGGGCTAAGAGCTCGCGGGAGCAGCCTCACGGAGCCGCAGCTGGCGTACGTTCTGCGCGGCACTGTGCGCGCCCTCACGCATCTTCACGCGCACCGATGCATGCACCGTGACGTCAAAGGTCACAACATACTTCTCACCGAAGATGGCGAAGTAAAACTTGTCGATTTCGGAGTGTCCTCGCATCTGGCAGCGACAGCTGCTAGGAGAAATACGTCCGTTGGAACCCCTTATTGGATGGCTCCTGAAGTAAATTTAAACAATGAATGCTTAATGCATAATAATATTTGAAAATAAAAATAAAAATATGTCATCCTTGTCTATTTCAGGTTATAGCATGTGAACAGCAATTAGACCAATCGTATGACTGCAGGTGCGATGTCTGGTCAGTTGGTATCACAGCGATTGAGCTAGCTGAGGGGGAACCTCCATTGTCAGGGCTACATCCAATGAGAGCTTTATTTCAAATTCCTAGAAATCCGCCACCATCTTTATCTCATCCAGAGATGTTCTCACCTCAACTAGTAGACTTCATAGCTGATTGCCTTATCAAAGATATGAATCAAAGACCCTTTGCGAGGGAACTTCTTGAACATCCACTGCTCCTAGCGGTTAGCGCGTTCGAAGACAAGGTAATTTTAATTGAGCTTCTTAATTTTTTTTAGCACCTTCATTCTTTCGGTTAAACGTTTGATTTTAGTTGTGAAGGTACGCCATAGTTTCTATCAAAATATAAACAGCGATTATAAGGATAACGTTTTTGTCTATATAATAATAGCTCTATAAAAGTTATTATATGATAGCGCACTTAACAAATACTATATTGTACACAATAATACAGAGTATTACGTATTTATTCCAATAACCAATAAACCAATAAAACCAATTTATTTCTGTAAATAGGCCTAAATTAAGCTCTTTTACACGTCCCAATATAATTTTTTACCCTACCACTGCTTCGGGACAATATTGTGGCCTAGTGCCGAGAAGAATCAGCGCAAGAAACTCGGTCACTATTGTCAGCCTCTTTTTAAATAGTGTGTTTACATTACAAGATAAAATGAACCTGTGCGAGCACGGCAGTATTTAATTCCATACATTTTTATCATTTAAATAGTCATTTACAGTATAATAACCTTTTTTCATTAAAATCATCTTGACATGCGATTTAAATTCATACATAGGCAGTTCAGCAATGGACTGTGGTAATTTGTTAAAAAAGCGAATACATTTTCCCATAAACGAATTACCCACTTTATGCAGTCTGAAATTTGGAACGGCAAGTTTATCTTTATTCCGGGTATTAATATTATGCATGTCACTCTTTTTAGGAAATAGATGCAGGTTTCTGCGAATATACATGATATTTTCATAAATGAATTGAGAAGCCACTGTTAGTATATTAATTTCCTTGAACAGTTCCTTCAACGAGTCTCGGGGTCTGAGGTCGTAAATTGCCCGTACAGCTCTCTTTTGTAGCACAAAAATAGATTCAATATCTGCTGCTGAGCCCCATAATAATATTCCATATGACATTATACTGTGAAAATAGCTAAAGTACACCATTCATCATGCCATGATGCTTTTAGATCCGCAAAGAACTTCAGGCAGAGATAAAAAGGCAAAGAGCTGATGGCCGCAGCTGCCGAGCCCCAGACGCAACCACCAAAAGAGGAAAACTCAAATCTCATCGGAAAGCAAGAGCAGAAAAAATGTACACTGACGACTTAGCCACGTTGGAAGTTCTTACAGAAGACGCTATTGTAGAACAACTACAAAAGAGATACAATGAAAATCAAATATACACCTACATTGGAGATATATTGGTCGCAGTCAACCCTTTCACTGATATCGGAATTTACACGACGAAGGTAAATGAAACTTTGGTAAGTCAATTAAATCGGCGTGGAGAGAAAGTTGCTGACCTTTACTTTAGCAATAACTATTGACTCTAGAATGAACCTCTTTCAAGTTTTAGCATTTAGCATAAAATAAAATTTAAAAAGTATGTAAGTATGTAACTTTTTGTTTTAGTGTCTACTTTTGCATATTTCAGTAAGGTCACAGTCGTTTACACTTCTGAACAATAGCCGTCACACTTTTCTCATGAATATTATTTCACACTCCTTATGAGCATTCGTTGTTCTGCCGGAAAACAATACCACACATCATAAATCAAAATGATAGTAACGCTTTAGAAAGACAGAAAAGAATCGTCGGAACTAGCGGCTTAAAGTCGGCAACGCGTTACGGTTATTTGAGAGAGACGTTGTTTAACAGACCAGATTAAGAACCTGATTAAACCCTACGATACGATTATGTTACTAAGGAATGACATTATTAGAAGGTATTATACAAGAAACAAGTTTTGCACCGGATTTGTAAAGCAAAATTATTATAATTTTTTTACATCTTTTTATTTAATTTTCACATGCAGCGAGGTCGATGTACAGTTTATAATAGACAACCCTTCAATTGCTGTCAGAATATTTCGTTCAGAATAGATATGCGGCAGAATATTGTGACTTCAACCTCGTCATATTGTTACAGAGCCAGCAAATATACCAAGGTCGATGTCGATCTGACAATCCACCTCACATTTACGCGGTAGCTGATGCCGCTCACCAAGCACTCATGCACCAGAAGCAGCACCAGGCTATAGTCATATCGGGGGAGAGCGGCGCGGGCAAGACCGAATCAGCCAACCTTTTGTTGAAGCAACTCGTATTTTTATCAAAAGTAAATATTGATATTTATTCTCCTTTCTATTGAATATGAATAAAATGAGAATTATCCAGACTAATGTTAACCATAAATAACGAGTTTTGTGGTTTGCATTAGTTTGGATAAATCCATTTTTGTGGCCATTGATATGTAGTAAACGAAATCACATAAAAATAAGCTGTTTTCTCATTTAACACTAATAAAATAAAATGTTATAAAGTTATCAAATTAATAACGATACTGATATGACGTAATTAAATTGAAAGGGACTTGATGTAATAAAAATACCTACTAGTAGCCGTTCCATTATTCTGCATTATCTTGCTAAAAATAACAAAGCTGTACTCACTAATGACGTGTTTTGCCAACAAAGTTATCCTCTAGATCATCACGACAATGAACATTGGCATTGAACTACTAATGGATGTCCCCGTAATGACCGCGGTCGAATTTCGTGTTAATGGTAAAACAGCTACGTTAGGTAGTAGATATTGTTGTATAGTATTGTTGTTCGTCTTTCTGATGTCCATTAAAAGTTATGTGTGATGGTAAATCGTTCCTTTGATATATTTTTTATTTCAATAAATGTATAGGACCTATGTAACTTGTGTTACCTGCCCGCCCGTCGGCTTTTTATATAGTGGACTTACATAAACCCTGCATTGCCCATCTGTGTTACTGATAATAATATTAATAAAAACTTAAACTAAGAACTATAGGTGGTTCTTATTAATTCGATACTAGCTTAACCATACTACATTGTTGTTTGCAGACGCAAAATCGCAACTTAGAAGAGAAGATCCTTCAGGTGAATCCGATCATGGAAGCTTTTGGTAACGCTCGTACTGGTATCAACGCGAATAGTTCTCGCTTCGGGAAGTACCTTGACCTGTCAATGATGAGAGTTGGTAGAATTTCCGGAGCCAGAATGTCGGTGTATCTTCTAGAACAGTCTAGAGTCGTGCATCAGGCTTTGTAAGTAGTTACTTGCATTTTGCATCTATTTTCTCGATTCGTAGTTACCTACCTAGTCTGTGCTTTCGATTATCTGAAGCTCTAATTTATACATGTTTTTTTTCACAACAACTTTTGTGATTCTAGCCCTAGATTTAGCTGTATTTTGCGTTTTCTAAAACTATGATTCAAGTAATGATTTTTACAAAATGTCATGAATCAATTCATTCATTTTTTAATATCGACATCTGGTTCTGAATTAAGCTGTTATCCTGGATAGGCCTGCTTAACTCTACTATTTTATGTAAACCGTATCTATATGTATGTACGGTATAACCTCAGGTTAAACTGTGGTTTGATTCCTAATATTTATAGAATCTAATATCCCTTGGTAAAATCTGACAAGAATAGTACAACACCATCTATTGAGCAAGTATCGAACTAAATACCAAATTGTATCTCCTCCCTCATGGCTTTGCTATTCCAGTAAAATAGAAATAACAAATCCGACAGCTTCCGATAGGTGGTTCCTTTTCAATTTTATGACTTATTTCCATAAAATGTTGCCAATATAGATTTTTTTTATTTTTCGGCTGTTCCTTTGAGTTTTTTCGATCTTTCTCTTTTCGTAAACGACGCTATCAATGAGGCGAACAAAATAAATATTCAAATCAGTAGTATCCAATCTCCAGTTTTTGCGAGACTAACGCTGCGTTCGTGCGTTGAATTGATTTTTATTTTTAAGTACCTTTCTATAAAAATATTTATTACTCTCTCTTTAATTTTGTTCATACACATGATGCCGTCTTAAATAATAAAGACCTAAAAATAGTATTAATTACAAACTAAAGGGGCGAAAGCAACTTCCACGTGTTCTACTACCTATACGACGGGCTTGAGAGCGATGGCCGCTGGAGGAAGTTCTACTTGGATGAGCAGCTCAAGTCGCGGCACAGGTACCTGCAGCCGCTCTCCGTCGTGCACCGCGAGCACAACGTGCATCGGTGGAGGCAGCTCAACCAAGCTTTCAAGGTAAAGATGATTAATCTTTTAATATCTATAATAAGTACATAAGAAGTATATTTCAACTCAAAATTACTAGTAGTGTGCTGTTGGATAACTAGTAGATATGTTAATATGCATCATTATTAGCCTATTTTTGTTTTCAATATTCGGTACTTTGGTTAATTGAATTGATTAATAATCGCGTTAACAAAGATATTGCAAGTATCCAGTAAATCGTTGAAAATACATTGTATTGGTAAACATCTGATTTTAAAATTTAATTTTGTATCAGGTCGTAGGGTTCCAAGAAGACGAGGTACAAATAATTTACAAAATGCTGGCAGCTATTTTGCATCTGGGCGATATTGAATTTGGGGAAATGGCTGGCGAAGACAACACAGATAACAGAGCTACTATCATCGACACGGCGCCACTTCATCGAGGTATTTTTTAAATTCAGTTAAATGAAATTAGTAAAAATAAAATGCAAAATATAGATAATTTAATGTATATATAAGATAAAAGAACAAAAAAAAATGTAATCAGCAAAAATAACCTTTTGCTACATATTATTAGACACCGCATTTCCGTCTACTAGAGACGCTAATTTTTATTTACATTTTTTAATAGCATCCTGCCTGCTTGGCGTGGAGACTGCAGACCTTCGTGAGTGTCTTACAAGTAGCAGCGTGGTGGCCAGAGGAGAGACCATCGCGAGGCATAGTTCGCCCACTGAAGCAGCCGTAGCAAGAGACGCCACTGCCAGGGGACTCTATGCTAGAGCCTTCGATAGGATCGTGGAGAGAATCAACGCTTTACTCTGCCAGAATAGACCTCACTGGTAAATATTTCTTTCAAAATATTTTTTAGTAAACGAAAGACAATTAGGTAGAGTAGACTGATCACACAAGAGGTGATTTTTTTATTCGATGATAAAATTGCTGTTGGCTTTGGCTACATCAAACTGTACTGTGTTTTTGTCTTCAACATTTGGATCGTTTATTTTTTTTGTTACAGCAATGAGCAACTATCCATTGGGATACTTGACATCTTTGGATTCGAGAACTTTACTAAAAACTCCTTCGAACAGCTCTGCATTAACGTGGCTAACGAACAAATCCAGTACTACTTCAACCAGCACATCTTTACCTGGGAGCAGCAAGAGTACATGGCTGAAGGAGTGCCAGTAGACCTGGTTGAGTTCTCAGATAACAGACCAGTACTAGACATGCTCCTGTCTAGGCCTATGGGACTATTGGCTCTACTTGATGAAGAAAGTAGATTCCCAAGGGCATCAGATAGAACTCTTATCGGTAAGAAATATAAAGTCAATTTGAAAATTATGCACCTTTATATCCAAATTTAATTACAACATGAAATAGAAATAGTAGAGTTTTACACTTCGTTAACTAGTAATCAAACTCGTTAAAAATGATAATAGGTAGTTACAGTCTTCATACATCGGGCATTTTTACTAACCAAACTGGATAATTTTTGCTAATGTTTTGTAACACATGTGCTGCATTTTTAGATGTGGCATTGTATAAATTGGAACATGAATGTTTAATAAATGCAATGTTTCTTGCAGAAAAGTTTCACAACAATGTAAAGAGTAAATATTACGTCCGGCCAAAGTCTGATGCAATTTGCTTTGCCGTACATCACTTTGCGGGCCGCGTGGTTTACCAAGCAGACAGTTTCTTGGAGAAGAATAGGAACTTCTTACCTCCAGAAGTTGTCCAGTTGATGAGACAGAGTCAATATGACATCATTAGATTTTTGTTCCAATGTCCTATTACTAAGACTGGGAACTTGTATTCACCTCTACAAGGAGACATAGATTCAAGATCTTTAGAAAGTCCTCTAAATGGAGATTCTCGGGTAAATAATGTATACTTATTCGATTTTTTAGCTACAATCAGAGAATATAACACAATAATACTGCTACGATGTAAAGTAAATAGATTAAAGTAAAAATATATCAGTAAAGCAGAATTGGAAATTTAGGACCAGTTAATACATATAAAGTTCATTGATAAAAACACCGTTTTGATTCTAGGATCGATTTAACAGCCGAGGTCTAGCATCGCAGTCACGAGCGCAACAGACCGTCGCCACTTACTTCCGATACTCACTGATGGAACTGCTCCAAAAGATGGTCAGTGGAACTCCACAATTCGTCCGCTGCTTAAAACCCAACGATTCGCGATCCCCGAAACATTTTGACACCACAAAGATATTGAAGCAACTGAGATACACAGGCGTATTAGAGACGATTAGAATAAGGCAAAATGGATTCTCCCACCGCCTTACGTTTGAAGAGTTTCTTAAGAGGTTGGTGTTTTAAATTTTTCATAATCAGCGTTTTTTTTTAAATAAAAATAATTGCATATCATTTTCTATTTACAGGTATAGCTTCTTAGCATTCAGTTACAACGAGGAAGTGAAGCCAAACCGCGATACATGTCGTATTCTGCTTATGAGGTTAAAAATGGATGGATGGGCTCTTGGTAAATCGAAGGTATTTCTTAAGTACTACCACGTCGAAGTGCTGGCACGGATTTATGAAGAACAGGTAACATTTGTTCTTAATTTTCTGACATTGGATGTAGTTTACATTTTCAATTACAACACAAGTGATTCTTTGAAAATAAAATGCTACTGCTAATATAGTACCGATAGTAAATTATACCAAAAAAAACAGTTGAAATGATCGTGTAACCATCAAAATTTACCATGTAATTTGAAATGGCAAGTGCGTTGCGTAGATACAGAACACATTAACATGACTTTGTTTTATACTGTACATAGTTAAAAGAGCGAGTATCTGATACTTATTAACCCTTTAAATGAGTTATTTAATAACAATACCTACGAGAACCCAGATCACGTATACTTCAGGAGTAGCACAATTTTACATATATCTTTGTAGATAAGAAAAGTAGTGTTAGTGCAAGCATGCGGCCGCGGCTGGCTCGCTCGCCGCTACTACCAGCGGTTGAAGGCGCAGATGGCCATCTCCGTGCTGACGCTGCAAAGACACGTACGTGGATGGCTCACAAGGAAACGCCTGCAGGAGCGACAGAGACAGCTAGCACGGGAGTTCCAACGGGAACAAGAGAGCCAGAGGAGACATCAAAAGCCGGGTTCGTCCAATATTGCTATTGGTCAAACATTGTTTTTATCTCATCTGTATATGCACCATAAGAAATTAAACGCCAATTAGCAATATGTTCAGGAAATTATATCATTAAATAAGATGCCTATAAAACCCTGAATTGTAACTTAATTACTTGATTTACTTAAATAAAACGTATAATAAGGTACGTGTTTACCTAAATGTTAAAATTCCAAGCATTCCATTAGGATTTTCAAGTTGATTATAATTTCTTGTCCTAAAATGACTATAAAATGACCTAAAATGATATCGAGTTTTTCCACAGGTGTACCAAACAAAAACAAAGCCATGATGAAGGCAAAGGTCCTGCGCCGCATGACGTCAGACGACAGCGACAGCAATGAGATAATATCCGGCAACAAGGAGAACATCGACACAAATCGGGCAGCAGTTGTTATACAGAGTCGTAAGTGCAATTCCTAGTAAGCGGTAGAGTAAATACGTCGGAACAAGAAACTTGTGTTCCAATATCGGAGTTCAGCAGAACTTAGGCAAAGTTGGTGGACTCATTTAAATAGTTTTACCGCAAAATGAGGTCTGTGTCCAAATTGGTTTTATACTTTCAACTAGAAAGTATCATTTAATTTTGATTGAAAACTCTACTATTACACAAAAAAGGTTACTTCTAAATAAGGTAAAAACAAAACACTAGTTAAAAATATTTTAACACGGTTGTATCGGATCTTAGGCGCTATGCACATGGAGCAACTTTTAGTTTCCTATTGTGACAATCGGCAACTTGCAACTTATAAGGTAAATGTACAGCGACAATATACGCAAGGCTGCGGGCAATGGATGGAAAATAATAGCCAAAAATCGGGCTCAGTGGCGTGCAATGGGAGAGGCCTATGTCCAGCAGTGGATATGTCCAGCAGTGGACAGACGTAGGCTAATTATGATGATGATGATAATGTATTTAAAAAAAAAGATAATTTTAAGCAACTCTGCTCTGGCCAACGCAGCTGATGCCGGTTGCCAATTGGTGATATAAATTGCCCGTTTAAATAAAATATATTATTTAAATTAATAATTTTTAATTGCAAATTTTTACTATATGATGAGTTGCTGGTATCGGAAATAAACCAAAAACTCAAAAAAACGTTGCGAAAAAAAGAATTTTTTTTTTTCTTCTAACAGATTTCGAAAGTTGATTAAAAATTGCAGCAACGATTTCGATTTTCTTTTTCCCTAAATGTGTTTTTGTGAAACTAACACATGGAAATTGATGTTCATGTTATATAGATTACATGTTTTAGGTGTTTCGATATCTGGAAACTGAGGATAATAAAGCCTAATTACGATTGACATTACCTACCCCAACGCAGATTTCCGCGGCTACACCGCCCGCCGCAAGTGGGCCAAGGGGCGGGCGCCGCCGCCGCCGCCCCAGCACGCGCCGCCGCCCACGCCCCAGCTCATGCAGCAGTACTCTGTGCAGGAGCGTGCTGCACAGCTGCAGACCTTTGCAGATCAGGTACGTAGTAATTAGTAGTAACAAATGTTTGTCAAGTTCATGAAATAAGTCAAGTAGTCCGTTAAGACAAATTGAGTGCGTGCAAATACATCAGATCTAGATCTTCGTCACACCTGCTTGCTTATTATTTGTGTAACATTAGCAAGAAGAAGGGTGCTGATTAGGCTACGTACGCTACTACAGAGCCCGCCGAGTTCTAATTAGGTTTCATTTACATATTCAGTTTCATTAATACTTGAGGATACTCAGTACCTACAATTACTACAAGAAGCCTTTTTTAAACGATGGTATTTTTTTTTTCAAACCTACAAAATAAGAAGCTTTCGTCCAACACAGCACACCAGCTTAATTCGATAAAATGTGTTTATGTTGTTTATGTGCATTATGTTTTGGAACAAGTATGAATTAGTGCCGTCTGAACCTTTTTTTTTATGGATTCCCGACTTAATAAATAAACAGTTAAATGACTAATGAATGTAAGTAATGACTACTACACCAAAACTAATTGAACAAAATCCTCAGGTCCACAACAAGAACCAAGAAGTCCACAAAAATCTCCGTCGCAATAAACCGGGCATCCGGCTGCATGACGTCCAGAGGCCTCCTGACGAATACCGGCCTCCGCCAGGGTTTACCCTCGTGCCTGCTATCGTGCGAGGGCAGCCTTCACAGTTAGAACAGGATGCTAGCAGACTTTCCAGGTTATTATAAAAGCTGTTTTCTTTATCAAAAAGAATAGCGGCAAGTGATAACCACAATCGAGAAGTAATTCTGCGACTTTTTTTTTCTTAAATGGTAACCTTGTCCATACACAAACACCTAAATGTTAGGAATATATCCATTTTATGTCCATCAAATAAACGCGACAGTTTAATAAAGTGTTAACTTGTGTTACCTAAAGTTATTAAAATAATATTTTATAAAATTTGAAAATAAATAAGTGATTGCGCTATATTGAGTATAAAGTTCCTGCTGTAATCAACGTCCTTTGAAATTAATATTTATATACCACGGTTTCTAAAAGGATGATTGAATAGTTAATCGCCTATCAAAACTAACGCTTGTGCCGTAATTGCATAATCAAGAATTCAACAGCCAATTACAACAGCTCACATAAGGTTTCACTAGTTAATAAATTGTACGACTAATAGTTCTATTTAATATTTAATACAACCAAAACCTTTCTGAATTTCTATTTCTATTACGACGAAAAAAAACGACGTGATTTACAGAGTTTACGTAGAGTTAAGGCGCAGGGTAAGGACACGTATAAGAGGTGTTTTTGTACAAGATTTCTGGCAAAAATACTGGATATAGTTAATATATCATGTAACTTATATGTTGATGTTTTTCCTGATTTTTCTAAATACTAGTTATTATTTCTTATAAACACTAAAAAATATTTCAAAGTACCGCGAATACCGCGGTCTCTTACACATTATGATTTAAACGACGTTTTTGTTTAGTTTGAAAGTTGGTTTAGTTATTAACATTCGTGCAATTCGTGCCTTTAGGTTTTTTTTTTTTTCAAATAGTCAACAAATTAAGAATTATAAGATTTTTTTATTAAAAATAAGTAAAAGTAGGCGCTAACAGTAAAATCAATGGATTTAACTGTTAGCACCTACTTTTCCATGAGCGGATATTTTGCTCGCAATGATAATCTATTTGCACAGGAGCGCAAAGGATGGATGTTTAGTCTGCGAGAAGCATTTGTACTATCTTAGGCACGTAATAGATGTCGCGCAAGTCGACGCTAAATGCTCAAGGTCACTTGCCTTACGTCCGTCGCCTTAAAAACAGAGCTGTAATTTGCATATGATTTAATGAGCGAATATATTACATGATAACTAAGTTATTCTACATCACTTTGCCATGCTTTCGTTACGGAACGGTTACCAGTCCTTCGCCAGAATTTCTGGAAAGCCCAGCGCGTCCCTGGGACCAGCCATTGCTGAGTAAGAAAGACTTTGAGATCAAACCCACAAGGTTTGTTGTAATATTTATAAAAACATGTATTTAGTGTTTTCAACATCCCATTGATACATTTTGTTATAGATTACATTTGAATTACTTCATACCTACTTAAACATAAAATTCAGTTGTTATCCATTGCGAAATTATAACAAATTTATTGTAATACCTACTATACGATTACATTTTAATTTATATAATGCTTTAAAAATATTATTCTAAATTTCGGGCTTTATGTCCTATTTGTGACAAATGCACTTGTGTTTCTAAATCTATAAAAATGATTTGAAAAGTATTTTAATTCACATTACAGATACCAAGCCTACAGCAATGAGCACTGCGAGGACAGACATCTGCAAGCGAACCAGAACTGGCAGAACTTGCCGTGTAGCCGGCAGTGCGGCGGCCTAGTCAGGTACAGCCCTCAGAACGAGTTCGCGCGCTTCTGGCCTTGATACTAACGCCTCTTCTCTGACGCATGCTTTGCCGGGTGTAGGAGAAACGGGTATGGTGTAGTTTGGAGTAGGATAGTGCCTCTGCTTACTAATGTGGCTAACATGTATTTACTTTATTGTGTATGTTAATTGGTAAATAACAGTAGGTTAAAACAATATCAGCCCCCCGAGCATGTCTACCAAAACACGATGATGTAGCGATATATCGACACCAACTTTAAAAATATGATAGATATAGCCGCCATTTTGATTTTTTATCGAAACAGGAATCTTAATATGTAACGGCGATTCAACTTAACGGCTATATCTATCACATTTTTACAGTTGGTGTCGATATATCGCTATATCATATCATATCATATCGTGTTTTAGTGCTCATGCTAGGCAGGCTGGTGGAGATAAACGTTATATTTACGAATTAAAGTCTTATTAGGATATGCTGAACCTAAGAAATTTAGTCAGACAAAATATAAAAAAGGCCGTAAACACTTTAATTTGTAAATAAAATTGGCTGTTCACGCTAACCATTGATATCAACATTACTTAAAATAAAATAAAATTTATGTTCACATTACTAAGCTCCTGCCTAACTTTTGAAGAACCCTTGTCATTAATATCGAGAATGATGAGTGTTGACAGTAATTAAACATCGTGATATATTAAAACATTGTTTTTATAAACAGCAACAAGATTAACGAGCTGGTAAAGCACGTCAAGAAGTCGGAGGCACCTCCGCGGCCGATCTACAACCACGCGTACGACCCTGAATCCGATTTCCGCAAGATCCTACGCAACTCGCCAGAGATCCTCGCCACTCCCATATTTAGTTCAGATGACGACTACACAGAAGGGCCATTCCGTTTCAAGCAACTGCTTAGGCCCACCTTGGGCCCGACCGAGAGCCTCCGCAAGAGGAAAGTGCGGAACTCTCCCGGCCAAAGCCCGTGGATGTCAGATAGCTCACAGGACAGCACTAGCTCAAAACAGCCATTGTATAACAAACGCCGCCCACAGATCAGCATGGGGGTTTATTATAATTAAAATTACTGAATTTTAACACTACCAAAGTGTCTTAAATACATATATTAAACAACTCGAAATATATTTATGCCTCATATTAAGAACCTCTTGCTTGTCAGCTTTTCGAAGTCAGAATCGAAAAGAAGCAACCGATCGGTTTTATGTGAGGGGTAATTTAGTGTGTCTTTAGACTCTTCTTAATGACCTTTTATTTCCTCTAGCCTTAAAGAGAAAGTCAAATGTATTTATTCAAATTGTTGATTTGGTATTATTTTAATTATATTCCTTAGTTCTTACTTATATAGCTGGCTCTACCTAAACAAGTGGGTAATTTTAAGCTTATAAACGTTTTAACGTTCAACGAGAATTTTAATTAAAATGGCACGAATTTTATTGATTGATATTGTATTATAATCGCGCGCGGGTCTGCTGTTTCCGTCAATGCATAATTGTATGAAAAACCCATTGAAATTTTACTAATATTATTAATCTTATCCACATTAATTAATTAACCGCGGGTGTGGATGTAAACACCTGTCATTCGATCCTATTTATTCGCAGACAGATTTGAAATTCAATGAATCCAGTTCGGTGGCTGGTTAACAATGTCCAGTCAACTGGATTTGAATAATTAAGATAGCCTAGTGTTTATTTTCCAACTCCATGATAATATTCACTTAGTCAATAAATTGTGAGAATTATGTTTTAATCGTGTTGATATAACGATACTTACCTATAATAAAATAATTTTAATTTAAGTAAAATAATTATATTTGAACTGGACCACCAATATTATTTTAAATATAAATATTAAGTTTAATGATGTATTTTGTTGCGAGTATTGTAATGTCATGTACGTAATTCTTCATAAATAAATTACCAAAGCCTTAGATAATAGTATACGTTTTATGTTATTTAACTCTGTGGCCACATTATATATTATTCCTAAACTGTAACCCTGTTGTAACTTCTTTCCGATATGTATCAGTATTATAGTTTATGTATAGGTACAATAGGTAGATAAGAATGTATAAATCTAAAAATAGATCTCAAGCTGCAGTCGGTTTCATGGAATAATTTGATAATGCCATCAAATGTAGTGGAATGGATCATTGACAACTTTTGTGATAATGTGCCAATGATTAATAATAAGTTTAATAGTTATCTGTTTGAGAGTTTAAAATAATAATAAATGAAAATGCATTCAATACTTATTTTATTTATTTAACCCTAAGTAGCCTAGAAATTCCTAGTAGGTAGGTACTTAATAACTCAATATTTTAAGTAAGTATTCATTACTCATATAGGTAAGCCTGAAAATTATAGTACTTAATAATCTCTATTTCATTGAATTTCTCATTGTTAAAACATTTAACTACGAGAAGATTCGCCTATAAAGATCTCAAGTCACATAAAACAAATGGAGAGAGTAAATAAAAATAAAATGTATAGGTATCTCGCTCGCAATCAAAACAAAATAAAACACGCCAACCTGTAGTTTTAAAAGCCCGCAGGAGTACACGGCAACCTAAACACGCAATCCTATGTTTACGGCGGGAGGGCGCGGGCGCGGGCGGCGGGCCCACGTGACGGGCGCACGCCGCCCAATGGGCGCGCGGCCGCGTGTGCGCGCGCACCCGCGCAGTCGCGCCCGCGCCAGCCATGGCGGCCGCCGGCCTGCCCGACGTCGACCTCGCGCGAATCAAAACGCACTCCATCGAGAGAACCTTGCTCCCTCTCATCAAGCAGGTATGCTACCCTTGCATGCATCAACATCACTGACTCGGGCGCCCTAGCAACCCACCGTAGCGCCCTAGCGCTTCCGGCGCCGGTGACGTTTCATCATAACACCACCTGATTGCGTCGACGCCAGCCTCTGACGTCGTGCCACGATAACATCGACTTTACACGGATCGTCTAAAATCTACACTTTATTTCGGGAGCGTCTGTAATAACCAATGCGTCGCCCGTGTGGTTCGTCACTTCGAGCTCTGACGTTCACGATTGAATCTTCGCGCTCGTTACGACTATCTGTTGCGCCTCCAATCGCGCAGTCGCAATAAAGATATACTGCGGCGTGCAGTTCAAAAAATATAAAAAAAATCTGTATTCCAAAAATGTAGATCGCAATATCGCCAGCAGCGATATGTGGCTCGCCTCAGATAAATGGGTTAGTTTTACGTTTGTTTACGATAGCGAAACTCAATTATCGCTGTCATAAAAAGTTGGTTTCGGTGTGCGACACGAGCACGAGGGCGGGCGGCCACGTGGAGTCGTGACGGGCGGCGCGGCACGGTGCGGGCGGGTCGGGCCGATCGATGCGCGCCGGGCCCGCCGGCAGTGCCGCGGCGGACGCGGGCGGAGCGGCGCGGTGCCGCAGCGAGACGCAGCGCCACGGAGCACGTGCGCGCCCGCGGAGTGCGCGCCGCCGCACAGCGCGCGCCCACCGCCCGCGTGCAGCCGCACACGACGACATGGACGCGCTTTCCGATGACGACGAGTACGCGCGCCGGGAGCCGCAGGTACGTGTCGCCGCGGCTTCTGTTTACATCTTGCCGAACCCTCCGGAGATCACATCCTCACCGTATCCGGCGATGGGTCTGGTGATAGCTCGGCGCAACAAGTCGCCCGGCTGACGAAGAAGCTCGCGTGCAAGGACGACCTTGATCGGAGCTCGCGCCGCGCGGTCTCGCCCCGGTTTCCTTCCGACGTTGTGAACGAATCCTCAAAATAATTAATTTCGATTTCATTATTTCAATTTGTACCGAGATTCCACTGAGCTTAGAATTGATAATGCATGTAAAATATGGGTATGCTTAACTAATTACTTAAAATGTATTGGTAACATTCTCTTCGTTTAAGCAAAGCTTATCTTAGATAAAAGTGTACGCATCATCGTTATATCGAAATGTATAACGAAGAGAAATCAAAAGTAAACTACTCTACCACAGAGCCATTGCCATCCTTTACATAAATTATTTAGAATAATGTTGTAATACCTGTTTTGCATAATTAAATGTCTAAAATAAGTTCATAATTCTAATTTCTAGAGAAATATGTTTTATGGGCAAAATAGTAGGTACCTATATTGCAGCGAGCCAACCCAGACGTCCCATCATTAATCAGCCCACTATCATAGGTGTATGATTTATAATGCAGAGGCCGTCTGCCGCTAACGTGCTCCGTCAATCTATCAGCTCAGACCGTACTGCCAATATCAGAGACATCTACATAAAAACACGCTCAAAATTGTGTTTATGGTTTCAGAACCCAATGGCATAGAGCCTGTATGTGTCTGTAAATCCAAAGCACAAAAATCCTTTAAAAGCGTTAACGTCGCACGGTTTTTCATACAAACTCTCAAGTCAAAAATATTTAAAATGAACAAACCGATTCTAATTAGACTTTCCATGCAAAAGTAAGTCAGGCTTGTCTTAAAAGTTGACAGAGGATTTTTTGTTACTTTTTGCCCGCCACGTAACAAGATTATTTTTATCAGGCGCGGGTATTAGTATAAAATGTCATTTTTATCAAATACTAGGTTTAGACTAGTATCCCTTTGGTATCTAGTCCCTCGGAGGTGTAAAAAACCAGCATCCGCAAGACAATGCAATCAAAAGATACAGTAATTTATGTCACATAATTTGATCTTAGACTTTTCTTCACTTTGCACTCTGAAACTAACAAAAATCAAAACTTCGGTACTCCTACCAGCATAAATAAAAAATTATACACAATTATAAGTAATGTTATTGTGTCTTTTGTTACTATTTGTGTGTGTGATGTCCAAAAAATGATAAATGTTTTTTTCACTCTTTCAATTTGTAGATAGTTCACTTTACAAAAATGCGATTTGGACCATTTTTGTTAGAGCATCTGCAGTAAAAACGGTAATACATACAAGCTCAATTTTGATCTGAAAATAATGTAAACTCTGTCAGTTAAACAGCAAATAATAAAAACTGCTCAATTGATAGTTGCCTTAGCCGTTTTTTAATGATATGTTTTTTTTCAATCATAAATATCACAAATAATTACTTTTCCTGAGAACTTTTATTTGTTTATTTAAAAGTAATATGATCACATTTCAGTATTTATTAGGATAAACTAAATAATGTTAATTATTAGTTAGTTAGTAACTTTGACTGTTAAGATGTCTTTTAATCGTGTAGTAGTAGTACTGCTGTCTGTACTATGTCATTTATAAAAATAGTACCACTATGGAAACATACTCTGGTTTTCTAAAAGAATCATATGCGAATCGAATATTACAGCAGTGTTTATGCAAGTCACGTATGGGCAGCCCAAGACTTATCAATATCATTACTCATTACTACTTTATAGAGAGTATGATTGCACTTATCGTTAATGTAGAGGGTCTGCCTGTCCTCAGTGTCAGTCCAGAAATCTTGTACTAAAATATGCCGATGTGCCGTGCTCGGCCAGAAAGATGTTTTAGAATGACTTCTGAAAACAAACACAGTAAATTGAAGCAATTACAGATGCACAATACTATACGGTTGCTAAAACGTAATCAAATTACCACACTTTCCCAGAAATAAAACCAAATATTTCAGTAAACGCACACAAAGGGAAGCATTGTTTAAAAAAAATATTATAAAAGGTTAGAAGCTTTATTTAAATACGGTTTCGTGGCCAGGTTATTTATCCCTTATCAAAAATTAAGGGTTGACAGGTTAGAGGACTTACATTATTTAACAAATAAATTAGCGGCCTTTTAGCTGTTGAATAAAAGATCCGCGTCAGCGCCCCAAGTTTATTTTGAAGTTCTTAACATAACTTGTTTGGAAAGGCTGACACAGCCAAACGAAACAAGCATCTATGAAGAGTCGTTTGGGATACAGCTCACTGAGGCATTTAAGCTCTCATAAACAAATTATGCTTAGGCTGTTTAGGAGCTATACCTATTCTTCATTTCAGTTCCGTTCAGTTAATTATTTTAAGTTAGAACTTCTAACGCAGTTATTAAAAAGACAGCTCTGCTCACATGCGTGTATTGCTTTTTGAATTATCTACCTGGGGCCATACCACGACCTAGACGATCCATTCAATTTCCGACCAAAATTGAGCTGTTTTGCTAATTTCGTACTACGAGGTCTCTTTACCACTCAATTTTAGGTTCAAGTTTTTGACAGCTATTCAGAAATATATTTCCTTCTCTCTGAATCGCAAATGCATTATTTTGTTCATTCAATGAATGAACTAATGCAATTTTTATGATTCTGATTGGCCAAATATCACTTTGCCTAATTTCTAATTGGTCAAAAGTAATAATGCCAGGGCCGGATTTCTTTCTAGGCCCAGCCAGCCTAGGGTCCCCAGTCCTAGTGGCGGAACCTGCACACAAGCTCAGTCTGACTTGCCTTATCAAGATTAATGAATTGAAAATATTCTTGAGTCTTAAACAATATTACTTATTCGAGCTACTCAAAAGTTGGAGGTGCTATTGTGGTCTTTCTTTTGCACTTGTACACCAAATTGTCAAAAAAAACAAACGCCACCTAAGAAAGAGTTGAGTTGCGGTCATTTGAAGAACTAGTCAACCACGAAAGTGGTTTGCGAGGCTTAAATTTAAATGTATTTTTTTTAACAGTGCTGTAATTATAATAAATAAATAATAAATAATAATAATATCGTCACTAGGACTGAACAAATAAGTATTTATTAGTAAAAGCCTTTTTGGATATCTACTCAAACGTCGGGATTGCGCTTTGATTGCTATTGTATATGTCGCCGGCGTCGTTGTTGTTATCATACAATATGCCAACGACATATATACATACACATACACGCTTTAAAACATCAAACAAGACCTTGAGCTGACTAGGCTGGCCATGTACGCTGCATGATTACTAGTACTAGAATAAGGACTATCTCAATGCAGACAATCACTTTGTAGGAGGGGAATTAGCTCCAATGGTTTGCAAGAGATTGATATAGCGTAGTCCAGAATATTTAAAAGTACATATTAAAAAGGAAGACCGTTGCGTCGCTGTGAAACAGTGTAATCAATTAAACAAACCAAAAGTAATTACTTATTTTATTATAATAAATGTTTGATATTTTTATTCATTATTTTATTTTGTAAGAAGATAATACAACATAATATTGGTTTTAAGACAACATCATTATGATTAGCACATGGATTGGTTTCTAGAGATATTACTTAAATTATTAATTAAATGTAAGTACATATTTTGAAGAAAAATTACATTCTTGCATGACAAGAATATTATGTACCTATTATCTTAAAATATGTCAATGATTAGATTATTAGTTAACAAATAATATCTAGTATCATAAAGTCTGCCAACGTGAACCACGTTTTCATCGTGATTATCATATTCTACCCACATTAGTCTACCTAGGCACGCTAGATGCTGCTGAACCACAACCACGTCTTTTGTTTTCCATCCCCTGCCCGCAATTTTCATAATATTATAAGTAGCTTCCACCTTGACAGAAAGTGCGTTTTACAATAGTTACGAGTAGTTCGCAACTCGCAGAGTTTTAATAATTTTAGTTAAAAATATTTATTTTACAAAATTCTAATGTATTACATTTTTTTTATAAAATCTCATAGTGACATACAGTGACATATATAGATCTCAGAAAATACAAACAAAGATTTTTGACTTGTGGTCCCACCAATTTTGTCCCACTGTTACTCGTGGTCCTACTAATCTTCAACACTAGGGTTCGTGATCCCACTAGTCAGTAGGACCACCAGTCATAGGAATAAAGTAGGGTTCGTGGTCCCACTACTATAATTGTACGGGAAGCTTATACATCAAAATGTGATTCATAGAAATATAGAAAATGATGATTTTTGACTCGTGGTCTCACCAATTTTGTCCCACTGGACTCGTATCCCCACCAAGTTAGGATTCGTGGTCCCGCTACAAGTCCCACTGATAGTGGCATTTAAGATTCATGACTCGTAGTCCCAACCGCTTCCTATATAAAAATAAGTCGATAAAATAAGTGAATAATAAGAAAACAAGTGAACATCGCAAAACCAGTGAACATCTGAAAAACCAGTGAACATCAGAAAAACAAGTGAGAATCGGAAAAACAAGTGAGCATCGGAAAAACAAGTGAGCATCGAAAAAAAGATTTTTGTTAAAGTTTAATTATAAATAAATAAATAAACATACATACACAAACACACACACACACACACACATACATACACATACACACACATACACACAAACACGCACTCTCACACACACACACACACACACACACACACACACACACACATACATATACAAAACACACACACGCACACATACACACAAATACACACACATACATACACACAAACACACACCCTTAAAAATATAAAAAAGCTTAGAGAATATTTAAAAATAAGTCAATAATACGGTTAAGAACAAAGTTTAGTTCATAAAAATAATAAATATAAATTTTATAATATTACCTACTGCTTTTAATTTATAAGACCATAATCCATAATATTTGTTAATTACAAGTTGTAAAAACGGGTGAGTTCACCAGGATCTCAGGAAGGAGTTCACTAGGATCCCTTCAGACAAAATTACGTAAAATAAAGTTAGTTTTACACATGGTGGAAATATCAATATTATCTAAGCCATTTTTAAAAGGGTGTGTGTTTGTGTGTATGTATGTATGTGTGTGTGTGTTTGTGTGTGAGAGTGCGTGTTTGTGTATTATGTATATGTTTGTGTGTATGTGTGTATATGTGTATGTATGTGTGTGTATGTGTATGTATGTGTGTGTGTGTGTATGAGTGCGTGTTTGTGTGTTATGTATATGTTTGTGTGTATGTATGTGCGTGTATTTGTATGTGTGTGTTTGTGTATGTATGTGTGTGTGTGTGTGTTTGTGTTAGTATAATTATTTATTTATTTATAATTAAGTTTAACAAAAACATTTTTTTCGTTGTTTACTTGTTTTTCCGATGCTCACTTGTTTTTCTGATGCTCACTTGTTTTTCCGATGCTCACTTGTTTTTCTGATGTTCACTGGTTTTTCAGATGTTCCCTGGTTTTACGATGTTCACTAATTGTTTTCCTATTATTCACTTATTTTATCGACTTACTTTTATATAGGAAGCGGTTGGGACTACGAGTCATGAATCTTAAATGGCACCATCGGTGGGACTTGTAGTGGGACCACGTATCCTAACTTGGTGGGGATACGAGTCCAGTGGGACAAAATTGGTGGGACCACGAGTCAAAAATCCAAACAAACACAGATAAATAATAATAAAAGGCACAAGAAATTGACAGGTAAACAGCCGCCATAAACTAGATTGCCATTCAACATTTTTATATATATATTTAAAAAAAAGAAAATAGGTTATTCAATTTTGAATATGACGTTTGTTGCGAAAAATGCATTTCTATTTACTATGATTAAAAAATTGATAATAAATGGATGTGGATGGAAAAGATAGCTAAGATAAAGAAAAAGATAGATAGATTGCCGAGGATCAGGCGCAGTGCCGTGCAATGGGCGAGGTCTATGTCCAGCAGTGGACTGACGTGGGCTGTTTATGATGATGATCATGATAGTTTTGGTTACGGCTATGGAGCTCCCTAACATCCCTATTAAAATCCAGGCATGGAAACTCACAAGGCATGGCGAGTGTCTTTTTGTTAGCCACATCAAGGGCATGCTTATTTTAAATCTAAAACGTCAAATCCGTAGAAATAAATAAAAATTAACAAAATTGTATTAGAGCTAGCACGCACGGGTGACTTTTGTTGCAGTGACTGTTTTGTCAATTATAGGGGTTCCCTACGGTATACCGAATCACGAAAAACAGAAAAACATATGCCCGAACACTAATGATCGATAGCTTGTTTCACCGAAGCAACAAAAGACCGAAAATTTAAAATCTCGATAGTTTATAAGACCAAAAATTCATAAGGCTGAATTAACTCAGTACTTAGCTAAGTTGAGCTTGTAAAGGTTTATTACTAGGTATTAATACTCAATATTACACATTATTCACGCACTATGACTTATACTTTGTAAAATCTACCTCCGTACCATGTTTTCTATCATTTATTTGTCCGACTTACTTTCGATATTGTATGAACCAGATTTAAAGAGACAGTCATTATAACCTGTGGTGGTTTACTTGATCAGTGGTCATATTACTTTCTTGTAGTTTCTATGCTAGAAAGAAGATATTTTGCATTACATCTATATCTATATACATGTAACTATATAAAAATGAATCTATATTTCCCTTGGTCACGCATCACGCGTAAAGGGATGGAACAATTTCGCTAATTCTTTTTTTGTTGTGTTAATCATTGTCAGGACAAGTTTTTTTTTAAAAAAAAAGATAAAGATGCGCAGAAAATCCTTTATGAATAAACTAAAGACTAGGCGAACGAAGTCGCGGGCAACAGCTAGTAAGCTATATTTTTCCATTTCTTTTTTCTGTCATTATTTCAATGTAAGTAAAATTTCTAGAATCAGGCTTTACTTTGCGGAAGCTCATAACGAAATAAATATGAAAATTTAATCATGTTGCTCACAATTTCCGCTCAGTTCAGATAGAGATAGGCACCCTCATCACACTATATGGCACCCACACACACTCCGTAAACCAACACAAGCAAAATGCAAAGAGAAAATCTGTCCTTAAGATATACCACGTGGAGTGGCGAAACGCGTCAAGGTTTTTATACCGGTGTTGGGTACTAAGTTTTGCATTTATCTGTCTCGCATGTAATTTTAGGGAGGATAGGTAGTGCTCTTTGCATGTTGCTTGTGTTCACGGAGTGGTGTTCTTAATTCTAGTTGTTCTCGTCTCTGCGCTATTGCAATCAGAGATTGTCTAGCAGAATTCTAAGACTATGTGAATTAGCGGCGGCGAAAATTTCCTTTGTCATGAAGTGCAGCACGGTGATGTGGTGTAGACATCGTGTTTATAGTAGCAGCAAGTACCGACGGCCGCAAAGGCCGCGGCGGCCGCAGCGGCACACTGCACCCGTGCCAGTGGTGGCGATCGAGACGCGCTTTCCATCAGTGCCGTGGCTTGTGCTCGTACTGCTCGTGAGGTGGTAGCAACAGGGGGTGGCGTTTCCAGTGTTGCATCTATTTTCTGAAATGTTCGTAAAGTTGTTTTGGAGAAATGCTTTCGTACAGGATTCTCGCTCTGGCATACACTCGTACAGAAGAATTATATTTATGTTTAAAAGATAGATTAAAAGATAGATATATTTTTTTTATACCTGTGATAATATTCGTTTCGTCAATCAAGATATTTTGGTGATTTGGATCATTTACCAGGATAATACTCGGAGGCCCCATCTCGGCATCTGTGAGGTCTTCATCGGACTGTTATAAAAAATTAAGAATATTTAAATTAACTCTACAGTAAAATTTAATCAATATACAATAAACATAACTAAGTAGCATAATATGATAAAAGGCTCCACACGTGCCCCAGGAAGACCAGCGGCATAGCCGAAGAACTCCCGCTGGTTGTTTGTTACTCGTCTGTGACTGAAAATACATTACTCATATTAAAGCATTTTTTATGTAAAAAACTATAAAACTTTAATTTCGATATGATTATAAAGGAATAATCTAAGCTTGTTACACATTCTAGCAATAAAAAATAAATACAACAAAGAAACTCCTCTTTTTTTTTTCATTTAACAATTTGAGTTTAAATTTTAAGCAAGTTCCAAGTATAGCACTAAATGGAATTATGACGGCGCTGAATTTTGTAGCGCGTCGCATCCCAGTAGGCAGTAACGATACCTAGCAAGGAGCTTGAGCGAAGCATCATTAAGAAAATCAAAGCGGCGTAACATGCAGACAATACATACCGGACATTAACTAGCATTAAGTAGATATTGAAATAAATACTTACGACATGATGCCCAAAACCTTCAGCAGACACTAATTAAATTATATAAGTACCAGCCGCGAATATCTAATTCTGCTTGAAATATCCTTTAATAAAACCATGCGTATTTTCATTGACAGACTTTTGAAATTGTCACTCTGAAACGTTTTACCAGAGATTCAAGAGTATACTATTCACCAATAGGAATCGTCGAGTTTGCTAAAAGACCAATTGGAGAACTAAAACTGCAGGCGATTCAATTCTACGTGCTTAAACTGCATAGCTTAAATTCGTACTACGACGTATTTTTACTAAGTAGCTTTGTGGTCTGATAAAATTGAATGATTGACCGAGAATTGTCTCTGAATCACTTTCGAAAAAGTTTTAACCCTATAATTACTAACGTGTGGTCTTTCAGACTACACATAGCTTACAGAACATCATTTCATTTTTAAATAAAGTTTTTGCAGTTTGCAGAGCAATAAGACTAGAACAATGGTAGAGACGGCCTTTTTAAATCTTAGCTTTTCTCCATATAATATTGTTTTTCTTAAAATATTATTGCTTTAATTGTCGATTTCGATTCATCATTTCTTTTTCATTCATTCTGAACTCTTCGGCAACTCACAGGCGATATAGCATCTTAGAGCTCATGAGAATAGTCTCAATGAGTAGGTGTTAAATAGATGATGATTGAGACCTTTAGCTGATGCTGCACATCAAGAAGTCTGCAGGATTCCCAAGTCCTCAATAACTCACAGCAGCAGCAGATATATCGTGTTTAGACTCATAAGAATGGTTTCAATGAGTCGGTGTTAGATAAATGATGATCGAGGCCTTGAGCTGATACTGCACTTCAAGTGTCAAGTTTTTTTTAAATTTTAATTTAATTTAGTTATTATATTTTACAATATTCATAACTTGGAAATAAACTGTTCACAAAATTATATATGATCTAAGTCTATATTAATGCCTCTGTCAATAGGTACGTTCTAAAAAACCACGTTGGCATTCTAAGGGTTAGCTAAAAAGCGACATCTTGTAGAATATGACTATACTAACTTGTTGATGAGTACTACTCCAATGACACTAAAGATGGCGCTAAATCGCATTCAATATTATTTAGAATTCTAGTTGATTTCGCAGAGCCAAGTAATTTCTTTCTAATTTCCGAACAACATCTTGCTTATAAAATATTAATGCATCATAATAGTCAGTATTAGTATTCAAAGTCGTTCATTTTCATATTAAGCAAGTTAGAAAAACTAACTTTTTTTGAATCGCTAAGATATGTCAAAATTGAGAGCTAAGCGTTTCAGTTTAAACTACGCAAAAACCTCATGGTACCAAATGAATGAATGACCTAGGCTCTCTGAATTGTTTCATGAAACAACGCTATATGAGGATAAGAGAGAGTGAAAAATCACTGCGAGACAACGCTATACGAATAAGGGAGAGAGATATATAAACAATTCAGTAAAAGAGAGATCATGGTACCAATCTGAGCGATTCAGAATAGACGCACAATACTGAATTGCCTGGAATTTGAGTGGATAGTTAAAAGCTTATGGTAAGGCCCCTGTACATTTTTAAGTACTGTTTACAAAACAGTTTTCAATTAGCGCGTCATTTGTAGAAAAAAAAAACGTACTCCGTTAAATATAAGAAATACGTCGTACGTAAATGCTTGCATTGGTTGGATCAGATTTAAAAATCGAATACCGTCAAAACGTCTAGTACAAACTGTGGAAACGCAGCTTAAAAAGATAGCCTTACTCGTATAACCGACAATCCTTCAAAATATTAGAATCAATCCTAAATCTAAAATTGCAAATAAAACCTAAAACCATTATTTTTCAATGGATTCTATACCATATTCAACTAGAAGGGAATGGTTAGTTACAACCGATAATTGTAATTCTATTAAACTATTTCTTAAGTACCATTCCACAATGACTATTTAAAAGAATTTAAGTGGTGGAAGAAGTATTTTAACAAAAGATCGCTTTAAAAAGGGATTTGGTATAGAACGATCCAACCAACCTAAAATTGACAGTGCAGCTTAAATAGAAACAGATTTTTGTCAGCATTACTACTGCGGTCCGGACACATTTCATAAAAAAAGTTTGCTTTTGTTATGAGAAAATTTCCAAGCCCTAATAATTGTCCTGACTGTAAATTTGTAGAAGATATTCAACACATATCTATGTATGTGTTTGAAACATCGAGTACTACCCTATAGCGCAGCAATAAAAACCACCTTTCTCCGAAACTAGTAAGTGATTTTTCACTTACATTTAGTATGAAATGACAGCTCCTGTCAACCCTCGCCCATACAAAAACAGCACAGATACAGATTAAAAAATAGCGGAAAAATTTGTAGAACAAATCATATGACATTTCTATTCTGTAGTGCTTCATGGTTAGGAACAAGAATACTCAAAATTTAGTCAGGTGATAGACAGCAATAATACCTATATTGGTTATTGGTTATTGCAATATTGTTTTGACTTATCCTATCTATTATTTATAAGGCTTATTTATAAAGCTAAAGCACTATACAAGGTGTTAATATAATAACGCAAAATCTTTTAGGGGGTGATTCTACTGCTAAAATGCAGTAACTTTTTCTATGAGGCCAACATCGAAATTACAAAACATATACCTCCACTTTCCCATACTAAACCGCGACCAGCTGACATCAGTTTGTATGGAAACGTCGATAGTTTTTTTGAGAATTCGATGTTGGTCCCATATAAAAAGTCGTTATATTTGAGCACCAGAATCAGCCCCTCAGAGGTTTTGCGTAATTTCATGAACACCTTGTATGTCTGAGTAAGTAAAATTACTTACACCAGAGTTAATAAAATTATTTACAACGGACCCTTACCAAATTCATTCCTTTTTCATACTGAGCCTCATAAATATCGAAAAAAAAAAACTTTTCGAATAGGAACGGAGTAATTTTATGTTAGTGCTTTAATAACAAATTAATAAGAAATAAGAAACTATTATCGCGGTGTTAAGTGGATGTAGTTTGAGCTTTAAATAAAAAGATGTAGATATCACAATAAAAAGCAAGAGAGGAAGCATATCTATTTATTGTTATTTTGTTTTGTTTTGTGTTGGAGTCCCAATCCAATTGAGCACGCGCTTTGAGTCCCACGAAAAACGAAAATTGGAGGACAAAAATAAATCTAAGTGAGTTGTAGGTACGAGTATCTTTTGAATTTGTTTGGTCAAAACCCTTGGCGCTGATAAAAAATAAAAATACATACGTCTTTATACCTGTAATGCAGGCTAATACAACGAGTACCTACCTAGGTTAGGTACTTATTTAGGGTTTTTTATTTTTAATTCGGAATTCCTGTATACGGGGTAATGTCAAGATTAAAATAAATTAAATCTTTAGAATGATTTTAAAATTATGTATCTTACCTATGGGGTCCAATTTTAACTGTTAAAAAAAGCAGTACCGAAACTAGGAAAATTTATTTGTTTTTCCTTTGTCCTTTCCTTTTAAGGTGGTTTAGGGTTGTCCCTTAATTTTTGTAAAATTGAAAAAGTTTTTTTTAGATATAAACGCAAAACGAGATTACTGATACTCGTCTCGGCTTATCAGTACACGACACCCGCGACTGACAGCACTGCGACGACCGCTTAGTGTGTACGTTTGTACTTTCGTAGTTACTGTACTGCTTTAGCTTATATATACAGGTTAGGCTAAGATTCGTGAAATATTTACTCTTTTATTTTTATTTTTCACCAGATCAGTAGCCTGGTGGCGACACGTGGCGAGGCGGCGGCGGGGGGAGCGGCGGTGCAGCGCGTTGGCGCCGCCGTCGCGTGCGCCGTCGAACGCTTCGTGGCGGTGGGAGAGACGATCGCGGACGACAACCCCGACGTCAGGCATAGCATGGTGCTGGCTTGTAAGGAGGCACGCGCAGCAGGTAAGGCACTATACTATACCTATAGGATTTCCAAGAGTGCGAGAGGATCCATCCATCAATATATCACATAAATACCATTTGTTTTGGGTCAATTTGGGTGATTATTAACTCATTTAGACCCAAATATAAAATTAAAGAAAACTTATGAAAAAATCTTTATTAAATAAATAATATTAGGCTAACAAAAGGGATTAAACAAAAAAACTGAAGAAAAAAAATTGTAGGTATTAAAAAAAACACTGTCCTTGTACAGGGACAATGGGCTCAAGTGTGGTATTTTTCGTAGCAATTATTATTTTTGATGCACAAGGTTTTAAGGCATTTCTTGCATTGCCATCGTACTTTTTTATGGCACACAACGCATCGCAGTTGGTTAGACAGCCTTTGAGGAAAGTGTCCAACTCCGTCTGTTGCTACTCCTGCGACTGCAGAGGACGGTTTTCGTCTACGATCTTGGCGCCCATCAGATTTCAAGTAAAATCGCGTGATGGTTCGGCGGAATTGAAGCTGATCCATTTTATCTTCATGAGTCAGAGTATGCAGACGCCAAGCATTAGCCATAGCTAAATCTAGCATATAGGTGAACAACACCCACCACCATTTTTTGCCTCAAATTGCAGATCTGTAAACTGCATCTAGACTAGACTGATCTGCTTGGTCGACTCCACCCATGCCTTTATTATAGTTTTGGAAAAGATTGGGGATGTCCATGTCTATTTTATTTTTTTGTTGAGTGTCCCATCTCTTCACTTTGCCCAATGGGTGTACGCTGTCAAAATTAGTGCCCATAGTACATACGCTATTATCGAGCCAACGGACGAACAAAATTTGATTAGCTGTATCAAACCGGTAGTCGTAATCAGCTCTTTTCTACTTTTTCATATCTTTGACCGGCATAAGAGGACATTTCTTGGTTATATTCTCTCGAACAGTGCCCGTTGCACGATACCCAGATTCACGCAGTTCTTGAAGTAATGCATAACTGGTGAAAAAATTATCAAAATAATATGCTCATTTGCAACGACATTTCCAGCAAAAGCTTCACCACTCTTGAACCCAAAGGTTCGTTACTTGTTGCCAATAACGATTTTCCACAGTATATGTCAAATGCATAACAGTAACCGTCAGAGCTAGCTATCATCCAATTCTTATACCCAAGTCGCACCGGCTTTCCTCTTATAAATTGTTTTGCTGGATGACGTCCAAAGTATTTTACCATAGATTCGTCGATAGATAATAATTCGTGCACTACGCCCCATTGTAAAATGAAATTTGATAAGAACATCAGCCAGCGGTCTTACTTTAAACATCTTATCAGTGGATCCGGCAGCAGCTTCATTGAAACACAGAAATGTAAAAATTTCTTTATTTCAAAATACCTATTTTTTTATATAGTTTTGGAAACAATTGATACATTACAGTCCTCATCCAGTGACCAGTATAAATGTTCCCTTAGCAGGGTATGATACCCAGTGTGTATAAGTATCCCAAAAATTTTTTTGAGCTCCTCAAGGGTGATATCCAAGTCATGTTTATTGTTTTGTGCAGCATATAATTTTGTATTGATAATAATTATATCCATGACCTCTTCATCAAAAAACTTTTCAAAGATCTCCACTGGGCCTATATCTTTTAGTTCAGTTACTAAGTTTTCTTTACGCCTTTCTAAGCTATCGTCAGTCGCAGCAATATTTTCATAAGAACTTTCACATTTGCGCCACTTTGGTTCAGTGTCCGGTGATTTCCTAGACTGTTTCTGTAAAGGCTCTTCGTCACTGCTATCCCAATCGTCATCACTCCGAGTTGTAAAAACTTCTACTGTGCCAGGAATATCTCGTGGCAATATATTCTGTTGGATATGATCTTCGTCAAACTCTTCTTCATCCGTTAGAACACTCGGATCTGGAAGAATAGCTACCAATTCGAAACTTGTATCAAGGTCATCCTCTTCAGTCAAAACGTTCCCTAGTGCTTCTTCAAGGCCTTGGTAGTCATTTATTGCATCAAATCTTCTTTTAGTCATTGTTGATAAGATTTTGGTTCTAAAAAGAAAATACAATTTTATTACAAAAATATTACTGATGTGCCCATTATCCCTGTACAGGGACACTTGAATAAACTACGACTTCCCATTAGTAAAACTTGAAAATTAACATATATTATAAATCATATTTCTGATTGATGGTATAAACAAACAATAAATACAAAAAAGTTACAAAATTTTGCATAACAACACAATTATAAACCTTACCTTTTGCAGATAATTTGTTTTTTCACTTCTAATAACAAAATGACCTATTTTAGCACTTGTTTCTAAGAATTTGTAAATGTTTAACAGAACTTTGTTAAGATTACACTACTAGCTTAATAAATATGGACGCAAACTAAAAATATACAAAGTATAAGAAAACTTGTGGGTAGTTGAAGAACTGACCCTCCACAGGGACAGCGGATCCAAATGGGGTCGTCGTTTAGTATTAGAAACGTCGTGTCTTGTGTCTAGGAAAACAGTGCAGTACAATGGGCTAGTTTCCTAAAAAAAATCTAATTAGTCCATCAGTTGGATTAACAGAAAATATTGGACATGTATTTTTTCTTTTCTCAATCAAACAAAAAAATATGAACATATGGCCCGTTAAAGTTCCGCGTAACGTCACGCCTTGCGACACTTTAGCAAGGCTTGACGTCACACGCTCACTTTGGTGCTCTTTATCTTCGTCATTTTTTATTTGATAGGCAAAAGACAAAATATGGGTCTAATATTTTTTGATAACCTAACTGACGGACTAAATAGAATAATCCTTTTTTTGACCCAGGAAACTAGCCCATTACCAGTATTTTGAGTGGCAAAAGAATTTTTACGTTACGAACGGACGTGATCAGGAAGATGCTGTTATTTAATCGCTCGAGCAGCAGAGGCATTTTAATATTCGTACCGTTAGCAGAGACCACCTCGTTGACAAAAGCTGCTTAAAATTTTAAACAGTAATTAAGTTATTGGTCAAAATTTCAATTTGGCGAGACACAACTACGTTCCCATTGTATATAAATAAAACCTGTCAGATTTTAATACCTAATGACGCCTCTTGAAAGGATATATCTTTATTCTTTTGGCAAGCTGTATGTGATGTACTATTTTCGTTTTTCATTGACACGTGTTGCCGCGGTAACCGATCGAAAGCAGACTGTCTTAATTCGGACTCAATACCAAATCGCAGTTAAGACACGCAAGGTCCAAGATAGATCAACTAGTGAAATCTACTGTAATTTACGTCTATTTAAGTATTATTTACACTTACTTGCATTATATTTACACTTAAATGGTAAGGTCAGCCATATTTTAGAATACGGTTGAGCTCATGCAACCAACCAAACAACTTTGCCAAACTAACATTGTACGAAATATAACTAATAATTTTAGACCAAAATTATTTTTGAAGTTCGACGGTATTTATAATTTGAGCTATTTTTTTCTTTGTTTTTCATGAGCACAGCTATATCCTAAAAAAATACTGAATCTGAATGTTACACATTGTTATACTTAATATTTCAGAATTGAAGAGAAAACCTAAAATTACCATAAAAAGCTTGTTGTTGTTAGTAAACAATGTATTTTAGGCAGAGTAAAAAAGAACAACGTTTTTCGTTGCTTTTCACTAATTACTTCTAGTGATGTAATTAGTTTTTAACAGCCGGCAATAATGTTGGAGTAGGTAGATAGGTAAATACATTCTTTATAAGTCGTTGCTGAATCGTACCAATTAATCACTTTAAAAAAAAGTTAAATGGGTACAGCATTTACTCTGCTTACACAAGGTATAAGGATCATTATTTTTTGACTTTTTTAGTACTTAGTGATAAAGTAATGAGCTGACTTCTTAATTTATATTAGATGAATAGTAAGACCCAATAGGATGGTTAAAAAAGGCCATAAATTAAAAAAATCAACTAAATTGTTCGTCTCGAAGCCTTTTATCAACTTGGAGGCAAAAGGGACATAAATTTGCATAGAAATCGCCCAACTTTTGGGATAGTTTTCATTGTGCCATTTTGTCAAAATAGTTTCTGTACAGTAGGTATTTAATTAAAATGAGCTCACGCAATAATAAACTTTAAATATACTACTTAAAGTTGTTAATGGTCTGAAGTTTAAGTTATAAGTTCTAGTTATGGAAGAATAGCAATTCATCTGGAACGAGGATTGTCCCCAACGTCATGATAATAATGTAAGATAACGAACTTTTCATGGAACATTTTGTATGGAAGCTTGGCGGAGCGCCCAAATGATAAAATGTGGTCGCGTGAAAGCTGAAACAACGACACTTAAAAACTATAGTTAATGAATATTTTTTTATATTTTTTTTACGTAGGAAACTGAGTGTAATACTTATATCAAGCAAGGGGCAAGGGTTTACCAAACATCTCCACTGGTTGTTAGGGCTTGCCAATCTGATAGCTGCAATATAATTTACTGTATTAAAAAAACGCGCTTTTGCTCGTATTTATTAAACACGTAATATTGAACACAAAATATTTTTATTGCAAAATAGGTTAGCTTTTACCGATCCTCATTAGGCCTACTGTAATAAAATGTTTTTGGAATATACATTTTTTTTCGTCACATATTCCCAAATGGAAATCAGTGAAATTAAATCCACCCTCGTACCATTTAGGAGGTTTTTAATCAAGGCGCGCGTGACCTATAAATCTCTCCGATATCTCCATTGTGTTAGGGTACTCTAATACGTAACGATTTATGTAACGATTTGTCGTTTCAGACCGATCGAAACGACTTATCAAGATTGTGGACGTGTTTACCGAATCGTTAACATTCTACACAATCGTTACGACTAGTCTGAAAGTCGTATCGTGATCTTTAGCTTACAAAGAAAAAACACGCGACGCAATGAAACTGGGAAACTTGAAACGTTTAAAACATCCACAATATTGGGTGTCAAAGGAAACTTAAAAAGTTGAACGTGTCAAAGACAGTGTCGTTTTTTATGAGCGTCGATTTTCATGACAAAAATACTATACTATAAGCAAAAAAAAAATAGAATGGTACATAGACAATATTTTTATATTCTGTTGTAAGATCAGAGCAATTCATACCCGAAAAATGTTTTTAATGTTGGAAATTACTCAATGAAATGGAAACTGGACAAGTGCAAGTAGAATTCACCGCCTGAGTCTCTCGTATAAACTATATTTTGTGTACTTTTATGGTTTCCCATGCTCCAACGCAAGTTTGATAACGCAAAATATATTTTTTACCGGGTGAATGAACAATTTTCGGATTTTGCTTCTACTTGTCCGGACAGACCTTGCTTCTTGCGTTATGTCATGATCCTAGGTAAACGGGAAGTACCCTTTGGGTTTTGACGAGTGAGTTTGAGTGTCAAAATTTTCATAGAATAATAGGTACTCTATAATGAACACCAACAAAATACACGAAGTAGAGGAAATTTTATTTAGAGCTACATAGAAATATTGACATAAATGGCTGTATGTTTTGATTGCGTTAATTAAAAAAAAATTACATACCTCGGAGGGCTATTAGGCTGAGTATTGGATATTAATTACTATTAGATAGATACCTCTACTACCCTTTTAGGAACATAGAAGGTCTAGACACACGGAGGGACAACGTAGTGATCTTTTATGGGTTCCGTTTTCCCTTTTTGAGAGAAAGCCTAACAAATAATAATCAAGCTGTCGGGTCTTATGTCCAAATGCCAGATTGCAGTTTTCACTTTCTGCATTGCCGGCCAAAAATAATAAATTGACTTACTTGACATCAATAAGCTCTCTTACTAAATCAATGTTTTAAATAGGTATATTTAATTAACACAGACTCTCCTTAGACTTTCCAGGATCACGTGATTCAAATAATAACCGATAAAAGCCTAGTTTCTTTGAATTCATATTTTCTTGTTACATATAATATTTTACATCTCGCAAGAAAACTTTTTTAGATCGAAATAATTCTATCGGTTACAGTTAAGAGTAAAAGTTACTTGTAAAAATTCTCTGTGCGAGATTTCTCAAGTTTGATATGTTTTGTGTTTTATAAGATATGCTACCTTCTGCTCAATACTTTTACACTAAATTAAGCTTGCCTTCGTTTTTAAATATAGAACACCTATACTACTAGATACATCTACACCAATATAGTTGGTGATATTAATATTTCTGGTGGAGCTGGAAGTCGCCTACGGCAAAATGTATTGTTAGGTACCTCGTAATAATTCCTTTTTTCGAGACCATGACAATATTTTAAAAAGAACCGGCCAAGTGCGAGTCGAACTCGCGTACAGCGCACAGAACCCTCTATCTATACAAACTTATTCGCTGTGTGTGCGATGACAGCGCCCCTAGTGACCACAATTATTGTGGACTTGAGTCTCTCAAATTATAGCAACTTGATGGTTTGAGAATGATTTTCGGATTGTTTTTCTTCGAAATTAGATAAAGATATCTAAAAAGTTTGCGCATATTATAATAAGTGATTTTCTTACTTGAATTAAAATACGAATTTTATAATACCTACGGGATTTAAATCAATACAACATGATATATATTTCAAACCTCAAAATGTCCAAAAAGGGAAAAAAATAGTATTAGCACAGCGTGTAAGAGATTTTGAAGAGCTCAGAACCAACGGACAAAGCTACTTAATAAGAGCTGTGATCATAAGACAAACGTCTGTAACACAAATTCCCTACAAACTTTTTTCTTTTCGCAGCTGCAGCTATCCATTTTTTTTTCTCCAATTTCCATCTTGATGTTGGAAACGAATAAAACATGTACGAAATGTTTTTCCCATTGTTTCTACACTTTATAACAGAACACGTTTGACCAATATCGCGAATTTTAACGTTTTCACTTTAAAATACTGAATAACGTTAGTATGGAATTCTATGGAAATATATCAATTTGACACATGACAGTCCAGAGTTTTTTCACATTTCTGCTACATTGCGTGCTGCGATCGATTTGACGGCCCCCACCACCCACTTTGCGAATAGCTTTACCAAATTTTACCAAAGATAGTTACCTCAGTTAAGCAATCCACGCCGCAGTTGTGAGTGTACGGGTGACAAACAGCACATTTATCGTAAGGAAGGAACGTTAAAAGTTGGTACCGGCTAATATCACTTGATTATTTAATAAAATGAGTTTTAATCAAATATGTACTAAAGTAGATTTACGTAAGTAATTATTAAGGTAGTGCGTATAGTAATTTATGCCATAGACTGTACTACTGAGCTTTAACGAAGGAGAGGTTCGCTCTACTAAAGGGAAATGTTTGACTGTTTGATTTCGATTTGCAGACGTGAGAATCTACATGTTTATTATGTAGCAAGCTAAAGTGGCAGCAGGCAGGTTTTTGAGTGGAGACCTCGTCTTGGAAAACGTATCGTAGGACGTCCCCAGCACGATGGACCGACGACGTTAGGAATCTGGCTGGTAGTTGCCAGTTAAAAAAGGGAGTTCGTGCTCTTTGGCACTCTTTGGAGGCTTATGTCTAGCTGAAATAGGCTGATATGATAAAATATGATGAAATCACAAACCCTGTATGATGTTAGTGAGCTTCAGATGTGAGCTAACGCGTGTTTTGTGGGCAAATTGTACACTGAAATTATTTTGTCTTGGAAAAGAGAGCCCGTTGAAATAACTTATTTCTGACTTGAAATCGTAGACGCCTTAGCTCGCCTACGCCGTCTGTTCCTACTGTGCAGACCGAGGAACACATGAAAACAATCAAAAACAATACTGACATCAGCGGTTTCATCAATATTCATCAATCCCTGCATACGTTTTGAGGGCATTTCAATTTGTCGTCATCTGGCGCTCTACCAATACATTCTTTGCTTTTGGCAAATTGTATTTTTTACAAGATCTGAAGCTCTGAAGTGAGCTTTAGCCTCGCTGTCAAATAAATTAAAATCTGTTTAGACAAAAATATCAAACAGTCCCATTCCTTCGTATATAATATTACTTTTGGCGTTTGACATCAATGAAAATTACACAGTTCCCTCTCATTCATTGAACAAAAATAAAACTACAATCTCTTGATCAATGGCTTCTCTACGTTACACAATGATCATAAAATAAAATAGAAATAGCAATTTGACTATACTGTTAAAATAATGATTTATTTAAATATTTAACTTCTTAGTTGTATAGAATAAAATGTAATAATAAAAAAAAACTCAATATATATTATACTATCAATTTATATTTTAAATGTAAAAGTACCGCTGTCTGTTTGTAACGTTCTTATGCCTAAGCCGCTGAACGAATTTTTATGATTTTTGGTATAGATATGGTTTGGACCTTGGAGAAGGATATAGATTACTTTTTATCGTGCAAACCCTTTGAACCCTAAGGAAGGACATAGGCTACTATTTTTATCAACCTCCTAAGAGAGTAAAATAGGGGGTGACATGCCGTATTCCAGGCAGAAAAAGTCGCACAGCTAGACGCTGACGCTAAACTATATTTGTAGGTACTTACTTGAAGAGATAAGCTGGTTTGGACTTAGTATAGTAAATGCTTTTTCAAGTCGAGATAATAGTGTCTAACTTCAAAGTAACTACATAAGTGTTTATTTTACGCTGGACGCAAACCAATAATATTATTCGTTTCAGTAATTTAATTTTAAAGCCTTTTCAATCCTAGATTTTATATAAAGATACGTCTGTCAGTGTCCGCAGTTCCGCACATTATAAACTTCACTGCCCCTCACAAATCCTTATCAAGGTGTTACTTTTCTAAAGGTTTCCAAACTTAAGCTGAACTAATCGCCAGATTAACTGAACTGTTGATCTTTGTCGATTTGCCCTTAATTTAAACTTAAGTCTTATTGCGACGTTTGAAGCGGCCCGGGGCGCACATTATGAAGGCCTGGCACGATGTAATTATCCTGGTATGCTCTGTGTGTTCGTGTAGAATGTATTGCTTGTACCTCTCTACCCACAGTATCTCCTACAATATGCGCAGAGCACGGGCATAGTGAATGAAATCCTTTATTTATACGCCGCTAAATGAAGCTGTAGTAAGCAGGCACAGGAATAACTCCCGAGTATTGTGCGTCGATTGCTAGGGGAATCTGGGGTTGAATTGCTCCACTTTTTTGCGATAGTAGATAATGAACCAACAATACTGTACGTAGTAGTAATTTGTATGTTGAAACATTAAGAGTATGGTGCTGTTTTGTAATTACATCCAAAATATCAACATTTGTAAATATTGCTTAAACGTAAGACTACATTGAAGTAGCAAATATTGTCACAGATTTTTTAATTACATTTTAGCGCATCACGTGATTGGAAAAATATGTGTAAAACTAAATGCGGGGGCTGCCCGCATCGCAGTGCGTAGAAATCACTTATACGTAAATTGCGGTCAACCGCACGGCCGCCCGTAACGCGGCCCGCGTTAGTACGTAAAAAGTAGTATGTACTAAATAATTGCACACTTGTTACACAGAAGTTATCTTTCTATTATGTACCTATATCCAACACATAAAAAAATAGGTTAAAAGACTGAACCAGGTTACGTAAGGTGTAGTTAAACCAAAGCGGATTAAGAGTTATTTATTTGCAAAGCACTTAACGAGCGCTATCTCAAATATACCTGCACTGAACTTATCGTGCACTCGGCCAAAGCTGGCAAGCAATATAAATGGCAGCACTGATAGTGCCGCCCACTAACAACTCCAGTTTGATAAATATACGCTGTGGCCTGCTGAATATAATTAACATTATTAATGACGAGCTGTCCGTGCTGGAAAACTATACATTTTGACACAGAAATATTTCTTACAGATTTTTTACTTTGTTCTTGGGGACTAAATCAAAAATTCTAAACAGTATTAGTAAAGCAAACAAAATAAGGTTGATAAAATACTGTTAAATCAGCTCTAATTTAGAATTCATGGTTAGGCCCCTAATGGCTTCTTTTTATTCTGTTTTAAATTATTTAATAAGTAAGTATCTACGTAATACTGATGGTCGATGAGGCAGAATGATTCTAGAATGGAGGCCACGTACCGGTGAGCGCAGCTTAGGACGACCACCAACAAGGTGGATAGGCGACCTGATAAAGGTTGCAGGAAACCGCTGGATGCAGGCTGCTTCCAACTAGCCAATCTGGAAGTAATTGAGGAGGCCTATCTTCAGCAGTGGACGTCCGTGATGTGACGTGATGATGATGAAGTATCTACTATATCGGTGAATACTTTCAGACTGCTTTAAAGTCACGTAAATAGTATATCACTTTCGTGTCATAAATATAAACGTGTATCATAATATATTTATTAAAACCTTTACGGCAAAATCAAGGTTGCCCTTTTCCAAAGCCCTCATAAATTTGTGTCAACAACCTGACCCGAATTTTAATGCTTCGTGCTATTAACGGATCCAGCATACCCACAAACAAAAGATCCAAACAATGGAAACCTACCCACGCCCCCTTGCCTGTTCCCCCTTTCCCTTAGGACAAGAGTCATTTTGTTAATCACGACTATCATTAAAATAATGTCGCTTACACGTCCAAATTGAGGTATTACTTACAGTAAGACAATTCCAAAATAGTTTGTTAATTTGTAGATTGGGCTTTTTTTTAATTGTGTATTTTGTAAATGTATCGTATTTTTTTGTAATGGAAAATACGAATAGGAATAGAAGTTTTCGGAACATGAGGAACCAACTTATTTATTGTAACATATAGTCTTGTTGTTGTTGGAAGGCCGCCAACATTGGTCTGTCTGAAATGATACGGTATATCAAATAACAGCCTTCAAATTCTTATACCTGTCATATTATTACCTGTTTATTTTACTGTAAAGTCTACCCAATACTTTTAGTAAATGTTAACTTGATATGTATTAAACTTAAAGCTTACATGTTGATAAAATTCAACTTACATGGTAAATAAAATACGCATGAAAAGTCTCATTTTAATTGTATGAAAAGCTAAAGGAAATCATTCTTTTGCTTTTTATTACAATTTTGTGTTTTAAGTAACCATACCTATTGCCCAAGGTTTCATAACTAAAATATTCCCAAAAGCTATAAATATTTTTGAAACCGTTACTCTTGTAGGCCACGCACCAGAGTCATGATTACAATCAATGTTAGTTGGGCATAAATCACTTTTCTTTTATTCCGTTTTTTATGGGGTCATTTTTACGACTAATAAATTAGTTATACGACACTAAAAGCCTATTTCGTGAGTGGATCTGATTTAGAACTCCACAAATGTAGCCCAGGGATTTGAGACAAGGTGAGGTAGAGCTATTTGTAACCTGACCAATCTAATTAGTGCAATCAATTCTACGAAAATGAATAGGACACCTAAATTCATGACTAGGGCTAGGGACAAAAATATAGGTTACAATGTACAAATTTACAATAGAAATCGCTGAAAAATTTATGTTTTGCTACAGATTCAATGAATACACAGCTAAAACTTGTTGTTATTTTTATTTTAGTCTCAATTTACGCTGTAAAATGCCATCAATCACAAAGCGACTATTATATTGACTCGTAACCTGATCCGCCCGGACCGATAAAATGTAAAACTAAACGCATTTCTTTCACCCTGACTTTTAAAACGGTTCTTTGTAATCAATATTTGTAATAAGTAATTAAGTATCAACTAATATTTTGTTAACTGTTAAATAATACCGCCGGGCTAAAAACGTGCAAAAAATCCTATATTTTTATTTTTGCAAATAGGCCAGTAATGGCACTTTTACACGTCCTAAAATTATACGGTATATATATTTTTTAATTCCATGTAAAACGTTAAAACCTCGTCTCAGTTATATTTTTTCTGTATTTGTTAGTAAGCCTCTATGATGAAGGAAGCGAATAAAATAAAAACAACTATAACGATGAAGATAAGAAGAAGAACAACGAATAAGAAGAAGAAGACAACACAGAAATCGTGAAAAATTACAAACAATGCATACAATTTAAAACTCTACCTTGATGATAATGTAAGTATGTGCATTGATTCTGTAAGTCGTAATACTAACGAAAAATAAAAAGCAAATTACTAACATTAGGTAACCAACCATAGAACCACAGGATCGAATAGAATAGAATGACAAAGATACATAAGTTTGTATATGCAGTTACACGGACCTTTTACTAGCGCCGAAAAACTACAGGCGACGTAGCAAGACGGGTCAGCAGTAACAAGATTATCCCAGATCGAAACAAATCTAATAAATAGCAGGTGTCAACGGTGGCCTTCGAGCCTCCACACTTTGGCGTAACGAACATCACTATTCTTCGGCAAATCTATTTGTTCGCGAAATGAAATGTAATTCATGCGCATAAAGTAGGTAGCACTCGGAAAATTGTTGACTCTGAGTCAATCATTTTTGTGGAGCATTTTATTACTACTTATTGTTAGAATAGAATTATTCACTTTATGTTTTTTATGTTGCTGACTACATAAAAAATATATGTTAACTTCTAACTAGTTTTTAACCTACTTCTAACCGTCATATCAATTTGAAATAAATATGCGACATTTGGATGACAATACAATAGTTTTGAACATAGGCGATAATAGGATGTAAACATTGGAACTCTTCAATGGCTCCTAAAGTAAAGGTCCTCCTTCGAGTTTAGGCCCATTTGATTTGTTTTGATGAGTCTCATATGAATGCGTTTTTAAATATTTGAAAATATAATGTTAAAATTAATATTCTAAAACTAGCTGTTCGTAGCGTCTGTAGCGACTTCGTTGGCGTGGTCTTTTGTTTATTCATAAATAATTTTCTGCACAACTTTCTCATTTTTTTCTTTTAAATGAACCTTCTCCTGACAGCAATTAACACAACAAAAAAAGAATTAGTGAAATTGTTCCATCCGTTTACGCGTGATGCGATGACCAAGGGAAATAGTGATTCATTTTAATATATATAGATTTAAGACGTTGAACGCCAGAAATTAATTTTTTATTTTATATTTTACTCTAAATTACCTACATACAGCGCAAACATTGTAATTAAGACCATAACTAAAACGATTTACCTACGTGACTTGCTTAAGAACAATAAAGCAGCTAACCGCAGTGGGGTAAATATTCCCTTAGTTAACATTTGTTTGCCGTCGTTATGGGCAGGCCTGTAATAACACACTATTATAACACGACAGGCCCTCTACACGCAAGAGATAGCAAACATTTTAGCTATCCACACACGATTCGGAAACACATACAGTTTTTGTTCCATTAGAATCTGATCAAGAATACGTATTCACAAACTATGTCGACAGTTTTTTTTTTCAATGAATATTTTTAAAAAATGGTTACTTAAAAACAACCAAGTTGCCACAAATACACAATTGTCTTTATTTCCTTTGAGTGGTATGCAATAGATAAAGAGTATCTATGTATCCTTAACAAGACTATAATAATGTAATCATTAAGAAGTCTTGGTAGTTAAAAGTCTTATTTTAGACTCGGATCCATAAAATACCCTGACCTTTAAAATTTTAATGTAAAGAAGTAGGTATCCGAGTCCAAATTTCGCGAGCAATCCGGTGAGCCCAGCCGGCCGGGACGGGACAGCCACTAATTGTACCTACAGGCTTTATTGATGGACAAGGACAGAAAACTGATCGTGAAAGTAAAACAATGTGGTGCTAAAATAATATTTTCTACTAGTGCTGATCTCAGCACAAGCTTTGCTTGTTTGGGGCTAGATAATTAAAGTGATTCGTAAACGAACACACAGAACGACAAGAATGAGGAGTTTCGTAGACAAACAAAAGTCGCTGACATATTCCAACGGATTAGCAAGCTGAAACGCCGCTGAAACTCCACCCACAATGTAGACAGACGACCTAATAAGGGTTGCAGAAAGCCGCTGGATGCAGGCTGCTTCCAACCGGCCAATCTAGAAGTCACTGGTGGAGGAAATAATGATGATGATGAATTAGAGTAATTGTTGCAAATAAATATTATTATTAGGTTCAAAACTTAATGCACGACATTAAAAAAACCTACTTTTTCTTTTTTATTGAATACAAAAATACGGAATTAAAATTCAAATAAAACTTCCTTGATCCGAATTTCCCGGGCTCGGCGTAACCGCAGATTTGCGCGCTTGCCGCTGTCGCTCCGAAGCCCGCAGCCAAATTAATATGAAACACCTCCTTATCAAAAGAAAGCTCTTTATTTATCATCAATTAGCTACTCTTCATTCGTAAACAAATAATACACGAAACATTGATTTAAAAGGGAGAATAAATAAACAACATTAAGGTATACAATTAGCGACAGTGCAAGTACTTACTGAAATGTGTTTAATTAATCAACGCGATTTTTTTACGACTCACGTATAGAAATGAATATTTTAAAGAAAAACACCTAATGTTTATAAATAAGGCTCTACCGCTCACCACCCAACTAAGAAGAATCGGAACCCTAATGCAATGAATGACCTTGAAATACGAGTACGAGTAAAGAAAAGTTCCCACGACCGAAATTCCCGGGCGCAGGCAAAGTGCGGTTTTGCATGCGCTCTCCCCTGTCTTCAGAAACTCGCAACCAAATTAATATAAAACGTCGCGTTATCTATCGAGATTTCCTTCTTCATTTATCTTTCTTGTTCGGGAAATTAGGAAAGTTTGTTAAGGAGCCCTTATCGATGCCCGGTTAATCCTTCCGTAAAGAAAACAGCTTGGGATGCTTCGTTATTAAAAAATACAATAACGTTAACGAAGATGCTCAATTTACGGAAATCTTTATTTCATTAATTGATTCATTTCGGCAATCCAACTTAGTTGGTATATTAATATTCGGCCTTTCAGTATCTTCCGAAAGCCATTAGGTTTTTACTTATTGGTCCGAAGATTTCAAAAGTCAATTTAAACACCATTATTAGGGCAACGTTTTCGACAAAGACATGTTACGGCCGTAAGGCCCCGAACGAACGAGGATTTGTACAAAACAACGCACTAAACTGGATTAATTAGGGTACACTCCACAAATTGTTACAACACAAAACAACTTTTTCATTTAAGATCCACATCAAACATTACTTCGAACGGAATGATGCTATGCGAAATTCTATCAAGTATTCCACTGCTAGGTACTCGAGTGCACCGTTTAAACTAATTTAAATCCAATTTCCCATTTTCGAAAATCAGAAAAATCACAGGTTTTTCTTAAATTTTTACACCTCTCTTTCTAAAGTGAAATCAAAACGTGAATAATATGTATAATGTTCTTCTTAGTTCTTTGTTTAAAATGGAAAAATAAAACATACAACCGAATTGAGAACCTCCTCCTTTTTTGAAGTCGGTTAAAAAGCACAGTTTAATTAAAGTCTTTCAAGAAAAGTCTTTCAAGAGACTCACTACGCCACTAGATAGATGCCGTTAGAGCTATTACCGCTTTGTTTAAGCACGAAGTTTTGGTAGACAGTGAAATAAGTCGAAAGATTATGTCGGCTTTTGTCTGAAATTTTAAGGAGCACGGACACCTTTCACGTTAATTAATTTTTGTCGGAGTGGAGCCCAATTTACTGCCACAATCTCATGTAAACTTCATGTAACGTGGTAAACAGTCGTAAAAAGAAATGATATTGTGTTTTTTGTTGTATATTTGTAGTAAGTACAAAATGTTCGTACCTGCGATCATCATAACTGAAGTGACTAAATGGTATACTCATCAATCTGTGCTGGAGCCAAACCATCACATAAGCAGTGTTGGTTTAACCTCAAAATATATACAGAGAAAACAAAACAAAGTTAGATAGACTGTTTTAGGACTCATGTTTAGGTTCCTGGTATAATTAAAATAAAATACCTTAATCAGTTTAATAAATTATATCTGTAATAGGCATATTGTTAGCCGTATTTAAGTTTATGGTTGCGTATTTACATATGTTGAGGATTCAGGCAATAAGGGTCAAAATTACAGAATTGTTTTGGGCCGGGCTATAACAACGAGTATATCTTACCTTTGGAATTAGGGCTGCCGTAAAGTCTGCGTCACGTGAGATTTATCTACTAACCTGTCCCAGTAAATGTCAATTGGTATTATACTACGAGAGTAGAATGTATAAAAGTTTATTGTGCACATAAATTTATTGTCAAATATTTGTGTTTTACTATTTTGCGCATCAAAGCACCAAACATTTCTTCACTCTGCATTTCTTATGAATTAAAAGGAATATAAATTTGTTTATATTCTAATCTTGTTATGTAGATCTAAACCATTCAGTTTTAAAATATAAGTATTTTTTTAAATACAAATATGTTTTATTCGTAAACAACCTCGAAAAAAAAAACAAATTACATTTCAATGCTAGATGATTGTTACATTGTTTCAGTCAATATACTTTGCTTTAGTTGTCGCAGCCCAGCCGTACACTTTGACTCACAGCAGCACGCAACTCTCATAAAAGCATCTTGACTCGTCGTATTTCCTGTGCTACGGTACAGACGGAAACATATATATCAATCATCAGTCCTAACTTTTTAGCTGCCTAAGGATTGTTGCCCCTATGTTTGCATACACCTCCTTTGTCTTTGAATCACTTTCTATGACCTCATGTCAATTAACCTATTTCACAACTCCCTACATTGTCGGAACCGCGTTACCTATTGATAGCGAACAAATTCGAGAAATGACCACTCTACTTGACCTTGACTTCTAGCTCGTCTTTTACATTTTTCTGATCAGTTCTAAAAGCACGCGTTACATGACTTTGTTTTTTATTCAAGTAATGAAAACAAAGTCATGTATTTTTTTAATATATTGTAGGGAAACAAACAGTTAAATATACTAATGTTCACAAACGAGCATCTCCACTAATAGAAATAATATAGAACTGAGCAGCTTAACTAGCAAAAACTAGATGAAACAAAGTACAAAAAAAACATACAAGATACAAGATTTTACAATTACAACAATTAATTAGCAGCATTGTTTTAGCACCTCTGATGTATATTTTTTTATTTTAAATGTCATCAGTCTTTCTGTGAAATCCTTTTTAAACTTTTTTGCTATTTGTAACTTGACTGTACTTTTTATTCATGGACTTTGCTGCTATCAAACATTTATTGCCAATAAAAACCTTAAAATTTTACCCTTAACAGGCTGGGGTTGTAAAATATCAACTTGAAACGTTATTAATAGAATATTGCGTCGTCTTTTACGTCTCGAGGGCGGCCGTATTTTTCTGGATACCATACTTATCTCGAAACAAGATCCTATTGTTCTCAGATATCATTTTTTTTAAATTATGAACCATCTAGCTTAGGGTATTTTTTAAAAAAATCGGTATTTTCTAACTATCTCGGTTAGCGCAGTGATTCTCATTTCAATTTCCGGTCGGGTCAAAAAACGATCGTTTCTTATTCCCTGTCTGGGGTCCCAGCAAAAGATAGTTGTTTTTTATTTATCATCCTAGATTTGATGAAAATAATTTCGATGGAATCTTGAATTCCCGAATGTACGATTAATTAATTGATTGGCAACAAATATATTTGATATCAAAACATTATTGTATGTAGTAGTAAAATTACTTTATAATAAAAATATAATTGATTGATAGATGAAGATGACTTCGTCGAAGTTAGGAAAATGACACGACAACCGCGTACTCGTATCAGTCAGAATCGTTGCGGTACCGCACCTATAGCTACGGGACCCAACTTTCTGTTACGCGCTGCCACACCTGTCACGGCCCTGTACCTATCTAGCCTGCACTATACCACCCAGTCGCAGGACATCGTGGAGCACATTAAGGTCAAGACTCATCTTGAGTTGCTCCTTTGGAGTCGAGACACAACGCGAGTTTTAAAGCTTTCGTTGTGTTAGTACCGACATACAAGCTAGACATCTTCCTGAAGGAGAAATTCTGGCCGAAGGGTGTGGTTTATCGTCGCTTCCGAGGAAGATTGCCGGCTGACACCACCAGAACGGCTCCGAGTACGAAGCCATAACAACAAATAAATTATAATTATAAACTTAACTTATAATATTATTGTATATATGCTAGTCTATAAGGTATTTACTATATGGGCCTATTATTATAATGTCATCTGTAATAATTAAGAAGCCTGAAATAAATGATATTATTATAATCCATATAGTTTTGACTTGAGGCTCGATGGCATTTTGAGGATTTGTTAAAATAAAAGTTGTAAAAGCTTTATTGGATAACGACCGCGTTACACTCTTTCTCGGCCCTCGCCTTCTAACTCGCCCTAGAAAAGTTTATATCTCGCAAGATATCTCCCACTCGATGTTTATATCTCTGACATCGACAGACAAGTTTCATTTGCTGTGCTTGCTCTCGAAATAGGCACTGACAACTAAATAGAAACAATTTATCAAAGGGATAATAATATACTCTTGGACTTATTTAAAAGAACACAACAAGGGGAAGGTATTGAATAATTTACTTTCGCTTAGATATGAAATCTTTAAATAAACTTTATTTTGCGATTTATACGCATGGAATTGGTCACAAGAAATCAATTAACAAACGAAATATTCAATTTAAGAGGCAGACTGGTCTGTGTGATAGATGAGTATAGGCTTATTTATTTTGCACAGGATATTTAACTCGTTTAAGGATGGATGGAAAGTTACGTTTATTCGGGAACTAATGCGGCGCCATAGTTTTAAAGTTGGAATTGGTGTGATTGCAGGGAAAATTTTGATTATTTTAGAGTATTTAAGTGCATCAACAAAACTATAACTTTAAATGTAGTAATATGTATAAGGATTTTCGTTTTAATATAATCTGAACCTAGTTAAATGAGCTAAAACACCACCATTATTATTCTTGTTGTAATTAAACATTCCTATTAAACATAATGAGACTGTTAACCAAAATAAGCTTGACCTCAGAACATTAAAGGGTTGGTTTAAATAAATAAAAAATTATAATTTGTAAAACACAAAACATTTCTCTGGTAAATGAACAAGCTCTCATAGCGTAATTATCGCCCAGGCAGTGTGGGGAGTAAAAACCACCTTGCAGAATTTCACTCTTTTCTACTGAACTACACTTAGACGACTGAGCGTCTAAATCCGTCATCGGTTTAGTAGTCTAAGTACCTAAGTTAAGTATAGTTTTATGCTTCAAACTTTGTATCGTGGAATTACTTATTGGTTGAAAAGCTGAATGGAGAGTTAAACCGTTTATGAAAATGTATTAATCTTTAGACTAATCGTACCTGCCTGATGCATAAAAATTATCGTCGGCTTGACATTTATAAAGCTAATTTCGAAGACTATTTAACAGCAACAGAACCCTAATATTTGCAAATTACATTTCACCAGTCGTTTTATTTACGAGCTCAGTGAGCATTCGAATAGAAATAATGGGCAAAGTCGCCCTAAAGTTTACAGCAGTATAAAACTGGCTCCAGTGCTCATCCCGAGTGTCAAGTCAGTTTTGGGCGGGCTCATTGAATAAAAGTGTGGTAGAGGCAACGACGCGTGAGTCGCGATAGAGACAATGTTTAGCAATAGGTTTATTCTTTCCGAAATGTGTCTGTGTGATTGTTGTGATGAACAACTTAGAAATTACTGTACTTATGCAAACATTGGTTGCATAAAAATGAATCCCAATCTATGGTGCTACCAGAGACATCCTTTGACTTTATAACTATATTTTCTTTTGAAATTCTTACAGAATAAAAAACAAAAATTGTAGATCATCATAAATCAGAATTCATATAATATATTTTTTATTAAATACCAAAACTCGTCCAGACGTAGTTTTCTTATTCATCAATTATCAATCATAAATAAAATATGTGTATTATAAATCAACTTATTGGTTAACTTATTGGTTAATTGTGTATTCTAATTTATAAATTAACTCAGGGAATAACCCGATCAAAATCTGCATATGTGACAAATTTTAGAATTCTGTCTAATCGTGATTAAGTAACATCAAAACGTAATCTTAGACATTTATAATTTTATTATCATGCTCAAATCTCCCGACCAAATAATTTATACGATTATAATAGTTATTACACTTGTAACTAATGGTTGTAATTAATAAATGGGGTTAAATATCTAAAGCCCGTGCACTTAGGGTGATCATTAGGATTTCATACGTGTAGTAGTTCCAATTTCCACACACTATTTGTAACGATCATACCTCGTAAACTGCGTTGATGTTTCAGTTTATTTTCGGGAGAGTCTACTGGCAGTCTATTGAAGTAATAACCCTGCGGCATAAACAAGTCTTTTATTTGCTACCGCACCATAGTCGTAAATACCAAGGAACAAAACACCGACCACTCAATGCGACTTAACCGTTCACGACGTAAGCTATTTTCAGCGCTTATGGTCACTTTAAGAATAACAATAAAAGCCCACGCATCGTCGCCCAACAAAGAAATATTCTGCAAACATCTTTATGGGATAAATCGTAACATTATAAAAGAGTGTGTTGGTAATATTGACTAACGATAACACAAAAATACAAAACAATGTTAGATGCATTTGAAGTTTTGTCATCATCATCATCATATGACACGAAGAGATGGCTACGTCTGAATATATCTCGACGCCGAGTGCTGAACCGGCTCAAGGGAGGGGAAGCTATTACGTTCAGGCTAGTAGTGTCACGGAATATAAACTGGCATGTAGTTTTAAAAACCTTATAACCTCAAAATTTCGAAAACATTATAAAGAAAATATGCTTAGAATCGCCAAATCATCATATGTGCATATAACATTTATTTATATTACTTTAGGAGAAAATAAAAATGAAATCACTTGACAAACCGCTTGACCGATTAATTCGCTTAAACGTAGATCGATAAGCAGCCTTACGAATTTCGTCGGACACTTCAGTAACAATACTATCTTGCTACAAGTATGATCTCAATCAGAAAGATAGTTTATTTTATTTTCCATCGCAAGAAAACCGTAAATTTATACAGGCGAAGCAGTGGGCTGTCATTGGAGTATTAATACAATTTATAAAAGTCAATAAACCTACGGAGCGCGTTATTATCGTATGCAGCCGTGCGATTGGCATTGAACGTTTGCAATACAATTCACTTTACATGAACCAATACATGGTAACGCGAGCGATTTCTTTTTCGAGCAGAGCTTGAATATGTATGAATGTAAGTTGAACCGGTTTGATCAGCATTAAAAAAGTGTAGATAGATAAGGTTTGGAAAAAAATTGTACTACTTATATTCATTGAGCGAGCCATTACTTTATTGAAGGGTGAACTTTTTTCTTAGTGAAAGTTGAACATTTTGATGGATGTTTCCTTGTCCAACCAGTCACCCTGTATACCTAAGTTTGATAGATTTTTATACAGTAGATACCTTACACATATAGCCTTTAACCTAAAATAATAAAAAACTTATTGCCCTTTTACGTAAAACCGTTTGTGGTTATGGGGCAGTAAATTCCAAAATGCATAATATTACAGGTAAAAAAAGGTTTTACACAAAAGCCTTCAGCCGTTTTCATGAAAATGATTGTGGGTACCTACAATCGGCGATCATTCCGAAATCCCTGTGCGTAAAAAATGTATATTAAGTTCCATAAAATAGCGTAATAAATTCCAAATCTCGTTCTGTCCGTTATTTTTTACGACGATATTTTTCGGGTGGCACCAGTCGTGGATGGATCCCATAAAGGGACATGTTTTTAAGAGTATAAACCATTTGGATGAACCATTAGAAGTAGAACCGCCAAAAAATATATTGTTGTCGTTATAAAAAGTGCATATTATAAGTACTTACACAACGTTATCATCCTAGTGTTTTTATTTAAACCACAACATGGTTAACTCTCAATAATAATAAACCCTAGCGTGCACACTACGTAAGTAGGTACGCTGTTTGAAATCAGCTACGAAAGTATTTTCGTTAGTCAGCTATACCAAATCATCAGATCTTCAATAATCTTTGTGCCGAATTTACAGATTGATTAGGAAGTATTTAATCTCCATGTATCATCAATCAAATTTCTACCACAGCATCCAAATCCAATATCCAACAGACTATGCCATTGTCTTAATAATGACTACTCTTTACGAAAAGAATGGCTAGGAAAGGCGAGTGACTATTATTATCATAAATCCGGCATAAACGTAACGGCAGAGTGAGTCGAGCGTCCGCCACGCATCAGCATAATGCCGTGATAATGTGCTCTCGAGAGCCGCCGCGCCCGCGCCTTGCGGATTATGGCCCAAGGATCCACGCCCAAATAAGCTCTTTATGCCTGCTCAACTATCCTTTGTCGAAAATGGATTTGTATTTCCTTCAGCATTGCGAAATATAAACACTTGATGATACGAAAACAAATATCTACACTTACGGCAAACATACACCAAACTGCGACTATTGTTATTTATTAATTAGCGATTAGAAGAAAACAAAAACCCTGTGGAAAGTATGTTAGTCGTGATAGCTCTACAACTCGATGGAAAACTCTTACGTAGCAGAGGAGTAAAAATTCAATTTCCTCATGGAATTCTAAATTCAAGTCTGAACGACCCATTGGTTCTCTTCAAAGAACAATGCCATCAAAATTGATCAAAGTAAAATTGTCAACCTTCCTTGAGCTGTCAATTTCCACAGGCGTTTCATTTAAAATTTAATTAAAAGTTGTCGCGCTTGCATTATTTATTCGCAATTGGCAGCAACCATAATAACAAATCGATAACAACAACACAACACGCTTCAGAATTATGACTGAAGAATACCATTTTCATGTTAGACATTGTAACATTTCTTGTTCAGTCAGTCGTATACTAAATGCGATTGTATTTATTTTTAAATAGACGAAAATGCTGCGCGTCTAATTCTATTATCCCAAAAATCACGCTCGGGTAAAATAAATTGACTACGAAAATCCATTTTAAAAACTATCAATAGATCTTGCAATCGTGAATAAATCGCAGAAATGGTGCAAAATCTTACTGGTATATAATTTAATTAAATTCCATAGAGTGGTCATTAGTAATTGAATCATTATGGTCCCAACTAATTTAAACTAAAACTTTACTTTTTGATTTTTTCTAACAAACTTAATCGTAAATTCAATGTAATGCAATCAATGCAATAGTTTCGCTCAACTCGATCGATTGAGTTCATCTGCATCGTACTTTTCGGAGCTACTCGGAACGTCTCTATGACACGACATTGACAACGTTAGCGATAATATCGTTTTGCAATAATACTATGATTATGAATCACAACTTTAAATTCTTATTGCGTGTAATGCATTGGTTTTGGTTGACTAGAATCTTTTTAGAAAAAATACTAACACTCTAGAGAGTCTCGGTTTTGAATATTATCCCCGGTTCTAGGCCACACACTGTATTAAGTCAGAATAAATTCCATGATGTAACTAAAACAGTTCGCTTTATACGCACAAGTAGGTAAAGTACAAAATGTTCTTTTCAAATTTTATTACCTCATTTGGCTCTAGTTTGCTTGAGTGTCTACCTTATTAGCGTTTCAATGCCAACTGACAACCTTTGTGTGGATGCCAACGACTTCCTGAGTTCTTTGACAAACACGGCCTTATAACTTGGCCAAGTTTAGCATCCCCAGTTTCATCATGTCTCACCTAGGCCAGTTAATTAAACAGTAACGCAAATTCAAGTTTCACCAGTTCGAGCAAACTCTTAAAACATTATTATTGTCGCCATGTTTCCTTAAAATAATAAATCATCAACAGTTTAAATTCTAAAATGACTTTCCTTAAACTGAACTAATCGCTTCGTTACGCGAAGCGTAATAAAAGTGTGAAAGTACCAAAAAGGGAAATAACGGAATTTCTTATCCAGGCCCACCGTAACTTTAAGTAGATACTTCAAGTCAGGAGAGAAGATTCAGCGATTAATTTTGAAACAAGCTAAATATTTTTTCTTTCAAATATTCTTGTTGATTTTTCAACTCATGGAAAACATAGTAGTTATTAGAATTGTTAAACATTATAATAAACATTTTTGAATACTTATCTGTCATTCATTGCATAGCAGTAAATAACGTATAAAACTATCTTCAAGCTACGGTCTAAATTGAACTTCGAAACCAATGTTTTAAAGTTTAAAGTGACTATTTTCTACGTTAAGACTAAAATTGGGCCACCAGTGAACTATGTCAAATTCAAACTACTTAGTTCCAAGTTTAATGGTCTCGAGTGAAATAGCCACAACAAAGTTTTCATAAGTAACCTTCAACGTAAACAAATGCTTGCTCAAAAGTAGAACTCTTATTGCTTGTTGTCCGTCAGCCCATCTGTTAGTCATAAAAATTTGACGTGAAACGTTTTACATACGGGTACTGTGTCAAAAATTCGATCATAAAGAATTGGTCTATTTTGTCTTGGCATATTACCTTTAGTTAAATAGGTAGATAGACACTTCATTGCACAAAAAACATTCAAGTTTATTACAAGCAAGACACAGTTATATTATGTAAGAAGAACATGATAACAGAAAATAATAATATGCAAAATAATTAAAGTCAAGTAAAATAAGCCTATAAACATTCCACTGCAGAGCACAGGCCTTACCACAATAACTATGAGGTGGTTTAAGCCATACTCTACCACACTAGCTCAGTGCGGATTGGTATTGTAAGGCCAGTGACTAAACCTTACAGTGAGTTGTAATCAATCCGCCATAAAGCCTCTGAATCGGCTCGACGTCAAGTGTCAAGCGATATTAGCCGTGCCATATTTTAACGTGCCTTTCGAAGACACGGAGATGCGAAATGTTACAAATATACCTACTCTGAATCCATCCACCCATCTTCACAACCACTAAACTTTATTAATCACTGCCATATTGCTGTCGGCACCGACTGCTGCTTTAAGCACCAGATACCTAAATATACCTTGACGAGAATCCCTGAATAAAAAATTTTCAGTCGGCACTGTGGTGAAAATTTTTCTCGATAATGATTATACTGGTAAGGCTGGCGCACATTAAAGCAGGCCGCATCGCACACTCTTACGCCTTTTTTCGCTTTTTTAGAAAAAAATATTAGAGGTCTTAGGATTTCTCTTCTTTAATGCAGTGCGGTGCGGCTCGCCCAAATGTGCGCAATTCTTAAAGCGTTCTTGTTCGTGTTCGTACCCGTAACTCGGTAGATCGTTAAACATGAAAAAAACTGTCAGAAACTAAGAACAGGGTTGCTTTAATATACCTAGGTCGTTTCCCGGAATCGTAACGTACATGCCGTCAAGCGTAAGAGCAAACTCCGTGGAGTGACCACAAGTTAAGAGATACGTATATTCCACGGCGAGTTGTATGACTTGTCATATTGTTGAGTGTGTGGCAGAGTCAACATAGTAAACCAATTTTCCTCTTGGCATAAATTTATGGACAAAACGTTGTCTGTTACGTATTATATTAAGCCTTTCCTACCGAATACGCTTCGTTTAGAAACAAGAGCATACCACATACAAACATAGAGACTGAAGAAAAGGTGAGAAACGAGATAGATGGATAGTAATAAGATTCGAACGCCATTAACTAGGTAAAAGGCATCGAACCTAATTGGCATACCTAAATTTGCAAGTAAGCTAAAATCACGTTATTTTGGTGTACACCTTTGAAACATACGCCAATCGATATAGAAAATAATTGTAAACCACAAATACTCTTTGTGACAAAATGTCGTAAATGATATACTTTGTCCAGAATTACAGTTTGAACATGTAATATTAATTTTTATTTACATAATCAGATGGAAAATTTGAAAAAAGTATATCATTATGACATTTTGTTAAAGAATATTTGTTGTTTGTGAGTAATTTCTCTTTCGATTAACGAATGTTTCATATCTGTACACTAAAATAACTTATTTTAGGTTACTTGAAACTTTAGGTATGCCAGGCTCCATACAAAAAAGTTCAGTCTTTTACATTTTCTCAATAAAATATGTCACATAATCTGCTCGCTTAAAGAATCTAAATATTTTGAAGATAATTAATTTCTTTACGCATAATATAAATGCAAATATCATTAATTTCGTATAGGTATAACAATTTACACGCCTCGCCAGGAAACATTATTTGCCGACCTGTGACAGCGGCATTCATAATAAATCACAAAACGTCCACAAATCTTTCCGCGGACCTAAAACGTAAGGCGCACAATACTCCAACGTTGCATTTTGACATAACGTATTTATGCAACAAGCAGAGTTAGTCTATCACATTTTTTTTTACATTTCTTATTTCTTGCACATTAAATTCATATATATATATGTATTGACCGATTCAATTTGACCTCTGTGACCTCTGTAAAATGCATTGGTTTCTTATCCGGACCGGTACAGTCAATAGAAAAACAGTTGATCATTTAAAAAATATTTGGTTTTATTTGTTTAAGTCCTTAAAATCATCACAAGCATCAGACATTTGGTATCTTTACTTGGACAAACCCAAAGCAGGTTAGTCGGCCCGGGAAGGGATAATAAAAAAATACCATCGTAATTAAATAACAAAAAAAGAGCTTAAAATTACTACTTAATCATCACAGATAATCAGAAATTGGCCTCTTTATTTGGATAAACCTTAATTAGAAAAAAGATGTTGACCATCTTAATTAAATAACAAAAACAGAACTTAAAATTACTATATAAAATCATCCATCACAGATAACATTTTATGTACATGTCTTCATTACATAGATAGATAGATAGATACTCTTTATTGCACACCATACAAGTAAAATACACATGATTTTTACAGAAAGATGTACAATTTAGGCGGTCTTATCGCTAATAGCGATCTCTTCCAGACAATCTTTAGGTAGAGGACAACCATTGAAGAAAGGGGAAGGTGTTGCAGAGTTCTTAAGATTCTTACCTGATACAAATAGGATTGCATACATTTATGGCATAGACGTATACATACAGTAATAAATAAATAAAAATAAAATAAAATAAATACACAACAATAATTATACATACATACTACTTGATATATGCGAGGAGATGTCGAGACTAACAGTGACCAGTAATATTCTAAGATATAAAGGCAGTTTGTCAAGAAAAAAGAAAGTGTGCTTTAAGCCGATTTTTAAAAATAGCAATCGATTCGGATTTTCTGATTGTTAATGGTAAGGAATTCCAGAGGCGAATGGACTGGACAGTAAACGACTGCGTATAGTAATTAGTAGAATGGGGAGGAAATTGAAGATGTAGTTTTTTGGATGACCGCATGTCATGACTGCATAAATTGAAAGCTTTTTTTTTTACATTACGAACATAATCCTGTCTTTCAATAAACGCTGTACGTTTATTTTGTTGATGACTGTCCTAATAATCTATTAGTTAACTATAGGGTATCAGACCGAAATAAAATATTTAAATTTATTTGTGATCCCCTACACGGTGGATCAGAATAGAAAATATTATAAAATTATATTTAAATGTACGTAATGCTGTATTTTATATAAATGTATTGCTGTAGGTAACTAACTCAGATCATTTTCTTTCTAAGATCTGTGGTAACTAACGTTAAATGTAACTAAGCCAAAGTAGAGCGGTGTATCCTGGCAGAAGTATTCTTGATACTTAAAAGGATACGCCAGTTTATCATTGTATTTATAGTTACTGAATGAACATTTTTATTTATCATTTATGGTTTTGGTGTGTCATTCGTTCGAAAAATGACAACTTCCACGCGATACATCCGCGTAAAAATAGGCCGTGGAAGTAATGCGATTAGCGATACGACGTCTGAAGCAAGCGGCCGGAGCAGTAACGTGTTAACAAGAAAACGTGTCGTAATATTTTATTGTGTTAGATTCAGGATTCAGGATTTTGTATTCATACTGTAAAAATTAGTAATTTTATAGGGTTATATCACTTGTTGTCTGTCTGTCAAGACCCTTTTTTTCAGGCCCGTGCCTGAGAAGTACAGGTATCTAGTTGAAATTAAAATCAATTACTAAGGGCCACAGTAAAAGTGTAAAAAATGAATGCTTTATATCACATAAATCACACCTCTAATCTCTAAAGTTAAACAAAAATTTTAAAAAACTGCTCAAATGCGCTAGGTATCCCGAAGTGAATCAAAGAAAAACTGGTTGTACGGAATTCATGGTGGTGTACATCACTAATCTAGTAATAAAATTTCTAAGTCCGCAATTATATCTACAATCCCAATTCCGATCGTAACAGGAAACAAAACAAAGCATGTCATCACTCGTTCTGCAAGTCGGAATACAACTATTTAAGGAAACGCGTGATGTATGAAAGAGTTTCAAAACCGGGACGCAACAACCCTAAGCCCGGGATTACCGCCCTCAGGGGCTTCTGCAAATTGAATGAGCGCAAACACGCCCCGCGCCTGCGCACGTCAGCAAACACACAAAAATAAATGCAACAAGTACACGAGAAGTCATACAAAATAACCAGTTACTATTTATTCAGATGCAAAAAGGCCACAACTTCAAGATATTTCTTGTTACAATTCTATTTTTTGTTTTCTATCCTAACATCCTAGTTAAACTAAGACATAACTTAATTTATTTTTATCCTTTTACAAGTAGGTATGCCGAACAAACTATTAAACCCCCTAATAATAGGTGTAGGGATCTCAGCCCGACAGCACGTAGTCAACAAACCCCATAATATAATGTTTGTGAATAGTAAAAGTAAATCATAATAATGATCCACTAACTTAAACAACTTTTACTATGGCACCAACTATCATGACCAACATCAAATAGCGAAATAAAAAACCGTACTATTCAAAGTTGTCGTATAGTTTATTCGTCTATAACATATTAGTAATTTTCGCATTTTCGTATATAGCCCTAGAGAAGTAGGTAAAAGGTCGTTTATGTTAATAGGCAGAACACCCTATCACAGTGATTCCCTTGTCTAAACAGGGCCCCTTTACAAATAATAGTAACATAATAATTCGCTTTGTTTGTACAACTAAACCTAAACTTAACCTTGATTTTAGTCAGCAAATCGCGTTACATAAACAAACTTTCCTTGCAAGCAAGCAAACCTCATAAAGCAATAAAAACACCTCGCGATTCGCTACACCGTTACATTGGCTTGTCTTGAAACAAATTCCCCGAGACGTTTTTATAATCAACTTGTCAGATAGCTATCGCACGAAAAAATGATACGTGCATATTCCGAGCAAATAAAAAGAGCCGTGTTGACATGTTTACGGCGGCCGTCCACGGAAGTTCGAAAGAAAACATGATATTATTACTACACCCATAAATGTGTTCGAACAAGTTATAGGAAGCGCTGCAATTTATTATCCGGAGTAGTTGTAGACACGAATAAACCATTGAGGAGAATAAGAGGGGGGAATATTGACTAATGGATCGTTATGCCGTTTACCATCATTTCGTTTTAGATACTGGCTGGTCACGAAAGGTCTATTAGTCCGCATGTGAGCGCTCCGTCATTTTCCGGAAATTTCGAGCTGGCCAGCGGAAATTCATCGCAATTTGTAACATTGCCTGAAAATTTTCAGGAAACGAAAGTCTAAAGTGCCGACGCGATGTCAAGTTTTTGGGAGATTTACTTTCACGATACTATTTTTGCACTGTATTTAATTGCAATTGACCCCATTTTTCGTAGCATCCTTCTATTGGACTTCTATTGATTTCTCATCTATTTTATATTTGTTACGAGTAACCTTAACTGATTTATATGTGCCTAGAGATGTAAATTACTTACAAATCACTGCGAGTTTTAATACTTTGTTTATTTTATGACGCCGAACTCTTAAAAATTAAAAACGTTAGTCTGTCCTATTCTACATATATTAGTATTTGTATTTTTTTCAAATAGTTAATAAATACATGATATCGGCATAGGTTTATCGTATGTCGATCAATTGATCATAAATAAAAAAAGTTTTTATTTTAAAAAAACTTCTAATTTTCATTTTATCGGTAGACTACAACTTGTACTTGTACCATATAACACCTCAGCAAAGCCTTAACGATGAGCCTGTAAATAATAGAGAGCAGTCTAAAGATTTGATAGAACATTATTCAACTTTTTAATACGTTGAAACTGTCCTTGTTTCAGGTATACATTAATTAGAATTCAGCTTGAAAGTGGGGATCCAGTTTGCTAGCTCTTCTGTGAGTTCTATTTTACTTTTTACTGTAAATATAACTATACATTTTTTGTTGCAATTTCGATTCGATGTTGATTCCATAGTAGAAGTTATTGAAAATTAGCACTATATATGGGAGTTAACCAATAAAATAGGTCTTAAGTTTTCATGAATTAATCTGATCAAAGAATGAATCAAAACTAGATAATCGAACTGGACGATTCGACGAATAACCGCAGTGGAATAAATAGATACCACGAGCTAGGTAACACGTTTAAGTCATTAGAGGAGGAGGGCTGTTCCAATTATACTGCCGGTGGTTCCGCAAACTGCACACATCACCAGTATTCACAGGCTTTGTTCTACGCTACGCCAGCTTAGCAATTTATTGTAATGAGCCCACGTACTGACCTCGTCCATGCCTCACTATTATAAATAATTAGAAATCAATGGCTTACTATTTTCTAAGCATAGATTGACCCACTTAGATCCTTTTCGCAAAGGCAACCATATACTACAAATAGTATGTACCTATACTGCGAGTCTTTCTTCGTGCTATTATTCCTACCCAAAATACAGATTAAATTATATAAGGTCATAACAATTACAACAACATTTGGAAATTTTGTTACGTTTCATACAAGCGAGAGTCATATAACATTATTTTTTCCGCTCAAGACTAATGAATGTTCCTCGTTATGATTATAACAGTCGGTATCTATTGTCGCATGTGCTGGGGTCCACGGGTCGCATTAATCAGTGTCTCTCCACAAAGCAAACGGACCACAAAAGAATGCCGTCTAGTTCTGTTTTAAGCCATTTTCAACCGACTACAAAAAAGAGGAGGTTCACAATTCTGTACTGTATGTTTTTCTTGTGTATGTTATCGCAATATATTCACCAAATGTATACAAATTTTGATTTTTTATTGAATAGAATTTATTTCAAGGATGGAAACCGGCCAAGTGCGAGTCGAACTCGCACCGACGGTTCCGTATGAACTTATTGCTATGTAAATAATTCTTTTATAGCAGAAATCGAGTCTCGAAGATATTGCCGATTTTCCGAATTTGTTATTTTATTTTTTTAATGTAACTACTAATTTACGGACTTAGACTGTTGCCTTAACTTGTGCTATGAGACATTGCTTCTTGCCAAATTTCAGGGTTCTAGGTCAACGGGAAGTACCATTTTTTCAACGGGAAGTACCTTTTTGATTCCCTTTTCCTTGTCGAAATATACGTTTTTTGCGGCATAAACGGCCGTATTTTTTTTACGGTAACTTAGAAATTTGATTTTTTCACAGCTTCCATAGACATAAGTATATTGTTTTCATTTCAACTCGATACCGTGGAGGTAATTTGACAATAGTCGCAATCCGGTGTCGATCCGCTCCCAGTAACATTACGATGACAAACGGTATTCTCGTAAACTTATAACTTGACGTAAATTTATCAAAACTATCCCAAAACGACTGAAAATAGAGCAAAAAAAAATGTAATTTTGGTTTCTTCTATTTTTAGTGACATTTCGAACTATACTTGCATTTTTTGGGTTTACGAGAATAAATAAATATAAATATGGACAACATCACATACATTGCTCTGATCCTGTGAAAAGTAGCTTAAGCACTTGTGTTACAGAAGTCAGAAACAACGACGGAAGAATACCGTTTGTGATCGTAATGTTACTGGGAGCGGATCGACACCGGATTGCGACTAATGTCAAATTACGGGAATTGGGCCTCTGGACTCGTAGCTGAACAGATTTTACAGGATTTCCGTGATTCTCTAGCCATAACAGCCAGACGTGATAGAACTGGCACGAATATTGACGGCATCCGTGACTTCAAACCGTAATCATTCCATGGAAATTGCACATTCCATAATAACACCCCCTTTCAAGCTATTACGTGTGAAATGGCAGTTAAAATCATTTTCCACAGTTCCGTTTTTCGCTATTAAAAAACAGGCAATTTTTTATGATAATTTGTTGGATAGTTATAAATATTTTATCGCTGAATTCGAACTAAACACAATGCATTTTTTTATCTGCCTTCCTGTGATTTTATCTCCGCCCCATTTTGTACAAGAGTTTTATCCATTCTCCTTCCTTTGTTTTTTTTTTGTCTTTTTTGGAGCATCTTTAGTCTAACACCTTTTTTATAAATAACAATAATAATTGGTGTAGTTGTTAGAATTGTTTGTTTATTTAAAAATGCAGGTGAGGTATTTTAGCCCACAGCCAACAGCGAATAAACACAACACGAGTCTAACGAAGATAGCAACTTTCTTTAAATGGTCTTGGTAGAGTAATAGCGAAGAGACCTCACACATATTTTTTTAAAAAACGAACACAAACGAGCAGAAATAGAAAATACAAGCCCGAATGCAGAAAATATTGGCAGTTGACGCGTTTAATTGACGGCAATTGGATTCCCGTTTCTTCTCGCTCCATCCAGCTATGGCACATTGATGACTGCGGAAACAGTTCGCTGTATATATCCAACAAAACTATGTTTGTGTCGCAGATAGAACCAAATATTTTTTGCGTTCGTTAGACCACTATTGATAGTGCAGGGCCGCTAAAGCCCGTTTTTGTGCAAAGTAACGACTACGTTGGTATAAGTAAATAAAAGGCTTCACATTTTGTGAGAGGTGAGCCCGTGTTGTAAACTTGGTTACAAGATATAGATGTAACTAAGTTAATAAGTAAGAATATGTCAATATAGATGGCGCTATAGTCTGTGCAACAGCATTGTATCCTAATAATAGACAAAACAGTTCTACAAAATCTCTCTTCTTCCACTGCGCTCGAACAATAAACATCGTTTCTGAAAAATCTCCTGTGGTTTCCAACTCGACAGCCCGTCTACATCTTGTAAGTACATAATGTCACCAATGCAAAAAAAATATTTCATCATATAAAAACTTTGGCAATATTATCAAAATCTATCTTTAAAAATAATAAGAGTGTATTGAACTGACTGTCTAGTGCCTACCGCAAATTTACTTGCCAAGCCGCATTAAAAGCACACTAAAGATTATAAATACAAGGTCGCCTTTTATAAACGGGTGAAACTTTAATAGAACTTCTAATTATATTAGAGAAACCGGGCCCTATTATTTTCGTTCTTAAAAACGGGCTAGTTTTCATTTTAATTATTTCTAACAAAAAAAAACCAAAAAAAATTAAGAGCATCCTGTCTAGTCTGAAACGTCCCTACGTCATCGCCTCTGTCTCTCTCATTTCAATCGTGCCCCACTCTTCCCTCGGGGTGCATGCACGGGGCAAGGGGTGTTTTATTTTACGTTGAAATCAAAATAGTTTTTGGCGCTTTTTCTCGAAAACTAGCGTATAAAATTTTTCTTTTTAAAAAAAAAATATTCATTTATGTTTTTGTAATTGCTCTTTAAATTTCACCGGTTTATAAAAGGCGACCTTATCTAACCAATTAAAAAAAAAAAGTTAAACACTGCGATAACAGCGGTCTGCAATTGTGTGACAGGGCTAGCGTGTAATTCCACTGCACGTACTACTTACATAATTATCTGAACTCTCGGATTACTATAATGGAAGCTTTTACCATATTCATTATTTACAAAGCCATTTATCACAATAATGAATAAAACAGTGCGGCATTTGAGCGATGAAGTACTCTGATTTTACAACTTACGTTATATTATAGCAATAGTACCTATTATAGCCAATGTGATAAAGTAAATGAGATGACATGATGCAGCTGGAATGTAATTTAAAACTCTTGGTCTTCCAGTATTCTCACGGTTGCAGTAATCCAAGTCCCCTAATATATATTTCCTACATGTTTTTCTCCCGTCCGTACATATCGCACCTGTTTTAATCTCGTAACCTTTTAGTACTAGAAAAGGTTAAATAATGAGCAGGCATTGTCTTCAACACTTTTTCCCTATGATGAGCAACTGCTTAAAGTTAAACTTAACTTTAATACAAATATGTCGACTCTTTTAAATTGTTAGAAGTCGAGGACGCGTATGTACAACTACAATGTTGGTAATTAGTAACAAATTTTAAAGGAAAACTAAAATGTAAAGTTACCGATAAAAAAAAGCTGTAAAATTGGTTGTGGATCAATTTATTTTAAAAACAGAAAACCCAATAAATTTATAATAATACTTTCATTGGGTATAACTTGCTCTTTCCCAAGGTTTTACAACCAAAATAAGGATAAGGTAAAACTAAAAATACAATGAAAATTATTGAATGGAGCGTGTTCCTTGCTTTAACAGGATCTCTAAAAGTTCTCGTGATCATTTATCCTTATCATCCTTGAATGATCATTTTCGCAACCATTAAATAGATTTACCCCATACTTTTTCCCAAAAATAATGCGACACAGAGTTTTCACGCCCGGTCGATACATCGAGTGAAGACCACCACTTTGAAATAACGGCAACCTGCCCTGCCTTCGACCGGGCGACGTGACTTGACTCTACGAGTACTTTGACAGAAATGAATATGATGGAAATGTCCCTTGATCGTTAAATAAGTGTCTTATGCATTTGAAATGATTATTCTTTTAAAAGCTACGTTATAACTAATTGCTGAAAGACGTCAAGGAAGATCACGTCAACGAATCTCAAGTGTTCTTCTTCAATGAATATAAACACGTTTCGTGATTGTTCTTAATGTAGTGCGATTAAAATATAATAAAACCTTTAAACACGTTGTTGGTGGATCGTGTGCAATGTTTTGAAGCTGTTTGTATTATTAAGCACTAACTACTATTCTGTCGCCCGATTAGCGTAGTGGCGTGGTGATTCGCCTTGAACGCAAAGGTTCGATTCCTAGTCCGGATCAATTTATAAAGTAAATTGGCTCGGGTCTGGGTGTACTAGGAGACTATACACTTAAATAAAATCCTTTATTTTCCACTACAATCTAAGTCAATACAATAATTGTACATACTGGTTCAGACTGAGTGAGAGCCCCTGCCAAATTTTTTTACTGGTATTTTTTACCTTACTTCGAGAACATAACAATTGGTAAATTTTTGGGCTCATATTTATACAATTTTAAAAATACTGCAGTAAAATAGTATTCTAATTTACCATATTTTATAGAGTCACCTCGTGTTTCCTCAGCGATCATCGCTAAGCCTCACTCGAGTATCGACCGCGGCCCTCATTCATGCGGAGGCACTCGCCGGATTACCTACCCGCTGCGGCAATACCTAACTTGCATTACTTTTTTACCTAAGACAATACCATCTTCAACAAATAGAAGACTTAACGGATAATATGCTGATACTCTATTTCGTATTATGTTACGGACGATGGAGACTGGGGTACGAGTTATCTTTTAATAGCCTACCTATTATGCAAATTTCAAAATCCTGATTTAAACTCATGTATGCGAGTGATAACCGTGTCGTATGTTGTCAGGTTTATAAACGACTAAACCCTAAAAGGATTCAAAATAACAAGTCAATATATTACATGATACACATTCTTCCTAGCGCTTTTGTCTTTTGCCTAGTCTGGTTATTACAAGTCTGATTACTACATTCGTTACCCTTTAACCGGGTAACAAGACCTTTTTTAACTATTTTTTTATTTTAAGAGACATGCAGATATATCTACTATACCGCCTAGAGCCCATACATATATACATACATGCTCCACAAACCTCCAAGCCATACATATATTTATAAACAGAATGTGTTTAACATGTGCATTATAGTTTTTAATGAATTACCAGACTCATAAAACCATTGGAGGGGCATAAGTGTGTCTACAGTATAAATGAGTACCTTCAAAACCTCTGACAACTAAGTTTATTGTAATATTTTTATTTATATAAATTAAATACCTAAATTTTAAGAAAATTTGCACGTCTGTACACAGACTGAATACGATGTCTAGCTAAACGTACTAGTAAACACCATGTATCAAACTCAAATGTATTCTTGCAAATAAATGTTATTCTATTCTGTTTTATTCTACGGTTACACATCGATTGTTAACTGAATTTGAAGGTTTCCACTTGGTGTCTTCCCGACAGGCCCCATATTATCAGAAGCTTCTAATAAGAAACATTTCGGACCGAACTGTCAAAGCCCCGCACATTATCCGGTTCGGCGATCCGGCGCCAGTTGTTGGTTATTGCTGACTGCGCCGCCACGACACACCTCTCCGTCTTTTGACGTTCGCACAGGGATGTTAATGGCGACACGTTATTGGCACTATTGATTAGTTTATTAAAGAAGAAAATCATTGTTTATATTTTCTCCTAAGCTAGGTCCGGCTGTATTCTATTTTGATAGTGTTCACAATCCACATTCCATATGCACGGATAGTTTTCCACTTCAGCTACAAAATCTTTAGATTAAGAATAATGAGAAAAGAATACGTTTATTTGAAACAACCAATAAACAATAATTTTAAAACACGAACTAGTATTAAACCGAATTAAAATTTAAAAATGCATTGTGAAAACTGTATGAAATCATTTGCGGTCGACCTTTAGAGTGTGTTTGGTCACGAGCTAGTAATAATAAGAGCATACATTTTCCTATTTTTCCTTCTTTCGACAAAACCACCCACTTTTGAAGTCCATAACCCTCCCTCTTGGTATAGCTGTTTGAACCTCTTCCTTTTTCGATGTCGGTTGTAAAGGTAAAAAATTGAGAACCTCCTTTTTTGTAGTCAGTTAACAAAAGTAAACTTCTGGCAACCCTACTTTCATATATATTTTGCAACAAGATGCGCAAGTACAGCGTACGGAGACGTCTGCCAAACTGACACAAATTTCGGATAATATGTCTAGTACAAAATGTATGGTAAACGGGCCTCTCAAGAATTCTGATGACGTTTCAATTAGAACCGGATGACCGGCAAGAAACATTTTATTTTCTTACAATATGCGGGGTCTAGTACAAAATGTATGCACCGAAGTGCCTTCAGGTTTGCGCTAGAATATTAGAAGCTTCGGATAATATGCGGCCTATCTTATTATTGCCGAGCAAGTGGTATAGATCACTATTTAAGGCGCAGGGTAAGGAGAATGCAATGTAAAAGAGTTGTTTTTGGACAAGTTTTCTGGCGAAAATACTGGATATAGGATGTGGAAATTAATATATCATGTAACTTATATGTTGAAGTTTTTCCTGATGTATCTAAATACTAGTTATTATTTCTTATAAACACTAAAAATATTTCAAAGTACCGCAAATATTGCGAGCTTGTACACATTTATATTATAAACGACGTTCTTGTTTAGCTTTAAAGTTGGTTTAGTTATTTATAACATTCTTCCCTTTAAGGTGAAGTTTTTTTTTTTAAATAGTCAAACAATTAAGAATTATAAGGTTTTTTAATGGATTTTACTCATAGCGCCTACTTTTCCATGAGCGGATATTTTACTCGCAATGATAATCTACTTGCACAGGAGCGGATGGATGTTTAGTCTGCGAGAAGCATTTGTATTATCTTAGGCACGTAATAGAAGTCGTATTAGTCGACGTTTAATGCTCAAGTTCACTTGCCTTACCCGTTGCCTTAAGTAAATACATACACTTATATACTACATAATATAAAACTGTATGAAGTCAGCAATGTCACCGCGCGAACAACGATTACCCCAAGTAGTGGACCGCCTTGACATATCGACCGAACCACTACGATTCATGCGAAATACAGGCTTATTTTCTTTTTATTGCCTTTTGACATATTGACCATGGCATATACTGTTTTCTATTAGGTATATCTATATTTTTGTAAAACTAAAATTATTACATTTCTAGGGCTTCTAATTTAAGTGACTCTGAGCAGTTTGCTCAACAGGCAACGCAACGGAGACATGTCAAAATATTATAAGACTGAAAAGGATTTAATGTACATTTCGCCACAAAAATTTAAACACGAAGACGTGACTAATTATATAATAATACAAAGTAAACAAAAACAGATACCAAAAAATTGTGCGTTTGAGAATTTCAGATTCAGGAATACACTGAATCTAAAATTCAAAGTCAAAGATCATTTATTCAATTTAGGAAAGAAAACTGCCACTTATGAACGTCAATAATAACATTATTGGCCCATATGGGGCAGAACATGTCTCCTTTTTTTAATTATCTGGATGTCTATACAAATAAATAGACTTCATCTTACAGGGGCCTACCCATGATCTCAAAGCAATATTACCTAAAATGTGTTTTGATTTTTGTTACGTTAAAACAACACTGCCTTCATATAAGAGAATGCGATGAGGCCCCTGTTTCGCGTTTATGGTAATCGTCACGTCTAAATAAAATAATGTTTTTCCTAGAATAGCAGTTGATGCTCACTTGTATCGACCGCGACCCTCATAGATGCAGAGGCACACGCTGCCGCCTTTTTGAGTTTTTCTTTTCTGTTACGTAACGCACGCGCTGACGAAGACACGGGGGTGACGATATCTTTTTTTGTGCTCAGAATATTTGCATGCTTTTTCAAGATTAAACTTTCTAGATAATAGAGTAACGGATCACTTCATAAATAGGTACCTACTTAACTTTGTAAATTGTTAATTGGTTTGTTAGAACGTAAAGGTTTTGGTAATGTTAGAAATCATGAAAATACTTTTGAACAAATAATAGTGTATATTGGTTAGTTAAATTACTCTTTACGTATACCTTCAAATCGTGACCTCACCATTTTTATAGAGACCTCGCTTCATAGTTGGATTTCAGGGTTGGACCTCTGTAAACTTAGAAAAGCTCTTAGCTATTAAGATCAAAGTTTTATTTAAAAATAGGTAAACCCTATTCCGTTACCGAACCTGTATAATTTTAATATAAGGTTTTTTTCGTCGGGCGATAATAGTGTCAAAAGTAAGATAGATAGATAGATAGAATATACTATAGGTACGGAACTGCGCAAGAAATGTCAGCCGATGTAATGCGAAATAGTAGTTATTCTTTCATACATATATTTTTAAAACATTAAATTTGCCGGCATAGGTATGGAACTTCTTCGCTAAAATACAGCAGGCCACATTTAGATCTGATGGTGTCCTAAACTATCTTAACGCGACACTGTGGAATAAATAGACATTTATTTTCATAAATTTGCAACAACAGTGCAATTCGTTGAGAGTGAAACGTCAATAATTTCCCGAGAGACGACGAACCGCTCCGGGCCCAATTTATTGCGCGGATACAACTTCAATTACTATTACCAGATGTGGACGTACGTACGTACGTACGTAGAGCATGCAGACTTATACTAGAATGCTACGATTTCATTATATTTTAATATACTAGGTATAGTTTTTTTTTTTTATGAGCTGATTGGTTCTTCGTGAACAGAGACCAAAGTAGCTCGTTAATCCCTAGGTACCAAAAGTGATTTGGAAATTGGATGTTTGGTAAATGTTCCAATAGATAAAGAGATAGATCATAAACATTGTATAAACCACTGTAACTGGCTGTATGATAAAATAAACCGAGCTTGGACCAAATAAAAGGAAAAAGTTTGTGAAAACGTAAAACGCGCAGAAAGTGGAATACTTAATGCCTTCGTAAAATTGTTTACTCAAATTTGGATTAACGCTGAAACTTTACCAAAAATGAGTGCGTAATATCAGGTAACTTTATCAATAAATTGTACTTACTTATTTTCTATTAGAGGATGATAAAAAGTAGTGCTCACTTTTTCGCAAAATTATTTTACCTCGTGTGCGTTTCTTTAAACCTCGAACATAGCGCCGTCGACATAAAAACATTATTTTTCAGTAGTAGGTTTTAATTCACCAAAACCGCTTGTGAAAAGTCAGGCTAACTAATCGAAATTATTTAAGCAGTGTAACTGACTTTCTGATAAAATATATAAGTAACAAGTTTTCCCAAAAGAGCTGATCATAAGTAGTAATTAAATAAGTGAGACATTTGATTTCGGCGTTAGTCTTCGGTGATATTTTGCAAATATTTTCAGGCGAAATCTGGAGGGATAAAGTATCTGCAGTTTGTTGCGTTCGTATCAACAGTGCAATTAATCGTCAGGCGTCTTGAGTCGACGTCTGAGTGGCCCGTGACTAATCGCTCAATCAAGATCATTAATATACTTGAATCAGATGCAAACTGAAGAACCTATTCAATTAATCGATTGACGTTGGTAGTAGAGTACGTTATTATTATTCTACCCATAACAAGCCCGTCTTTTATTTTGTCCGTCACAGGCACATGTCGTTTTTCCCTCGTCCGAAGGGTGGACCTTCGGACGACGGCCCAAGCCGAGGTCCGTGCTTACAGAGGCGCCCTAGAGATCCGAGTCCGACCCACTCCCAGATCGGGCCCGGTAAAAAGAAACTCAACTACAGCAGCAACGGCAGTCCCGGTCTCTTCGGCAACACCACTGGCGGTTCCGCCACTTGGTAGGGTAGGGGGCCTTATGCACTCGACACTGGCTTGATTACGCCCGCTAGTATGGAGCCCGACACGTACGAGCCTGAGAAACTCTCGGCCGGGTCGCGGCAACCGCTAGTCGAGCGGACCTATTAGGCTGACTGAGCGCTCGCCACAACTGTCCAGTGTGGCTGAAAAGGCCATCTTCAAAGGCCGTCAGCGATAGGTCCATCGAAAAAAAAACATAACAAGTTTCGTGACATACTAACTTAACACATGACTGACAGACAATTAATATTTTTATTTTAATTATTTATTTTATTTTCATTTCTTAGGATAGCTTACAGCTTATAGGAAATTAACAAATAGAAGCTAATAACAAACTACTACATATATATTGCAAAGAGTGCGACAACATTGTTGGTTAGTAAAAATTAAATACATACCTATAAAAGAAAACAACACACGAAAACAAATAGACTAAAGTGCCACGCATTCTAGCGATTTCAAAACTGCCATCTTGATGCTATCAATACTACCATGAAATAAGTCAACATTAACACTAATATAATTAAATGCTTGACAAGCTCTAACAAGACAGCTATTACGCATAGGCGTAGTAGTATTTCTTTTTGTCATACTAACTGTAGAGTTAGTATGACAAAAAGGAATACTAAACGGATAAATAGCCTAAAACGATGTGATATAAGTATAATATTTTTAACTTTGCGTGGGTCATTTTGCTATCATATCAGTTGGTCTCTTTGCTATTGCCAGATCTATATTTCGGGTATGCTAATACCAAGTTTCTTATTACACTAAGAGATAAAAGTGTTTGGACAAAACAATCACATTACAAATACCGTATGCATTTGTAAAACAAACTAACAACGGTTGAAATTTATTTGCGATGCCAAAAGACATGATTGGTAACGAACTGTATTTGGTCATACTGATTGTTCATTCGTAACGTAACTGATATAGGCAACAAGAAATGCTGAATCACAATTTGTTTCAAGGTATCCATGACATAGCAAACGTCACTAACAAGCGTGGCGTGCCATACGGCGGGGGCCAGCTCCATTTGTCACTTGTACTTTCTTTCGTTACTTCTGCTAACCTAGTGGATATGTATGTCACTGCTTCGCTACGAAAATACGACTATGTCGTGTTTTATCCGCATGGTGATTATGGTGCGTTTATTTTCCAGCTGTACCACTGAATTTAGTGTTGTGGTAAATCTTACACATTCATTGATAGTTGACAAGTAGGTACACTATAAAAATTCCCAGATGGTCGTTAGTGCGTGTTTCACTCGACGCACACGACCGTCAGCAATAAGGAATACTCGCATTAGCTACTAAGAATAAAATCAAGTACTAACAAGAACTACTGCAAACAGCTATTGATCGTAATATTTTAGGTCACAACTTGTGATTTGAGTTATTTTGACTTTAAATAAGTCACCAATTTAAAGCCACAATGTAATATCTAAACTTTCGAGACAACGCGATTCTTGCGACCTCGTGACCGCCTGATTAGATGTCAGAACAAGGAGACATTCAATACATTATTTCCTATAGACGAGATTGGCATAGAGACGATTCGTAGATCATTATTTAATTAGAACATTGTTTGTCTAAATATTATCCCTTTTCTGTCACAATAAGTTTTTATAAGAAATATCATTTTTATGAATATACTAACAGACGATCATGTCCTCTCGAATGTACCTGCATAGTTACAATGTAAAGACTTCAAGGTTGAATAAGTAAAGTTAAGAAATAAAAAACTTACGGAAAACGAGCACACAAATAAAGTCTAGGAAAATGGCTTCTTTATTCCTTAAAAAAAAATTATACAAATAATAAAATAATGCTTTTAAATTTTAAAATGAAGCATAATCTCTCGAGACTTGTAACTTCTATATACTCAAATGTTTTTTCCTAGATAAAATCAAGGCAAATCCATTACATTTTAAAACATACGCTTTTAAGTACATCAAATAATAAAAGTCCTAACTTTTACATTTTTAAAGAAATATAAACAGCATTACGCAGTGTTTTTTGTTAGCCAAGACCTCCTTCGTAGAAAACATTGTCAGGTCAGTCAACTTAATAAACAAAAAAATCACTAAGCCAACATTCAACCGTAACTGTAATATTTAAGAATTAGCACGCCACCACAATACTCGTATTGATTGTAGAGTCGAAAGAATTCACAAAGCGAAACAGCCGCAGCCAAATGCTAAAGAAAGTTTAAGTGGATAAGTTTTCCTTACATTACTCCTGAGACACAGACTGGTTAACCGGAACTGTAAATTTATCACACGTACCGTGAAACTGTAAAAGGAAATGAAAAATTTGCAGACGTCAGGGTCAGTACATGGTAGATTCAAAGTTAAGACTGCGCGGCGCCGGGTGACGTCAGCATTTACAAGTGTCTCGTAGACAGTAGACACCACATAAATGGAACATGTTACTCGTATTATTCCTCAGAGCTGTTTGCAATTCAATCGAGGTATGAATCGAATTCTACTGACCAAAACTCGTACGTGTAAATTTTTGGTTTTAAATAATTCTATATGATGCAGAACTTATATTCAATTGGATTCCGAACGATCGCTAGACCGCGTAACAATACAATTTGTGTCTCATTTTTCTGGGTTAATTCGCATCAATTTCGTTTGTAATCAGTGTAATTGTATTTTTTAGTTAATTACGATAATATAAATTAACAAAAAATATATCGTATTGTGGTAACAATCCATGCAGTCTCAGTGTTTTGTACGGTATTATCTTAACATCCTTGAAATTTTGTATAAGCAATATTATTTACGTAACCTTCCCAGGACCCCATTTTTAGGCAGGTATGTATCTGAACGTCCGTGACCGCGATACGCTTGAACAAATAGCTAAGAAGAGGAAATTTTGTCTTTTAAGATTCACCCCTACGAAATGTAGGTAAGATGGCATGTTGGCAAAGTGCCACTGCCGCACGCAGGCTGTAATGCCCTCAGTTACTGTCCTGTGCTCTTATTCCTATACCTATAAAGCCTAAATTTGTACACAATACTAAAACTAGGAATAGAATCGATTCTGCTAGTTTTTGAAAACAACTAAGCTTATGTTTTAATTCCTTGTAAGTAAGCAAAATAGATTTTTGTGAGCAAAGCGAATCATATTAAAATGTATTAGTTAGGTTTATCAAACTGTCAAAGGTATTGCTATTTTAGTTGACCTTTAGAAAAGCGGTGCCGACATCTAATGAAGTTATGGGATAAACATCAAACCTTTCTTGATTTACATAACCGTAGATATATTCAGTGGATTAGCATCCCTACCTCCGATATAATAAACAAATTACTGTTTGTATTTATTTATCTCGTTAATGAAAGGTCGAATAAACAATAGTTCTTTGTAAAAGTAATTAAGAACACATACTAACATGCATAAATGTATGTGAAGAACCGGGGTAGATTGTCTTCGAAGTAAAATCCAAGGAAATGAAATTTTCAAATGGGTTTGCTTCCCATTTTAAGGAAAGGATCAGAATTAAATTTAAAAGAAATGGAGGAGCTTATTCGAGTTCCTCTGCGGAACACTTGGGTTTATTACTTTCGTAAACTGTGGACGTTTTGGGCCGCTCTTGCTCGAATAAGTAATCAAAGAAGTACGCGTACTAATCATCTCTGCCCGATAATAGTACCCTAGTTTGTTTTTTAATATTAAATCACCCTAAAAGGATTTAATCGATTTTTGTGTATTTTGTACTTAGCCCTTATTCGATGACTAAATCAGACACTTTTTTTAGCCTAAGTACCTACAACTTTTTTCATATTTTGTGTTGTCAAAATATCACGAATATCGATCAGTAACAAACTTGTTGCTAATTCAATCTGGATTAAACTAGAATGGGACCATTTTCAATATATTCGAGGTCATACAAAACAAAACAAATATATATATAACAACTAAGAACCTCATTCACCAGGGTTTTGCGTACCTAATCCTACCTAGAATTTTGTGTAAGGAGTTATTAACGTTATAAATTTTGTTGGTAGATAGATACTAAAATAACAGCCTACGTCTAGTTAGTCAAATTTGGAGTAAATTTTAGAATAATCAAATAATGTACAGGCTATTTATTACTTACTAATACTAAAACATGTAAAAGGTACGAAAATTCGCCAAAATTGTGTTTATCATTATATACAAGTATCATCTGAATTATATTTGTCAGATTCGGCTTTGTCTCTACATGCAAATTAAGGAAGTTATTTAAACTCGGAGAAGTAAAAATGTAAAAGAGGAAACAAGTTAAAAAAATTATAGCCTCGTCCAATTTATTATTAAGTTTACCACTCTTTAAATTTTTGGAAGTGCTGTCCGAAGCCTTCTAAGTTAGGCTAATTTGAATATCTTTTATCTAAGTAAAAAAGGCTATTTGTACTTTTTTGTAAAATTAATGTGCAGACTGACCACTGAGTTATTGGCTATTGCTCTATTATTTTTGTATATGTAAAGGATTTATAGAGTTATTCATTTATTATTAAACCAGACTAAATTGTTTGTTTTTCACAAGTAAAATATAGCAAAATGTTTACTATGACATCACAGTCACCCTTCGCGTTCCACTTACCCACGGTAGACCAGAAAAACAATGGAAAACAATAGGGATTTTTTTTAGTGGCACGCGAACGGTATGTTTTATTTAATTAAATATCAATATTCACTTACTCACACTCACGACCACATAGGTCGGCTAAAATGAGATGAAAGTTATAAAGTAAAATTTTGTTAATGTTTTTAACTGACTTTGATTTTAATTTCCAATACAATTGATAATTTTTAATCGATGAATTTCTTCGTACTTTACTAACGAACTTAACTAGTTTTTTGCTCTGAGTAGCTTTGTTACAAATGTACACCATGCTAGTAACGAGTTACATAGTAATTATGAGTCATCATTATAAGAATTATAACCAATTTAACACTACTTTTCAGACTTTATCTCGCTTTTCATGCGTGCGTAGTCAACAGTAGAAAAATATTACACATTATATGAAAGTTTAAATTATTTACCCATTACATAAATATGATTCTATCTTAATAAAAAATACTATTTAGAATACTTTCAGTGTTAAAAAATGTTACGATATTTATATCTATGCCAACAATTAACTACAGCTCATAATAAGTTTTTGAAAAAATACAGCGACCTTTAAAAAACTCAAGCTTTGGAAAATATTTTATTAGTATTTTTAAGACACTTGTCCTTTATATGCACACCGGCCTCGATATCCACGTTACACTGGACAATAAAGTTGGAATACGGCGTGGAAGCACGAACATGCATTTTGAGCTGTTGTGTAAATAAGTTTTACCGAGGGTATTGTTGGACAAGCTATTGTTTTACCTTGTTTTTGCTAGAGTGTATCTTGTAACATAAGAGTTGAGTTTTCTTGATTTTATTACGTTTACCCTTTAAAACTGTTTAGGTTTTATTCTTGATAATAAAAATCACTTTTATATGGTAATATTATCACTAAAACCGACATAGTGTGATTTAGACTCGCGCACCGTGGTGTCTGTACCACCGCGTTTTTTTAGTCAGTTTGGAATTCTTTAGTGCGATCGTCTGACTTCATCAGCGTCAGCCATAAGACGTCCACTGCTGAACACAGGCCTCGCGCACGCTTGGCAGACGGGTTGGCGACCGCAGCTTTTTATAAGATTTCGCACGCAGACGCTGCTGCCCGTCTCGAGCTACAGGTATTAGTCGCCTCTTACGACACGCCTCCTGTTGGCAGTTGGGAAGTGTATTCTTTACGGCCGTCCCCACACGATACAGACTTGATCAGTTTTTATTATTTAATTTGTTTTACTTATTTAAATTATATGGATCTAGTTGTCCGAATAAATGTTATTGATTTTTATTTTTTTTATTTACTTTAAAGTTTGTACTATAATCACCCAAAGTTTAGCGCTTACTACCTCGTAATCGTATGTATGGAAATAAGAGTTTACGGTAAAACAAAAAACAAAAACGTGAAAACTTATTTTTGTTTTGTGTGATACTCGTACTACCGCCACATATATTTTATTAGTTTCCGGTTTCCTATGGGTGACTCGGTGTCGACGCCCGCGGCTGCCTTCTGCGCGGGAATCGTTCAGTCTGCTGTACGCCATCGGCTATCGTAAACGTCGCTATTTGTTAACATTGCTTGCGGCCAATAACTTTTGTTTTTTTTACTTTTTGTTCGCAACCTTTTGTTTTTTTTTTTTCATTTTCTTACTTCTTTTGCTGCCTTTCCGTCACTTCTCCTCACTGTACGTAATACTTCTTATTCTAGTATTCATATTACGGGATTTTTGTGTATTGTCTTAAAATGTAGGTTCGTAGGTGTTATCTAAAAAATATCCTTTATCTCTCGAAAACATTTTCTGCACACCTGCATTACATCTACAACAATTAATTTCATTTTATAATTATTTGAATACTTGCTTTATTTGACAAGATAGGTACAAGGTACTACATTAACATTTTGTAATAAGAAATCAGTTCTACGTGCTATGTGCCCCGCCCACTGCCACTTCAGCTTGCTTATCCGTTGGGCTATGTCAGCAACATTTGTTCGTTTACGAATCTCCTCATTCCTGATTCGATCTCGCAAAGAAACCGCCGATGGGACAGAAAGGTTCTGGAATGGAGGCCACGTACCGGCAAGCGCAGCGTAGGTCGTCCACCTACAAGGTGGACAGACGACCTGGTAAAGGTTGCAGGAAGCCGCTGGATGAGGGGCGCTTTCAACCGGCCAATCTGGAAGTCACTAGGGGAGGACTATGTTCAGCAGTGGACGTCCTATGGCTGAAATGATGATGATGATGAATAAGCAATCAGCTGACCACCTATTATAGTTCAAAAGCCACAGGACCTTATAGGCAGGGCCTACGGATAGACAAACAGAAGACATGGGCTAGCAATAGGGTCCCGTCGGAACCCTTTTGGTACGGAACCCCAGACAGGCGACTGAGCTCTTTTCAATTCGTTTCTTAGGCTATAGTGATCGGTGTTTGTCAGGTGTGTCATATATCTTTTCATTTCAATCTCATTAGTAAAAGTCGAATTAATTCGACTTTCTCTGTATAACCACGCATAACTTTTTATCGAAGTGACTAATTTTGATAATTCTTTATTTGTTGGATAGGTAATATATATAAATTAGCCTTATTGAAATAGCCTTACTGATCGATTTCTCGTAATAATTTAAAAAATAAGAGTATATTAAACTGACTTCAACTTAAAAGAGGTAAAATATAATTATGAAGTCTGGTGGGCAAAGTAAGGGTCAAACGGGTCGTCGAGGAAAAAAACTTATTAATACGTTGTTTACATTAAGTAAGTTAATCACTAGGGGAGGCCTATGTGCAGCAGTGGACGTCCTGTGGCTGAAATGATGATGATGATGAAGTAAATCGCAAACCCCATTAATAAAAAATACAATTTCCTTTAGCAGGACAGACTCGCTTAATATCATTATCGTCCCGGATGCGAACTAAAGACGCCACAGCCTATCGGCGCTATCGGCTGGCTTATGCATGAGTTGCCGGCATGCAACATTACTGATGAGATATTAAGTAGGCTGTAACAGCACTGATAAGTCTAGATTATTTACACATAAATCAGATTATTTATTGTAACAAGTAGGTATTTCACAAATCGGTCAAATATGCAGTCAATTTTAAGCTTTGACTATCTATCGTAATTTTAAGCCGTAATGATACTATATTATGATACTTTCTTAGTTACTTTATTGATACTAAAATTTAATATCATAGTTATTCATTTTTATGTGAACAAAACGAATCAAATGAGCCCAAGCACATAAGTTCTACTAGTACCCATTGAGGAACACTATCCGCCTCCTGGCTCCGTTATCAGATTAGCATGATCGATGGTAAGATATCAAATCATGTTATTGTCATCTGACAATAGTCCGATTTACTTACAAAGTTCAAATCGATTAACAATTAAAATTTGGTCAAAAACAACTTCTAGCTGCCTTCAGTTATTAGTTAAGCTAATAAAGGTGTGTTAATATCTAGACGGGTTTTAATTTTCTTGAATTTTCTTTATTGTGAAGCTAGTAGAACTTTACATTAGGCTGTCAACGCACTTGTCAGATTTATTAATGCAGTAAGTTACTCGCACGACTTGCAACATCGCCGCGAGGCCTCATTACCGGCTGCTCGTTAGCGAGCCCGAGCTAACGATCCGGACTTAGCATCCCGCGCGTCACAATGCGCCAGAACTAACCGGATAATTACACAGGAGGGCTAATACGCCTAAGTGTGCACCTTTATTTCTTATGATCACTTACACAGTGTACCTAACTTACACCTTTTTTTGTCGCGGAAAACGCCCACACTTGCCATTCTGATAAGGGAAAGCATGATGGCGAAGTGCCACCGCGGCGCCTCAATTACATGATACAGCGCAGGTTCGCGGTAGCATGCTCTCCGCTGTCCCAACGGTTCCCGGCCGCGTGAATACAAAAGCTGTTGCAGCTCAGACATGGGTTTTCCTTTAACACAACTGCACCTCAGAATCTTATGGCATCGAATAACATTTTCTTTACGAAAGCTTTTGTCGATATAGCCTGATACCTATTTACTCTATCTACCTATATCTGTTACCTACCCTACTACTAATCACCCTCAACTGGCGCTCACTCATTCTCTATCGTACGCACGATGGTGCCTGGTACCCTTATTAGGAACCCTGAAAGGATAATTAGCAAAGGATACCTATAATTGAAAACTTAAATTACATATTTTAGTTAAAAAATAAATACCATAATACAAAAAATTCGCAGTACATTATAACATACGCAAACAAAAGTAACTCATCCGTAATACACTTTTTATGCCATCTCGGCAGAACATCAGCACGATAAACCACAACAAAATATTAGCATATTTTTGTTGGCCGACGCGACTGAATACTGGCCATATTAGTATTCGGAGACCTCACGCCGCCCGCCCTATATTTTTCTTTTGAATGGTGCCATCTTGCCCGTGAATTCTTGAAAAGATACCCTTTGAAGACTTTGCCCTAAAGAGAATACCGTCGTATTTTCGTACCACATACTAAACCTCCCTTTATTCATTTATACTTTAAGCTACATAAATAATACGTTTTCTTATTTTAGTAAAATCATCACCAAGTTGCAACAAGATTATAATAAATTAGAATATTTTTTGTGATAGGAAAAGCCAGATCGAAATAGTCAAGGTTAACGTAATTCTTATCATAAAGAACGAAAAATTATCTACTTTCCAGTTACTTATTTTTACCATGGTTAATTTCATTCTGTATCTCGCTGCCATTTCGTTGGGGTTTCGTAGTGAGACTGGTCTATGTGTGGCCATGTGTGATTAAGTCAGACGTCCAGTGTTTGGCAACATTGTGTTTGGTTACGTAACATTGAGCAATTTTATGTTTTCTTCCTTTGTTTTAGATATTGCCTACTAACACTTGAAAAAGTTTTACACAAAATATAGCTATGGTGTGGTACTCCCTTTCTTCTTCAAATATTGTTTGTCCGAAAATCATTATCCATAACCCGTTTGCTATAAACTTCAGTAACCATAATGTTAAAAAATTTGAAATTTTGTGTTTTATAATTATCTTTAGTCTTAAAACTATTCTGTCATAATTTCGATTACTATAATAGTTGAATCTACTAATTTTACTTGAAATAAAGTCACATGTCCTAAGTATTGTATTATATACTGTGTATTATTCCGAATGTTGATTTACAATATTTTGGTAGTCCTAAAACAATAGCTAAAAATTAGGTTTTTAGTGACAGAAACGAATCGCCGTAAATCCGACTCCACGCAGTCTTGTCTGCCCTACCCCTAGAGTGTAATTCAAAATCGCGTAGGCGCGGAAAGGCGATGCGGCCCGCGGGCTGAGAAGCGGGAGGCTGATAACGAGCCACCGCGGCTGAGGCTTCGCCGGCCAGCTAGCCAAAGCTGCGGTGGTAAGCGAGAGCCGTCTGCGACGATTAGCACGCCTGGGACCGCCGGAGACACGCAGCGCCAGAGCCGTGACAGAAACCTTGCATGCTGCTTGCCTGCATGTATGGTGCATGCGGCTTGCTTGCATGAATGGTGCATGCTGCTTGCTTTCATGCTTACTTGCATGCATGGTGCATGCTGCTTGCTTGCATGCATAGTGCATGCTGCTTGCTTGCATCATGGTCTATGCTGCTTGCCTACATGCAAGATGCATGCTGCTTGCCTGCATGCCTGGTGCATGCTGATTGCTTGCATGCATGATGTTTACATGCATGATGTTTGCATGCATACATGGTGCATGCTGCTTGCCTGCATGCATGGTACATGCTGCTTGCGTGCATGCATAGTGCATGCTGATTGCTTGCACTACGCATTTATTATTATTAGTATAAATAAACATTATATAATTTGAAAGTAGGACTTACAACTTTTATAGAAAACGGTTTTAATTCTTTCGCATATTATTGATTGTAATATTTATGACAAATAAATTTAGGGCATATTATATTTAGGGCTTTCAATTTTATTGCATGTAATATTATGTAACATTAAGTTCGGGCAAGTTATCATTCGGACAAATGATGATTAGGACAAACATTTATTACACTTTAGATTATGGATAAAAAATTTAGGGAATAAAATAGAGAACCCAATGGTGTAAATGTACCATAACATTAACCGACAGCACTAAAACCACATACGTGGTAGTAACGTATTCCTTTTTTTTAATACATGCCGTAATTCTGAAAGCTAACCATGAGCCCAAAGCAGTTTGTTTTTTGTGTAGAGTTTGGGATTAAAACAACACTGCTTAGACACTGTTTATGTTTAGACTGCTCGAATAGTTTTAAAAAGCGTTTTTTTTTCAAACAAATCTGTTAGTGTTAAAATATAAAATCTTTGCGAGTGGCTTTAAAATCGTCGGCTTGGTTAAAAAGATATATGTATAAGATAGGTACCTGTAAAGCGGTGTAGCGCTCTGCCGGAACAAAGCGCGAATGTGCACAGGTGCTTGCGCACGCCTTTCTTTCTTTCACTGTAAAAGGCATTCACATCTGCGGTGAATGCAACTTCGGAAAAGACATTTCGATCAGTTTTTTCTGTACCCGACACTTATAAAGTTTCATGCGAGCACTTTATCCAAGTGGAAGATTCAATGTTAAGCATTTTTTGGAATTTTTTTTTTTACCAGTACTCTTTAAACTAAACAAGGACGTTCATGGACTCTTTTTTCATAAATAAACATAGGAAATATTTATGAAAAGTAAAGCTAATTTTGAACTTTAATATAAAGATTCTCGTTCCTTTTGTAAATACCGTTGGCGACAAATTAAAAAACTCAGGCACTCAGTTCAAAGCTGTATAATTAAAAAAGGGTGAACGTCGCATTTATCTTAGGGGGTAGTAAAATGAGGACAGCTTTATTATATGACTTTTCCCCTATAATTGAGCTACCAATTGCTTACTGTAGGCGCATGTGTTTGTACACTACCGATATCCCTATAGTGGCCATAACTGCACACTTCTTAATTCTTCTTAGCGTGTCGATATCAAAAGAAGTTAAATATGATGAGTTTGCCACGCGAATGCCATTATCTGTGGCATTCAAAAGCTCTACGCGCGTGCAAGTATCAGGACACTGCCGACTTGAGTCCGTAGTCTATTTAGAAACTACCAGGTCAACCATGGTTCATGACACTAACACTGACACTTCATAATAACTAGGTATATTTGATCAACATTGACCAAAACTTTGGGGCTAAGCTGTGTCAAACTGTCGGACCGCCGTTAATTTAACGAGAAACATCTACATCATGGAAAAAAACGTCTTACATCTATTCTGTTTAAGAGTCTATCGGAGACACTATTACTACCGGTTCTGTTTAATAAACATTAAAATTCTGCATTTTTCATTTGACCGACTGTACAGGTAGTTTTGTCAGTCTGTATGTCACCGAGTCAGTTTTAGTGTAATAGATTTAAATAAACCATTAAATGTGTGTATCTGCTTTTATTTATTCAGTGACTGCATCCATATTTTGCTCTGTTCGAGTACACTGTCAATCAGCAAAGTACTCATCAAGGCAAATAAAAATGAGTCAAAACTCGAGTCGATTTAACTAATGAGAAGTTCTTTGGATCCTGGCTGCAGCACTGGATAATTATCTATCTATCTGCATAATTATCAGCGTGCAAAGGTTGCGCGATATGGTAGGTATAAAAACAACTGTAGTTGTAACAGTAACTGTAACTGTTAGTAACAAGTCATTGTTATTAACACTGAGGAGTTCCCTTATACGGAGACAATTTGCTAGATACTGGATGCAGCACCACATCTTTGCTGTTGAGAATTTTCCTTATACTTACGCTATATCGTTTTAAGAAAAAATCTACGAATATAGAATTATTAAAATCACTCTAGACATCATTCGTAGCATTAAACGGTCGTAGCCAAATCGTAGCAGGTTGTAGCCGGTCGTAGCAGAGGCCTGAGGTCTGCTTCGATTCCACTGGGTGTGGACATTAGTAAAACTAGTTTATTTAAAAGCGTAACGTCATGTTATAAACATTCAATAATAACTGTTTCACCTCACAATGTTATTTTAGAAATAAACAATAATAATAACTATATCAAGTTAATTATGATGGTTGGGTGACTCGTACACCGTAGCCGCTTCCACGGGATGTTATACGTTACTCAAATACCATAAAGTGAAAAAAAAAACTGCCATTACAAAAGTTACTTTCAACTCGACAAAATTAATAAAACAGCTGAACAAATAAGGTGATGGTTTTTAGGATAATTTAACGCATAATTTCTAATAAAGTCTTATCGTATTAGCAGAGGATACAATAATTGGTATTTTCGTTTGTTGTCAAGATACGAATGATTTAGCTACACAAATCTTAACAACTATAGTTTTGACTTGTATATCGATTCTAGGTACTAAATTATTGATCACGCGAATTTATCCTTTCGCAATCTAAACTATACTAGACATTTTAAACTGAAGTGATAACGGTGCCGATGGACGGTTTACGATGAAAGCTACTTTCAAAACTTGACGACGCCGAAATTTGTATGACTTAAAATTATGGACCCAAAAAGCAACTTTTAGAGTAATTAATCAATAAAAATTACCTGTACCTATGTGTCACGTAGAAAAATGAAATGGACGATTAACTTTTAATAATAAAGACGTTTTTATAACCTTTAATATAAATTGTAAACTGCTATCTACAATAGGCTAGTTTCCTGGGTCAAAAAAAGATTATTCTATTTAGTCAGTCAGGTAGATAATAAAAAAATATTGGACCCATATTTTGTCTTTTGTCTATCAAACAAAAAATTACGAAGATAAAGCGCATCAATGTGAGCTCGTGACGTCACGCCCTGCCACAAAGTGTCGCAAGGCGTGACGTTACGCGGAACTTTAACTGGCTATATCTTCATAATTTTTTAAAACAAAAAAAACACGTGTCCAATATTTTCGGTTAATCCAACTGACGGACTAATTAGATTTCTTTAGGAAACTAGCCCATTGACTACCCAAGTACGGTATACAAATAATCTTATTTCTAGCTTTGTCCTATTCCTATTCGGGGTACGCCTTGACCATCTTAGACGCGCCCTGTCTGGTTATTACTCGTACATTTGTAGCGATTACCATCAGATCTCCGTAATCCTTAGACGCGAAAACCAGGCCATTTTTAAACCATGGTTAGACATCCAGTGCTATCTCCGAATGTGCGGGTTTCCTCACGATGCTTTTCCTCACTGCCGAGAAAGTGGTATAAATACGTCCATATATACTGAAAAATCGAAACACCCTACGGACGATGGTCCGAGAGCCTACAGAGCCGAGCTTGACGCCAGAGTCTGATTCACCCCCAGATCAAGCCCGCTAGAATAAAGCATGACAGCGGCCCGATCTGTTTCGGCAGTCCCGGTCCCGTCGGTGCCACTACTAGCAGGTTTTCAGCCCTTTGTAGAGTGCAATGCCTTATGCACTGGCCGGATCACGCCGGCTAGTATGGGGCTAAAACTGCTCGATGAAGCTGGATGTGGCCTTCCTCAAAAGCCGCCAGCAATAGGTCCATCCGAAAAAAATCGGTGCCGTGTGGGGACGGCCGTAAATAATACACTTCCCCACCGCCAACAGGAGGCGTGTCGTAGGAGGCGACTAATTCCTGTAGCACGAGACCGAAATGCGAAATCTTAAAAAAAACTGCGCTCGCCAACCCGCCTGCCAAGCGTGGTGAGTATTGGCAATTCCTTTCCCCCCACGACTTTCATTGGGGGAGGCCTATGTTCAGCAGTGGACGTTTTGTGTGTGTGATGTAATGATGATGATGATGATGATGATGAAAAAAATTGAGAGGTACGTCCGAACTCACTACCTACGTATGTGAGGCGAGACTTCAATTCTTCGACCGCTGAGGTACCAGTGCTTACCAACAAATAAATAATATTGAGATAAAATATCAGAACAGTTGATAAAATGGTACAGGTTTAATCCGCTAACCGAATTAATTAATCCTTTAAAATTTTGTTTAGCCGAAGCTTGGAACATTGGATAAATGTGACCAATAACTTTCCTACATTTTTGTCCCTATTCCTGATCGAGGGGTGACTTGAACTATGGTTGATTAGTATCTAACGTTAGTGTCATCGACTCTACGAGGACAAAATTGCTAGCTAACGCTATTATATTTTTTTATAAATCAACTAAAGACCTTGTAAAAAAAGTCGCAGGCAACAATCAGAATAGTTGTTCTATAACAACTGTCCCTATGGGCCTAGGGTTAATCCGTTAACCGATTAATTAATCCTTCAAAGTTTTGTAACGCCTAAGCTTGAAGCAGAATAAAGACAAAAGAAAGTTCCTATATTTAATTACCAACTTATCAAACTGTATCTGTTACTTTTGGCCTTAATTCAAAACCCAAAACCCATTTTTCCTGTCTAAGAGTAGACACAAGAGGCAAAACTATTGTTATGAATCATGAGATTAATTCCACAAAGAACAAGTAAATGCAAAATCAAATAGTTCCTTGCTTACTTTTTCATTAATTTTATTTGCGGTACTAAGATGTTGCCACGTTGTTTTTAATTGCTTAGTAGTGCAATTTATTGATTAATCAATTATACATAATAAATTGCACCACTAAACAATTGACATACTTTTTATGAACTGTCAAAACAAATCTATTCCATAATTCGTATGGTAAAAGCGAACTGAGACGTCACTGTTTATAAAACTCATCTGACTAACTATTTATTGATTTCAAACCAAATAAAAATCATTTTAATCTAAAAGCTAATGAATGAATGTCGTCATTATGGTGTATTTTAAAGAAATAGTATCTGAGATTTTTTTGTGAATGGTGTCGACATCCCAATAATGATATCAATTAATCATATTTCTATAAAGTTGAATCATACTTCTATAAAGTTGAGTTATGAAGATAATAATATGTTTGAAAAACGAATATCATTAGTAAAATTAACCCTATCATAATGCTACTTCGAACCAGAATTAAAATAGTCAGGAGCAAAACTTTTTGACGTAAAACACGAAAGGATCTCATTAAACCCAACTGTTTGCCAGCAAACTGCGAACTAATTTTACTTATGTTCACAAATTCATTCAATCGAATGAACCCAACTAACAAAATAGCACGAAAGTTCGTGTTCCGCTCCGTGGATATCTAAATGTATTAAAGTTCATGTAAAATTACGCTCTTACCACACCCCAGTGGCAGAACTAGAAGTGCCATAATTTTATGGTGGAGACTCTTAGCTTGTTATATTATACGACCTGAATGTTAACTTTGAACTTGTTTTTCCGCCAGTAATTTTCGTGCAGATTTTTTTTTATGAGAAAAGAGTAGATAGCTTAGTCTTTCTGTACTGTTTGTTTTGTCTGGTGTGCAATAAAGAGTATATAACTATCGATCTTTCTACAGTTGTCATTTTTTTAATTGTCTGCATCGTTTTATTAAAACTATACGCTCCGCGAGTTAACTTACGTGATTAATAAATTCTCGCCATTGCTTTTCAGACTTCTTCTTCTTAAACTAAGCGCTTCTCAGATCTCAACATCATAATTGCGCTCATCTTTAGAATGGAATATTTCCTTTCCTGCGTTGCTTCTAGCACTTTAGGCACGAGGATAAGCTTCTTCTAGTCATCGATGCTCCGTCATAAACAAAACCACATCTTTGCTCTTTGAGTGTCTTCTATCTTACAGTTTCTGTTCACTAGCATTTCTTAGATATAGGTACCTATATATTTTCGTTAGCGCAAAAATGGATATATCACAAAATCACTATCTGCCTTAATTTACCTTGTAAGTACCTAAATAAAACCTGCTTACGTTTCCAAACCCCAAAACGATTCATTCTGTCCATTGCAGAGCGAACTCGAATTCAATATGCCGGTCACAGCCTCGTATATTGCGCCACAGTTGGGAGTGGCTTGATGGGTCTGATAGGCCGTATCAATCCAATCCGAATATGCCAGTCGCCTGACCCACTACGTCAGACGGTTTTATAAATCACCATCATGACTGTGGAGATACCGCTGGCACTGTCGAAATGGTACGAGGCTGATAATGTTTCACGTCTTGTAGTATACCACACCAACTAGTGTGGAAGAGATTTCACAATATCCAAAAAGCTAATCAGTTTTGTATTATGTAGGTAATACATAGAAATGTAAATAAATTATGAATATTATTACTAGCATAATAGCATTGGTACCATAGAAAATTATTTGGCTTAAAATTCAGTAGGTAAGCTCATAAGGGATTACCTATTTACCTATTCAAACGCATAACGTTGGTCGTCATAAACTGACAATGCATAATTTGAATGGCCATAATAGTCACTTGCCATAATTCTTTATACCATAACTTCATAACGCCTAACATCTTAACGCCGAAATCTGTAAGGCATAATTTCAATAAGCATAAGGAACAAAAGGCATAATTTATGATTTCCTTGGCAAAGGGATACATTTGATAGGCATAAGTGACAAAATCCAAAAAATATTAAGGAATTAATACTCGTTTAACATAATTTCACGCATGCATGTTTGCTTTAGTGAGTTATGATTAGTAAGATATTGTGAAACAATTTTTTTAATATTGAAAGCTATGCGTAGTAAAATTGTACGTTTTAAAGTATGCTTAATTATTATAATTTTTAAAAATATGCCTATCAACAATTCTGCATTATTATGTTTATGCGTATAAAAATATGTCAAAAATATTATATGATTTTTTATTTTTATGCCATTATGATGTATGGCAATTGAAATAATGACAATCAACAGTGTGCGTTTCTAAGTGTCATCCTAATATCCGTATAAAATTTAATTGAACTGTATTTTGTTATTTCTAGATTCCCAGATATATTTATTTATTTATTTTTATTTATTTATTTGTTTTAGAACACGCGTGATGCGGCAGTATTTTTCAGTGATGTTTTTTTTTGTATCTAAAAAAACTACTGAAGTGAGATCTGTTTTCTGTTTATCTATCTAGAAACGAAAACCCCTTAACAAATCCGAAAAGCTGACTACAGAAGGTGAAGCTGTTAGCTTTATAGCGCCCATTAGTTAATCTTGAAAGCGATCCGCCTAGAAATATTACCAACCTTTTCTATCTCTCAATTGTTGATTTTCTTCCTTAGCCTTTGTTTTCTTTTTAAAATAACGTTTATCCTTTCATTCTTTTATCTCTAGGGCTTTTAAAAATATTTATTAAATATATTGTTTATAAACTAACAGTTCCAGCTACCTTAATAATATCAAAATCGAACTTTATCATAGTTTAGGCAAACATTAAACAATTAACAATAAATGAACCAACTTAAAACAACTACAATCAAATTTGTGTTATATTTGTCATGTTGATGACAGTCTTGTTTAAATAGTATTTCGCAGTCTAAACTCAAAAATAAACGGTCCGAGGTTCGAATTCGGCAAGTCCAGTGTTTTTGTGATCACGATCATTTGTATCTGAGTCATGTATTTCTATCCATTATCTAGTCACTATAGCAGTGTGATTGTTAGAAAATTGTAACTATTACTATAGATATACAGTATATTAACTAACGAAAGGCATTCCCGTCAACCAGTAATACTATACGTCCATACATACAAAAAAAAAGAAATTCTCATTTAAAATAAAATAAAATTGAATTACGCAAGACACTATTCCGCGTTACGATTTTGGTTTTGACGAGGCGTGTCGATTTTTTATTATTTTTTGGAATTTGAATTTTTTAATGCTTATTTTTGTATTTTTTTGTCTTTATTTTAATCTATTAATAATATAGATAAACTGGTTGATGGGAACGCCTCTGTCATTTTACATACTTTATATACAACGTGTTATTGAAATAAAGCAAAACCTAATAAAAAAAAACCTTTTCTATACTAAACTGCGACGAGCTGACATCAGTTTGTATGGAAAAGTTTTTTTTTGAGAATTCGATGTTGGTCCCATATAAAAGTTGTTGTATTTGAGCACCAGAATCAGCTCCTAAGAGGTTTTGCATTATTTCATTAACCCGTTGTATATTTTTTTGAAAGTAACTACACAAAAAACACACAAGAATACAATTAAACAATAATAAGCTGCTACAAGCAATAATAAGAGAGCTTATTATTGTATCATAAGCACTGTTTAACACAAATTACAGCAGGTTTATAACTTATATTAATTATAATTGTATAGGTAAGTTAGGTAAGTATCTAACTTTTTTCTCTACTCCATTGTTTGACGTAACGACCTGATACAGTTAAAAAGAGCAGTAAAGGGTCATAAGAACTTTCATCTTTGTTTTTGTTGTATTTTCCTGAATAATCCACGATCTATGTCAACAATTTTTTGTGCTATCTTAGACAACCAAAGTTGTACTTGGTGACTATATCTTCAATATCTTACATAAGTATATCACAGAATATTATCTATATATATAAAAATGAATCTCTATTTCCCTTGGTCATCGCATCACGCGTGAACGGATGGAACGATTTCGCTAATTCTTTTTTGTTGTGTTATTTAATGTTAGGATAAGGTTCTTTCGAAAAATTTAAAAAGTGGCGCACAAAATTATTTATGCATAAACTGAAGACCACGCGAACGAAGTCGCGGGCTACAGCTAGTATATAATAACATTTTGAGCCAAATATCTCCACTACAGCTATATAGCTTGATATCAAAAGTAGTTTTAATATTTGACGTATCGCCGATCACTTAACCCGATTGCAGTTATTCACCTTGATATCCAGCGCACCGATCCGGACTGGAGGGCCCGGATTTACTCTAAGTGCGCCTAAGCCGACACTCGGCGTCGCAAATACTCGCAGATTAATCACAAGGATGTTCTGAGCCGTACCTGGGCACAGTCCAAAGATATAAGCCAAGTTACCTTTGCACGAACGATACCGTTAAGTGGATAAACTAGGGAGCCGTAGCTAAACAACAGCACACATCCACAATAGTTGAATTTAGTCAACATGCCGCCAAGTACAGCTACTACCTATTACCTACAACTATGTTAGAACGATTCAGGAAAAAAACATACGAAACAACAACCTGACAGAAGGTGCTAATATCCTTTTTTATAATATGGATAAGAAAAATATTGTGGGTGCTACATTATTATTAATTATCGACAGTACTTTATGATGAGTATGAGATTATCTTGTGTGTTATCACTCTTATTAATGTTTTGACTTCTTGGAACCTTATAATGTAAAATAATAATATTTAAAGTCAATAAATATATCAGTATTGAAAAAAAAAATCTTTGAAAGACAATCATGTTGATAAAATGATCCCAAGCACTTAATATTAGTAACATAAAAACCGGCCTAGTGCGACTTTATGACATTGTTGACATCATCATCATCATCATCATTTCAGCCATAGGACGTCCACTGCTGAACATAGGCCTCCCCCATTGACTTCCAGATTGGCCGGTTGGAAGCGGCCTGCATCCAGCGTCTTCCTGCGACCTTTACAAAACCTAACACCACCACCACCACTTGGAAACACCAAGCATAGCCCTTTCCATAGCACGCTGTGCGACCTTGAGCTTTCTTATGAGGCCCATAGTGAGAGGCCACGTTTCAGTTCCATATGTCATCACTGGTAACACACACTGGTTGTAGACTTTCGTCTTGAGGCACTGAGGTATTTTGGACGAGAAGACGTGGTGTAGTTTCCCGAACGCTGCCCAGCCGAGTTGGATTCGACGATTGACCTCCTTCTCAAAATTGGATTTACCCAACTGGATAACTTGTCCTAAGTAGACATATTTGTCAACAATTTCGAGAGTAGAGCTCCCAACGGATACTGCGTAGGGCGCAACATGGGCATTCGACATGAGCTTGGTTTTGTCCATGTTCATTCGCAGGCCTACTTGTTGGGAGACTCGAGTAAGGTCATCGAGCATTGTGCTGAGGTCTTCAAGCGATTCTGCCATGACCACAATATCGTCGGCAAACCGAAGGTGAGTGATGTACTCGCCGTTGATGTTGATGCCAAATCCTTTCCATTCCAGGAGCTTGAAAGCGTCTTCCAATGCAGCGGTGAACAGTTTCGGAGATATAACATCTCCCTGTCTTACGCCTCGCTGCAGAGGAATCGCCTTCGTGCTCTGCTCCTGTACTCGGACCGACATGGTGGCGTTTCTGTATAAACACTTCAACACCTCGATGTATCGATAGTCAATATGGCACCGCTGGAGAGACTGTAGCACTGCCCAGGTCTCGATCGAATCAAAGGCCTTCTCATAGTCCACGAACGCTAAGCATAGTGGCAAGTTATACTCCTCGGTAGGTTTCCTAAACATTGTTGACATTTGTACCCTATTAGTTTGGATTCCCTTGAGTGTCGAAATATACGTTTTTTGCGACATAAACGGCCGCACCTTTTTTACATTAACTTAGAAGTTTGATTTTTTCACAGCTTCAAGAGACTATAGACCTGAGTATATCGTATTAATTTTAACTTAATACCTCCACGTGTTTCCGAGATGAAAGGGTCTTGACAGACAGACGGACGGAAGGACAACAAAGAGATCCTTTAATAAGGGTTCCGTTTTTTTCTTTTGAGGTACGGAACCCTAAAAAGTGGTGAGGTTTAGAAAGTAAGGTTTTAAAACAAGAGCCTGTACTATTCTATTAGCTCTTCTATGTCAAAACTCTCAGATATGCCTACAATTATTTAAATGTAGATTTAGAGCTTAACCACATAACAATTTCTACTCAATGATTGTCTTTCTTAAAATAATCATATCGGGGAACTTCCAAACTCAACAGACCCCGACAGCAGATAAATACACAGAAAATATAGATTTGAAAAAATACTTAAACATTTTGTAAAAACAAAATAGGTGGATCAGTCCTAAACCACGTGCTCTACATGACAATAAAAATACAACTGAATAAAGCAGGCTTTTGTTACATAAATCTAGTGCACCTTACCTTTGCCTATGAACTGTGCTGGCTGCTCCTTATGGGGTTGACCGCGGGCGGGCTGAGCAGGGCAGCGGGACTGGGGAGCACGGGCCACGGCCTTGTCCCAGTATGGCGGTCGTCTATTTTTAGCCCGCCCTGCCTCTCCCGCCATCGCTTTCCGCCCGCTCCCGTCAATGGTGCTATTTAGAGCAAGAGCGAGCTTTCCTACTACACGTTAAAAACTAAGTGAATCTGGTGCTCGGTGCAACGTGCATCAGTTTTATTATTAATAACTTGGATTCTGTTTTTCAGCCCTGTTCCACATGTGTTTTTTTAATTCATATATGGTTGATATTTCATAAGTGGACGACTTTAAAACTTCGTAAATAAAGAAGCAATGTGTGTATCAAGTGATAATAAATGAACCTAAAAAAATGTAGGAAACCCAGTAATATGCCGTTTCAAAATATCTAATTTATAGAACTATGTTATTTTAATTCTAGGCTGCGGTTTTTACCTACCGTAATTACTTATAAACACCTGATCATAATAATATTTTGAGAGAAGTAATTAACATAGTTTCTGTGTGTATTGGTTGTCTGTTTACAAATGATTGTAACTTAAACTACTCGTAATTCATAGTAAAGTGATACAAATATGATATAATATGAATATATCGGCTCGTTGATTGCTACGTTATAATAAACCAATTAGTTGTGTTTAATGTAAAACTTTTAAGATTCTGATTAAAGGGTAGAGGCTGAAGATTAAGGGGTCGGGACTGAGGCAATCTGGAACTTTTGGGAAACTTTTATAGCAGCCACAGCAAAGTTCACTGATGCGACATAGAGTTTTGCCAATAATGGCGTTGTTTCGTTTGGTGCTGCTTTTATAGGGTGCTATTGTCCTTTTTTATCAATATCGTTTTGAAGTATTTGTAAAATAAAACATTTACAAAAAGTTGGGAACAACGTCTTATTGCACAAAGTGCTAGGCTTCACTTAAATGTCTCCTCACCCGAATAAATTGCTCTCGTGACGAACGAATGCGCGAAATAATGGATGCATGCGGACGGGTGTAGCTGTTAGTACACAAGTTGCACGGCGAAGCTTTCCGCCAGTGTTCAGATACAGTCTCTCCCTTAGACTCAATTATATCTGTTCTAACCAATGATATTATAAACTCTTTCAGGTTCTTAATATCGATGGTCTTAACATCTAACCTAACTTCCTAACACTCAAGGTGCTTTTATGAGAGAGTACTTTGACAGAAAGGCAGTACAGTATTACTTACAATTGTATGGACGATATGTCTTGCAAACCACAGCAAGTCCATTTTTCACACTACAAAATGGATGTAACTATTCATTTAAATTGCCATTCGGATTTTCACCTAGGCACCAAAAAAGTTGGGATCTTTAAAAACAGTTATTCAGTAGCTGCTTACAATCTAGTACACGGTATATCTTCGGGAATAATAGGGGATCGTCTGGATAGCCGCAAGCGAGAATCTAGCCGAGTAGCAAATTATTTTCGCCTTTTACGGCTGGCTCGCCGAGCCGAACCAAATATTGAATGCTCCTTGAATCAAAAATGACTTACGGCAAAAAATAATGTTTTTGCTCATAAAAACTTTATTAGGTACTCAACCATGAACTCTAAACAGTGTCAAAGAAGTGTTGTTTTGATACGTCAAACTTTATATAGAAAACAAAATAAGATTTAAGTAATTCGGTTCTCTCTCGCTCATGGTTATGCCTTCAAAACTGACTCAAAACGACGGTAAGTAGATACTTAGATAGTAACGTTAACCTAGTAAATACCTTTTGTTTCTCAATCTAAAAATCGAAATCTTAAATCTCGTTTGGTTTAGGTAATTGAAACGTAAAACATGATTCTTATTTATTTAGTATACCTACATAATATCTATACTCGTACAAGCTTCTATTGTTGCTTCTTTAGGTAACCCTTAATTTTTTAGCTTAATTAATAATTCATTGGCAAGGGACGCGAGTAAAAAACAAAGGAAAAAAAAACATCTTGAATTTATTTTCAGGCATCAAGGAAAACAGGCGTTCGTAGTGCATTTGCAAATTTAAAATTCAAGTAGGTATTAGAACAGAATTCTTGTTTTATTCATAAAAGTTTAAAAAAACACCAGATAAGTGTGTCAGAATCGCCTACAAATTTGTAGGTACATATTATAAATCGTTTAGGAATCGAGTCTAGCAGTTTAATTACAAATTAATTCCAAAATTTTGTTACAAATATAGAGTTTTCAGATTTTTCCCTGTACTTGAGTATAAGACGATATTACTTGCCAAATTTCATAGTTCTAGGTCAACAGTAAGTATCCTATAAATTTTGATTCCCTTGAGAGTGACGAAATATAGGTTTTCTGCTGCAAAAACGGCCGTATCTTTTTTTTCGTTAACTTAGAAGTATGTTCTCTCACTGCTTCAACGGACGGACTAGACCTGAGTACATTGTTTTAATTTCAACTTAATGACGCGTTCCCGAGATAAAGGGTCTTGACAGACAGACATAAGGACAGACAGACAGACGATCAACACAGTGATCCTATAAAGGTTCCTTTTGAGGTACGGAACCCTAAAAAACATATTGGCTAGCGCTGAAAAGAAACAGCGCATGAAACTCAGACACTGTTGGCAGCCTCTTTTTAAATAAGTATATATATATATATAGTATGGTTACGAGAAAATATTTGCATGTGCAAGGAGGGCAGTTTTTAATTACACACATTTTTATCATTTAAATAGTTATTAACAGTGTAATAACGTTTTTCGTTAAAATCATCTTGACATGCGATCTAAATTTATACAAGTAGTTCAGCAATAGACTGTGGTAATTTGTTAAAAAACCCAATACATTACTTACTTTATGGAGTCTCAAATTTGGGCGGTAGATGCCCTAGACATGAACTCTAAACAGTACTTACGACGCAATGTTGTTTTTATATCAAACTACAAACAGGAAAAACAAGGTTAAAATAATACTGAGCTGACTTCTGTTTGGGTATTTAAATCACCTTAAGTATCATAATTTATATGATCGGACTAACTTACCTAGTGACGTCCGATCCTCAATTATGTGAAGTAATCTCGTCCTCATTGTGTACAATGTAGTACGCACTTTTTGCTACTGCACTGATTACAATCTTCAAAGTTAGGCGCGTGCATGAACGCGTCAATAAACTAAAAAATAAATAACCGGAACGTGCCCGCACCGTCACCTATCAATGTCATCTGTCACCTGTCAATGTCATTATTTCAAAGGATAAAACTGGACACAACTTTCAAAAAGAAGGGAAACTAAGTAGTATGTAGGTATTTATAGCATATAATCTTTTTTGTACTTTAAGGATTGATAAATACATACTAACTGGGTCGGGCTGGGGATAGGATGAGGACGAGATTACTTCACATAATTGAGGATCGGACGTCACTAGGTAAGTTAGTCCGATCATATAAATTATGTTCCATAATCTCGTCCTCATTGTGTACAATGTAGATGTTCAAAGAGGAAAGTTGTGTCGACAAAGCAATATAAACATTTATTATGATCATTTATATGATTTGCTAAAGTCTTCGCACATGATAAAACCTTATTTTATTAACTATCTATTGGTAGATGCTTAATTCAAGTTTTATCTAACAAGGATATAGTTGTTTGATTAATTCATTGGAATTAATCAACCAACCCTGTATATCGATACAACCCTGTATATCGATACAACCCTGTATATCGATACAATCCTGTATGATGATACACCTTGTGTGATGATACACCCTGTATGATGATACACCCTGTATGATAATACAACCCTGTATGATGATATAACCCCGTATGCTAATACAACCATGTATATTGATACAGTCCCATCCCATTTGATGACACAAACCTGTACCTATTTTATACCATACAGGTGGGCCAAAAAATGTGTAGGAATTCTATAAAATCGAAAATAGCAAATTTTACTTTAATTGCAATACTCTTTTATTTTTGTTAAAACTGTAAGTCTTTATGAATTTATAGATTTGCTGGGACTGAGACTGATAATCCACCTGTTGTACATTTTTAAGTTTGTGCAATAAAGTTTTAAATAAATACCCCGCGCTATTAAGTAGGTATATTCTTTACGAATAAACTAGAGATCACGCAAACGAAATCGCGGGGCAACAGCTAGTTTAATAAGTTGTCATGGAAATGGAGCCAATGCTTTGAACTATTCATATCCGTCTCATTTATCCAGTAGTATGTAGTACATACTTAGTATATGGTTACCTAACAAGGTAAATTTATCGATGTGCAAGTAGGTAGTTAAGCTAGTATTTCTTCTGAAAAGACTTATTTTATTTTATATAATAAGAAAATCTAGTAACCTTTTAAGTTATCATTGTCTGTAATACAATTTTTTAAGCAAATAAATTAGTCTTAGGTATTCTTAATAACTCCTGTTCAAGGTGTAGTTCCAAAGTAAAGGAAACTAAAAAAAATAATATGGATGTTTACTATCGCAAATTTTTCATTAATTATATGTTATAAATAAGGAAATTATATACAAATACTACTAGTATTGTTCCAGTAGGGATCCTATTTTGTTGACAATAGTTTCAACATTATTTTACTGAGAAAGATTGATTTTTACTCATCTTCTTAGAAAACCGTTATATGTGTTACACTTGTATGGCTGGAAATCAGTATGAGACTTCCTGCACTTTATGTGTGGATCCCTGGTAGGGGATATTAATAAGTTAATGAAACAGTCTGAATACTTATTTATAAAAAGATTCAATGACTGGTCAATTCTTGTAAGCTAATAAAAAATAATAATTAAATAAGTAATAATTTACCAATACATCACATCGGATAAGATAGAAAGTTTACTCCGGCTCAAAATACTTGTAGCAGCCTTACGGCCTTAGTGCAATAACAAGGTAAGGCCACATTTGTTGCCTGCATTGCCTTAATTATTGCCACTGATCAATGCCTCTATCGTCTCTTTTTTTTTTTTTTTTTTTTTTTTTTTTCATTTAAGTTAAGTTAGAAATTTTCTGTCATTATTTATCATCTCCATTTTTGCTTTACATGGTAATTTAATATCTAATAAAATTATTTATACATAGGTACTTGACAATCTTCAATTATAATTGTAAGATTCATGCCTTAATTTAAATAATAATTTTAAGTCAGTAGTATATTTTTTATGAAGTTTATAGTTTCATGGATACAATTTTAATTTTTTTTAATTATGTTTTAATAAATCATATTTTATTATAATCATCTATTTAAATATGAACCTTTGTTATCCACCTGGGATAATTCAGTTTATTTACTATCTTTAGTATCTTGATAATTTAATGATTGGATGATTATTTATCTTTGTCTTCAATTTTTGGTATCAAACATTTTCACAAATAATAAAATGTCTAGAAATATATGGTTTATAACAAAAATATATTAAAAATATATTTAGGTCAGATTTGAAAATTCAAGTTATCATTGGAACTTTGTGTCTAGTTTTGAATTTCTCTTACTTTTCCAAAGGTAGCAGGTACCTACTTAAAAATTAAAATAATTGTTTTTCGACCTTATGACAAGTACATAAGGATCAATTATGGTGCGACATTTTTGAATTTAAATAAAGCTGCATAAATCTTTCCATGGGTTTTTACTGACTGAAAATATTGGAATATAACATACAGTTACAGTTAAAAAAGTTTTTAATTATGGTAATTTTTATCTTGTTGATAACAAGGAGAATTATTTTTCCATTTCTGTAACAGTGATCTTCACTCACATTATTTGTAAGTAACACTCATCTTGAGTGTGTCTTTATTTCACTTGATGAAGACTAGAAATAATCTAACTAGCCATGGCGATCAGCTAGAATAATAACCTTAAGTCAGTAACAGTGTTAAATTTTAATTGCTTTCATAGATTATTATAGAATCTTGAAAATTAAGCTTGATACTATGAGAATTTAAGGTTTACCCGGTTGTAACCAGATCTAATATTATAAGTTACACAAATGGGATACCATATCAGTTGTATAGGAACATACAAACATGCACCAGCCAGCATCAATTTGTCATGGTCTCCAAACAGGGAGTCAACTTCCCTGTATTATGAGGTACAAGACAATATATCTCGCCAGGGTCATTCGACCAGAGTATCGAACCTGGGACCTTTTACGTTAAGGCACTTCACGAATCAAGTGGACTAATGATCTTTAAGTCACAGATATCAATTAGCAATGTCAAGTAATGTTTATTTATTTATTTAAGCTTTTTAGTAAAATATAAGAGAAAAAAAAAAAAAACAATATGGTCATAACTACATGAACTATTGGAGTAAACAGGTTGTTTTCTATGGTATGCTTTATAAAGTCTTGCCCTCTTGGGCCAACATCAAGAAGTATCTCAATTACTTGTGGTAAAAAACTTGTGGAAATCCACACCGAGATAAACCATAATTTGTAAAAGCGCTATTTATCATTGACTTGTATGTATATAAATGGGGCAGAATAAGACAAGCAGATCTGAGACCAACAGATTGTCTTGGTACCATTAATGGTTGCCAAAGGCCCAATTTGATAGTAACAACTGATGAAATTATTAAAAACTTAAAATCTTTATAAAAAGACTGAAATTGTCTAGGTAAGTATATGACTTGTTTACACAAGACTCAGAATTCCTTAAGCCTTCAATATCAGCAGGCAAAGGAGCTTCTTTCATAGCCTCCTTAGAGTCAAAGTGTTAAGTTGAAAAAATTACTAAGACGGAGGGCATTACCTCATGGTCTCGGTACCCATATTCTCCCTCCTCTCTTTTTTTCTTCAGTGGCATTCGAAGATATGTATCGTCTTGATACTTTTGTGTTCGACTATATTTTCAACTTCAATTGATGAAGTCGGTCTCTGGTCAACCTTATAAGATTTGCAGACCCGCAATATTATAACAAAAATTTTAAGCCACAGGCTAACCCCTCGTGAAAGCAAGTGGAAGTGTTATAATTCTGCTGCGAGACAGAAAAGAGGAATAATTGTTCTCTCGGTACATATGATGCGCTAGAAGAATTTTATAATATTAATAACTTACCTTATGCTATTACAGATCCTTTGTAGTATATTTCTGGTGCAACATTGTATCGGTCTCATGGTCAACTCTTCATGAAGACTAGAGCCATAATGTTACGTCTCAGGAGGAATCCCTCGAGGAGACGCTTCAGACTGAACAAAAACCCACTGGCCACTCCATCGTAAAGGCCAGTGCTTCTGTACAGAGCAGTTTCTGTGGAGTCATTCGGAGACATGACAGACAACTAGAATGAACATATTGATCACCAACGGCCAACCTCCCGTGAAGGCTCCGATGTCATTCATTCTGAGACATGAGAGACAACTAGAATGAACTTAATGATCACCACGGCCAACCTCCCGTGAAAGCTCCGATGTCATTCATTCTGTCTCGTTTGCGGGCTGAAGAATAACGCAACTCTGTCACACACACTCCTTGTTTTCATGATTAATTTCTGGCTGATTATGTTGTTGGAGCGGAGGCCACGTCTCGGCGAACGTAGTGTAGGACGCTTCTCAACTCGATGGGCCGACGAACTCGGGAATATGGCTAGATACATTTGTATCAAAGCAGGAGATCGTACTCCTTGGCGCTCTTTGCGTCCTTCCCGTACGTCCAGCAGTGGGCTGTAATAGGCTGAGATGATGGTGATGGTGATGATATTATAAATATAATAACACTAAAGTTAGTGTGCTGTGGTGGTGATAGAAATCGTAGTAATCGTAATAATTGAGCCGAGGTATCGGTCCAACAATTTCACAAATTCAACTGACAAGTTTTGTTTTCCAGCCACCATACTTTTACACAAACATCACCGTATTTTCTTCTTGGTTTTTTGCATTTGTATTTAAGCTGTAAATCACTAATTAGTTTATAAACTAATTTATTCTAAATATTTATGTCTTCAGTGCTGTGTACAAAAAAGTACAATGACATTGACAGGTGACAGATGACATTGATAGGTGACGGTGCGGGCACGTTCCGGTTATTTATTTTTTAGTTTATTGACGCGTTCATGCACGCGCCTAACTTTGAAGATTGTAATCAGTGCAGTAGCAAAAAGTGCGTACTACATTGTACACAATGAGGACGAGATTATGGAACATAATTACTTAACTACTACTACAAAGCATGTACTTTTAAAAAAAAAAAAATTATCTATTTTAAATAACACTTCATTGTCCATTATGTGTTCACAAACCATTCATACGATTCCGATGAGATATTTTTGAGTGCGAGTACCACGCAAACAAACTACCTACCTACTTAGATAATAAAAGAAAAAATACGGTTTTCACTGGATATATTATGTTGTTTCCTTGTATAGTACCTATATTGTTAGTGAACGTAGGCAACCAGCGCGAAATTTACAGGGTCATTCGTCCGGGAAATGTACCTTTCCGTCCGCGCTTGACATCGTTTTCCCCTTTCGTCTGGCATGTTTGATTGATCCATGCACGGTTTTTGTGTGACCTTTTTACAGATTTTTTACAAACTGTTGACAGGAAAGTACTCTACGTAAGTACATAACAAGCTAGTTATTCAAATATGTAATTGAATTATTTGATTAATTGCAGTAAGTAAATATAAAAATTTACTCAAACCTACGATACATTCTATCCCGATCAATCAAACGCTGCCTTGGTTACATTTAGAAAAAAATATTGCAATAGTTCTACAAGTTCTAAAATCATTAAAAACATAATTCTTAAATGAAATTAAGGCACCTTTTTCAATAAAGTGTAATATTAATTAAACAGAAGCGCTATGAAACTTAAGTCTCCGAGGCTGACGCCTTTCTGTATTACAAACGTTCCTGGAAGCTAACTGGACTTAATTTAATTACACTTTGCTCTTTTCATTATACTGCCTTAGATATTTCCTGCAACAATTTTACGTTGACATTGTACCACGACGTAGAGTTGAACAATTCTTTCAATTCACTTATTAAAATAATATTAGAAGGTAATATTATCCTTACATTTGCTGTTAAAGCACGATATGAAATGAAGGATCCAAGCTTTCGTTTTTGTAATCGACATAAATTAATTTATTTTAAATTATGTATGTAAGTAGGGATAAGTATGACTGAACAAAGAGACTAGCTGTACTGTATGTTTTAAGAATAAATTTTATGGTATACTGGCGATTGCCCGCGTTTGTTCTGGTGGTTTTCAATTCGAGTCAGAAACTTTCTCCGATGATTGTACAACAACTCACTAAACATTTATCGCAATTAAAATGAATAAGCATAGGTAATGATTAAGCGTGTACCGTGTGGGGACGGCCGTAAAGAATACACTTCCCCACCGCTAATAGAAGGCGTGTCGTAACACGCGAATAATTCCTGGAGCATGAGACGGGCAGCAGCGGCTACGTGCGAAATGTAATATAAAAACTGTGCTCGCCAACCCGCCTGCCAAGCGTGGCGATTATTGGCAATACCCCCGATGAAAGTCATTGGGGTAGGCCTGTGTTCAGCAGTGGACGTCCATGGCTGAAATGATGAAGCGTAGGCAGTACGTAATACGAGTAGTACGTTATACGGGACGAACAAACAAATATATTTATTAGAATATTGTTAATATATCTATAACTTTTCTAAAAATAAAATAAATAATCCAAGTAGGCTCCTAAATAAAAAATGAAATTCTGCATTGCCGTTAAGCTGGTTTTATGTATTGCGAAGAAACACAACAAGCGCCTTATAAACATATCAGAATTAAATGGATCGCACGTGATTTGCCACATTCCCGAAGGCCGTGTTAAATTTTCTTTGGAAGTTCGGATCCCTTCGTAAATAGAAGATGTCCCACTTCCGTGCTTCGAATACAAATGAAATAAATCCTGTGCATCTTGAAGGCTCAGCCGGAATACACTTGATGGATATTAAATGTATGTAGGAGGTTACTGTGTTGGCAAAATCTCAGAGAGAACGTTGCTTGATTTTAATTTCTTCTCATTCCTAAACGACAAAACCTGTGTTTCTTCTCGTACCATGTTATGAAAATAGAGATTAACATTAAATCTTCATCACGCAAAGTCTCTCCTATCTTAATATAAAATACACCTACATACGCATATTATATCATCGCTTATACAATAAGTAATATTGTCACGTCCCCTTTGTGAGTGCAATATAACACCAGCTGGTTCCATTACGTTATGTCTCTGGAACATTGACTACAATTACAGACTGTTGGTGTTATTCACAGTTGTCTCTATTTTCGTAAGCCATGAATTCTTATTTCGTAAATAAAAACGTACGAAACGTGATGAAGCAAAGTTGTTTTTCTGTCATCCTTCTGTCCATGTATATTGCAAGACTAATAATCTCAAAACTACTTTAGGGATTTTGATACGATTTTACCAAAAGATATGCAGATTCACGAGGGTTATTTAGTAATACCAATGCAAAGCTGGGCGTAAGCACTAATTAATAAATTTTAAAATATATTTTTTTATTAAAGCTTTAAGTACCTTTAAAATGGGTGCAATACTCCTGTTGTTACTAGTAGAACGGTTGTCAAGTATTTTTTTCTTAGTTACATAATAATATAATAATTACATACATTCCACAGTAAAAGTTACAGAGTACATAGCTTTTGATAGAGAAAAACTGCGCATTCGAAATAGGCAGTTATGAATAGAAGCTGTTTGAAAATTTAAATCAGATTATAAGCGGATTCCAAATATTACCCCGGCATAACCTAGTTTAATGTAAATGCTCAACCTAAATCATACTTGATTCCACTAACGACAGCACATTTTGTATTCCGCTGAGCTGATTTATGTATCAAAGGCCGTGATTTACATTGAGGTCCGATATATACCGAACGACGACAAAAGTCGTAACGTGCGGCGAATTCCCATACAAATTGACGCAACTTAGTAAAATCAAATTAGTACGGAAGGATTTATGTAAATTTGTATGTATGTTTAGTACGGAAGGATTTCAGTAAATTTGTATTTATGTAGAGATTTGTGTTGTCGCATAGGTTTTGTACTTGTGCTATCGTAACGCTTGGTGTACATCAGCCCTTAGGCCGCCCAAATATGTGACGCGATCGGGAAATTGAAAGCCATAGTCCGCTGCACCACTGGTGCAGCACAACACAAGTTAATCTCATGCGAAAAGCTGTCAGCTATAATATTACATAGAAGTACCTACCTATACGAGATATTGTTACAGAGCGCATTCTCGGATCGTTTGATACAATGTTATTACCTAACTACTCATACATAGATATCAGTATTACTAGTGATAAACATTTTTTTTTTTAAATCAAAGGAAAATGACCAAGTGATTATAGGAGTTAGTATCGCTATCAAAAATGTTGTGCCCTTATTTAATATGGCCTAATTTAAATTTTATGTACGATTATGGTACTTTTTGCTGCACTTAAAATTATTGTTGTGATTCTCCGCATTTCGCAGAAATGTAAAGTAAATGCCGTGTTAGAAGTGAACAATAACACATCTTCGAACTGGATTTTACAGCTTCTATAAAAAGCATAAATTATGTAGCAAAAATTTTGTAAAAAAAAGGTATTTTTCCTTAATTCAAATATTTCTAGTCTTTTGAATTAGGTTTAATTTATTTTAGGTAGGCTAGGCTTGCTTTATACTTTATAATATTGCAAAAACAATAGAATGTCTAAGTTATCACAATGTATTGAATCAAGTATAAACCTAGAGCTTGAAAAAGCAGGTCCTGGCTAAGTTACAAGTTTGAAAAGCGATCTCATGGTGAACAGTTATTTCAAACTTGTTAGTGCGGCAGAGTACAAAACAGTTGTATAATGTTGTAAACGAACAGACTGCGAGATAGTAGATAACTGCATTAGGTGAGTTCCATCTGTGTTCCGCAAATAAGCTGCAGAGTTAAATACAATTGTTTACACACATTATCATAATTTAGATCATTTTTAATTCGAAAATTACAACCTTGATTGTCTTTAGGCTTTTATTTTCTTTCATCATCTTCATCATTATCAAAAATGAGATACTAGTATGGAATGCCATACTAGTATCCCAATTTTTTGTTTTATATAAATAAAAAAATAGATATAAATCTATTTACTATTTCATTGAAAAATAAAAATAAAAGATATGTTCCTAAAGGTTAGGTTTAAAAAGCTAAAATTGCAATCAATAATCTTAATAAATCCATTTATAACTGTAATAACTTAAGTCAAGTTAGAGATTCCAGTAAGTAACAAATTATTAAATAATGCTATTATTCACTATCGGGCTCTCTCCGGGTCATTAAACTTTCAATCCATTTGAGCTGTTACTAAATTCTCAGTACTCTGTTACCTAGCTAAATTGGCTGATGAGATAACGATACCACAGACTCAGAATATAATAGTACCACAGAAATACCCAAGTTCGATCAATACTTACTAACAGTTGTTTTTTTTACCTATCAATCAATTCTAATAAAAACTATACTCTAAATTAAATTATATTGAATTAAATTAATCTTTATTTCGACCAACATGGATCATAGTGTGTTAGTAGCAAATTTATAAATAAAAATATAAATGAATTCTAATAATAACTATACGTATAATCTATACTATCTCTCGCAAGCAATGGAGTGTAGAATAATTAAAATTGTTATATCACTTGTCTTGAAGTACGGAATTAACATCATACTAGATAACAGGTACTAAACAAAACTAAAGTTTGCCAGGAGCGTCTCCTAACACAACTAAACTTTAATCTGGTTTCTTTAATTTTTAAACCGAACGTATAAACGGCAATTTGCGTTTTTGTGCATATAAAACAATACAGTTACTAATGTCGTTTTAGAGATTTTCACGGCACAGTTTTGTTCAAGCCATGTTATAACGGCATATAATATTGCAATTAATAAGTGTGGTCAGATTTAATAACACCGAGCGTGATAGCCCATATTTCCGCGCTCTCAAACTCGGTACTAATTCAACAACGGTCATAAACAATTCGAGCGCGTTATTTCCTTACCGAGGCCCGCAGCCGCAGCCGCATAAATTCAACCTCTGCCTCGACCGCAAACACCAGCGCAGTAAAATATTCAATTTATCGAGAACGATGTCGTAACGAACCTTCTTTTACGTGACCTTTCGCATTTCGGACCGAATATTGGACGATTAAACAAAAGAAAACAAGCAACAAAGAACATTCAAAGATACTGCTCCTAATTAGCGCTCCCAACAATGGGCTGAGTAAGCAATGTTTAAAAACTTAAATAAACAATCTTCGCTTGAGAAGGTCTCGAATTAACAGAATTTACACCGACAAAACTCACCACGTTACTTACTTAGATAAAATATCATAGCAAAGGACATTACCAGTCCTTTCATAAGGAAGTTGGACCAAGAGCTGCCCAGAATCAACACGTCATATTACACTGTTTTTTCAAGATTCCTGGGATAGATTTTCAAGTGCTTCTAACAAACCAGAGTTAACCAAAGAAACTTAATAAAACGTACATTAAATCGTCGACATCGTCATCTATAATAATTTTATCAAAAAGAATATAGTGCGACGAACAACGTTTTGATACCAAGTCTAGCCCATCCTAAAAACCAAACTAGGCAAATTACGTGCGCACAACTGCAAATTGTTCTTCTACCCGTGAAACAAGAACAACAATATTTACTTATACGCTCTAGTCCACGATTATCTGTTCAATTAAAATACATCATTGCCACATATCTGACGATACATTATATGTCTACTTTTTATGTGAAAAAGTACTACGATTAGATTATCAGGTGATACAGATAAGAAAGTCCAACTAAAAATACGCACCGAATCACGAGTGAACCTATTTGTGTGAGGGAGATCTATAGACACATGCACTCGCGTCATCGCGTGGTCCAAACAGGAATTAAACCTAGATAGGTACTTATGCGCGCACGCTTGTGTATCGAATCTGAACTGAACATACAAAAGTACTGGTTTGCGAGAAGTTTTTATGGAATCAGTAATTTGAGCATAACCGTTTGAAGAATGTTTTAAGACATTGGATAAATGGTTAATAAAACTTGTATCTAATTAGTTGTCTCTCGAATAAATATTTATTACTAATAAGTAAGGAACCAGTTTAAAGTACTTATATGTCTGTGCAGCATTTGGTCCAAACCCTGGCAATGTCCTTTAGAAAGGATTTAAAAACTTTTGTTTAATAGCTCTACGCATAAAGAGATGTCATAATTAAAAGTTATTAAATATTTTAGCATATAATACTCAGTAAAATCAGTGGCTGGCTAAAACTTATCGGAACTAACTGTTTGATGACTTTGTATTAAATAGTTAGTTGCAGTTTTGTATTCCACCAGATATATACCGCCCTTATAAATAAATATAGATAAAGTTACATTTCAGCTACAAGGGGAAAATCGGTTTTTCCTTTACGATACCCAGTAAAGTTGCGAGTTCGCATAAAGGCGGCTCATCTCACGTATGCGATAGAAAACGTTGTTAGGGATATTCGCGCGCTATCGGAAGGTGTAGTAAAATCGCTTACCGGTGCCAATATATTCCCGTGACAACGGACAAATCTACGTGCGTTTGGGGACAGTAACTCATCGGTAACATGACAAAATAACGTGCAAATACTCACGTGATAATTGCACATAAATTCCTTCTCGCTACTTGTATACACAAGGTGTAACAGAATTAATGCACATCCTCTTAGAGGCTGTTTCTAGTGCTCAAATACAACCAGTTTTGTATGGGACCAACATCGAAATCGCAAAAAAATCGTTTCTCCATACAAATCGTAACAGCTTATTTATTGGACATCTACAAGTATATGTAAGGTGCTTCATAAATATCTGCAACGGCTGAAATGGGTAAAAGTATTGCTTATATAGATTACGAGAGTAAAGAAATTTTATGTCCAAAACATCATTAGTTTTTTTATTTAAAAAAATATATTAAATAAATATTAGGCTTTATTCTGTCTCAAACCGTCCACATCTGTCCAAAAATGCTAACGTTTCACATTATACTGCTCCCGCGCAGTGTCAAGGGCATCCGCCCTTATAAGAAGTGTGTTATGCAAATTGAAGCAAGTAACCATTTATTTACTGTCTTTTCGCAAATAATTAATTACCGATCCGGGGCACGTAATTCCTTCACTATCGTAATCTATATAAGCAATACTTTTACCCATTTCAGCTGTTGCAGATATTTATGAAGCACCTTATATATACAAAACAAAGTCGGGTTAGTTACACTATTTATATGTCAAGAACGGCTAGACCGATTTTAATGATTTTGGTTCATTTAATTTGTGTTCGCCCCGAATAGCAGAATAACTATTAAAACATCGAAAAAATTCACGAAAAAAAACGTATGAAGGGGCGCCGGGCCGTACGAAATTCGCCGGGAGAGCTAGTTTAGTATAAAGATGAAGTTTTTTACTTTAAAGATTTCAAAGTTTTTTATTTGAACACCCAAATAAGCCTCTAAGAGAATGTGCATTAATTCTGTTACACTTTGTATTGCAAACAGTTGGAAGTAGGATTTATAATCTCTAAACGTGAAAATTAAACCCCAGTCACAAGTGTAGCTTACATAGCGTACCATAATAATCCTGAAAAAGAAAATCTGACTACAGCGTGTAATATTAAACACTGTTTTCTCTTCTCTCTCTCTCCTAACTAAACTCTCCTTGGGGATCATTTTATTTTAGACCTCATAAGAACTTCAGCAGCAGCTAATATCTATAAAGTTCCGACACGGGGTATCCTATTTTACTCGGCTCACTGCATTTTGCGATAAAATTGGAAACGTAACTTTCTTTCGCTTTTTAAAACGTTTTGAATAAATTTCGCTCTAGGTAAATGTACATTTATCTCTGCTCAGCCTTTTGCATATTTTATTCGTGAATATTTCTGCACCTTATAACGCTTAGAGTTAAGAGGCACACACGAATTATGTTAAGCTGGAATCTTCCCTTTGTATGCATTCAACGGTTACAAGATCGGTTCAGTTCATTCCCAGATAGATAACGATAGAAATAATGGCTAGCGCGTGTGAAAAATACGTTTTTCCGGGTTCGTAACATAATGCGTAGACATTACATACGCGTAACGTAAGTCAACCTGCCGAAAACATCACGTATATCGTCGCGTTACGTGCCGATAATGCTGCCGCGCTTATGTGTACACATCACTTACCTGAACAATCACCATGAGGGAGTATCGAAACTTTGTAATCGCAATGTAAAATCAAATAGCGTGTACGGCGAATACTTGTTGCTGATTTTCCTTTGAGAAATTATACGGTGCGAATTGATGAGAGTTAAGTCATGTACGTAAAGTTTAAAATCGTTTATTCTTTTATACTCAACAACAAAAAAAAGGAAAGTTAAATTAGATCTAATTCAAAGCTCATGAAAAATAATCTACATATAGAGTCAATCACTTATTTTTCGTAGCATTAGAAGCCTAAGCGTTTGATAAAGTTTAGTTAAATATTATAAGCTTTAAATAATGAGAATCTAGAATGCAATTTTGACACAACCCGTGATAAACGACAGCAATAGCCTAATTCAGTACAGATTTTATATCGGGTTTGTGGTGTTGCATTTAATTCGGTTGCAGCTGGTACTCCAATAAAGCGCAGCGATGCAACCGCGGCCGCATCGACGAATACAGAAGCTTAATTCTGGCAATTACTTAGTGCTCGCTATTGCGATTGTATTCCAAAATCGTGCAGCCATCCCGTGTGCCATGAGGGCAGGAAGGGACACATTTTGCTATCGGTTTCGATGCTGCTTTCACTATAGTATAGAATTCGTCATTACATGTTTTTTTTATGTAATTAAAAAGAAACCGCTGGAGTATTATATACCATTTGCTTTAAGAGGATGATTTCATTTTACGTTGTTACTATAAGCAATTATGTAATGGATAAATTATTTTATGCATCCAATCCAGCTTAGAGCACATCGAGTCTGGTATAGCGCTACTTAAATTCAAATCAAATCCACGTTACTTCTAAATGTAATTAGATTGAACAACATATAGCGCTGCTATTGTTTAAAAATATATTTCCACTTTTATAGCGTTCTAGTGTAACAGAGCCCTAATGGCCCGCCACAAACATGTGCATATATCACGCGACTACGCCGCTGTTTCGCGATGGCCTGTGGTTACTTTACTTTTTTCCCGTTTTTGCCAAGTAAATAAACATGCTGGTGAATACACTAAACTTTGAAATACAACACGACCGCGAAATTTTACAACAATAAAAATGTTTGGCTCTAAAAACAAGCGAAAATGTAACAACGACAAAAACATCCCAAATATGCATGAACTGTGCTATAACTTAAAGCAATGTTCGCAGTTTCAATCGATTATTGTAGCTTACTTACCCCAGATCGTAAAGGAGTACAAGTTCCCTGGGTACAAGGGGTAGCATATTTTATTAGTGCGAAGTGCGGCACTCGCCAACTAGTAGGTAGCAACTAACGATACATTAAGTCGCTGAAGAGATTAACGATTTACGACCAAATTTATGTTTATGGCTTCTTGGACTCTCTAAACACGTTCCCGCTTAAACTAATTGTATCACGAATCCATAATAATCTTATCGTCCACGTCTACAGAACTTCAGTTAAAAACTAATAACATAAACTGTTTAAGTTACTAACGTTAGTGACTTGTGCATTATATCATTGAAGAAAACAGTATTATTATTCGACATTTAGGAAAGGAAAAAATCCAACATTTTCTTTCTTTTTCATTCTATAACACACTCCCACGTATGATGAACAGCTTACGTTACACGTCTAATAAATTCAGACGATAGTGCGCAAGAATATTGCAATATCTTCGTTCCCAGGGGAGTATATAAACATAGATTCAGAATATTTATCCTACGAGTGTGTATACAAACCGAATATTTATCTGTGTAGGAAGTTCCATGTCTATGTATGTAAAGTTGTTCGCGAAACAAAACCGATAAATCTGAAACGCGAATGAGTCCATTGAATTTCATGTCACGTAGTCGTAATGCGTCAGGCTGGATAAACTCGCCGCCCGCACCGGGAGAGTATTTCTATTAATTCTACTAATAGCTCTATTTACTGGCAACACCTTTTGACTCAACACCTGGGACCACTTAAAACTGTAACGTAGTATAGTACACAGCCTAACTTCTAAATAATGTAATTGGTTGGGTGACATCCAAGCGAGAACACGGCTTTCGTGAAACTTACCTGTGTTCCATATAGACGCCGTATTTAAGTAACGACGGAGACTTTCAAAGATCTTTCACCTTATAAGTAGGTATGCTTTTGAAAAACTCTTATCACTCAAATATTTTGTGATATTTAATGTACTATTCGTGATAAATTTTCTGAACAGAATTGGTACAGACAACAGCACGTCCACCTACCACAAAACGTCAAATTTTCTAAATTGATATTGATCTCTACGCGTCGGACTTAAAGTTGAAAATCAATTTAATGACCTTTAACTTTTTGGGTAGGTTGACCTGCCGTTGTCTGTACATAATTATATAAAAAAATGTAAGGAAAACAAATATTTAATTAAAAAATTAAACATAAAATGATCGTATTATTTAGTGTGTATTCTGTAGTAAAAATATGCATTTTTATCTAAAAGTTCCTAAATAAATTATACACCCCTAAATATTAATTGAATGAAAGGCAGTTTCGTAAATTAATGATTCCCAGCTGTCGTTGATATTCTGCAACGGGTGCCTAAGATGAATCTCGTCACAATTAGCGAAGAGTCGAGTTCCCTGCAGGACTTATATTAATAGCGGGCGACCACCGGCACCGCTACTCACTATGCATTGCCATTTATCATCCTAAATAGATTTTCATGACAACGCAATTAGTTTCAATTTGTAAGACGCTAATTAAATTTATCTAACAAAAGGCAACTGCACCTTAAGCTTTTCTCGGACATTTGCATTATTAAACACAAATATCTATGAAACAAATGGTAATACGACATCGACTTAATAGGCCGTAATTGTAATGTTAAACATCAACTTGAACAAAGAAAAACAGTTTAAAGAATAATAGCTCTACATTTCTGTCTGTTATAATAATTTTCAAAAAATTACTAAGTAAGTAAATTGTAACCAAAAGACAAAGGAATACGTTGGGCATCATAACGTCGACACCATTGACGCAGGGCGGTAATTCTGTTTGTTTGATTGCCGATCGGGTCGATTGAAAAAATAACTTATCGAAATCACCTCGAGTCTGGGTGAGTCGGAAGAAGTCTCCGGCGTAAAACTTCATTTTTCTTGTAACACAAGAATTTCGAGGCCATGACGATTGATGTGTTATCTAGCGGATTTATATTTAATATTTAACAATATAATCCTAGAAAAAGTCTGTAATAAAACAAAGTATTTATTTTTCACTAGAAATAAAAAGTACATATTATATCTGTTAAATAAACAGTGTTTATTTACCTGTGATCTGTATTTTTATTTTTTATCTTTGAGTAAAAGCACCTTATTCTTGATGGCGGCCGACCTAATTGAAGCATACACGTGAGCGCGGCTACGGCGGGCGCCGGTCGATTTTGCACTAAGCGGTCTGTTGACACGCAATTAGCCCTGCAACTCATTTGGGCCGTTGCGTGCCGCAGCAGGCCGCAGCGACACGCGAAAAATCAAAACACCAACCCCGCCAACTAACTCTGATTAGGGATGTCAGATTACAGTTTTTCTATTGTTTTAATAAAGTAAAGGCTGCGCAACATTTATTAACCTGTCAGCCTTGCACAACGAGACACAATATAAGTGTTATTGTAACGCGGCTTCATTCAGCCAAAAGTTAAAAGTGACTACTATACTAAGGACTTCCTAATATTTCGATTAAAAAATTAATACCAATCAACGTAACCTTCCAATAGCGCGTTATTTTAATGGCGGTACTGCCACGGACAACTCACTGGAAACGCGTGGGTGGTACAGCTAATACTTCTCCCGTGCCTCCCACTATGTTGAAGCTTTAGTTTCGTGATCCGTCGACTTAATATATTAACAGTATAAGCAGACTGCGTGTGGACAGAGCGCGATGAGAGAAAGACCCCTACAACAGCGTACGAGCACGGATTGCCGGCGAGCTTTTGCAACTATGCTGATGGTGTAGTATGGTGCTGAGTTGAGACGTTCAATGGATGACGGCCTTTTCCCTATAGCAAATTTTGCTAAATATTTGACTGATTGATATATTTTATAATTACTCAAAAAATTAATACTCATGCGAAATAATTACATAATTAAATTAATAATTTTTACAGAATTTTAAAATTTTGAAAACACTAGTCATCAAGTCATTATTGAGTTATTTCGTACTAGAACGGTGATCCCAAAGCAAGATATTGCACTAAGCACTGCATTTATTTGTAATACCATCAGTGGATAATATTTTGACACGCCTAAAAACCATACTATAGTTTTTTTTAATTAACTTTTGACGTCTTAAGTCAGTATCGTATCATCACGGCCCTCGACGGTTTTGTGGGCTTAAAAGCCAAAATATTTAAATGTTATTTTTAGATTCAAAACAGATTAAAACATTGTAATAAAACATATGGCCACTCATTAGGATTACGTAGTGTTTACTTTTCAGTGTCATTTAGGATGTTATCAACAATCGGAAACCTATTTCAAAATTTAAACTAGTTCAAAAGATTACTGCAAGTTTATTTCTTAGTTGACATCCCTGAATCATAGCGCACGACGCCAGCTTAAAATTATTTCCCACCGTGTAAATGTTTCCAGAGAACATGCGTGTGGTTTCCAAACGAAAACATGTCCGCGTCTGTGAAAAATTGCTGTTTGTGTAAAGTAAAACGTAAAAATAATGGGTTTTTCATACGACGAACGAGTCATTCTGACTTCGGCACATACCAGTGCCTCAGACGGAATAAATGAAAGTAAGGATAATAATCAATAAACAGTCTAATAATCCCTAATAAGCTTTATTAATAAGTATTGAAAGAGTTACAAAGGTACCCGAAAATCAACAATTAGCGAAAGCTTCATGTTTCAAACTCCCGTTAATAGTAGTTAGCATTAAATCGGAGCTTTAACAAAAACACCCCTGGAGGGACTCGCGCGACCTAAAGTCTAATTAATTATAATGAAATATAATTTCCTCACTACTGAGTTGTTGAACGAAATTGTTATTGCTACAATTATTGTTGTCTGACCATTTTGATCTCAATTTGATAATAATATTAACAATGTTTGATAACACTTGTTGCCTGAGCTAAATATCTAATATACATAAATTTATTTCAATGAATTATATACATGCTTGATGCTTATTTGCAGCAGCCTCTACATTAACCGTAGTTTGTACTTCGATACAAACAGCTAGTCAAAATTACTCAACTACTACAAATTATTGTATTATCAAAGGTTTTAAATCACAGAAGATGGTAGATGCGGTCCAAAGGAGGATCATCATAATCCCCTGGGTCTGGGGTCATGATGGTCATAACTCTGGGTTTATAAACCTACAATCTAGTACCTAGGTAATTTAATTGTTAACAAGTTTACTAAAACAGTAAATAAATAAAATTTACGAAAACAAATACCCAAAATAAAATTACACGGAAAATGTCTGCACGTGACACCTCTATAAAAGGAATAATAGCACTCGAAGATAGCGGCAAAAGAACGGACGAGCTTAAGAACTCATTATACAGAAAACAATGATTGCCGGAAATCTTAATTGTATCTAGCGGCCCCGTCACGCCAGCTCCAACCCCTCCACTCGATGCCATCTGTGAGGAGAAAGTTTGTGAATTTGTTTAAGTCCTATTTGAGTATAAGTGTCTATTCTTCAAAAAATATTTTTGAAGATGCAATGACTTCAGAACCCTGGCACTGATACTGACAGCTTTTGTTTTGCATTTTGCTAACTCAACGATCTTCATCATATTCTTTTTGCATGATTCATTGACACCGCAGTAACTTTTTGTGGATTATCTTTTGGTAACATTAACTTTCATTATTATTTTTTTGGATATTATCCCGTGAAACTCGAAGACATTGCTCAACAAATAACTATGCACCATAACATTACGTTTATAAATTTGACAGTATATTTTAAGCATTATTAAAAGTTTGTAAAGCTATGAGCTATTTTAATATAATGTTGTGCCTTATAAAGGGTTAAGAAATACTATGTCAGAATTTCATGTTTCTGTCTGTAGTGGTTACAGTCAGTTATTGTTTTATATGGTACCAACAATACCCGCGGCTTTGATTGCATGAAATATAGATAAAGTAATAAATAGTAGGTATACATAATAGTTTTTACTTTTTTTAAATATCTTTATTGTCATATATATAACCACACTGCCATATAATATTTCTGCCTCGCCTAATGCTTGACTGGTAGAGAATGCCTTTAGGCATTAAGTCCACCAATTGTACATTTGTTTCGTGCAATAAAGAATAAATAAATAAATAATGATATCTCACTTCATTAAGGAATCTTGAACTTTTTTAACATATAAAGTAGTTAGTTAAAGTAGTAGCAGATGTCTATCCGGAAGGTTAATTAAAAATATGTTTTAATTAAATAGTTATTTAAATCGAATGTGTAGTTCCGGAGATAACCTTCTACATCCAAACGAACTTTAGGTATTGAGCTAGATAGTAAATATTTAATTAGCTCTTTCGTAAAACGTAAAACAAAATAGTTGCACAGTCGGAAACCAAACACAGTACCAATATAAAAATATCTTATTTCTATCCACGAACCTTCTTACTAAGCAACTTCTTTTATTCATTGTTCCAATCATTTGTTACCAAACACGACCCAAAAGCAACCTTTTCCACGATAGTGTACTTACGTGACTCTCGATTAATGACGATATAAAAGTTGTGTCCCCTGTGGCCCTAACCACTGACGGCGGCTCTGCCTCGCACTTTCAGCTTACTAGCTATACCGCCTGCCGGACGGTGAGCGCTCCCCAGAGCAAGCAGTGATACAAAGCCTCGCCTTAACCAACACACGTACACCTGATTGGGTATTATGTGGCTACGTCCGACCTGATTTATTTGTTTTCCTTTTACTGTAGGTATTTATGTCATAAATGATGATGTATATCCTGGCGTCAGTCCTAAAACTACATAAAATCATACCATTCGATCAATCTATATTATTAGCTAGGAGACAGAATAAGGCGGCACCTACCCCCTTCTGTAGAACAATTTTTACCAAACGACAGTTCTATTTCCAATCGGCTTCTCTTTACAACAATCTACATGAATGTTATAAAATGTATAGCATGCTGTATTATGAATGTAAGTCCTAGTCAAAGAGCTTGCTACACTCGGCTACTCCTAGAAAGAGGATTTACTATCCAGATCAGTGCTCTAATTAAATGGATTATACACGCACGCACGCACGCACGCACGCACGCACGCACGCACGCACGCACACACACTTACACACACACACACACACACACACACACACACACACACACACACACACACACACACACACACACACACACACACACACACACACACACACACACACACACACACACACACACACACACACACACACACACACACACACACACACACACACACACACAAACACACTAAGTTAGTTAGTGTATTGTTGTTCAGAAAGAGCGGGGCTGCCACAAGTATTGTTATTACACTTACTAGGTAGATCCTACCCTCAGGTTGTGTTTTTGTAACTGGTACTGAATAAAAATAATTTTTATTTATTTATTATTTATTATAAATACGATATTATTAAAAAAAACAACACATATACACACACAATCATTATTTGATGACCCGATTGGTGTGGTGGCGCAATAATTCTCATTGCAAGCAAGGGGGACTCTTTGCGTTCGATTCCCGGCACGGGTCAAATTTGGAAACGATCTTTTCTAAATTGGCTCGAGTCTGAGAGACGCTCCTGGCAAAATATATTATCTAGTACCTCGTAACACAAGGATGTTAATTCCTTACTTCGAGACCTTGACAGTTTTAGGGTTTCGTAGTCAAAACGGAATATAGTTTTGCCATGTTGGTCTTTTAGTCTGTCCGCGCCTTAGCTCAGGGACTCTTAGTACTAGAAAGCAATATTAATCACGGCGATCAAATGGTAGAATAAAATCTTGGAAAAAAATATTTAAGGTACCTCCACTACATTTATTTTTGTCTCGTCTATCGCATGGTGTGGGGTGTCATAAGATAGGTGGTTTTATCATTATTATGGATTCAGGGATCCGTTTGTGTAATATTAATTAAACTTTAAAGTAAACTTTTTTGTTAGAGTCAAGTGCCCCTGCCAGCGAAATAGTTTTATTACGAATTTTTAAAAAAATCACGACAGTAGAAATGAAGTTCACGTTTAAAATGTACTTGGAGAAGAAAATTACTTAGATGCTGTTGTTATTGTGACGGGAAACTACGGAACCCTACATTGCGCGTGGCCCGACACCCATTTGGTCGGTTTTTATTACGAAAATATCACTGCAAGTTTTTGTTAATTTATGTTTGTATAACGTCCTAATGTTTATGTTACGCAATTTGTTAGGGATCAAACCAAATGTAACAACATAAGTACTAGTAATCACATGACACATTTTATTAATTGATTAGCCGACAATATTTTACGAGTATTTATTTATCACAAACTCGGAGGCGTCAGCTCCTATTAATTTACGAACAGCAGGTAGGTCTAGCCTCGAGAATTCATAATTTAATTAATGCCGCCATCTTTGTTGCCAAGGCGCTGATATAAATTACAGACCACTCAATCATTCTGGAGTGATTTTCAATTACCTAGTTAGAAGTTTTACATTACTAGGGCCCGTGTAGTCGCCAAATGTAAACTAGCATGTGGTTTCAAGCGCCTACTACTTAAGTCCAGTTTATCAGAAAAATATTTTAAAAACATGCTAAGAATTGTCAAAAGTCACACAACATTCTGAGCATAGCATTTGTTTCTAGAACTTATACTTCAGGAGAAAAGAAATTTAATCATTGAAACTACAAACTGAGCATAGGATTTTTTATTCAAACAATTGCATCCATGCGAAAAGTATTATTCCCCCTAAATTTCGCTACCTAAAGATGCGGCGAGAGCCGTAACAGCCACGTTTTATGCGCGCTGTTATCAACCGTATTATAATGAGTTTTCGTGCGATGTTCGTATTAACAAGCGTCGAGTAACTAACTCGAGTCGCTAACTCGCCTTAATCCACAAACTAACATAACTTTAAAGCCACTTAACTAGCAGCTACCATTACGACTACAGTTTCAGCAACAAATTTTTTGTCTTTCTTGGCTACAAAAGGTTTTGCTAAAAGTAGGAAAACTTGTGTGCAATTCTTAAAATCGATCATTTATCAGAGCTATAAACATCAGTTATTCTGGAAATGTTTGCCAGCTGCAATATTTCGTGTAAGTCATTGCTATGCATATGCTACTCAAATAGTAATAACTTAAAATTGTTTGTTTTCTTGTATTCGAGAAACGTATTTTTCGAAGCACAATACGACCTAATCAAAGCTTTGCGTGTTGAAGACAAACTACTATAATTTTTTTTGTATTTATAAGGTCAAGTTGTTGTTTATCTAACGAAAAATAAATACCATACCATAAAAAAAACAAATACCAATACCAATATCCCTAATGGGATATGGTATTGTTTTTTGAGAAATCAATGTTATGAATCGTTCTTTGATCTCTGTTATAGCGGCTTGCTAAATTATAAAGTTTGAGCCAAAATTCGTGTTTCCATTTAAGCTTTTACAGGCTCCCATTAACATCGAATAAAGTTCATAACTTTATTAACTTGGTCGACTCTATGATGCTGTTCACTGATCGATAGTAAATACATTAACATTATTGGCCTTTTAAAACCAAAATACTGACTAAATAAATCTGCATCCCGGAGCTATGAACACAGTCATAATAATACTCGTAGTGCTACGACGTAGCAAGCAACTAACATTCGTCGAAATACAACGTGTTCTTTTCGATTTCCCATAAATTGAGCATATTAAGTAAGACCGCCCCTGGGAACAACATGTAAAAAGATTTTTTCGAAATGATCACTTTTTATTTTTATTTTATTTTATAAAACTATTTCTATGCACTTAATGTCTTGACAAGTGGCGAGTTCTACGGTGACTTCTAAAATGTCGACTTCGAGGCGACTATGGTGAACCATGGTGTTGTATGGTGTTGTATGTATACAACATATTATAAACATATAAGGTGCTATCTGACATACTAACAAAAACTCCATACAATTGTATAACTTTACTAACTCCAACACAATGGGACTGAGACATTTATGATTTTTGTCAAACACATTCTTATACGTTATGGCATCGTTGGATCGTCGGTTAAAATTATGGAAAGTCAAAAAGAACACGTTGTTTTGTATCTGAATGAAAAAATAATTCGCAATCTATAAAGTTTATTAATTTGTTACTACTAGCTGTTGCCCGCGACTTTGTTCGCGTGGTTTTTAATTTATTCACGTGAGGGTAAACAATACCGCCTCATCTCAACATAATGAATACATTTGCCTCCTTAAATTTGGCTACTGTTCAAAACAGCTACCGTCTGTATATAAATTAATCAAAACAATACTTTTACATTAAGTGCATGCGAACGCCTATGGAAATCAGACTACGCGTTAATAAATTGCAACTAAGTGCACATTTTTACTTTCATCTTCTCTCTTAAGGGAACCGTGCTGAATTTCGGGATAAAATGTATCCTATATAACCTCGTAGTATGAATGATAGTTCATCATCTTTGGGCCCTTGTAATAAGATTTTTTAAGTAAATACATCAAAAGTGAGAGTCAATTATAGTTACTCTGTAAAGGTAACTTAACTTAAACAATATAAATCGTAGTGATAGTATTTAAAAACCATTAAGATTGCATTATGGGGAAAACCTACTCATCTGTAAGTTCGTTCATTCGATTCCACTAAGTTTGTACAAAACTTAGGTAATAGTAGACGACTCCATACCTAAAATGATAACGTATGTGCACGTAGAAGAAGGTTGCAGATAATCTGAGCACACAATACATCATGATTTTGTTATTTTGGTGGAAAAATAACAATTACTCACTCTATCTATTCTACCTTTTGTGTTATTCATGATATACAAAGTCTATGTCCAAGTTAATTTAATTGTTATGTTTGTCGTAGGAAGAGCAATCGAAAGGGTGTGCACCGGCGCGGACGGAGCCGGCATGGTGTCGGCAGCGCGCGCGCTGCTCGCGGCCGTCACGCGCGTGCTGCTGCTGGCGGACATGGTGGTCGTGCGGCAGCTGCTACTGGCTAAGGATAAGGTAACAAACGAGCACTGTTCTCTTACATTTGTCTTTAGTATCGTGCTGCCTTAGGCGGACCGTGCGGCAGCTGCTACTGGCTAAGGATAAGGTAACAAACGAGCACTGTTCTCTTACATTTGTCTTTAGATCGTGCTGCCTTAGGCGGACCGTGCGGCAGCTGCTACTGGCTAAGGATAAGGTAACAAACGAGCACTGTTCTCTTACATTTGTCTTTAGCATCGTGCTGCCTTAGGCGGACCGTGCGGCAGCTGCTACTGGCTAAGGATAAGGTAACAAACGAGCACTGTTCTCTTACATTTGTATTTAGCATCGTGCTGCCTTAGGCGGACCTTGCAGCAGCTGCTACTGGCTAAGGATAAGGTAACAAACGAGCACTGTTCTCTTACATTTGTCTTTAGCATCGTGCTGCCTTAGGCGGACCGTGCGGCAGCTGCTACTGGCTAAGAATATGGTAACAAATGAGCACTGTTCTTTTACATTTGACTTTAACATTGTGTTAATGACTACAGGGTCACAGGCGTGCGGCTGCTAGTACATATGGAGGGTATGATGCGACAACTACTACTGCTAAGGATTAAGTAACAACTGAGCACTATTCTCTTACACACACAGGGGTCACAGTCATGCTGCTTTTAGCGGACCGTGCGGCTGCTGCAACTGGCTAAGGATAAGTACGAGTAACAATCGAGCACTGTTCTCTTTTATTAAATCTCTATCATCGTATGAGTAACTTCAGGCGAGTATAATCTTCAAGGTTAAACTGCTATAGAAATATTTTATTTGTCTAAACATCAACAATCAAGCTGCGTCCGCCGCTCTATTAAATATCGAAGAACCGCGCACGCCCCACAATGAACATTTAAATGATAGGTAGGTACCTAATATTTTTTAAATTTACAACCGAAATTTCTTCAGTTTGTCCGAAGATCCTGTTTTACCCAAAGGATAGTTTAAATATTACTGAACAAATGTATGTAGTGTATGTTAGGATTATGACAAGTATAGCCTTATTAAATAGGTAAAAGTTATCGCAACTTGTCTGCGATACTTGGAAGACATACCTTACAACATTTTGTTTCACAACATTGAAATGAATAAATTATTTACTAAGACATCTAATTTTTTTTTTAATTAACAGCGATTATTATTGCAACCTATCGCGTTTGCCTTACATAATACAGGATCCGGACTTCCGTTACAAGTAGGTACCGCCTCCGGCCTCATCAAGTAACTTGGCACTTAGCACCTAGCAAGTTAGGCGGAAGTTGACCCGCGTCGCGTGCAGGTGGCGCTCGGCACGACGAGACCGAATAGTTAACTCAAACTGTTAATAATACAGATGCTGTGAGCAAGTACTTGGAGAATTCCCTTATCTAATGTATTATCGAATTTATTCACTGTCTTCTGTCCGCAGTCTTTAAATATTTATGCGAAATACATGTTTTAGGAGATAATAAGCTCTACAATCGTAAGTAGTATTTAGTAGCTTAGAAAGTCTTAAAGAAGAAATACCTACTTTTCTCGCACTTATTGAAAAACCAATCATCTATTTTCAAAGAGATGAGAGAAAAACTTAATTAATATTGACTTACCGAAAGAATTCCTTTCGTAAATTGATCTCAAAGAAACACTTAACACTGTATATTCTTACTTACCTACTCTAGTAACCTAAGTTATTTGACTTAAACTTGGTAGATTGCATCGTAGGTTAAGTTGTAGCGTGATATTGACCAAAGTTAATAGGTAAATAAGTTACTAAGACAAGATAGTCTTACTACTAACTTGCAGAACCTTAAATCTAAATTAAAGAACTATACAAGTGCCAAGTAGACCTTAAAAACAGATGTAACTTTACATATAAGCTTATATAATATGTTACCAATATACTAGTAGGAAACCTATTTGGCATTACTTAAACCTAGATAAAACATTTTTTTTCTTATTGTTTAGGTGGCGCGCACACTGGACAGACTGGAGTCGGTGTCGAACTTCGCGGAGTTCGTGCGAGCGTTCACGGAGTTCGGCGGCGGCATGGTGGAGCTAGCGCGGCTCACCGCCGAGCGTCGTGCGGATTTGCGCGACGAGCGGCGGAGAGCACAAGTAGCAGCTGCGAGAAACGTACTGGAGCGGTCTACGCTTATGCTTCTTACCTCATCCAAGGTGAATTTTTAATTAGTTTTCTGTGTGTCCACGGGAGTATAAGATGACAAATATCGGACCTAACGTGGCTCAACAGAGAGCCTGTAAGTGAGCGGCATAGAGCGCAAGTTGCGGCGGAAACGTAAACATACTGAAACGGATACGCTCATGCTTCTTACCTCATTGAACTTGCTTTTGCAACACCGTTTTTGCTGTCCATCTATGGACGGAGACTTCCTTTAAACTTCTCGATAAAGCACAATTGTAACCACAAGAAATGTACTGTAGCGGGTCACACTAAGTATGTTTCTCAGCTCAGTATGTAAATGTTTGTTGTTGTAGTGTAGTAAGCAATTATCTTAATATCTGTAAGAAGAATTAAGGCGCCGGGTAAGGAGAATGCACGTAGAAGAGGTGTTTTTGTACAAGTTTTCTGGCGAAAATACGCGATATAGGATGTGGAAATTAATATATCATGTTACTTATATGTTGAAGTTTTTCCTGATGTATCTAAATACTAGTTATTATTTCTTATAAACACTAAAAAATATTTCAAAGTACCGCAAATATCGCGAGCTTGTACACATTTATATTTTAAACGACGTATTTGTTTAGCTTCAAAGTTGGTATAGTTATTTATAACATTTGTGCCTTTAGGGTGAAGTTTTTTCTTCTTCAAATAGTCAACCTATTAAGAATTATAAGGTTTTTTAATGGATTTTACTCTTAGCGCCTACTTTTCCATGAACGGATATTTTGCTCGCAATGATAATCTATTTGCACAGCAGCGCAACGGATGGATGTTTAGTCTGCGAGAAGCATTTGTATTATCTTAGGCACGTAATAGAAGTCGCATTAGTCGACGCATAATGTTCAAGGTCACTTGCCTTACCCGTCGTCTTCTGGCCTGTGGTACAGACCACTGTACTAAAGCCAGTAAGGCTCAATAGCATAGCAGCTGCGAAATGCGCGTTGAAGTGGTTCACGCCCTATGCAGTAGTGGTGGACTTATAGTATAGGTATTCGTAGGTACCATTTTTGTTTGAGAATTAGTATCAGTAGGGCCTGAGTTGGTATCAACAAGACAAGACAATAAGGAGTTCAGTATATTAAAACAAGAGCTGAAAGCTACTTACCTCTTTACCAGAGAATAGTTTTTTTTTTTTCCTTTGCCTCGTTCAATTTACTGCCATGCCTTATTTTACCTATATTAAAAACAAAAATGGTTCCGGAAAACAATCAAAAGACAAATAAATCGTTTCAAAGCAAAGGTACAAAAGGTTTCTTATGTGAATGAGTACGGAAGTAATAACGTAAGAACACACATAAATCCCCATCAAGGCGGGTATTAAATTTAACACCTTGACCTACTCGAGAGATTGTTATTAACACCAATGGATCGCAATAAATTTCCAATCCCAGTGTCCGGCTAGGGCGCGGGTGGGTCGCGTAAATTAGGCCTGTCGGCCTAAGCCACTGCCGATCAATTATGTAGGGAGGACGACAATTCGGCCTGGCGCGCTCCGTTGTTTGCGACAACGTAGGCTTTATGGACCGGACCATCCCTCATCTTATTTTATAGCCACTGTACTAGACAAGCGTAATCAACGCCACCGAGCACAAACAGACCCGAAAACTTCGCACCAAAGCCGGCTTGTGACTTTAACCGCACAAATGACACGCTTCGTTATAACTAAGTGCAAAGATTTAGACTGAGCCCACATAATGACACTTTTATTTCGGTGGGATTTCAGAATTAAAACGTTTCAAGTGCTCATACTTTCGCCGCATAAGGTTCTTAAGAGCTATTTTGCGGAAAGCGTAGTGTCAATTTTGTCTAGATTTCCTGAATGCTAAGCGAGCAAAGCTTTTGTGTCGCCCTTATTACTTGTACCTTATAGACAAATTCTGGTTTATGTTAACTGTTTTGTTTAAACATAATTAACGTCTCTTAGTTTAACTTTATCACGCAAGTCCACTATGATTATACTAACATATTCTAATCATAGGTATGCTACAAAAGTAGTAACAGTCGTTATTTGCTACGAAAGCAGTAAATATGTGTACGGTAGTCTTGTGACAAATGTCATTGTAATAAAATGTAGTCGGGTTCGTATCTGATTATGTAGCTATCGTACTTGAGTGACACATCAAAGAAGATAGGTATTACTAATTATCTTAGACAAAAACTCATTCTTTTCTACAGGAGGAGGGGAAATGTAGAGCTTGAATTAACAATGACAAAACTGTAAGGCCGTTACTAATCTACAATTTTTGTACGGTATTGGTATTTGATACTTTAAAATGCTACCATTAGATTTGTCTTGATATTGAGAAACGTCGACGGATATTTGTAGGCCGAGTGAACAGACGGGCGTCGAGTGCAGTGCAATGGCGGAGCGCAATATGTCAGCTCTTCCGGGGCAGCTGCATTGCTCTCTTTTGTATCATTTTAAATGCCTACTACTTGGGTATTCGAAATATGATATTTCCAACATGTCTATGTTAATCATAATTACAACAAACCTGTTTGTTGTGAACTAGAAACGATTTATAAATCGATAAAGACCAAAAAGTCCATTACAAAAACATTTTCAATTCAGGATGATGTTGGGACCCCTTCTTTTGCTTCAAAAAGTGCTGCAAAAAATTGCATCATATGTGCACTGCGTAAAGGTCCTTGTTGGCTCGCCGTACCTACGCCTCTGATGAATGACCGCGCGGCTTTCGTAGTCTCTCTATTGACTTTATTCTCGGATATTTTAAAGTATATTTCTTGCGTAACATATAATTATTTTGTTTCGTAGATCTTATTTATCTTTATATTGTTCCCTAGATCTTATTTTTTAAATTTGGTACCCCTTTGCAATGTAACCCTGCCTGTGTATAACATGCTTTAGATATTCCTGGAAAAAATTTGATATTATTGTGACTGAATTATCTATCTATTAAAGTGGAAAACTTTGTTTCTGTCCGAGCACAGACGTGCCTACGACACCCGGGCAGCGCATCGGCTCGGGAGAACCGGGACACCGTGTTCTGCCAGATGCGGCGGGCCATGGACCTCATCCACTACGTGGTACGGGATGGCCTGCCCGGACACGACGAGCCTTCGCACGAGGTTTGGTGATACACACATTATGTTAACCTTTCAAACTATCCCCTGTGACCTAACCATGAACTCTTAGTACGTAAGCATTGTTGTTTTTACTTCAAACAGATACAGAAAAAACAAAACAAGGCTGGAGTAATAAATCTGTAAGAGCTCAGGGTTAGTAGTCCCCTATATATAAAACCTGACAGCCCTCTTAAAATTTAAACAACTTTCTGACAATTAGGAATTAGGCGATTACGAGTACAAGCTGCAAGCACACAATTGTCCTTTACATAACGACTATCTAGTAATCTTCCGCATTCATCGGTCTCATAGAGCAGTAGCTGTAAACGCAAACTGAGGGCAAAAAAAAAGCGGTATTTTTAAAAAAAATATTTCAATTACGAATATGTATTGGTTGTTTTGCCTTCTGCGGCCAGTTTAGACCCTCTTATAGCTACGGCACTACAAAATCAGATGATGCAAATATTTTCAGCTATCGAAGCAAATACCTATTGCATTTTGTTGAACTCTGGCTAGTATCTGCTTATTATACCATTTTCTAGACATAAGCACAGAATAAATATGACATAAGTACCTACATAACGTCTACCTTATGCTACGTCTATACTCCATGCCATATTTTCTATGTGTACATGGATCCTGGTAGAGAATGCCTCATGGCATTAAGTCCACCTTTTGTATGATTTTTAATCTGTGCAATAAAGTCTAAAGAAATAAATAGATCCTGGCGTTGAAAGTTAGATACTTCCGATAAATTAGTTACATTATTCAAGTTCAAGCACTGCCTGCCTAAAAGTTAGCGGAAATAGGTACCTCTTCTCGGAATATCTTCTGACTTTCCAGATCCGTCTACTTTACACAAATTTCATTACCGACCAAGTGTGAAATGAGTCCAATAGAAATCGACAGGACACTAAACTAAAAACTAAAACAGTAAAGACTATAAAAAAATCCTTGACAGATAGACATTAGATCCCAATAAAAAAACTTTTCGAAGTCGAAGCTAGAGATTATTTTACAGTTTGGCATTCAGGGGAAAATCGGTAATTTTATACCAAATTTTTGCTAGACGCTAATTAACGCCTTGCATTGTAATTGTTAGTAATTGTCCTTACGCAACGTACCTAATCATACGTAAGTTGGAAAAGTGCAACACAAAATGCAGACCTACTAATTCGAATAAATAATCTTCGATCTTCGACAATATTTATAAAACTTATTGTTATCAGTGATAAGTAAAATACATAAGACATATAGTACCTACTCTCAACCGTGCAATCGTAAGTTTTGTGCAATAGCTATAACGTTATGTAGGGTTCGCATTTTGTCGAACACAAAGCAAAGCGTTTAGTGTCTAGTGCAGCGTTAGTGTCGGCTTACAGGCCGGAATCGCTGACTGAGCACTAAACCAACCACAATCTCCGACTGAGCACCAAACGGCCAAGGATGCTACGAACTATGCAGAGACCTTGGAAAACGCATGTATTTCCGTATTGTTGGCAATAAAATGTGTTATTTATTTACAATACGTACAATCCGATGCAAGAAAGTAGGTACTAGATGTGCTACAATTATTGTTTACTTCTAATTTACAAACTGTAAAGACAGTCATTTTACAAACCTTTTAACAATAAGTATGTATCTTATTGCGCTTCATATTTCAGTTTATAAGAGATCTGAACGCATCCATTTCACATTCTTTATTGACAATAAAAAGTGGAGACATTTAAATGAATTCTATGATTAAATATTATTAAGTAATTCATTTGGATAGGTTTAATTCATTTTGAAGATTGTGTGTGTGTATGTGTGTGTGTGTGTGTGTGTGTGTGTGTGTTGTGTGTGAATGTGTGTGTGTGCGTGTGTGTGTTTGTGTGTGTGTGTGTGTGTGTGTGAAATGAAGAGTGTTGATCTTGGGCCTCTTTCTTACACTCGTTTATCAATGTCCTTCATTATCGTAAGAAAACACCTACTTCAATGCACGAATAGAATATCAATTTTACAAAAGCTGCTACCATACCGGTATCGTATTGCGTTAGGTATTTGTCTCTGGTGGCCTAAAGGCATTGCAAGCGATGTAGGTTTGTACCACAATGTTCGTGTCTAAATCCACACTATTATCTGAGGGCCAAATGCAAATTGAACATGACCAAACAATAGGAACAACAATGCTATGTGCGATAGCTGGAATTTAGGTGCCTACTGCACCACATTACATTGCTTGCACAACTAGCGTAGATAGCAAGTAGTGAACCGTTAAGATGATAATTCGATTAATTGAATCTGGTTTGAACAATCCAATCCCCCGTTCTCTATCGGTGATTTTAATCCTTTGTAAATTTATTTGGTTCCCAATGGCTTTATTAATGAACACTAGTGATTCATTAAATTATATTATTAAAGCTTTCTAACACTTATAAGTAAACGACACCATGAGTAAACTCAGTGATGAATTTCTGAAATAAATTCTTTTTGACGAAATATACATGAACCAAGTAATAATAAAGTTAAAAACGATTTTGTTTTATAAAAAACTAGCCAGATGGAGTTGGAATACGCGCAGTAGAGAGAAAATTTAAGGTACTTAAATATACATATATTACATAAAAATTAAGAATCTCAGGTGTGTACTGGTTTAAATTACAAACTGACTCTTATTTGCAAGCCATTGCCTTACAACTTCTATGAATATTTACTTAAAACAGGTCCAATAATAAGTTGGTCGACTAATACACGAAAACCGTTAAAACCTACTTAAAAGTTTGTATTTTGTGTTTGTTTGTATTGTATTTACCAATATTATACAATAGTGTCGTTAAGATATTTTAAACCATGTCGAATTTTAACTTACCTACTTTCTCGCACATTAGGCTACGATTAAAAATGTCTGACACACAGACAGACGAAAAGGACAAATTTTAAGGCATTCCGCTTTAAGCCATTTAAAAAACAATTAATAACATCTTTAAATCAACTACAATATGTAGTGTAGGTGTTTCCTCAGATACAACCACCTTGACTTCAACTTCTAAACATACAGACAGGATCTTGGCACGCTATTACAATTTAGGACGTGACTTGCTTAACGTGCCTTTCACGTAAAGTTCACACCTATCAGAACTAATCTACAAACAGAGGAACTATGAGAGGCTGTGGTAAACGTCTCTTAAACACAAACATCTCGAGTATAGAACATTCCATCGGTTGCCTAAACAAGTCGAGCAGGAAATGCGGGTAGCCAACTTAGTGCTTTGTCGCTAAAGTGAAAATCTATAACTATTTATCATTATTAACTACCTAAACTCATGCAAAATAAACTTTACCGACATACAAAAAGCAAAACATTTGTTTGTAATTAGAAAAAATATTTACCTATTTATTTAAAATTATTCAGTTTCAAGACTATGCATGGCAGTTTTTATTTGAATTAAAATTTATGTAAGGGTTTAGGGATGTTTTTGCTTTTAGGGGCAAACGTCTCTCCGGGTACAGAATACAAGTCATCGGCTGCAAAACAAGTTGAGCGGGAACCCTGCGCCTCCCTTGAGCACGGTAGGACGATGAAATTTTTTAAATCAATGTTGTAATTGTGTTGCTTTTAAAAATAAAATTCAAATGATTGAATACAATCAATGTGTACTCTGCTTATAATCCGATATAAGAGTTTGCTCATGTTCTAGAACATCCACAGCGTCGCGTAGATTCTCTAGGTATAAATCGTCCTTCAGACAGACATGTGAGCACTAAACAATTCGCTACAACACTATCACGTACGCTCGTGACAAGTACCCCTCCACCGTAATATAAAGTTAAATATTTTAAGCTGAGCTCTGAAGAATACTAATCCGCGCCGGTAATGCACGACGTGCGAGGCACTCGACAGGAATGTTGCAACTGCACCGCTCAGCATTTTACTGAAATCGTGACGGATTTTTATTACCGAAGAGAACATAAGAACGATTTCGGTTAGCCTTATACATATATTAGTCTCTCTTGGTACCTAGCGATAGTATTTGATTAGCAATAAAATATACCATATAAACATATAAAATATGATAAAGTACTTAGTTATCTATATAGTTAAAAGATCAACCTTCCAACGGAACTGCTTGGCGAAAGTGTCCAAAGGCTACGCCAGAATACTTTTGCAAATTGTGTCACTGTCTTATAGAAAAACCTCTCATGTGCATCAAATCATCTCTCTTATCATCATCTTTCATGTTGACTCGATAACAAATACGATCCGGTTGGCGTGGTAGCGCTTGGGTTTAGGGTTCGATTCTTGGTTCGGGTCAGTTGAGAAAATAAACTTTTCTACATGGGCTTAGGCTCCCAAAGGAGTGCTGGGAGAAAACCTCGTCACACGTTATTCCTTACTTCGAGACCATAATAATGTGTTGACTGGCGCATATTTATTAATATTTAAGTTGGTTAACAGTCTCGTGAACAGGACAGAGACTAGTGTTATCAAACGGAAAATACTTGTACGATATTTCTACTCTCTCTGTTGAACAAGGACGGATTTTAAAACTCGGCATTCGTAATTGTATTATTAACCAAATTTTTCCTAGCGATTTCATTTTTTCAATAATAAACTACAAATAAATATTTTAGTAGGTGGGTACTACGAGTACAATCGTTTTTCGTAGCAGCATTTCGTAGTGGTACAGTACTTTATTGGTATGTAACAGAAAAACACAGAAAACACAAAAATGTTTTACTTACTTATGTACACATATTGCCGCAACCTTAATAAAGCCTTTGTAAGATCATTCCTGGTACACGGCTCCATAATTATCATCCAAGAGATGGGAGTTTTATGTAGCAACATGTGCATAGGTGAGGCGTGTAGGAGGGGGAGGGGATGACATGAGACGCTGAAGTGGTTTCCGAGATACGCCACCGGAAGTACACATACCTACGCGCTAGAGTCGTGCAAGACGCTTTGATGTCGATGCTTTTCGCAATCCTTTGTCTTTTGAAGAACGTCTCGATAGGTTTAGGTGTACTCACACCATTATCGTATTCAGGTGCTAACCTGAATATATATACATTCATTCTATTGTGCGTGAAAAGTAATAATTACTTTATAGAAGACATACTCGTATGTGCACAAAAACTGCAGAATGGATAAATGGATAAAGTCCTATTTTATCAGTTAACTTTTATTAGGGGATGATTCTACTGATCAAATACAACTTTTACAATAGAGCCAACATCGAAATCTCAAAAAGAATTCTGATTTTCCCATAAAATTATTCATAACGATGATCGGCTCGATTGGTATGGAGCAGTCATATTTTTTTACAATTTCGAGTTGGTTCCGTAGGTGTTTCATTAGATTAGAACAGTAGAATGACTTAATAAATGAAAACTAATTAATAAAGTAAGATTTAATATCTAAATGAAACAGACCTAAATGTTGGTGCTATTATCTATTCTGCGACATAGTAGATGAGCTGAGCCTACCTAAAATGAACCAAATTAGTCGGCGCACAGGAAAATGTCCATAGCACACCAAAGGGCAGTCTCATTTTGTTAAGTGACAAGAAAAATTGCTATCGATATTTTACGGGCATCCTGGCAGCTGGAAGCTAAGCACGATAGGGATCATAGCGTTATCGCGATGGGCAACTTCGAGATACACCCGCCCCTTAGGTATAACATGTTCTCCTCGACAAAGGTTATCATTTCATAACGTAATAATCTTTAGCCTACCTACTCCCCTGATTCACGTAACGTTACGCGAACAGGTCGAGCAAGCCCCGAAACCCGATCGCAAAAATAAATTTAATAGGCCTTTAATAAGCTTTTTAATGATTAAAGTAATGAGAAATTACCATGAGCATACTTCATCCAGGTATACCAAGGATCAAACTAATAAATATGAAACTATAAGTTGGTATTTTTAATACTTACATATTATGATAGGTTCAAAGGATTTGCAGCGTAAGTATTATCTTTAAACTAAATCTCTGATTAACTCTACCCTGTCTCTTGTGTAACTAATTCTTCCTTTCTTTTACCCTTGATTTTAGTGTCTGTCTCTTCCTGCTCCAATAAGCATTTAACATAAACACGACTTTTTTTTCTCTTGTAGTTACAACCTTTCTCGGATAGTCATGAACAGGTACAAAGTAATCAGTGTAGGTAGAAGAGTGTCTTCCAGATTTTTATCAAAGTATGCATAGGTATTATAATATTATTGTACATAAATTATAGAGTATTTTGTTTTACTTTCATTATAGACATGTTTCCTCATACAATGTCGTAACTCTTTGGTTTTTATCGTAACATTAATACAAGGTACTTTGATTATACCTACCTACATTTTTATGGCGTATTGTGATGCAGTGTGAGGAAGCATAGCTACCTTTTATATGGCGCACTTTACTGTATTTTTCTCGTAGCATTAGATTATCGAGTTATTAGAGCAAAAAGTGGTCCCAATCAATTGACTCTAGGTACGTTTTCTCCTCACGTAATGTGCTAAAAATCACGCTCAAAATTGCTTAGGTTACTGGCCTACCTAGCTAAGCTTTACGCAAAGATTTAAACATATTGGATTAATATATACCTATGCATTAGAATTTTACCCCATTAATGCACAGGCTAAGCTTTTATACACACAACGCACTGACTGGTGAGTAAACAAATCGTAACTCATTTTACCAAACGCAATTGAATATTGTATGATTAGAAAATTATGCTTCTTGTCGGCTAGTCGAATTCCTGTAGGGTAATAAAATTATCTTATTTAGATTAATTAATTTCTCTTTGATATTACATTGTCTTACTTCTTCCCGTGTAATCGAGGTTTTGAAAACTTTATTGAATTGGAACCGAAAGCTGCCAAAAAGTTTCGGCGTGTCGGTGACATTCGGGCGGGTGTTTTTGCAGGCGGCACAGTGGGAAGCAGGCACGGCGCTTGGGGCTCTAAGGGGCCTGACAGCGCAGGTGCGGGCGGCGCGAGCACGCGGCGGGGCCGACGCGGCGCGGAGACGGGCCTTGGCGGGCACCCTGCGGGCCCTTGTCGAGCGGACGCATGACTTCACCGACTCCGCCTACACTTCTCACGACCATAGACAAAGAATTTTGGCGCTCGCCGAGAGGATAGCGTACGAGTTGGAGAGGCTAGTCGCCGTTGCCGTGTCCATGGTGAGGAATGACGTCAAAGGGAGAGTTGCCGTGTTTTTATTTATTTTTATATAATATTAGTATTAACTAAGTATATGAGAGAAAATGTGCTGTAATTATAATAATTTGATAAATTTTATGAACCAATGTGGTTATTTATTGTTAGGTCTCCGAATACTGAAATAGTCATAAGTGTTTCGGATAAATAATAGGAGGAGCAAGGCACATCGGGCGCCGGTGCGGCTTTAGAGAGCGCTTGCGCCGGCGCAAACAGCGCGGCGTCCGAGCTGGAGCGCGCGCTGGTGGCGGCGGCGCGCGACCAGGCGCGCGACCTGGCGCCGCTCGCGGACGAGGCGCGCCGCCTCGCTACCGACCTCGCGCACATAGGTAACCTACGACGGAAAATAGGTACAGCGGTGCTTTTATACGGGGCGAACTCCTTGTACCCTGGTTGGATCGCAATCACACCACGATGCAAAGATGCTTCGCTCTATAATTCACCTCTTAAAACATAATTATTTTAAATATTTATAATAATTTTCGATTCCGAATTTATCTGACGTCTTTTTCTAGCTAGTTCCTGTGGTGAGAGAGAATCAGAGAGACTGCACAATATAGCCAGCCGGCTCCACGAACAATTAGATCACATAATAGAGGTAGGAGCCTTAGGAGGTTTTCCACTGCATAATGATGATCCTGCTCCATTTGCATCAGTCAAACATGACGTATTTTATAATGGAGTTGTTTCCTCAGGTATGCAAATTACTTAGACATATAGCAATGTCCGAAACACTTCAAGTGAGCGCAAAGTTTGCGGAGATAAATCTAAGGATATACGGGCCGCAAGTGGTGACGGCGGCGCGGACGCTGGCGGCGCACCCGGGCAGCGCGGCGGCGCGGGAAAACCTTGACGTGTTCGTGGACATGTGGGCTTGGCTGCTGGCCGACGCGGCGCGGCTGGCGCGAGAGCTCCTAGACCTCACAGATGATAGACCCGACAAACAACAATACAGCAGTTTACCCAGGCCTGGCGTAAGTAATAAAGAGTTTAAACACCTCAACTAGTTTACGAGTAAAAACCACTTTAACTCGAATCACCGACCTCAAGCACGGATTTAAGAGACTGAAATTGCAAAATAATTCCGGACTCCCTAACTTATCATTCACACATATTAATATTTCTGGATTTTGAACGTCTGTCTAAATAATTCTGTTATCGCATTACAGAAACACGGTACGACGAGTAAACCGCTAAAGGCGGTGCGACTAGACTCTGATGAGCAGGCGAAGATTGCGAAATCAGGTCTAGAGATGAAGATGATGTCCTCTGAAATGGACGCTGAGACTGAAAAGTGGCAGGGTGCTGCTGCTGACGAAAACAACGACATTGTGAAGAGGTAAGTTATACGGTTATACTTACTATACGTGCGGTATGGTGTGCAATATGCTGTTTGGTTGTTTCCACTCTATATAAATAAGTTATATTTACCAGAGCTGGTCAATATTAGATCGGTACATATGTATATGGCAAACAACTTAGCCGAAACCTCGCCGACCTGTCAAATAACGCTGTAAGATCAAATTAGTTTACTATACGTACCTATAAAATTTGCTGTCTTTTTATGTTTTCAGGGCGAAAAATATGTCTTCCATGGCTTTCGCTATGTACCAGTTTACAAAAGGCGAAGGCCGTTTAAATACTACGCAGGACCTCTTTACGCAAGCGGAATATTTTGCAGAAGAAGCAAACCGGTTGTACAAAATAGTAAGACAATTTTCTTACCAGGTAAGGCTAAACAGTAAATTTGTGTTAATTGTATTTAATTAATGTAGTTATGTTTAGACATAACGAGGTTTTATGTGGTCTTCTAGGTGCCAGCAGGAACGACGAAAAAAGAATTATTAGAGCATCTAGATAAAGTACCCACATATGTTCAGCAACTGCAGTTCACAGTCAAAGAGCCGACAGTAGGACGCGCAGCCACCTTCAGCAAAGTAGACAATGTCATCCAGGAGACTAAACATCTCATGAACGTCATAAGCAAAGTCGTAACCACGTGTTTCGACTGCGCGAATAAGGTAACCACTCTTTATTTTATTTATCTTTTGATAAATTTTTCCAATTACGACCTTTTTGAGCAACACGTCGCACATTTTGAAAGATTAGTGATTTTTCTATAGGAAACATAAAGATGTTAGTGCATTGGAACGTAATGTTCCATAGGTACCTTTGCCGTGGGAGGCCAGTGTGGGAGTGGTTAAAAGGCACCAGAGTGTTGCACCTGTTAAGTACTTTAAAGATTCTCTATTTCATTCGTGACTGTTAGACTTTCGGGAAACGGGTGAAACAGTGTGATCACAGTTTCGAGATTTATTCTTGGTTAATACACATTTTACTGTGACAGCAGTAAGGTAATTAAGAAACGATATAATCCATGACTTACCTATCCTGAGCCATGAAACCATGAAATATGAAACCATGCATCGATCAAGAATAAATCTTCTTAGTTCTTTAGATACTAGTTTGATATAGTATAGAGAAATTGAAGTACAGAAGAATCCTATTTTGTTTACTGTATATTTTATTTGTTTTTTATTTCTGTTTCCCTACTTGCCACGCCTCGGGTGGTTCCTCCGCTCCAGGGTCTTATACCGCTGGACAAAGCGATAAACAAATCCTCAGCGAATACAAGGGACGACTCGGTCTGTCTCCGTCTTGCACTATTATAAACATACCCGATATTTATGTCCTCTCGTACTTCTGTGTGTACCTGTGTATGTAGTAAAGCATGTTCTGTGTTATCATGCTCATGGCTGAGAGCTCATCAACTTAGATATCGACGTTTCCGCTAAATTGTTATTTGGTTTTACAACATTACTTATATTTATAAATCAAATTAAAATTAGCAAAAAGCTAGGAATTGTAATCGCAATTGCTATTCAAAAGTAAATATTCCAAAGAAATGAAATTATTTTATTATTTTTTAGTTTTATGGATAGTTTGTCGAGACGAACTATTTTTTTATTTAACATTTTGTTCGTTACGTTCACTTAATTTCCTATTTACAGTATTCCCTGTGTATGCCCGAGAGAGTACCTATGCATTGGAAGCCAAATTTACGAAAAGCATCCACATTTAAGAGTGAAAATAGTGTATTGAATGGTTGAAGTAGGTACAAATTGTCGATTCAAAATTGTGATTTTCTCTAACTTCAGTTTGTGCACAGTGCCATAACATGCAAACTGACTCTTCTAATCCGTGGTTTATTGAAGTTTAGCGTAGAATTGTTTGGTGGTGTATCTCATAGCTAATTTTTTGAATGTTGTTGATGTGATGTTGCAATGAATTTTATCTAGTTTAGTATCTGTGTGGTATTTTAATTATTGGTCTTAAAGTTTATAAAGTTCATAATTATAAGCTTTAAGTTTGTACACCCCTTTTTAAAGTAAAGCTAGAATTTACGTTTAATGAAAATATCTGTGTTGAAACTAAACAATACTAACTCTTGGCTTACTAATCAAGCTATGGCCGTGGTGGGTCGGCCGATCATAGCATAAGCCGCTTTGCATAAATCAGAAACGTATCGCGTGCATGGTGTTTCCCGTCATATCATTGGGTTAACTTAGGCGTTGCGTAGATTCCGAAAATTGACCTCGGATTCGGCAACAGCAAGCTTTCAAATACCGTGTTCACTAATACGGAACCTTAATTTTTTATCTTAATTTTTGAAATCATGCGTTTATCGAATCCGAGTTTCGGATGAATGGTGTTCGTAGCAGATTTCAATATTTCATGACCTCTAATATGGATGTTGTATGATGCAGTACAAACTGGACTTCACTGGTCTGTCGGCGGGTGGGGCGGGCTCGGGCGGAGGCCGAGGGACGTCGAGGGACGAGGACGGCGGAGGCGGCGTCGGCGGCGACGCGAAGCCGGGGGGGAGTTCATCCGACACGGCCATGTGACAGTACGGCATGGGCCGGCGCGGCAAGGGCGACGCGCGCCGGACCAGGGTCAGCTTCCTCTTGTTTTAAGGACTTAAACGTCTCTTTAAAACGACTCGTCGCCTAATGTCGGAAGGACGAACGACTCTCTAAAATATTCATAACGCTGTCAATAGGTTTATTGCCTTTACATATAAGAAATAATTCACAGTAGAGACAAGTACAAGATTTGCCTCGTAAACTACTATTGTTGTTGTTATAGGTGTCTATAGCTGTTTGATTCGTCAAATATTTTTATAAGATCGTTTTACATACCGTTATGTAACTTATTTTTGAGATTACCTAGTGCGAGATGAAGATTTATTTTAATAAACCTTAGACGGTGTAGGGTATCATAAAAGACAACGAATGACCTTCTAACAGAGTTATGTGTATTCAGACCGACGTTTGTCCCGAGAATCACATGGATCGTTGACTACGAACCGAAATTACTATAAGAATGTAGGCGTCGATGCATGTGATGCTAAAACCGACTTTATACGCTGACAACCTGTGTAACATCGCACAAAGTTTTTGTGGATGTTGTATGGATTTCAGATTCTGTTAACAATAAGATGGACAGTACGATATACAAACTAAGTATCGAAACAGCACTTGCGACACACAACGCGCCTGCATCGGGCGTGACTGCAGACTTTAGATCTCTTACTATTTTACTAATTAAATCGTAAGCGAACGTACGCGACGCATTTGGCTGTGGGTCTTAAATAAATATAATGTTGTTTATTATCTAATGTAATAACTTGTTACTATTTAGAATTCTAATGTTAACGTCACTGTCTGAATACTTTTCTTATTCGACTTTCTGTAATTCTAGGGTAGAAATAAATACGCAAGCAGTTGTCGCAATTACAAATTTTGCCTCGATTATAACAATTTGTGATCAATAATAATTAAGAGAAGATTGAAAACGTACAATAAATACTTGTTACACTTTCATAACGTTACACATTGTTACATATAATACGTAAACAACAACACAAAGAAGCCTATTTTTTTAATTTTTCCTTTCTTAACCTATTTATGTACTTATAAGTAAATCTATGTAACGAATATCTGTACCTGCCTCTACCCTACAATATTAAAGCTTCCACTATTTATTGCACCTTACTGCACATTCCGTGGTCCTGTTGCACATTGTTTTTGGTTATGCACGATATGCTTCCTACACTTGATTTTTCATTATGGCGTCCATTCGATCCATTAATTTACAAAACATGCTACTTTTTCCACATTCTACTTCATAACCACACAGTGTTACTCTGCATTCGATGTTATCGCATTATTAGCCGTTTCTCTTTCAACGATTTTGTGTAAATATAATTAGACGAACGGTTTAATACTCGAAATGGCCGGCGGCTAAACTTGCATGATTGTGATCGAAACAATAGATGTGTGTTGCATGTGTGTACGTGGTTATCGTAATGGATGTCGTACTTCATCTTTCGGAGAAGATGTTTAACGTTAAGATGAGGGAACTTGACTCTGGTGGCTGCCCCGCAGCACCCCGTCGCCCGAGAAACGTCCAGTGTTATATAGATGACCCGCGGCTCCGAGCCAGGCCCGCCAGGCGACGCAACGGGTACTTGTTGCATGCCTCTTCTCATCGTGGACCGTATCTAGGGTCGCACTATGTCAACAAAATTAAATAACCTATTTAGTAAAAAGAACAGGAAAATCCCGAAAATCCCGAAAATCCGTCAGTATAGATTGGCAAAGAAATTGGCATTAAAAAAACTAGTGTCGTTATCTTACCTAGTTACGGTCCCTTGCGTGTGCCAAGCTGGCTGTTGTTTTGCTGTTCATATCACGCGGCATGTCGCATCATCGACCATATCTGCAACTATGTTAATATCCATTACGGCAATAAGGAACATATCAAATAAAGTAGGTTTATTAGGTAATTGTTACTGCTGACAGAGACGACGAAGTCGTTATTTAGTGTTTAAGTATTGTTAAGCGACAGACGAACGTGCCTCTTACAAATATTATTATATCAGTTGTTGTTCATAGCAGTAGGTGGTCATTGTGTAAGTGCTATAGGCTTGACAAAAAGGCATAATATCTGCGTGTTGTAGTGATGTATCTAATGATTAATTAAGTGTAAACTGCTACTCGTCACTGATGTTTGTTGTTTGACTGTTTTACTTCTCCAACTCTGTACGTAACACAGTTCTTTCTATCTCTCGTATGATTAGTTGTCAATTACGAGTAACTGTGAAGTAGTCTGAAATGCGCTTCCACGCTCCGCCACCGCTACTCTACAGTCTGCGCCGGCGCCGGTCTGAGCTCGCTCTTGCCCTATCGATCTATATAACACTGCTTGTTTCACTGTTAGGTACTATTAGTATTTACCTATTCCTAAAGTCTAACTCTAAGGACAATGTTGGCTTTTGTTTTATATTCGTAACGATTGTTATAACTTACTACTATTTAATGACTACTTTTAACTTATTTATTGCCTTCTTAATTAATTTATCATAATGTATTTAGATTACTCTTAGATAAGCCAGTTTAAATTCTATTTGACGAGAATTTAGGCTAGTAACTCACTAACAATATTTGACTAATGTAAAGAGCTTGATAAAGCTTTATATTGAAGTGTTGTGAATCGAACTATGTGGCCACGTAACATTAGATCCCAAAATTAGCATAAATTGCTTTGACTGTAACATACCAATTAAGTTTGATAAGAATTCTCACACACTACAATGAAATACGATTTTATTATCTAATCTCGTAGCTGTAATAACAGCTATTTAACTATCTTCCCGACTTTGCCACGGATTTAAAGATACTATTATCCACATACTATTTTCTCTTTGAATAACTTTTCCTTTGATGTAAAAGCTATAGGAACTACATTAAGAGCACTAAGTTTCTCAAAGATCTTTCATGTTCTATAGCTAATCTTTCTCATGAAAAGCACGAATTTATAAAGCTTCTCTATCTCACACACGTCTATAATATAAATTTTGCCTTTCGCTTTTATAAATGTAAACTTAAAACTTGATCCGAAACTTTAAACCGTTTGAATTTACCTCAGAGACACAGAAACATCACCTTGAATTGTGCCAAAACAATTCCACATAACTTTATGAAATAGTGTAAGTTCATCATTATAATAAATCTAATGACTATTTACTTAAGAGTATCGTGTTTAGTGTTTCATAATTTGCTTAAATAGTATAAAATAAAAAATAAACACGAGATTTGCGGCTTCGCATGTACAAAATGATGTGGCACCTACCATACAAGATGAAATACTTGCAAATTGATGTTACGAATGATCTGTAATGTATTTTAATGTTGGGGTGGAACATAATAACTGCAATAGCAGTACCATTGTGCCTCCTCACCTAGTAATAATGCTGTTGGATTATACATACATAAAACACTATTTTATTAGGTATCTTCTTTTAAGAGGGAAATTATACTGCTCATATACAACAACTTTTGTTATGGAACCAACATCTAAATCTTAAAAATACCTAAGTTCAATGTTCCCACCTAAAACAGTTGATCGACTATTTAATAAGTGTAATTTTTTTAATGTTGTTTTTTTGCGATTTTGATGTTATTCTCATTTTTAACAGTTATTTTATTCGAGCAGTAGAATCACCCCCTGAAAGGAAGTTAACTAAAAAAGTAGAATCTTATATTCGCGTGCTTGCGTCAGGCTGCGTCGAGCTACACGCGCGTGCGAAACCCTACAAGAGTGTACTCGAAAGAGACAAAAAATGTGCAATGATATTTTTTAATTCATCGTACAGCAATAAAAGGGCGGTCTGGTACGGTCAACAACAAAAGTTGATTACCACATTCATTCATTTTTAAAATCGCTACATACACACAATGTTATACCTAAATCAAAGTATTATACCTAATTTGATGATTACCATATAAGGCCCATTCTGGCGCTTGCAATTTGATGCCGACTGTAAATACATACATACGGCATGTAAGTCAAGCATTACATTATAAGCTGAACGTGATTTGTACTCGTAAATGCGGTCTATGAGAATTAAAAATACTTCCCACAAACACACTATTTATATAAATACAAGCTTTACATAATACAAGCCATAATACATACTTTGCTCAGGTTATGGCATAAATATCTAAAAACCATCCATGACTTAGCTTCAAACTCTCGTTCTCATCACACAAAGATTTGCCCCTTGCGGAATTCTGAATGCGGAATAACCACAAGACCAGATGTTTGTCAGTTCAGCTTATTATGTTAATAAATTGCTTGAATGTGTACCCTATTATCATTGTTTCAACTGCTTGACTTGAAGCAATAATGCCAATCATGATTGCATGAACAGTAAAGCAAAAGTTCGCCAGTTTAAATTTTCTACGATAAATGGAATAAATAAGTGGCCTAATTGGCGTATGCTAAGTAAATACAGTAATAGTACTCTCTTGTGGGTTATTTCAAACACAATTTGACTTCCATCGCAATAAAGATACCATGATTATTGGTTAGTGTATAGTGTTTAGAGATACAGTGATTTGTGATATTACAAAATACTTATTGAGATTTAGTACAACGTCCTTATAATTTCAAATTTTAATAGTAGTATAAATTTAGAGGATCACGAACAAGAACACCAATAATAGTACCATTAATACTTATACTTAATAGCTAGTTATATTATAGTAGAGAAGGCAATGCTCGCGATATGGACCGAAGGAAACGCGGTGGCTCCCATTTCTTTTTTAACATTACCTTTAAACTTCTATTTCTTAACCCTAATAATCAATCTGTCGTTAGTGTATTAGATTCTAAATTACGCCAAGTTATATCATTGTTAGGCATGTCCAAACACAACAAATCAAAAGCAAGTTTAAAATTCGCTTACAATTTGTATTGTCGTTTCATGTTAAACTTCCTAAATACTTAGCCTGAAAAGGTGAGCTTCCCATATTGTACTATTAGTATACATACTCGCAGGTACAGTCAAAGTTAAAAATACAGATATGCACCTTTGAATTTTCTTGCATCGCGATCGGCTTATAGATAATAAAGAACACAATTTGGCATCTGACTGTACCTACTGATAGTCTATTAGTCTTTTCCCTATTTACCCACGCGTGGTAAGTTTAGGTGAATCGAAGTCGGAAATTAAATGAACCAAGAAAGTGTAGTAACATTTATATTTAGCCTAATGCAAATACGCTGTAATCGGAGGTGCAAAGTACCTACTTAAATTACATAATTATATTTTTATTCTCGGACATGTGTAATATGTAAATGATTGTAACCCTGAAGGAGTAAAACCCCGCTAAAAGATTAGGTATTGTAAATAAAATTACTTTTGATAGACTATTGATTCAAAAGATGTTAGTTAAAACACGTATCGTCAAATATTTTAAATCAATCTAATATAATTTATGTGTATATTAAAGATAAAGATTGTATTGTCGAGAAACTGTTGTGATTGTTATAATAATATATTTGAAGTTGCATTTTCATTGAAATAATTAAGTAGAAGTATATTTTCCATAGTGCTGCCAAAGATTATTATTAATATTAATACCTAGATGTAGCTAAGTTGTTTACATAACAGGATATTTTGAGGTTGTTCGTGAATTTATGGATTGTATTTTGATGTGGCAGACGAATGTATAACACTGTGTATGTGATCTAATACATCACCAAATAAAAAGAATTCATACGAAAATTATCTTTTGTTTACTTTCATCAAAACTCTTCGAATAACAAATAAAACAAGCGAATCCTATATATTACGTATTTATTTATATTCAAAGGTACAATATATTACATCGTCTGAACTTCATTGCTCACCCATCATACATCACATATCCATTGTAATGACTAAGCAAATGATCTGTATGGTAAAGTGGGCCGCGACCCTACACAAAATACAAAATTAAGCATAATCTTACCACCTAAACTCCTAACTTTAATGCGGAAGTCAATACTGTAGTGTAGGAAATAATACAAATTTAACCATGGCATGCTGATTAAACAAAGATTATGCATGTCTCATAAATTACATTCTTATTAGCAGTTTAACTTGAATATAAATCTGTTTCATATAATCATAATGACTAAACGAAAATATTTACATAAGGGCGCAATTTTAAGGTTTTAAGGAATATAGTGTGTGTGCATTGAAAGAAATAACAATCATTTATTATCTAGGTATAATATTATTATTATAATATAAGTGTGATTCAATAACGTTGTTCCAAACGTCTTATTCTCAACAAAGACTTGTCAATACGAGTACCATTTCGAGGTAAAATAAGTTACTAGTAGTGTGATCATTATGTACGAGTACAATAAAATAATTGAATCAATATATCCCGCCATTCCATTACATATTTGAAAAGAGGAATTATTCAAAGTAAAAACAAAGATAATACCAAAAACAAATAAAAAAAGCTCTATAAATCAATTTTAACGAGTTTATATCAAACGGTGAGTAACAAAGTGTCCACGACAATGAAGTGTGTAGGCGATCCTTCCTGAGCCCATCCCTCTTATCATATAAAGAAATGCTATCAACTAGCTATAGCTAGAGTCTATGTCACAACTGAACTATGAGCATATTTAATATCACTAAGCACGATATCCAATACATACATGTCGAGTCACGCAGAGTGTTACATCAAGTTCAAAATAGCAAGCGAAAAGTACTCCCCAATTTTTATTTCAAAAATCTGGTATCATTTCGCGGACTACATTTTGTAAGCGATTACTTCGTAAAACCTCATGACTCGACCGTGTTGAAGAGACGCCATGCGATTCCATAACTCGACAAGTTATTCGAATGCACCAATTTAAGCCAAAATTGTTTTATTTGTAATGATGATACAGAAGTAAAAAATATTTCTTATCTAATTTCGCGTTAAAATTTAGAATGGTGTTGTCCTAATATAATCACAAATAGCTACGTTAGTTTTGTAACATCTCTACTTATAAATATAACAAAAAAGAAAATTTTGAATCAAAACATTGTTCTGCAAAATGTATTATGCTATATTTATTAGTAAAGACTTTAGGTAAGTATCTATTTTTATTTTACATTGAATTTGAGCTGGATAAATCACGTCGCTGTCGCTAGTTCGATAAAATGTATAAGGTCTCGATAATATTTATGATAAAATACGTGAATGTATTTATACATTCAAAGTCGATTAAAGCAGACCGTCATTACAAGCTATTTGGCATCTTCGTGGACGTAAACGTCTAGTCATCGCATAAGTTGTAAAAATGTTTGTGCTATTTAGATTGCTTTTTTCAGCAAGTATCTCAAATAATTACATAAAAATTATAAATAACCGTATAAAACATGTTTTTATAAAACGCCTTTGGAAACACAAGTCGTAAAAAATTAGGCCTCACTTATCCAATATAAATGCTTTGTCATGGAAAAACCTTATAAATAAATACATAAAAAGTAACTTTGCCTAAAACGTTTGAAGTTTGTCGCCGTTATGTTCTGACATAGTTATTACGTTTTGTAGTCTTTTATTAATCGTTGTTCCATTATGCTAGTTAACTATAGAACTATAACTCGCTAAACTAGTGGTGCGTTGTGGTCGGACTTCAGTCCAAATTATATTGCTATTCCCGTTGCAACACTCTTAAAAGACCAATCTGAAAATTACATAATTAGGTAATAATCTGAATTATTTTGAATGAACATTATAGAGAAGACAGAGAGAAAAGTTAATAGAAAGTTGTGTCGTTACGTGTTATGCGCTGTTATCCGTTAAGTGAAAGATATTTACAACATAATATGGTGTCAATACAACGTAGTTCATCTTAAATTAACATACAATTTTTGTAAGTAATTTACTGTCCAACAGAGTAAGTGAGCGCACTAACTTAGGCAGCCTGACAGTCGGCTCAGTTGATGTAAATCCAACTGCTGTTTTTTTCATTACTTCTCCTTATAGCGTGTTGCTGCGAGAAGTGTACATGTAACGACATAAGTTACTGTCGAATCGCCTAAATGAGTGCGTTCATGTGTATGAGATTTGCTATGAATAACTCGACAACAACAATTTGCACATTTTTTAAAATTAAATATTATGCGTTTACTCCGGGTGCTCACTGGGTCAAATTAGAGTCACCATAAGAACAATCTTCCATTTATTTTCTGGATATGTTAGGCACTGACAGAATAATAAAAAGCTGCAAATTATTTGCTTAGTCCTGCAAATATGTGTTTCTCTGTTGGGCAGCCTCGGTACAATTAATTTGTGAGACAATTTGTCTGGTGTAAGCACACAAAACTAGATACACGAGATTTAAAGCAACACGTCGATGAAATAATACACGACAATCAATTAGTGTACACAAAAGTAGCGACACAAGTCACAACATTGAAAATGGCACTAATATCCCAGATTTAGGCATATATAAATTAATAAAAAATCCTATCTCAAGACAATCTCATTAGTAGCAAAATTGCTAGTATGGTAAATACAATTCAACGTACGCCACGAAACCTATGTTGCTCAACAAATTTCGAATACGATATGTAGTTCCGGAGGTGCGTCTTCGGCGATTATTTTGTTCGTTATTAAAATTCAGTTTAAAATATACGGCAACATGAAATGGTTTAAGAGAAATTGCAATTCGAAATTTAGTTTTAAGTAACATAGGTACTTACATATAGTGAGTACTTGCGATTTGGCCGCAATGCGAGAGCCAGAGCGTGGACTGCTGGTCGCAGTGCGGCCGCGGTTAGTCACGCTACGGTGGGTGCGAGCCGGCGCGACGCGACGCGCTTAGAACAAACCTTTCTTTTTCTTATCCTTCTTGTCTTTGCCGTCCACGGTCCTGAAAATAATATTCAGAGCTTGAGCATCGATGAAATTATGTAATAATTTTCTTCACAGACAAAAAGTATCAATACAATAAATGCTCAGCAGCGCTGTATAAATCTCTTTTAACAATGAAATTACCTTGCACAGGTTTCGGTGTTTAACGACAATTACTGTCGGTGAGTCGAGACTATGACGTTAGCTATTACTTCAGTAGAACGATGGTGCTATAGTATTATGTACCGATTGTATGGATTTAAGCAAGCAACGATGGCGACTTTTACGACGACAAACATCCATTTTTAGGGTTCCGTACTTAAAAAGGAAAAAACGGAACCCTTATAGGATCACTTTGCTCTCCGTCCGTCAGTCTATCTGTCAAGACCCTTTTTTTAAGAACGCGTGGATGTATCAAGCTGGAATTTATATCAAATACGCAGGTCTACTATCCCTTGGAGCTGTGAAAAAATCAAACCTAAGCCAATGCAATCAAAAGACACAGCCGTTTATGCCGCAAATTTCCGCAAATTGTCGATACTCGCAAGGGAATCAAAACCTACAGAGTACTTCCCGTGAACTCAGAATCTTGAAATTTGGTACGAAGCAACGTCTTATAGCACAGATAAAGGAAAAATTGCGAAAACCGTAAAATTTTTGTTACATCATATAATGTAAATATTTTAAACTTACTACTTATACTTAAGTATATAAGTATCATCTAATTTTATTATAAAAATTAAAGACTAGAATAATAACGTTTAGAGGTAGACAGAAAGGTTGCAGGTTGTTTTTGACTGACATAAAAATAATGAAAGAAATGCGAGAAACTTTTTTGTACTAATACATGAACATTATTTAATGTGCAGTATCCTCGGACCACGGATTAGCAAGACTTTCTTCAACACCAATAACTGGATAAGCATCTTGCAAGTCTGTTGTTGGCACAGTGCTTTGTTGAAGATCAACATCGGTTTCATCAAGCCACTCGGCGTCATCATTTTTGCGCACTACGCAATCTCTCTCGATCTACCGTTCGATCGTGGCGTGAGGATGCGGGAAGGCCGAACATTGTGCATCTCTAGACTATTGCTCGTATTCAGTTGCATGTGACAAGAATTCACATGTACCTTAGCTTTTTTCTTTGTACAGAAGTACAATGCTCACCGCTGGCATGTCCTTTCCAAAAGTATCCGACGATCCTTCTGCAGGCTAGGGCAATACAGGTCATAAATCAATTTGCCGAAGCCTTCATACGTTGGAGTAATTTTAAGAGACAGACGCAGAAGTAATGAAGCAAACGTCTTGCCATCATGCTCTTGAGGCTTTGGAATATATAGGCCACTGGACGACTGCAAAATCGGGTTAGGAGGTATAACGAAGCATTCCGAAAGAATGAATGAATGAATGAAACTCGGTCGAGTACCGCGCGTTAAATTAATACACGTGTTATATTACTACACCCCCCCCCCCACTACAATTATTGTGATATTTCGTGATTTTTTATAGACACCTCCCCCCCCCTCCTTTCGAGCCTCACGTAATTAATGGACAGCCCCTTCTCTGTTAAAAAATATATTCGTGGATAATTTACGGTTTGTCGATTTAGATGCACCGTATGATGAATAAGTTTATGCGGTGCACCGCATAAGGTCCTTGTTGGCGCACCGGTGGCGTACGCCTGTGCTCTTAGATGATTAAAGTTGTGGAACACCTGTTTTCTTAGTTTTTCAATGATTTCAAGAATCTACGTTCTTTTTTTCGATTAAAATTAATAAAGATAAAGTAGTTTTGTTACATTGTTCTCTACCCCTTATTTTTAAAAAGACTTTCCTCTTTTTCTATGCAAGTTGGTTTGTTATTTCAGAGTCCTCTATTTCAGAGTAAAATATGTTTTTAAATGTTAGTAAAAAATATTTGGTATGTGTACCTATTGCAACAAAAGAATGTGAGCCAGTGACATTGACATCTGACAGTAATGTTTGTCTATGATGGAAAAGGCAACGGCACAAAGCCAGACAGCCAGATTTTGAGTATTTTTTTCTCTATGTCAAGTACTAAAAGGGCAGGAAAGCAATTTCTTCTATTATTGTGCAATTACTGACAACTCTTGACCAGTATTTTTTTTTCTAAAATATTTTATTTGTTTTAGTTAGAAAAAATGTTTTTAATTAAATAAGGAATGTCACTTTTTGGTTGCTCCTACTGAATACATGAAACATGTAGTAGTTAGAAATATTGACGAACAAAAACCCCATTTTCTAACAACTCCTTAGGCACAGCCTTGAATGTAGCGTATACTCACTCTTTGCGGTCAGCCTCCAGCTCGCGCGCCGCGTGGCCTCGTGCCGCCGCGACAGCTGCGCCTCCGACTGCTCAGTCACCGCCTTGCAATGTAGCGTGTGTACTCACTCCTTGCTGTTGGCCTCGAGCGAGCGGCGGCGCAGGTCGTCGAGCGAGAGGCCGGTCTCGCGCTCCCAGGCGGCGCGCTCGGCCTGCAGCGCGCGCTGGCGCTCCTCCAGCTCGCGCGCCTGCGCCTCGAGCGCGCGCCGCGTGGCCTCGTGCCGCCGCGACAGCTCCGCCTCCGACTGCTCAGTCACCGCCTTGCAATGTAGCGTGTGTACTCACTCCTTGCTGTTGGCCTCGAGCGAGCGGCGGCGCAGGTCGTCGAGCGAGAGGCCGGTCTCGCGCTCCCAGGCGGCGCGCTCGGCCTGCAGCGCGCGCTGGCGCTCCTCCAGCTCGCGCGCCTGCGCCTCGAGCGCGCGCCGCGTGGCCTCGTGCCGCCGCGACAGCTCCGCCTCCGACTGCTCAGTCACCGCCTTGCAATGTAGCGTGTGTACTCACTCCTTGCTGTTGGCCTCGAGCGAGCGGCGGCGCAGGTCGTCGAGCGAGAGGCCGGTCTCGCGCTCCCAGGCGGCGCGCTCGGCCTGCAGCGCGCGCTGGCGCTCCTCCAGCTCGCGCGCCTGCGCCTCGAGCGCGCGCCGCGTGGCCTCGTGCCGCCGCGACAGCTCCGCCTCCGACTGCTCAGTCACCGCCTTGCAATGTAGCGTGTGTACTCACTCCTTGCTGTTGGCCTCGAGCGAGCGGCGGCGCAGGTCGTCGAGCGAGAGGCCGGTCTCGCGCTCCCAGGCGGCGCGCTCGGCCTGCAGCGCGCGCTGGCGCTCCTCCAGCTCGCGCGCCTGCGCCTCGAGCGCGCGCCGCGTGGCCTCGTGCCGCCGCGACAGCTCCGCCTCCGACTGCTCAGTCACCGCCTTGCAATGTAGCGTGTGTACTCACTCCTTGCTGTTGGCCTCGAGCGAGCGGCGGCGCAGGTCGTCGAGCGAGAGGCCGGTCTCGCGCTCCCAGGCGGCGCGCTCGGCCTGCAGCGCGCGCTGGCGCTCCTCCAGCTCGCGCGCCTGCGCCTCGAGCGCGCGCCGCGTGGCCTCGTGCCGCCGCGACAGCTCCGCCTCCGACTGCTCAGTCACCGCCTTGCAATGTAGCGTGTGTACTCACTCCTTGCTGTTGGCCTCGAGCGAGCGGCGGCGCAGGTCGTCGAGCGAGAGGCCGGTCTCGCGCTCCCAGGCGGCGCGCTCGGCCTGCAGCGCGCGCTGGCGCTCCTCCAGCTCGCGCGCCTGCGCCTCGAGCGCGCGCCGCGTGGCCTCGTGCCGCCGCGACAGCTCCGCCTCCGACTGCTCAGTCACCGCCTTGCAATGTAGCGTGTGTACTCACTCCTTGCTGTTGGCCTCGAGCGAGCGGCGGCGCAGGTCGTCGAGCGAGAGGCCGGTCTCGCGCTCCCAGGCGGCGCGCTCGGCCTGCAGCGCGCGCTGGCGCTCCTCCAGCTCGCGCGCCTGCGCCTCGAGCGCGCGCCGCGTGGCCTCGTGCCGCCGCGACAGCTCCGCCTCCGACTGCTCAGTCACCGCCTTGCAATGTAGCGTGTGTACTCACTCCTTGCTGTTGGCCTCGAGCGAGCGGCGGCGCAGGTCGTCGAGCGAGAGGCCGGTCTCGCGCTCCCAGGCGGCGCGCTCGGCCTGCAGCGCGCGCTGGCGCTCCTCCAGCTCGCGCGCCTGCGCCTCGAGCGCGCGCCGCGTGGCCTCGTGCCGCCGCGACAGCTCCGCCTCCGACTGCTCAGTCACCGCCTTGCAATGTAGCGTGTGTACTCACTCCTTGCTGTTGGCCTCGAGCGAGCGGCGGCGCAGGTCGTCGAGCGAGAGGCCGGTCTCGCGCTCCCAGGCGGCGCGCTCGGCCTGCAGCGCGCGCTGGCGCTCCTCCAGCTCGCGCGCCTGCGCCTCGAGCGCGCGCCGCGTGGCCTCGTGCCGCCGCGACAGCTCCGCCTCCGACTGCTCAGTCACCGCCTTGCAATGTAGCGTGTGTACTCACTCCTTGCTGTTGGCCTCGAGCGAGCGGCGGCGCAGGTCGTCGAGCGAGAGGCCGGTCTCGCGCTGCCAGGCGGCGCGCTCGGCCTGCAGCGCGCGCTGGCGCTCCTCCAGCTCGCGCGCCTGCGCCTCGAGCGCGCGCCGCGTGGCCTCGTGCCGCCGCGACAGCTCCGCCTCCGACTGCTCAGTCACCGCCTTGCAATGTAGCGTGTGTACTCACTCCTTGCTGTTGGCCTCGAGCGAGCGGCGGCGCAGGTCGTCGAGCGAGAGGCCGGTCTCGCGCTCCCAGGCGGCGCGCTCGGCCTGCAGCGCGCGCTGGCGCTCCTCCAGCTCGCGCGCCTGCGCCTCGAGCGCGCGCCGCGTGGCCTCGTGCCGCCGCGACAGCTCCGCCTCCGACTGCTCAGTCACCGCCTTGCAATGTAGCGTGTGTACTCACTCCTTGCTGTTGGCCTCGAGCGAGCGGCGGCGCAGGTCGTCGAGCGAGAGGCCGGTCTCGCGCTCCCAGGCGGCGCGCTCGGCCTGCAGCGCGCGCTGGCGCTCCTCCAGCTCGCGCGCCTGCGCCTCGAGCGCGCGCCGCGTGGCCTCGTGCCGCCGCGACAGCTCCGCCTCCGACTGCTCAGTCACCGCCTTGCAATGTAGCGTGTGTACTCACTCCTTGCTGTTGGCCTCGAGCGAGCGGCGGCGCAGGTCGTCGAGCGAGAGGCCGGTCTCGCGCTCCCAGGCGGCGCGCTCGGCCTGCAGCGCGCGCTGGCGCTCCTCCAGCTCGCGCGCCTGCGCCTCGAGCGCGCGCCGCGTGGCCTCGTGCCGCCGCGACAGCTCCGCCTCCGACTGCTCAGTCACCGCCTTGCAATGTAGCGTGTGTACTCACTCCTTGCTGTTGGCCTCGAGCGAGCGGCGGCGCAGGTCGTCGAGCGAGAGGCCGGTCTCGCGCTCCCAGGCGGCGCGCTCGGCCTGCAGCGCGCGCTGGCGCTCCTCCAGCTCGCGCGCCTGCGCCTCGAGCGCGCGCCGCGTGGCCTCGTGCCGCCGCGACAGCTCCGCCTCCGACTGCTCAGTCACCGCCTTGCAATGTAGCGTGTGTACTCACTCCTTGCTGTTGGCCTCGAGCGAGCGGCGGCGCAGGTCGTCGAGCGAGAGGCCGGTCTCGCGCTCCCAGGCGGCGCGCTCGGCCTGCAGCGCGCGCTGGCGCTCCTCCAGCTCGCGCGCCTGCGCCTCGAGCGCGCGCCGCGTGGCCTCGTGCCGCCGCGACAGCTCCGCCTCCGACTGCTCAGTCACCGCCTTGCAATGTAGCGTGTGTACTCACTCCTTGCTGTTGGCCTCGAGCGAGCGGCGGCGCAGGTCGTCGAGCGAGAGGCCGGTCTCGCGCTCCCAGGCGGCGCGCTCGGCCTGCAGCGCGCGCTGGCGCTCCTCCAGCTCGCGCGCCTGCGCCTCGAGCGCGCGCCGCGTGGCCTCGTGCCGCCGCGACAGCTCCGCCTCCGACTGCTCAGTCACCGCCTTGCAATGTAGCGTGTGTACTCACTCCTTGCTGTTGGCCTCGAGCGAGCGGCGGCGCAGGTCGTCGAGCGAGAGGCCGGTCTCGCGCTCCCAGGCGGCGCGCTCGGCCTGCAGCGCGCGCTGGCGCTCCTCCAGCTCGCGCGCCTGCGCCTCGAGCGCGCGCCGCGTGGCCTCGTGCCGCCGCGACAGCTCCGCCTCCGACTGCTCAGTCACCGCCTTGCAATGTAGCGTGTGTACTCACTCCTTGCTGTTGGCCTCGAGCGAGCGGCGGCGCAGGTCGTCGAGCGAGAGGCCGGTCTCGCGCTCCCAGGCGGCGCGCTCGGCCTGCAGCGCGCGCTGGCGCTCCTCCAGCTCGCGCGCCTGCGCCTCGAGCGCGCGCCGCGTGGCCTCGTGCCGCCGCGACAGCTCCGCCTCCGACTGCTCAGTCACCGCCTTGCAATGTAGCGTGTGTACTCACTCCTTGCTGTTGGCCTCGAGCGAGCGGCGGCGCAGGTCGTCGAGCGAGAGGCCGGTCTCGCGCTCCCAGGCGGCGCGCTCGGCCTGCAGCGCGCGCTGGCGCTCCTCCAGCTCGCGCGCCTGCGCCTCGAGCGCGCGCCGCGTGGCCTCGTGCCGCCGCGACAGCTCCGCCTCCGACTGCTCAGTCACCGCCTTGCAATGTAGCGTGTGTACTCACTCCTTGCTGTTGGCCTCGAGCGAGCGGCGGCGCAGGTCGTCGAGCGAGAGGCCGGTCTCGCGCTCCCAGGCGGCGCGCTCGGCCTGCAGCGCGCGCTGGCGCTCCTCCAGCTCGCGCGCCTGCGCCTCGAGCGCGCGCCGCGTGGCCTCGTGCCGCCGCGACAGCTCCGCCTCCGACTCCTTCAGCTTGGCCCGCTTCTCGCGCACCTTCATCTCGAACACCTGGACGACAGACGAAACTCTTGCGTTCAATTTGGAACCAGACTGCACATTTATCCCGATCGGTATACTAGCTACTAGATATACTAGCGAGCACAGAAAAAAAAAACAACTGAAAGAAATCGAACTTTGACATTAGTTCTTCTTCTTCTTTTTTTATGCCGATGAACCTGTGTTTTTCCGCCTAAAACAAACAGGACAACGCAATAATATAGGACAAAACAATACATAAGTATAAGAATATAACTACATAATTTTTACACAGAGGGGAGATAAATATTACAAATAAAAATGAAGAAAGTCCATTCTTATTTGTCATATCGTTAAACATAAGTGTCTAGAGATTAAGTTTGTTAATGTTAATAAATTTCGATAGAGATTTCAAAAGCATAGACATTAGTTAACAACGGTTGACAAAAAAAACCTTATACGGTGGCGCCATCTGAGATTGAATGCAATAAAATTATTGAGTATTGTGTTCAGTCTTGCTCGTAGCGACTACTTGATCGATGGTTCTGTCAGAGCACTAAATAATCACTACGCTAAAGGTTATGATAAGCTAAAGAAAAATAACCGAACTTTGAGATTTGCGTGACATCAGTTTTCAACGGTTAACAACACCAAACATGCTGGCACCATCTGAGATTAGGTCCAGTTGACATAAAAGGTGACTTTTTAATGTGTATCCAAATTTTAATAAGATGAATATCGGTAACTGTAGGCTAGCCACAATTTGGACGCTTTTTAGCAAGAATTTATGTCGTACTAGGCCTTTTGCTTACAATAATGATGCCAATGGAAATTAAGACATTCCCTGTATTTGTCGATTGACTTTTGATACAGGCAAGGCAAGGTAGGCAGGGTAGTCATCTAGTAATCATTATCTTCGTCTGTCTGTTTTCTGAATGGAACAATGGAGAATTTTTGAAAAAGTCTGTGCAACAAAATATCAACCGCGTCAACACCAATAGTTCCGTCTTGTCTGTTAAAATGACGGATCTAGCGGAAATTTGCTGGCGACAATGTTGCTTACTCGACGTGATTTTCGCTACTTATTATAAGTAATTTTCCTAGTAATATTTTTCAATTTTGTTTTGTTTCAATATTTTTGTATTGCACACAGCAAATAATTTTAAAGAAAATGTAATTTTATAGCTGCTTATTACTATGATATTTGTAATGTGTCTAAAGAAACGTCATCATCATCATTTCAACCATAGGATATCCACTAATGAACATAGGTCTCTCCCCTGAAAGTCAAACTTTCAGGTTAGCAGGTTGAAAGCGGCCTGCATCCAGTGTCTTTCTGCAACCTTTACTAGGTTGTCTGTCAACCTTGTGGGTCTTACGCTGCGCTTGTCGGTACATGGTACGTACTACCCAACTGGATCACTTGTCCCAGTTAGACATATTTGTCAACCATTTCAAGAGCAGAGCTTCCAACAGATGCTGGGTAGGGCGCAACATGGGCATTCGACATGATCTTTGTTTTGTCCATGTTCATCCGAAGGCCTACTTGTTGGAAAACTTGACTAAGGCCAACGAGCATTGTGCCGAGGTCTTCAAGCGATTCTGCCATGACTACAATATCGTCGTAAATAATTTTCTAAGTGGTTTAGAAGAGTGGAAAAGTGTATACGAGTCCGAGGTAGGTACATCTAAATGCAAAAAAGTTTAAAATACATACCTGTTCCATTTCACTTTCCATCTTCTTCATTTTAAGATCATGTTCTCTCTTCTCCTCTTCCATCTGGGCTAGAGGATTCCTGTAAAGAAATTTCTCATTACATAATGTCGGATTTTGTTAACAGTTTATTAAGCGAAAATATTTCTTTGTAATTAATTAAAGTTTTTTTATTAATTAGATAATACTTTGTTCTTTTGTAAGACGAATAATAAATTTCCTACATCAAAAATAGACACCGAATTACGCAAGTTTTTACGCACAAGATTACGTATGCAAAAATGAAAACAAAAATATTAACACATTTACAGTTTATAGCTTTAGAAATAAAATTGCGTAAGCTATTTTATTTACAAAACTGAGGATTAAAACACCATGCGCTATATGCATAGAAGAGTATAATAGGCCATGCCAAATATTATATCCTGATATCGCTGGATTAAATATTTGCTACGATTTTTATTTTTATCTGGTTGCGTGTGTATTAATAAATACCAGCAAATTCATCAAGGTTTCAATCATCGGGTTTTGAGTGTCGTATTGTGTGTTTGTTTTCTTTATTCTATATTTGCTGTGACCACATTAGATTGTTTGTAAGTAGAACATGCACATAACACACAAAGCCACAACTACAAAGAGTAGGTACATAGTGTGTGGATGAATGCTGAAAATAGGATGGGTACTTGCCAGTCTGGGTTTACTCGGAACATTAAACAATTTTTAGAAAACTTAACTATATATTTTATAAAATTATTGTAAATTTAATACAGGTACTAGGGCTAAGATTGAATATCTTTCCCTCTTTTTAAAGTGTTATATATGATATTCAGTGGCCGTTTTTGCTATTTTAGTCTTTCAAAATCTGTTAGGAGTTTGATACTTTCGTTTTCCATTACCCATTATTTAAAATTTCTTTTGCTACAAAGCAATTATTAATAAAAATTTATGAAAATCGTACTACATATATGGTCAGGCTCATCTTCCTTGGCAAGTCTCCAGTAGCCTTTTTTCGTTCTCAAATCAAACAAACAAAGTGTTCATGACTTCAATCCAATAATTATAGAGTTACTTAGTAACCACCAGTGATTTTTCTTCAAACATCAACGGTGACAAATGACAGTCAAGTAAGTACCCAAGTGCAGGTGATAATGGAAGTACGAAGTAAAAAATACACAGTAAGTAGATAATGTCGTGCGCGTCGAGACTTACCAGACGGTCATGAAACTGTTCATCAGTCCTTGCGGGCACAAACTGAACACCAACACAACCAAGTTAGCGACAACGCGTGGCCGTGCTCGCGTGATCACACCCTACAGTGGCATTACTAACACAAAGGGCAACTAAACGAGGCCTACGATGTACACTTAAGAAAATACACTATATTGTCGTCACGAGATAATTCTTGATAATGGCATATTTTATCACAATAAATAACGATGCCTCTTCAATTCAAGCAGGTAAAACTGATGATCACTTTCTCAAAGTAATACCCAAGATTTATAGCAAGTTTATGAACTCATCCAAAGTCGTTAGTGGTAAGATATTCATTTGTGGTATTTATTATTTCAAATATTTGCAATGAAACCGTTTTATGACCGGTTCATCAAACTCGTCGTGAATTCGGTCGGCTAAAACAAGAATATTGACGCATGAAATCTACACGCAAAAATATAGGTATTCTAAAAATTACAAACGCACACATGATCACGCATTCTTATTTAATTTACTGTATCCTGTACAGTAATTATTATTATAGGAGTTATTAAGTGTAGATAGAACGTTATATTTTCATTCCATATCCATCCAATACATGTTGGCTAATGAAATTGCGTCATGTTTGAAATTGCCCGTTCATAATAAATCGAAATCGGTAGAACGATGGCCTGAATCATAACATCAATAATCCAGTATGATAATGTAGTTCTTGCGACAGCATTTAGGTTCTTGCATATGCTAAAGTATTTGAAATCACACGGTGCAATGATGTGTGACACACGCAAATTGCCGTAATCAGCTTGCAACGCTTGTTCATGAATGATGGACAATAAACAGTTATTAATGCCACTGCAAAAGCGTATGACAGCAAGTAATTATGATTTATGATATTCATCACGGATATTTTAAAAATACGATGATAATATGGTACTATAAATATAAATCAAATGTTCGTTGCAAATCTAGACATAAAAAGTCATAAAAGTAATTTATTTAGTAATAAGACTTACACGTCCCCGGAATTTTTAAAATATCCCATGAAACGTTAGACGATAACAATGTTTACAATGATACTTCATTTCTGCATGCCCAAGCACAGAACATTCACGTAATCAACGAATGTTATATGCAGCTATTAGATAATTTGACTAACACAATGAATATAAAAATAAATAAATCTGTAGCACACAACTGCGACAGGTAGAAGATAAAATATCGACACGACAGAAGGTGACCAGACATGCAGCAATGAAAATACAGAGAGATCAATGACACAGTTAATTTGGTTAGAAACATTGTTTTATTGTTTATTATTATCGGTATGAAATGTTAGAAAGAAGTCTGGTCACCTTAAATGCGGTGACAGCAGTAGTAAAATGTTAGGATATTAGTAAAATATGAATTTATCAACCCCGTCTACTTAGGTTGTTACAACTAACCATGCCTCTTCAAATGTAAAATATTAAAATTAACATTACTGAAGAGTATTATGTTAATTAATCAAATGAGATAAAAAGTTAATATTTTAAATTAATGAAAATGTTATAAAATGAATAGGGCAACCAATAATAAAATAAAAATACTTGAGTGATTTGTATTTTTTTAAAGGCGAATCAAGTTTGCACAACCTTGAGGAGCCTTTAGGCAAAGAAAAAACATAATACACCTAAGATAAGAAGACATACTTGTTGGAATTAATCCTGTGAGGTTTGCCGTCGTGCGAGAGGCCGGCCAGCTTGCGGCAGCGGTAGTTCTCATAGTGCACGGAGCTAGTCACGTCTTTCAGGTCTTGCAGGTGTGTCCGTATCACCATGTTGCGAAGGGCCAAGAAGTCACAGTGCTCTAAATTCTCAACTGTAAATATTTGGAAAACACATAGATAATATTTTATTTATCAGTAAGTATTCAGAAACAAGGTCAAATGGTCGTTTCTATGGAATATACCTATTAAACAGATTATTTATCAGTAAGTATTCATAAATAAGGTCAAAAGGTCGTTTCTATGAAATATACCTATTATACAGAGATAAATGAAAATGCTTTACTAAACATTTTCGTTTTCCTTAAAGCCACTAAAAATAGATGTGATGTTTAGTTAGTTACAGGAAACAAATCGCTACTCTTCCTTGAATCCTTAGTACACTCAATTACAATGATATTGTTAAAGTTGGATTGTTAATCAGTCAATATTATAGTTAGACATTTGGAACTGTTATTGAAGCGTAAACGACGACTCTAATGGCTTATTATATTATACAGCAGTTGCCGTTACCACCTTCATTTCACACAATAGTTAATCCAGTGTGCAGATGACATCAATATTATTTTTTAAAAACTACATAAGGTGCAGTTGCATCCTTTATATTGACGAGCCCATAAAAATGTTAGCTTTGTTATTTAGCTATAAGCATAAAAAAACTCTCGCAAGGTTCTCGAGTGGCGATCACGAACTCGAAGACGCAGCGTTGATAGGCCTTCAACCCTGACTGACTGACTGACTGACTGACGACCTAGTCAAGGTTACGGAGAGCCGCCGGACGCAAACTGGCCTGAGCCGCTCGCTGTGGCGTTATATTAGGGAAGGCCTATGTCCAGAGTTTTACCAAATACCTATTCACTGAGAATTAAGCGAGTTCAAAAACGATTTATTTGTCATTTATCGTACTCAGACGGCATAGGAAAGCGAAACATCATATCGAAAACCACGTAGACACGCACGGTTACGGCGACTGGAAATTACGGAACTAGAAAAACGAAGCGACATGTTGGATCTTACATTTCTGTACAAATTAATTGAGAACGAACTAGACTGTCCTTCATTGCTCTAACAGCTTAAATTTGGTTTCCTATCAACCCCCACGAAACCTAAGCAAGTAGCGATAGCACTGAAGTCACTAACCAACTTTACCAATATTCGAAAGTTCTACGGATACGAGAAGTCTAATTCTTTACTGATAAAATTCTGTAATATTAGTTCAAAATAGTATGTATTTGTATTTGTTCTCTTTCCAATTGTTATTTTAGTTAGTTTATCATTAAGTAACTCTTGCATTTAGCTTAGAAATTACCCCTGTTTCAGCGACTTAATCTTACTAATATTATAAATGCTAAAGTTTGGATGATTGATGTTTATTACTCAATCATGCCAGAACGGCTGAACGGATCTAGATGAAATTTGGCACAGATAGATATTAGTCTGGAATAAAAGATAAGATACTTTTTATCCCGCAAAAATGTACTGTTCCCAAAGAATGCACGATAACTGTTATTTACAGATGACGCTTCTTACCGTTACATGTCACTGTTCAGGTGGCAAAAATTTTTAAATGTGAAAAAACTTTTACCTAACTATGGTTTAGTAGAGATCACGCGAACGAAGTCGCGGGCAACAGGTAGTAAATAAATAAAGTAAGCGCGCTCACCCTCAGCGATGCCCCAGGGGTACTTGCGGCCGCGCACGCGGCGGCCGTCCTGCTCGATGACGGTGTTGGCGCCCACCACCGCGAAGGGCACGCGGCCGCGCAGCGCGCGCGACGCCTCCGCGCCCTCGCCCTCCTCGCCCGTGCTCTCGGGGAAGTCGTAGATCTTGATCTTGTGTTGCCCGATCTCTTTCATTATCTGGAGGGGAACAGTGCTGTTTCTTTTACTGTTCTCGATGATGACTAAACTTTTTTTCTTTGTCTATCAAGTACATTATCAAAAATATCAAAAAGTATTGGACACGTATTCTTTCTTTTTGACATACATAATCAAAATCATCAATCAGTTACAGAGATATATATTAATTTTAAATGTCGCATATCTAGGTATATTTTTTACCCAGAACTGACGTCACGTGCCCCCACTCCCGAACTTTGACGCGCTTTATCTTTGTTATTCTTTTGGTTAATTGACAAAAGATAAAATAAGTGCCCATTATTTTTTAATAATCTAACTGACAGACTAAATAGTATTTCATTTTGTTTACCCAGTCGTCATCTTTTTTAACTAAAGTGTGTTTAGTTTACTTTTAATCATTAAATATATGGGAAAGAAGCTAAAACATCTTACTTGGTTTTTGCGAAAATATGACTATTATCTATATGTCTATTTAATGTTTGAAATGTACGTTTGTGGGTATACGTCTAACCACAAGAAAAGCTCAAGGGATAGATTAGTTTCCTGGGTTAAAAAAAGATTATTATATTTTGTCCGTCAGTTAGATTATCAAAAAGTATTGATCCTTTAATTTGTCTTTTGTCAATCAAACAAAAATTATGAAGATAAAGTGCATCAAAGTGAGCATGTGACGTCACACCTTGCTAAAAAGTGTCGCAAGGCGTGACGTTACGCAAAAATTTTACGGGCTATATCTTCATAATTTTTTCTTTGATTGAGAAAAGAAAAAATACGTGTCCAATATTTTCTGTTAATCTAACTGACGGACTAATTAGATTTTTTTAGGAAACTAGCCCATTGTATTAAAAAGAAAAAACTAAATCTACAATATTCATTACATAAGCAAACACACAGCAAAAGGACGCATTGGTGGTAACTATCTGTAATGTGTTGAGGGCTTGTGCTCTCGCGAATGATAGTATTATGATTGAAATTGTGTTTTACAGGACCTCTATGATGTCCGTAGTGACCGAGCTAACCTGTTCTTTAAAGTCTGTGCATTCCTCAGGCGTCATGGTATCAGCTTTAGCGATGACGGGTATGATGTTGACTTTGTCACCGAGCCGCTGCATGAACTCCACATCCAGAGGCTTGAGCCCGTGGCCGCTCGGCGCGATGAAGTACAGGCAGCAGTGCACGCGAGTATCGGGTGGCGCGGCCTTGCGCGTCACACGCGATTCCGCATTCAGAAACTCCTCGTACTTCGATTCTACGAAGTCGATGATCGGCTGCCAGCTTAAACGTTAACGAGACAGTTATGTATACTTATTGAATATGCTCCAGTTGCCGAGCAATTAACGTAATCTTAAGCATACAGAATGCGGAGTTATGCTCACCTACTTTTGTATTGGAACAACAAAATGAGATCATACTAAATGAATGCTATTGTTTATTCATCATTCATAATTCAAGAAATAAGATAAGCCATTAAGAGAAACAGATAATAACACACAAAAACGTTATCTGTTCAAGTTCAAATTGGTTTATCAAGAGCAGTTGTACAGTTTTTTTTTTGTCAAGTCTTAGTAGGCTCTAAGCTGACAGTACATATTACGGCAATTTACATTGGATTAGTTGATTGGTCATGCACACCAAAGCCGTGGGTAATGCTGATTAGAAAGCGATCTAAGATAGAGGTCTCACCAATTACTATTGTCAACTGCGTCCCCGAAGCCCGGCGTGTCAACGATCGTCAGCGTGAGGTTGACCCCGTTCTCCTTGAGCAGCACCACGCTGGTCTCGACGCCGACCGTTTTCTTGACTCGCAGCGACGGCCCCGGGTGCTTGTCTTTGTCGTACACCTCCGTTAGGAACAACGAGTTTATTAGCGTTGACTTGCCCAGGCCTGATTCACCTGTAAATTACGTAGATACATCGTTAATAATCATTACTAGGAATGTTCCGAGATATACACAAGACTTTGTCTTTCGATATAGTTGTTTAATACTTTTGCGTTCAACTCAGCCTATAAGAAATAAATAAATTGCATATTGCTTTTTATAAACCTAATTGTTGACACTTACCTACTACCATTAATGTAAACTCGAATCCTTTTTTTACTGCCTTTCTGTACACCTGGTTCGGTAGATTTGCGAATCCAACATAGCCGTCTAATTCTTTGGTTTTTGGCTTTTCTAACTTAGGTAAATCTGGTTTTGGCGCGACTGGTGGATGATCCGTTTTCTAGAAAAGAGAAAGAGACATTCAATTAACTATGCTGTGTTTGACATTCAAATGATAAGTCAAAAATGTTCGCATTGTTGAATTATGTTAAGTAATACAAACATCCATTGTTCAGAGTCCAGTGGTGTTATGAGATAGTTATCTATATTTTTATACATTTATCTGGTAGCTGAGCTTGTCTAACTGACGACTACCTAATTATAGTTCTTTTAAGATAAGAAGGATTTTGTGACCCTTCACTGTTGACACGTATAGTTATGTGCCCCATCGAAATCCATTAGATTCTTTTTGAAAATCGAGAAGGTTTTTTAAAGAAAGTTTAATCGATTTTTATTTAAGTGGCCTTTTTTTAATAAGAGGTATACAGCAATGTTCTACTGCCAGAGTGCCGTATACAGTTTTTTGATATTAGTCTTTTTTGGCATTTCACCAGATAATAACAAAAACTTTACTAAAAACTCAACAAAAACAGTTACAAAAGCCAATACAGGCACTACACAAAGCACAACGAATACACCGCACCGTATACAAGGTAAAGGCTCTCGTTAAAGCATAAGTTTTACAAGACGACCGAACACATTTATCGATATAGTGTCGATGAGATGATCTATTGTTAATCCCTATAGTTAACGTTCCGTTTTACGCATCAAGTATTTGAAGGAAATCATATTATAATCATTAAGCTATGGTTTGCAATTTTTGCTTAGATTTTTAGAGCCAAAGATTATTGTGTTTTATACAGGGTTATTTGTAAAACATCAACAACCTCCTAGGAGCTGATTCTGGTGCTCATATACAACAACTTCTTCTATGGGACCAACATTGAAATCTAAAAAAAAAATATTGCTCTATATAAACTGATGTCAGCTGGTGGCGGCTTAATAAATTAATTGTTGTTGTTTTACAAATAATAATATAAATTAAATTATAATAATATAATTAAAATATAATATATACATTAAAATATACATATTTTATAATATTATCGTAAGTAGTATGTGTGAAACGGAAAATCCGTAGTAGCACAAAACCCTTCTTATCTTGAAAGGACTATAATGAATAAAGATAGTTAAACTATGGAACTACCACAACCATTATAAAATATACTTTTCAAAACTTTGTTAAAATTATTATGCACATTCATAGCAAGGATATACTCGTATATTACTCTTCAGTAATTTTATCAATATAGCAAACAATTAATTATCAATAAAAGTAAAAGGCGATCAACTCACGACCGTATATAATGTATTATTAACTAGCTAATATTCCTATTGCAGCCTAAGTCGTATCGAAGCCAAGTAAATGCCGACGCACTAACCACAGAATGGATTGTATGTATTAAGGGGCCTGAGCGAGAAAAAGATGAATGGATTCATACTTTCAAATCTGCCAAAAAGATTTTAAAGACCATTCTAATTGAGTGTCTAAATTTGAGACACTATCACCGAACATATTGAGCGAGCAAAACTAGGCTATTTGGTAATTTTACCTTGATAATATTTTCTGTACTCCTGAGGGGAGCTGTCGCCGGTGGTTGTGATGTGGGTACGGGCGGTGCGGGCGTAGGGGGTGGCGCCGAGGTTGGTGGTTTGGGCGCGTCTACGGAGACGCTGTTGCTGAGTTTTGCTGTGCCGTTGGTCTCGTGGTGGCTGTTCTCGTGCGGGTCGGGCAGTGTGGCGGAGCGTTTCGCCAGGGCGTCCTTGAGAGCCGAGGGTGCGACCGGCGGCGCGGGCGGCGCGCCTGTCGGCGGGCCCGTTGCGCTCACGCCGCCGCTCACTGAATCTGACTTGAAGAACAGCTCGCGTTTACTTTGTAACTGAAAATAAAACAAAACTTCAAATTAATTTGTAAGTTTTATTTTTATTTATTTAATAAGAAAACTACAGTATAACATAACACATAATGTTTAAAATTCAAGTATTTGGGTCGTTATATTTCATAGTATAAAATGTATTTATGATTTAAGGTCAGTCATCCATCCAGCAGCAAAGGTACATTTTAATTCTTATTAGGATTTTAGTTCACCTAATTTAGGCTGGTGATTTGTCACATAGTAGTAAGTTTTGTTAAAGTAACTGTAACTTCTCAAAACGTTTAATCAGGCAGCAATGCCCCTATTAATCCAAGTAATAGCAGAGGCAGCCACTAATGATACCTCCCGCTGTGAGTATCTTAAATTCGCTCTCGACTTGTCGATCGACAGAGAGCGGCGGTAATACGGTGTGTGTGTACTCAGCTCGGTCTAGCCGGCTCCTATTATGAGTCATCGATAGCAAGGCAACTGTACCTATGCGTAGTTGCGTACATACGTAGGTACGGTATCTGTGCACAAGTTAATTTACCGTATCAATGTCCGAGTAGACGATGAACGAGCTCGTCTATCTGAGAAACCAATAATATAGTTTCCTGCTAATCCGCATAACAGGGTCAAATCTAACAGGGTTATTTTGTAACTTAAATTTACACACAGACATAACTGGCAAGTAAAATTAATATTCGTTAGTAATAAATAGAGGGTTTTGTTTGTCTATATGTTGATAAGATCAAACACCTTTTACACGAGTTTAATCAACACCTATTATTAGGAACCACGTAAAGTTGTTAAACTTGGGGCATTGCAATGCATTCTGTAATTATGTAGGTGAGAAGTTGTGAGTATGAAAGCGTTGAGTCACGCAGTACTGCCATCGTTACTGAACCGACGCGTGTGAAATGGATGCACCGAGAGAGAAACACTATCGGGCCTCATTTACCTAGGTACTATGCCGACACCACTAATCAAAACACCAATTAATGAAAAATGTATGTAGCATTTTTAAAATATTATTTAACACAGTCATAAGATGCTCAAAAAAGTGTTACATAGATCGATAATCGAAATGTATATACCTATGCATTGGTATTTTTTCTTAAATAAAAAGATGCCTTACTATGAAATTTGTACTCCATTTATAAGGCAGCTCAGTTCAAATCGAGCACACAAAAAGGTAGGTACCTAATGTTATATGTTGTTAAGGTTAGTAAAAACATACTAAATACTACACTAGGTACCTTTTTAACCGACTTCAAAAAAGGAGGAGGTTCTCAATTCGTCGGTATCTTTTGTTTTTTTTTATTTTTTTTTATTTTTATGTATGTTCATCGATCATTCGTTACTGCGTCGACCGATTTTGATAATTATTGAAAGGTAATACTTTCAGAATGGTCCCATAGAAATTTGGTTGAATTCTGTTAATGTGATCTATAAGAAAATCATCAAACATTGCATGAACCCGTACCACGCCAACTGATTTTAGTATCTATCTTACCTAATATATTTGCCAAATGTGGACCAATTTTGATGATTCTTTTTTTAATGAATAGCTTATACTTCAAAGATACTATAATCATTAGTGTTGGTGATTTTTGGGGAAAAAATCACCCCTAAGGGTGGAAAAATAGGAAATGAAATCGGTGTTCAGCAGTTAAATTATGTTTGCACTCGTAAGATTTGATTTGATTAGGATTATTCACTAAAATAGATGAAATAAGTTAATTTTATTAAAAAAATAAAAACCGACTTCAAAAAACTAAAACGCTAAAAATAATCTTAACACTTACTTACCTAATCAGTTACTTTTGGAGTCGGTGCAAACGAAAACATAGAATCTCTCATCGACTGGCACCGACTCCAAAAGTAACTGATTAGGTACGTAAGTGTTAAGATTATTTTTAGCGTTTTAATTTTTTGAAGTCGGTTTTTATTTTTATTTTACTTCAAAAAAGGAGGAGGTTCTCAATTTGTCGGAATCTTTTATTTTTACTTTTTATTTATTCAGCGATCATTCGTTACCACGTTGACCGATTTCGATGATATTTTTTTTGTTCGAAAGGAAATTCGGAATTGTCTCATATAATTTGGTCAAGTTCTGATGATAGGATAAGAAAATCATCAAACATTGCATGAACTCCTTACCACGTCAACTGATTTTTGCATCTATATTACCCAATATCTTCGACAAATGTAAACCGATTTTAATGATTCTTTTTTATTAAATAGCTTCTTCAAACATATTATATTTCAAATTTGCAGAAAAAAAATTACCTCTAAGAGTGTAGAAATAGGAGATGAAATCAGTGATCAGCAGTCAACTTTTGTTTGCACTCTAGAAATTCGTTTTGATGAGGATTTATCACGAAAAGAAAAAGAAATAAGTACATTTTATTAAAGAAAACCGACTTCAAAAAACTGTAAAGCTATAAAAAATATAAACACATAAGAACCTAGCTGGCACCGACTCCAAAAGAGGGTACTTACGTGTTATTATATTTTTTTCCTTTTAAGTTTTTAGCAGTCGGTTTCAATTTGTTTTATCTTGAAAAACATTTTGGGTACTGTTTTACAATTTTAGTCTATAGGAGCACACGACAAAAATACGAATTTACAAAACTTCAACTTTCCTAGTAAGTCTACCAAATGATTGACTTCGTTCTGTTGAACTGATTTAAGTACAAATACTAGTAGACTCTGATGTGGAGTGAGAGCATAGACGTTGGATACATAGTTGATATGTAATAGTACCAATATCAAAATTACAATTGCAATGGACTACCCAGAAATATCGGACCACTACTCGAGTGAGTACTTAGCCTGCTCTAGTGGCTGATAAAGCATGAGCCGACGATTACTTTGATAAATATTTCCTGTCAAGATTTCTCCCGGCCTATTCAAATGTCTACTAGTTTAGAGACAATTGAAATAAAACGATTCAAAAGGCAGTATCGGCACAATGAACGCGTTCGATGGGTGACATACATATTTATACCACATTTCTTATTTCTTCGTAAGAAGCATGCCATGTCTACATATGGTATGCTTACTTGTGCAGTTTTGCTAAGTGTAACGACCCTAAGCGCCTTGCGTCGGCGATTCTAATAATATCTCCCAGGGATGTTCCACCCAACAATGAAAAGACGCACGCGTCACAGCAATATGTTTTTATAAATAAACAGGAGCACCTAATGATGAAGTATTTTCTTCTTATAAGAAGAAGTAGTCTCTTCTTTTCAGAAGTTCATGTTCAACAACTAAGTCAACTGAAACACTGAAAAAGAAGAAGTTTAAAACCACATATTTTAACATTAAATTTACGACATTTTGTCAAAGAGTATTTGTTGTTTGTAATTATTTTCTTTAAAAAAAGGTTACTTGCAACTTGAGGTATGCCAATTAACCCTGTATTATTATGAATATCGTATAAATAATAACGTCATGAGCTATTACTAACTATTTACACAATGTTCTCGTAATTAAACTAGTTTAAATAATGAGTAACCGATTTTACACAAGCAGTCAATTTAAAATATTAATATTATGTTTTTAAAGATTAATAATTGGTTGTATTTTACATATAAAGTGCTCACACGGCAGCAAAGCATCACAGCATTGTTATGTTTGCTTTTTAATGTAACAAACCATATCTTTTTGAACAGCAACCCAAGTGGGCGAGTTGAGAGACGTCTCTGTCAGCTGGCAACTGCATTCACGCAGCAGTTGCAACATCGAAATGTGGCGCATTACACACAAACTGCATTTAGGCATTTCATATGGTAGCACGTGGAAAACATCGTACTTCATTGGCAACTATGAATCACGCCTAACCGCGACCGTGTTATCATTAAAATATGTAAAGAATATTTTTGAGTCACGCCAGAACACACTCATTTTAAAAGAACATCAACGCGTTAGGGTACGCGTTGCAATTCTGGAATTTTCCGAATTTTTCCTGGGATTTTCCAATTGAAATATATTTTTAAAATGACAAATGCTTTTTCTCTATTTTTCCGCTGAACACACAAGACAAGTCCCAATTGCTCACTGATCGTTGTAGAGGTGCGGGCAACGCCATCCGGCGAGTGTTTACCAGAGCACGGACATTGTAACGTAAATAATCACACCGATTCAACATCGACAAGGAATTTGTTTGTTTTGAGTGAAAGCACGAATAAACAATCGCATGTAATGAGAATGCGTCCATTCAGAAACGATTGCAATTACTTTTAAATTTTGGCATTGGTAGCAATGATTCAAGTTCACACCAAGGATACCAAGAAGAGTTGTTCAGTACAATTATTTATTTTTGTTACTTACATGTAGTTCATTGTCGGTAGTAATATTAGGTTTTGCTTTAACTTTTCTTTTTAAACTTAATCTGTTTTTTAATTTGTTAAAAAACATAATTGTATACGTTGAAAACTTCATATTCAGCAAAACAACACTACACTAAAGGTTACATTATGTTTCGTGCATAAAATGGCGAATCACTAGCAAGAGGAAACTGTATAAATCAAAGCAACCTTCACGGCCGACGTCTACTCGACCAAGTAAAATTTTACATTAACGACTATTGTTAGAGTTTGCACAGTGTAGGTAGAGTCATATCGCAAAACATACGCTGACTAATTAAGCCACGTAAATGGGTAACGCAATGTTTGATGGTAAAATGTACAAGGAAAAGTTTTTAATAAGATATTTTGTTATTTTACATTCGACTTTACTTACTTACATAAATTCCATACAAAATTTTGATATTCCAGAAAAACTAAGTTGTTCTGTTATGATTCTGATATGACAAGGCAGCTGAACATTAAAACTATTTTCACATTAATCTATTTATTAAAGCTTCTGGGTTCAGGCACTATACAGAATGTCCCAAGGAGTTTACCAGCAGGCGTCAGGTACCTATCGATTGGAACCCCATGTATGTTCAGCGAAAATTAACGATTCTCGAGATATTTAGTTTAGAATGGATTTTGACCTGATTACGAATTGATCCAGAAAAACAAGTGTGATGACAACGGTTAGTGCTAGAGTTCTATTTTATTTTACTGAATTAATTATTGTACCTTTCTGAGTAAACGCAACATTTTGCGAGCATAAAACACTGCGAAAAAATAAATATTATCCTATTATTTTGTTAATTTCGATAATTTTTCTGTAACTTAGTCTAGCTCTAGTTAAAAATAATGTACATCAATATTTTATTTTATGTATCTTAAAAACTTTCTTACTTAATAGACTAACAGCTCTGTAAGTTTCAAAGATTTGTTTCTTCATATCAAAATATCGAGTGAAATGGAAGGAGGCATAAGTTTCCTCGAATCAGTTTCTTAAATAAATTTTATTCAGACATATTAAAACAACAAAAATAAGTTTAATAAAGCATTTATTTTCTAACTTATTTTCTACGTTATGTGTTAAAAATGAACACATAACGTAGAAATGGTCCAATCGATAGGTATTAGTGTCCTCTAACACCTGGCGGCCGCTGGTACACCCTTCTTGGGTAATCCTGTATAATCATACCTTTGACGCTTCTATGTTACAGTTTTGCTCCGACAAATTAATATTTTAAGAAGTTAACAGTCAACCTTTACAGCTTATTTTTTTAAATAAAAATTGTACTCTACTCACTCTATGAGCTCTAGGCAAAAATATTCCTCAAAAAATGTTTGGCTTTTCATGAAAAAAAATATTATTTACGACCTGCTATGCTATCCCCTACCTTTTTTTTTGTTTTTTGTCTATTTCGCCAACTGTTTACTTAATCAATTAATTTAATATGCTACAATCAACTACTTACCAAGCATCACTGACCATTAAATTAGTTCCATAATTATGTCTAGAGTATCCGTGAAACCTTGACATTAAGATTAGCCTTGGGTTTTTATCTCAGCTGGCGCAGATTTTAATTCACGACTAGGGAGGTATGCAGCTTAACAATTATTGAAACAAAAGCGGCTTCGTCTTAATTCCTAAGTAGAACAAAAAGCAGAATTGTCGACAGCTCTGCATCGTTGCGGTTCGTTCTTAGCTGATAAAAAATACCGCCTCAGGCGCTCTCAGTATAATTGCAATCCTTTTGCCGTCCGGCGGCGCCATCGCTCGAGACGCGGGGTGTCGCCGAGCTACCGCGCTGACTATGCCGCCTGACTCACTAGTATCGTTGTCGCGCTGAATCAACTTATCATTATTATGAATCTTCTAACAGTAATTGATACGCCTCATTTGCATAAAGCAGTTGCTCCTTGCAAACAATGGCTCCTTCGTCGTATTAGGGATTGCAGTCCGGACTATCCGTAATCCGAAATATCCGGATTTCATCGTATTTTTAGTCTAATTTTAAATCCAGATTTAAAAATCGAATCCGAATTTTCTGAACATTTTCATCGACTGACGCTCCTGCAAACAGATGAACTCATTTTACGTGTGTACGCAGCGCATCGTATAACTTGCTAAGTTGCTACTAAGCTTGGCGTTCGTGGACTATGAGAAGTGAGACCTGGGCAGTGCTATAGTCTATCCAGCGGTGCCGAATTGACTATTGGTACATCGAGCTGCTGAAGTGTTTACTCAGAAACGCTATGCACCATGTCGGTCCGAGACAGTCAGAGTACAGAAGCAGAGCACGAAGGCGAGTCCTCTGCAGCGAGGCGTAAAGCAGAGAAATATTAAATCTCCGAAACTGATCACCGCTGCATTAAAAGACGCTTTTTCAAGCTCCTGGATTTGGCATTAATATTAACGCCGAGTACATCACTCTACTTCGGTTTACCGACGATATTGTGGCAAAATCACTTGAAGACCTCGGAACAATGCTCAATGGTCTTAGTTGAGTTTCCCAATAAGTAGGCCTTCGGATGAACATGGACAAAACAAAGGTCATGTCGAATACCCGTGTTGCGACCTATCCAGTACCAGTTGGAAGCTCTTCTCTCGAAATTGTTGACCAATATGTCTACCTGCGATAAGTGATCCAGTTGGGTAGGTCCAATTTAGAGAAAGAGGTCATCTTCGAATCTAGCTCGGCTGGGCTCGCCTAAAATACCTAAGTCCCGAAGAGAAAAGTCTACAACCAGCAGGGTCGTCTTAACATATTCCAGGGCCTTGAGGCATACAAGAATTTGGGGGCCTTATTGCGTAAAAATGAAATACTGTTGGTAATGAATTCATGACTTCCAAAAAATAATTTCATTTCTCTGTTAAAAGTATAGTTTTAAATGTTACCTTCTTTTTTTCTAGGCTTTAGACCCTCTTTTTTTTCTTTTCAGTTAACTGTATTTCTTAGTTAACCAACGTGGTTTAGTGCTTTGGGGCCCCCGTGGGGCCGGGGGCCCTGGGCACAGGCCCCGTGTGCCATTATAGTAAAGCAACTGACAACCAGTGTGTGTTACGTGATGACATATGGAACTGAAACGTCGCCTCTTACTATGGGCCTCATAAGAAAGCTCAAGGTGGCACAGCGTGCTATGGAAAGGGCTGTGCTCGGTGTTCCTTTGCAAAATCGAATCAGAAATGAGGAGATTTATAAACGAAAAAAAGTCGCTGTCATAGCCCAACGGATTAGCAAGCTGTAGTGGCAGTGGGCGGGGCATATAGCTCGTAGAGCTGACGGCCGATGGGGCAGAAAGGTTTTAGAATGGAATCCACGTACCGGCAAGCGGAACGTAGGACTGATAAAGGTTGCAGGAAGCAGCTGCCAATCTGGAAGTCATTGGTACTCCCGGCTTATGTTTAGCAGTGGACGTCCATGACTAAAATAATGTGAAGTTGCGTCGCGCACGTTTGTTGTCAGCATTGTATAGCGGAGCGAGTTGGGGCGCGAGGGGTAAGCTGTGATGAACGATGCAACAACAACACAACTTGCAGCGCCAGTTACCAGTGGCCAGTTCCCAGCTCAACCTTGCACCTGCTAGGCGGCGCGAGTGATATATATCCACAGACGTCACGTGAAACACCATGCAATTCAAAGCATACTTGAAAAAATCAGGGGATACGTCGAAAGCGAAAACTTGACTTTACAAAGCATGAGTTTTGTTTGAATTGATAAGTCCTTAATGTTAAGGATCTATTAATTTATAACAGGTAGGAACTTACATAATGATTTGCAAAAAAAACTGAAAATCCGGATTTGTTACGAAATCCAGATTGCAATTATGGCTCGGATTTGCAATCTCTAGTAGTATTATAGTTGTTGAACGAAGTTAAAGACATAGTAGGTAGCTAGAGCGGAGCAATTAGAGAATAATAAAGTTATGTTGTATGTACTCGTACATTGTCTATTTGATTTTCACTGCCAATTGTACCGGATATAAACAATCAAATAATAAAATGTTTTAGAATAATGAATGAATTTTTCGAATCGTGCAAAGGGGTGCCAAATTTAAAATATAAGATCTAGGGAACATTATAAAGAAGCATCTTAATCGTTATTATTTTTAATAATCATATTTTACGAAAAAAAAAATACTTTAAAATATCCGAAAATAAAGTCAATAACGAGACTACGAAGGCCACGCGGTCATTTATCAGAGGCGTAGGTACGGCCAACAAGGACCTTACCCAGTGCACATACGGTGCAATTTTCCATGAATGAGTTAAATTATCCACGCGTACGATTAACAGCGGATTTTTAACAGCGGATAGGAATTTACAGTTTACAGAATTTACAGTTAAATGTGAAAAAAAAGATTTGTTATTTGCATAGTTCCATTAAGTTACTGATTCTGATCCACTCCTGAAGATTTGGCACCCCTTTGCAATGTAACCCTGTATTTTGTAAAACTCTATAAAAATCTATGTATCTTTGATGTGTGTGTATTTACCAAAAATAACTAACTAGCTAGCTTAGATATGTTTAATAAAAAGTGTGATACTGCTCAAAAAGTATTTTAAAAAAACAAGACAAGTACGAGTCGGACTCGCCTCGGACACACGAGGGTTCCGTACAAATTTGTAGGTACAAACGACGGCTTGTCAACCTACCACTAAACGTCAAATTTAATAATTTTTATATTTAAGTTGATTGAATGAAAGGTAAATTGCGCAAACTATTTAGTTTAGAAAAAAATGATATTAGAAACCGCAATATCATTTTGAAGACCTATCCATAGATACCCCACACCCCCAAAATTTATAGTATTTTTTTCTATTTTGTGTGAAAATCTTAATGCGGTTCACAGAATACGTCTACTATTAGAGCGGATCCTCTAAAAAAACGGTATAATAACTTATTAAAAAATATTGATACGAAAAACGCGCGAAAGGACAATTACGACGCATGAAGAAGTACGCTCCGATGACAGCTGACCGCTAGTGCCGGGAACCACAAACGACCAAGTCTCAACAGTATAGTTTATTTGGTTTCGGAAAAAAGTGCCTGTGACATACGGACGGACAGACAGACATGACGAATCCATAAGGGTTCCGTTTTTTGCCATTGGCTACGGAACCCTAAAAACTGTTACGTCATGGCCATTAAATTATTTATTAAATTACCAAATGCCGTTAAACTTGCCTATGAAACTTTTTAATATGCTCGGTGTAAGCTTGTATGTGATAAATGTTTCTATAGTGTTCATTAATTTATTGCTTATAAATTTTGAATATTTATTGTTACGCTAATTAATAATTTGATATAATTTGAAACTGTGCTCTTGTTTTTTTTCTATTTAATTTATTAATTAAATTTAATCAGAATATTGTAATAATAATTTGATTTTATGCAATTAATGTAATTTAATTGTGAAAATTTTCATGCCACCTTAAATATAGCGAGACATGACGGAATATTATGTGAAAAAAACATCATAATGTTTTAAACAAATAAATAAATTTGAATTTAAAACTATACTTACTCTTAAGTAACAAGTTACTTTTGCAAATGTTATGAAATAAGTTTCCAATGTTTTCGTTGCTGGTCCGAGCAAAGATGGTAGAGCGATAATTTGGGTCGCCGCGCCGGTTCATTTAACTTTACTTTCTCTATACGATTCGCGCATATGGTCATGTTTTTCTTATAATTCCCAGACATTGTTAACGCAATCAACACGTTTATAATATAATATCGCTCAAACCATACTTCTTTTCATTATTTTCTATTGGCTTGTGTGGAAAGTGTGTCTACAGTTCAAAGATGAAGCGATTGGAAGCATAATTAATGATCTTGTTTTTCGTTAATATCACGAGAGTTTCTAAAATAATAGTCATTATGATCATTACTTATTACAAACGTGAATTTTACTGATAGTTTCATGGATTTGACGACATTTGTACGATGCAATAAAAAACTTTACCCATGAAAGTAGGGCATGCACTTGAACCCGTACGCTCCAAAGGAATTACGCCTATATTAATCTTCTGATGAGCAAAAGAGAAGTGGGCGTTTATCCTAACTCCTAAGCGTGGGCAAAACCGGAGTTGGGGCAAATGGTTTCATATTTAGAGTTCATTGAAACTCTACATATCCGTCCTCTGTAAAAGTAATACGCACGCACGTAATAAAGTGAAAAGAGTTTAAACGTACTATGTAAATTTAAAATACTTTTGCTTAAATAACTCGTAACCAAATAACATACTATAACATCATTAAATATGACAAGGAGGACAAAAACATGCTTATTATTTAACGTCTTAAAATATCATTGTTGAAAATGAAAAAAAGATTCTGTGCCTCATTGTTAGATTTGAGAAATTAAATAGGATATCTGAAAACTTGAAATTGAAATAACCGTCGAAAGTAGAAAACAATAGCAAATGAAAAGTATGAGAATGAGCTCAATTTACGTATTGTGCGTAGATAATAAGTAGAACATCCGTGTACCGTGTCTCTCTCTCTCAGAAGGAAAATTACACGGGCTGTAAGAAATCAATACCACTTTTTATGGCTGTGTACTCGTATTCGAGTATAAAGTGGAAACCTGCGTAACGACATGTACAAGTTACATTATTAAAAATACAATTTCTCTGGTGCGAATAAAGTATTTAAATTGAAAGGAACAAATTTTATGGATAAAAAAATATATAAATAAATATTGGACAACATCACATACATCGCTCTGATCCTATGATAAGTAGCTTAAGCACTTCTGTTACAGAAATCAGAAACAAATCAATAATAAATCAATTGTTATAATCCAGTTGACATGTCAAAAATAGATGAGGATAGCTATAAAGTATTCAGAAGTTAATGGAACTTTAACAGGTTGCTTAAATTACATTATGAAAATTATCCTAAGTTTTAGACCTCGAGGACCCTTTGCTGACTTGTGTTTGTGACATTTAGTGTTCCACATTGCATAAAAAAGCTAGAAAGCATTAAATTTCCAAAAATTTTTTTTTTTGCGAACTAGATTTTCAGGCCTAATATTATGAGCCGATTTGTTGTTAAGGTCTGCTGACCGAAAGCCTTATGTAATGATAATTCCACATTTTCGTGGCTGGTCACCACCCTACTCTAAACTCCTATTAATACAAACTTAAACCTCAATAAAAGTGGATCAGAAAATTTAAAATAGTAATGCAATAATAGTAAGTATGTAGTACAGTAATTGTTTATTTAATAATTGATTGCAGGCTGATTATATAAAAATAAAGGGCAGATAAAAAGTACTTTGCTACATAACTGGCAACATATATGACTTTACGTGAAACAAAGCAGATTAATTGATTGATTATTGATACTATTGGTATTGGTTAAGGGGTAGAGTCGCGAATGAAATGATATTTTTAACGTATCGTCCAGTCTCCTGACTCCTTCGACATTTAAGTTATACCAAACTTAATAATAAACTACCAATATACATAACATAATACACACGGTACACTGCACATTCAGGGTCGTATTCTGCATTATTCATTTCATAATACCGACTACAGCGCGATGCGTCGCACTATGAACAAGTTTAGCACCCTGCGCTTACCAGTTCTTTCAACAATTATTAACAAGAATATAAAATGCGGTTATCATATACACGTTTGAAAAGATTTAGGAATTTAACAATTAATCAAAATTATTGCAATCTCCTACAAAATTTTTTTTTATGTTATTGCAATCTCCCTTCTCCCTCTCTCTCCCAAGGAGATTGCAATTTTGACACGTTCATAAAAACCGTGAATTTATGATGAATTAGCTTTTGCAACTTGAGATTATTGCAACGCTTTATTTTCAAAGTATGACTGAGAAAATTTTAATAATCAGAGTATTAGAAAATAATTATCTCTTCGAGTATGATTTATGTATATGTCGTGGCTAGATCGTAAAATTGATAATTTCATGATGTGACCGATCATTTCATAAAATGGTGGTATTTCATTATATAGAACAGAACACGCTGCCAACATCATGATGTGGTCTGACCAGATCAATGAATACTCAAGTGTTTGACGATATAAACAGCTAAACGCACGAATACTTCATGAAATGGTCAAACATTAGCGATCATATCGTAAAATCGTTACATTACCCACCGGTAGAGGCGCTAATGTTGCTTTGTTTTTGTGATGAGTAATGGCGGCAGACAAATATTTTATTCTAAAAGTGAATAATAATGTGTAAATTGAAATTGAAAGTGCAGTGAAATATCGTTACGATACCAAGTCAGGAGATTTTTATGAAAGTCACTCAAAAAACGAGCGCAACGTCAAAAAATCAAGGAGATCGGAACGTAATTTGAGAGGTTAGTTAGGTTATTTAGCTATTCAAGTGTTTTTATTTATTAGTTTTGTTTATAAATAATAACTATTTAAAATGTTTAATTTATCTATCGACCAAGATTACAATTATTAAACAAATTCACGTAACTTGTAAACATATTTTTATTTTAATGATATGGCCAAACGTGGATTGACATTTCATCGAATGTTGACGTTTAAACGATATGGTCAGTTTTAGTAGGCCATATCATGAAATACCACCATTTTATGAAATGATCGGTCACATCATGAATTTGTCAATTTTACGATCTGGCTACGACATATATATGTTTTGGGCTTTGGTTTTGGGTTAGGGCTCTTGGGTTATTGTCGCCTTAGAGTATGTGTAGAAAAAGTATGAATAACATGGCAATTAAGGTCTCATTAGATGAGTGCGGCCATGAATATTTAATTGAGGTTAATTTCATTGTCACTTAAATTAACACGTAGTTGCAAGTACTGCACAAAAATATGTAATTTAGCAAGCGATATACAAAATATACTTTATACTCGGATTAGTTATGATTGGTCACCAGCACCACAAATAGACTAACATAAATAGAAAACGAAACTAATCTGTAAAAACATAAAGTTAAATAAGGCATCGAACTAGTCAACATGCTCTGCTATATTTTAGTGAGGGAGAAGTTATTTTAAAACTTACATCTTTATTGGGGTTTTACACGTGCTTCCAAGTTCATACGCGTTGATACAAATACATGTTTAATTAATTATTTAATTAATTTATTAACGCGGAACTGTATCTGTATAAACACAGAAAAAAGGATTCGTTGAATCAAGTAAATCAATTTTCTTATGATGTTTGATAAATCCAATAAAATATTAATTTGGCGTAACAAAATGGAATTTAAGTTTAAACAAAGCAAGTCTTGGCCGAAGACTGCTTTTTTCTCAAAATGTATTCTAACAACAAGAGAAAAACAGTTTATTTAAGAATTTGTTTTACTTAAATTTAAAATCTATAACTATGCTAACTTTAAGACTTTAATTTCTTTGTATAAATTAAATTTGCTTCTTTTAAAAAACAATATACTTAAGCTAAGATTTACGATTATTTTGGCTGATACTATTTTTTTCTGTATTCATTAAAATATTTTCTTAAAACAAGCTAAGGTAACAGCTTGAACAAATTTTCAAATAAATATTTTCTTAGACCAACACAAATATTTTTGCTTTTTAAGTGAGTAAGTTTTAGTAAAAGATTACTTAATTTAAACAATGTTATCTTCTACGAAGAAAATTATATCTTGTTTTACCACAATAAAAAACGAAATCACGAGAGAGTCACCTTTTGTCAGTCTGTTTTTAGTTTTTATCGTGCTTGTGTTAACTGGAAATAATAAAATTACATATTAAATGGATAACATTCAGGATCATTTTAAATAGTTATGTATTCCTCCTGATATTACAAATGCATTTATCGGTAAGTAGTGTATTTAATAACCTACGTAGTAATACAATTTAATCTTTTTGCTCAATTTTTGTAGGTGGTAATCGCTCTTATTAAATTGAGTTTTATTCTGTATTGAGTCTAATTCGTTTTTGTGAAACTTTTACAGACAAAGGAATAACAATCGAACTATTACCTAAACCCTCTCCAGGATATTACAAAGGGCTTTGCCCACATTTACCTAGCGACAAGACTACAACTGCTAGAAAAAGTCACCAATCTTATTACTGCACATGTAAGTACCTAATACTAGAATGTAATCAGGTGATACTTAGGTACATATTGTATTAAAATACCATTTTTGTTGACAGGCTCTAACAGAATCAGTTCAACAAAAACTAATGAGAAATTAATTAAACTCCAGTCTGGTTGGTGTCATAAATCTTGACGAAATATCCATCTCTCAACTCATTCCAGCAACAAGTGATACAAAAAGTTTTCCAAATTTTGACTTAGACTTCGTTGCAAACTTCACCAAGTAAGTGGTAAGTAATAGTACCTATTCTAAAATTTTATAAAAATAACGGGCATCTTAACACTAATAATACAATTAACCAGTTACATTTTCTTGCAATTAATACACTATGCTTAATAGATAAGCATTATTAATAGAAAATGTAAAATGTGTGAATAGAAAATTCATTTACTAATATGCTTATGTTTTTACAGTTAATGATGATGTCAATCATCTGGTCAAAACAAAATTCAGAAACATGGGAGGAAGTATACTTCAGTATGTTTTAAAGTGAATTTACTTTCATGTAAAACTTGATTTTTTATATTATGTACATGAAGTGTTTTTTATACAGGGTTACTTTTAGACTCCTCGCGAAAACATAACACTGTAATACCTACTTGACCCAAATGTATGAAACAGTCGATTTTGCCATAGTCAAAGTTGCTTATTTTGATGTTAAAACACAGCACCTATAATAGATTAAAACTGATTTTATAACCTTACTTTGCATTTTTATTTCAGAATTAAAGGATGTTTCAATTTATCCAAACAACTACTGTTTTGGTGGGCACTGGTTGTTCTTCCAGACTAACTAGACCGCAAAACTCAAAATGTTCTTTCGTTTTAGCTAATTACAGCTTGATTATCCATAAAAAAATAATGGGAATAAAATTCGCGCAAGTATTGAAACCGTAATACCTATATATATTTTCGGTTAACATTTTAAACAAATTTATATACTTAATACAATGGATAATTAAGCTGCAACTGGTCAAGACCAAAGAAAATTTTAATTTCGCAGTCTAGTCCAAAAGAACAACCTGTGCACAGCAGAACAAAACCTAATCTTAAATCTATATCATAGATATTTTAATTTAAGAATAAAAGAGATAATTAAACTTTTAATTCAATACCACATTTCTTTAAGACAGCAAATTAAGCTTTTGTTGTTATACAATTTTATCTCAAAACAAGATTTTTATATCTTAGTAATAGTCATTTTCGTCTTGAGATTTAGAAAATATTTCTTTAATTTAAAAGTGGGCGATTCCTTGATTTCATTAATCTAAATAGTCAAATCAAGACTACAAATATACTTGGCTTAATCAAATATAATTTCTTAAGACTATTTGTTTTTTTCTTGGTTTAAAAACTGATATCTTTATTTAAGAAAATATAGTTGAGAGAATCTGTTTCTTTAAGCAAGAACATATTTTCTCACGTCTATAGGGAGGAAACGGTTTTCTTAGATTAAATAAAATTACTTTGGTTAAAATAAATATTTCTTGGTTGAAGAAATCTGTTTTTTCTGTGTACTATCGGTGGTTTGTGATAAAGGGCGGAATAGCGCAGATAAGTTATCCCTTTATAACAAAGTCATTTTAGGTTGGGTATTCATTGTAGTTTAAATATTATAGGATTAAGTTCAACAAACCTAAATAACGGTTTTTATTTTAATTGAGAAAAGACACCAATAGCTTATGTTATATGATCAAAGGACGTATTGAAGTGAAAAACATAATTTAATCGACATACTATACATACAGCTACAATACTAAGTTATGTAAAAGTGTATGTTATTTTACGAGTAAAAAAATTGTCGATAAATGCGCGATTAGTAGAAAAGGTTTGAGCGAGATTTTTGCAAAAATGTGGCAAAATGTGTAAATGAGCACTAACTGGAAGTAGATATTTATTACAATACTTATCAACATAACTAGTACAAAGTATGTCGGAATTCCCACGTCAGTTTTAGTTACGCAAATGCAGATTTTGTATGCAACATAATGCAATACGAAGAGGAGCTACGTGTGATACATATAATCAGCAAATGGGGCAACTAACAAAGGCTTTTAACGTGTGGTGAATGTCACTTTCTTATGATTATAGAATGTCATCAACCTAGCAAACTGGGATAAGGAAATGTTTACTCGGTATGTTCTGCATGACTGCAGCGATTTTAAGGTGCATGAAACTATTTTATTTCAGCAGTCGCTTGATTTGAATGCCAGCACTGTAGTGACAGCACGCTATCTGTAGGCGCCATGCAGAGTTATAGTCTTGTTGATAGCTGCAAAGCTAAATCAATAAACAGGCTGTCGCCAATCGCTAAATGACTGAACTCGTTCACTAACCTCATAACTATTATATAAAATGTCTATTTATATCGAGTTTTAATCACCTCGGCTTTTCTGCGCAACGATAAGTTCCTCCAGATGTCGCGGGGACTGGTCCATCCAACTTTAGTTTTATCAATTCCACTGTCGCCGACGCTACTAGCACATCTAGTTATTTTCGTCTGGTGTGCAACGCCGTTAGCTAAAGCTCGATTTGCCATTCTGTGCACATCCAAGTAAACGACAATATAAAAAACATACAGCGTCGCTTATACTCGAAAACTTTGCAGGTTCTTCACACAATTGCACTGAGATACATGTGGAGTTGTTAATTGTCACTTCTCACAAGAGTTGTTCACATGCCTATCGCGCCGCGTCTTAACGGCCTTTTACTTTTGTTGATGCACTATCGAGTTAACACAATAACCACAGTGAATTCACTGATACTGAGACAGAAATTAACTTAAACGCGATTTTTTTATTGGAATAATGACATTATTACCTAGTACCTTTTAACAAAGTACTGTAATATTTTAAAACAAGTAAGCTGTTGTAATATGAAGCACTATTCACATCTGTGTCAGTTTGAGGTTAAGTTACTGGCGAAGGCGATACCGGCTGCCGGCTGGCGCTGGCGGGGCAAACAAGCGCGTCGTTCAACTGGCACACGGGGCGAAAATTTTACCGATACGGAATACTTACATATTTTTATCGATAAATCTTCTAACACTATCACACATGATATCAATAATATATTATTATATATTATTGTCAACGAAAAGATTTTTTTTATTTGAGTTAGAATACAAAACATGTAAGAGCATTTATAAGAAAATTCTAATTAAGAAGCAAAAAAGCAAAAAAAATTGAACAGAATTTGAGGTACCTGTGCGTGCTGCAAAGCTGACTCGTAGTCGCAGTTAGCTGATTTTTTAATAAACTGTCAACTTTTAAAATTACATCACTGCCGATAATATGATTAATCAAACAAAAAAATTACTAACTAGCCCTAAATAACAAATAAAGTACTCAACAAAGTTCACTACGTGTGGAAGGAACCGCGTTAACTCAGGTACGGCTTGACTTAATTATGGCTATAACTACGTATACTGCAAAAGGATCCAGCCCGTCACACTTATGCCCACCAGACACAAAAGCAAGGGCCAATCGTTTGAAGGAACATAAACTTAAGATCAATAAAAACGATTTGAGCCTTATCAACAGGCACAAAAGTCGAGAATAAGCCATGCTCCTAGTGTGGTTAGCTTTTTGTGCATCGCGCGGAACAATGCAAGATGAGAACGTGCCCCAACTGCTTTGTCGGTTTGTGAAAAATTTCAAACCAAATCATTTTAATGAAGAAATGGTTTTGCACACACATCAAATTATTATGAGACATTGCAAATCACAGCTCAGCGATAAATACCGATAGCTCATTTAACAACAGTTAAAATACACATCGTTATCTATGCAGCTGTCTTGACGCGCCCAAGCCGATAGCAGGACTGATAACGAGAATTCCTAGAAAATGAATGTCTGTAAACAGAATGATAAAGGATTCTTCACAAAAATAATCTTTCTTCAATAATGGGCGATTCGATCTCTGAGTTGGTACATGTTTATTTTTTGATGAATTTAACAGATGTAATTCAGTGTGCAATCATAGCCTTATACAACATTTTAACTAGTACTAGGTACACAAATAATCTAAAGATTAGATAGAAGAGTATTTTAAACACAAGAATTATTAGAAAATTTGTAACAAAAGAAGGCCGGAATTATGGTGTGGTGAGAGTCCACCCAGCCAAATGTATTAAAGCCTTTGACACAATAAACCAATAACAGGCTACAGGACGGCTCAACTTAATCACGTTCCGAGAATTTTCAGGTCATGGTGCGACCGTGAAACAGTTAATGTCTGTTTAGTAAATTCGACACATGCGAGCAGAATGCCCGCCGATGCATAAGGTTATTTTTAACCCTGCAGTCATGGGGTCACTCACCCGCCCAACCCCTCCCTTACCCCGAACCAGTCCTATCACATGAGGAACTGCGTGGGAATATGGTGGGATGCCAGCCATACCCTACAAAGTAGAGAATAAGACAAAACAGCAACAAGAAACCAAATATACACAGATGCTGGTCACGACCACGTCTCGTGAATAAGTCGTGATCGTGATCCATTTGTGATTAGGAGAAACCAAATAGACAAATCTGTATGACTGTAGCAATACGCAAAAAAACAAACGAAATAAAGTTATCTACTATAGTGTTAAAAAGGAGAGAAAATACAAATTAAGCGTATCATTAAATCATCATTCATTCATAAATATTTAGATGTATAATGTTACACATTGTATTCGTTTTTAGATCAATAAAAGAGTATACATATTGAATTGTAAATTATTACAGCTTAGCCTATTATCTGTTCTATAGCTAAGATAGGAATATAAGAGTCTTACCTACCTTAACTACTACAGCTGTGATGTAACATAACACCTGACACGGTTATGGCATCAATGTTCGTCAATGTAAACAAAACCATACACAGTCGTCTACTAGCGCAATTCAATCATCAAACATCATGTTACATGTACATGAATACGATAGAAATATCTTCAGTAAACTCTGATTAAATGATGAATAGATTTGATGGTGATGTAACAATTTGTTAAAAAAAAGTCTATGACCACGGGCAGTGACAACACAACATATAAAAACATTGCACTTGTATGTACAAGAAACAAAGGGTTGACCGGTTTAAAATAACGATTGTTACCTATAATATACCCTATTTCGGGGTGCGCTAACTACGATTAGGGGAAAATTTTGAGGGTGAGCAAGATGTGCCGCAAGGGGACTCACCGTAGCTGTGTCGGTAAGGGTGACGGTAGCTGAGGTGGGCCCTCCATTCGTCCCAGTGGTGTTCAGAATCGTACCGGTCGACACCTGATTGTTTGCACTTTGTTCGATTATCCTTTGGCGTAATGCCAATCTTTCTAGACTAGCCAAGCGGTGTGAGCCGCCCGTGCCTTCACGGTCGCGCTCTCGGAGACCTGTTGTTGTACTTCCTGCACTGAAAGAACCACTATACTTGGGAAGTGTTGGCGGAGGCACAGGTCTGGCTGAGCCGCCACGACCCAGCAGGGTGCCACTGGAAGTGTACGCGTAATTACTAGGAGTTCCGAGAGTTGCGGTACGTGGAGCAGCACCGATTCCATTGAGGGCTCCAGTAGTGGTACCATTGACGGCGCCCCCATTCACCGTCGTCGTACTGCCGTTCATCTCCTTAGATTGTTTTCCGTCATGCGAACAATAATCACAAACTGAGTCACCGAGTGCGCACTACGATACGATCGCGAGTTGCAGCGATTGAGGTAGGAGCGTTCAAGCCGGGTGCCCGTCGGAGGCGGTTTGACAGCTCGTGCGGTGCTGAGGAGGCGCGCGGGCGGAGACTCGCGACACCCCGCGCTCGACGCCGATCGCACCGCCGCTACCCCACTGGATCTCTGGATTATTGGTACACGACTACTCGACTAGAGGGTTGAAAATGCATTGTTACATTTTCTCAGTCAAGGTCAACTGTTCGACAAAGTGGATAGGTAGATAGAATGGAAAAATAAACATGGAGTTTTCGTTAAAGATAATTTTCCGATTATGTAGTCCTATTTGTACTACAATTGTTGTCAAGTTGTAAATGCCATGCTTGCTAATTATTGTCACTGATCAAGTAAAACTACTAACAGCGTACATAGGTGCGGTTCAGAATTGATTATGAACCATAAACTAAATAACTATTAGTGGTGCTTACTTAGTAGTTGAGATTATTTTTAAAAACCCTAAAAAGCGTGAAGATGTTCTGAAATGGGCCAGCTAAATGTATGCCAGAAAAAAATAAGAAAAACTTTTCGTTACTACAAAAAATGTAACGCGCTGTCTGCTAGATATAAGCTGAAGCTGTCTATCAAATCTCAGTAAGTCAGTTTTGTATTTTGGAGTTGCATACCTCAAAATAACAGAAAAACGGAACGCACAGACCACTTGTTGTTCGTTTGTCAAGAACCATCTTCTAAGACACGGGTTAAAGGTATCACGTCAAAATTAATATCTACGGTCCCTTGCAGATACTAAACATTCAAACTTTTTAGTAAACACAATCAAGAGAATACAAGATATAATTATATTTATAAAATATATGTAAAGAGTACATATAGTATTTACACTCGCAATCTCACATACTCTGTAGGGTACTTTCCTTCCCTTGACCTAAAAAGTTTTAGAGCATTTTTGGGACAGGTTCGGCCAGTAAAAACTGTAAGAAGCGGTAAACTTGTGCGATTAATGATTATAATAATATAAGTAAAACCGGGTTTGTGGAACCCTAGATGCGCAAGTCCGGCTCGCACTTGACTGATTTTTTTGCACTTAAAAAGAGAAAAAGTGGGAAGTGTCACGCTCAATGTCCTTCATCTTTTATATGAGAGGGCAATACAATTTATCTATCTGTTGTTCTGTAACTTTCGATTTAATAATATAAGCTCCTCAGTAAGCTCAATGCAGTCAATAGCTAAAGGAAGTGACAGCTTAGTTCATCGACCTGACCCGAAGACGTAGTCGATACGGCTAGTAGACTATTAGCGGAAGTGCTTTTAAGGTATTGTCAATACTTGGCTTCGTCGGTGCGTTATACGGACAGTCGTGAGCGAATACTATTATCACGAAACTGACTACCCGACGGAACCAACGACATGTTTCTGTTGGAACTGGTGGAGCGTGAATTGTTTTTCAATAGAGGAGCACGTGTTCGTTGCATGTGGCAGTGATGTCCAGCGATCGACCGCCTCAGAGCGCAGGCGCGTCCGCACCCTCGATCCTGCCACCGTGTCTGTAGAACCCTCCGGTGCATCACGCATTGCCACAGGTAACGTGAGTTCAATGCCAATGCCAATTTCAATATGTATCTACCTACACTTATTGAAAAATTCACGAAAAGCAATTTACCGAATCACTACATTTTATAGCGTGATCTTTTTTTGGGCAAACGTTTACATTAAGATATAAGTGTTTAATGTAACTTGTTTTTAAATTAATTATTTTAATCGGCGTTTTTGTTTATAGGGAAAGAAATATTATAACAAAAATCTTTGAATTTCAGGTAAATTGGACATAATATTAAACAAACTTCCAACCGGCCAATCTGGAAGTCAATGGGGGAGGCCTATGTTCAGCAGTGGACGTCCTATGGATGAAATAATGATGATGATGATTATTATTAAATTGAAACGTCTTTGACTATAGATAGTGAAAAAGGTCCCATCGCAAATACAAATTTGATTGCGATCCCTCGAGTTCAAATTAGAGTGAGAATAGGAACATAAAGGGTTTCTCAACATTGATTTCTCAACACGCTAAAGTCAATTACAGTCCTAAAAAGTAAATTAAATGTCATTAAAAAATTCACTTGTTTTATTTTTTTCTGCCAATTGACGAACATGATAGACGATTTTACAAAGAATATTGACAATGAAAAAAAGATACCATGAACGAGACTAGTAAATGTGAAAGAAGAAACTGAACACAGACATGCGAAAGAGAAAGAGTATTTTTTTATTAATGGTACATTCGTTTATTATTGTTTACATTAATTTTAAGTAAAAAGTTACACAAACCATCAAGTAAATGAAAAACCGTTATTAAAATACTGTATACTGTCTTGTAAAATAAGAGCAGGGCATCCTGCCACAGGTACCCTACGTACTTACTAGGTAGACCCCAGCCTCAGACTATTGTTATATTTTAAATTGTTAAGGAAATAAACGATTTTTATTTATTGTTTATTTTAATTTTAAAATCGGTCCATCTGTTTGGGAGCAACGATACCACAGACAGACAAACAGGATCAAACTTACAGGTAATGATCACACCTTTTTTGTCGGGGGTTAAAAATCAACTGAGGCGCCACCTTACGGTCTAACGACAAACTTTACGGTCCACATAATGCACTGAACTAAAGGTGCATCCATACATTATGCTAGCTGTTCCATACATACCAGTGCTCGAGTGAAGTGTCGCTAGATGGCGTTAAGTTTTCTACAACGTACTAATACACAGTTCTAAGTTTTTTTTTCTAATATAATCGTGACTATTCGATTATACCACTCTCTGAACTAACAAGTACAATTAATAGTACAATTAACTCTCTCTTTTGCTTCCCAGTGAGTGAAAAGCGACAAACTATGTATTAAATTTAGAACTCCAAAACTACTAAGTTACTACTACTAAGTTTTTATTATTGCAAAATTTTTATGAATTTCTTTAGACACATACTTAGTCTGGCCATAAATACCCAATTAGTCAACAGAGTGCAACGTGGGCACTATCCGACTTCAGTGATGGTTTGGTGGGGTATTAGCTATGAAGGAGTGACTGAGCCATACTTTTGTAAAAAAGGTATCAAAACATCGGCAAAAGTGTATCAAGATACCATTCTTGAGAAGGTAGTGAAGGCCCCTTAACAACACCATGTTCAATAACCAAGAATGATCCTTCCTGCAAGACCGGCGCCGGGTCATAAAACTCGGTCTACGCAGTCTTGGTTGGAAACGAACGTTCCGGACTTCATCAGAGCTCGTCTAGTCCCAATCTTAATCCGCTGGATTATGATTTATGTTCAGTTTTAGAGAGTACGGCTTGCTCTAAACGCCATGATAATTTGGAGTCCCTAAAACAATCCGTACGATTGGCAGTGAAGAATTTTCCCATAGAAAGAGTGCGTGCTTCTATTGATAACTGGCCTCAACGTATTGCAGCCAATGGAGACCACTTCTTATATTTTAAATTGTTTTATATTTATGTATTAAACTAACACACTGTAAAAGTAATAAATGTTATTTGCAATAGAATATTTTTTTTCTTTATTTCAGTATTTATGGCAAGACTAGGCATTTAATTATGAATCAGCCTACTTTCAGATTCTGTGAGTTCGATTTCGAAGGTTCATGAAGTGATTTATCTAATACAGACTAACGTTTTAAGCAGATATATTAAATTGTGGTTATAACAAGAACAAGAACCCCTGCTCTAACATAGGTTATGCACTAAAAGTGCATATTGCATGCATACCTTTAAAGTGATATGCATTTCTGAGGGTTAGGGTCTGAGACTTACTTGTATACTAGACCTACCTAAGCTACAACCGCCTATTACGATTAGGTACATACATACGAGATACTAACTAGGGGTGTTCGTTATATTAGGTAGCAGAATAAATAATACTAATATTAATTTATATTCATATATTAGGTTATAATCAAATAATAGGCACACCTAATATATTACTATCAAAATGTTATTTTATTAGTGGCAAAACGCGCCATTGGTTATGTTGCTTGAGTAAACAAGTAACCAAGATGATGATCTTACTTTTATAGTCATTGATTTCAGGAATTCGCAAAAGATGGCGTGTATCATTTGGTTTAAGCTGTGCTACCTTTACTTATTATCAGATGATGTTAGAACAGGACAGAATCATAATATATTATATCAACGTCCTTCTCATACTAATATTTTTAATATTCAATCAAATATAACGTGTATCGTTGTGTACTTGTGTTGTTTGTTTTAATCACAGATTAGAGATTAATGTATCTACGATTATAATAACCATCATGCGGCGCGACTAGCAAATGTATTTTTTCTCTTAAAGTTTATGTAGTGTTGAATGTAGAATAGTATTTTTAAATAAATAATAATGAGAATGACTTGAATCGGCCAAATATAAGTTTTTAACAAAATAGACAATGAGGCCAAAACACGCACATATTTTAAAAAGTGTATGTCATTTGAAACCATTTGAGCAAATTGAAAAATTATAATTTGAAACAAAATCATTTAATTTTTAACATTGACTTTTTTGCTCGTAGCGTATTAGGTAATTTAAATAACTTTTAATAGTCAACAGCTTTGCGTTACCTGTAACGAGATATAACGAACGCTTAATGCAGTTTTAGCGTATTACAAAATATATTATCTGAAGCCATATATTATAGCAGAAAAAATAATAGGTGTTATAAAAATAGCATAACGTTATAACGCGTTAGCAATATGTAGCCGTTATGAACACTCCTAATACTAACTGATAAGTACGATAACGATAAGAAAACAATAAACGACGATAATGAATTTCATACAAATTCAATTATGTGTATGAATGAACAAGTAGTAAATGCGAACTAGATTTAAATAAGATGTAGCCAGTCCATTTATACAATGGAAAAGTACTTATTACCTACTCTAGTGTCTTAACTCCTATACAGATCAGAAAGAACGTTTAGAACTTGAAGCTAACAAAATAAAACAAGCATTGATATGACATTATTAATAAGTTGATCTAAAGAATCTGCTTACATTTTTTCTAATGAATAATGCAAGTGAAAGTTGTGCTATCGATTCGCGTCTTAAATATTGTGATAGAGACAGCTAAGCGTATAATTTCTAGCTATACAACGAAAGCGAATTAACGTTATAGTGCAAACATGCCACAAACGCCACGATCGCGATCTCCCGTCATCTGGGATGTGTAAGAGAAGTGTGTTGAACCGTAAACACGATGAAAGATATTATAAAGATGTAGGCTACATCCAACATGGACCTGGCGCGTTGCGGAAATAGTAAACAAACAAAAAGTACCAGAGTATATTCAAATCTATGTTTAGAAATATTTTTTAAGTAATTACCTACACCATTCATCCAGGAACATATCTCATAGTCGTCAGACTAATCGCAAGATTAATCATTTAAAAAATTGTTTTTAATGATTTTTAACTTTAAATGTCAAATAGAAAAAAAATATTTTGAAACTTTAAAATAGTAAAATAACTATTTTACAATCATAAGAACAGTCGAAACTAATCGAACAAATCGAAATTCATTCAGTCTACGTACAATATTGCCAAGTTCCTGCTTCATCTTCATCAGACCTTGGTCAGCATCTATCACACTAACATACAATCATTAGAATATAATAGAACAACATTTATTTGCAAGAATACATTTGATACATTCGTTAATACAATATTTTTTATAGAGACTAGTTCAATTAGCCCACCAAACTTATTGAAAGCCGGATCTTTAACATCAAATAAGATTTTTTTAAACAGAACAGCTAAGAACCATCTCGATTAAAACAGCTTTCGAATAAAATCCCCAATTGAAATCGGGAAATAAATCTAAAACTAACTAGATACGATTCCACCTACAGTCACTCCGAAGAAGGGTTCAAACTTACAACACCCCTGTTTTTTCGTCGTTTGTTAAAAATCAATCATTTCTAATACATATTTGCTTTTGATGTTTTATTTATTTTTAATACTATTTATATGGGTAAGTAATACATCATTACTATTAAAGGCAGTTCTACTCTTCTCTCCTTATTAAATTACCGATTAAACAGATAAATGTCCCCCGCAAATATAGGATAAAATTTTATTAGTAGGCACTTATAAAATACTACAGAAAAAAAAAGTTTATTATACAACAAGTGGGCCTACTTGTTTTTTACCATGAGTATAAACAAAACCCTAAAGCATTTTAAACAAATTAAAATTAAATTTTGGAAAATTTTGGAAAGCTACAAGAAGATATGAGGGTAGGCCTGGTCTCCCAGTGAGTGTGGACGGGCTTAGTGAGCCTATTGATATAGCCAACATGTTTGGTGACCATTTCAGGGTGCGCTCGCCACTTGGCTTCTCGACCGCATCTATTAATTCTGTGCCCGGCAGGTTGGGGGGTGGACCGCCTGTACATTTCACCGCTAAACAAATTAAGCATATACTAAAGAAGATGACTGGCGGTAAATCTCCTGGGCATAATGGACTCAGTGTTGAACACTTGAAACATGCGGGGGTTCACCTACCGAGGGTACTGTCTATGTTTTTTGCACTGTGCATAAGTCATTCTCACTTACCACACGACCTAATGAAAACCATTGTGGTGCCCATTGTGAAGAACAGGACAGGGGATGTCTCGGACAAGGGTAACTACCGCCCTATCTCACTGGCTACAACTATTGCCAAGGTGCTGGACGGCCTGCTTGACTCTTACTTGCAAAGTCATTTAAATCTACACGACGCACAGTTCGGATTTCGTCCCGGACTATCAACTGAAAGCGCTATCGTAAGTGTTAAGCATACCGTCCGCTACTACACCGATCGCAGAACGCCGGTGTACGCCTGTTTCCTTGATCTCTCTAAGGCTTTTGATCTTGTGTCATATGACGTGCTTTGGAGGAAACTGGGTGACAGGGGTGTACCGATTAGAATTCTGAATGTATTGAAGTATTGGTATGCCAATCAAACCAACTTTGTGAGGTGGGCAGACTCTCTTTCGGAAGCGTATGTGTTGGAGTGCGGGGTGAGGCAGGGGGGATTGACGTCTCCCAAGCTCTTCAACATGTATGTGAACGATCTCATCGTGGCGCTGAGCAGCATGCGTGTCGGGTGTCGGATAGATGGCGTTAGCGTCAACAACATTAGCTACGCTGACGACATGGTGCTGCTTAGCCCGACGGTGGGGGGTCTTGTAGAAATGTTGAGAGTATGTGAAGAGTATGCGGCTAAGCACGGGCTCACATATAATGTAAATAAGACCGAGTTCATGGTCTTTGAGGCCGCTGGTAAACGTCCGAAAAGCGAAAGTAGTATCACCCTTAATGGCGTGAGCATAAGACCCGTCACAAAATTTAAGTACTTAGGACATATTATTACTAGCGACCTTAAAGATGATGCAGATATTGAAAGGGAGCGTAGGGCTCTGGCGGCTAGAGGTAACATGTTGGCTCGCAGATTTTTCCGTTGTACAGATCAAGTAAAAGTGACTCTCTTTAAAGCATACTGCCAGAGTATATACACGGGAAACCTGTGGGCCAGCCACACCCCTGCGTATCCAGTATAATAATATCTTCAGGATGCTGTTGGGACTGCCTCGTTTTTGTAGTGCATCGGGAATGTTTGCGGAATACCAAACTGATGGATTCAATGCCATCATCCGCAAAAAAACGGTATCTCTGATCAGCAGGGTGCGGGACAGTCGCAACAGCATACTAAAGACCTTAGCCGATAGGTACACATCGCCGCTTTGGAGGTGTTTTGTGCAGAGAGTGATCCCGGGACCTTACGCGCCCTGCGGATCTCGCTCAGCATTTTCCCGGCAGAAACAATTAATAAATTAATATTTTTATAATAATTAATACTAACCATAGATTTTTAAGTTCATTGTTACTAACCCATTTGGATTTAAGTTGTCCGAAATAAACGATTTTATTTTATTTTATTTAAAATACATACACCTTTTACATACAACATCCGTTACGGATGTCCAATGTAAATATAAATAAATACCTACATATTGGACATCACATACATTTGCTCTGATCCTATGGTAAGTAGCGAAAGCTCTTAATGTTACAGAAATCAGATACAACGACGGTACCACAACATCCAGACCCGAGAAAATATAGAAAAGTTATTTTTTTGCTATGGTAAATTCGATGGTAATTGCAATGAAATCTTTAACGATTTACTAATCGATTTATTTAATGACGTCTACTGCTGCGTTTCGTTTTAATTTTTTTTTGCATTTTGTTATTTAATAATTGATGTTATTTATAATTAAGATTTTTTCATTATTCCCTCCCAACTTTTAAAATTATTTTAATTGATGAAAAATTTACCTTTTTATTTGTTTTATAAACGCTATAAATGTGAATCTTAAACAAACATTATAAGAGGTGTACGTCAGCTGCCGTTCTCCTTTACGAAATGGTTAAGTGTCAAGCAGTTAGCTATGGAAGATTGTATAGTTAAGAAGCAGTGTGAGTTAGCGAGAGATATTGGCGTCAGTAAGAAACATGGCCTTAGTGACAAAACATTTGCATATTTTAGAATTAAGTGTGCCATTTGTAGGATATTTTCGTGCATTACAGAATAAATAAAATTATAACGAAATGTCGGAAGTTGTAGGTAATTTTTGGTATGCTATTAAAGGATAGAGATGAAATAATTAGTTCAAAAATAAGACATGTAATAAAACATTAATTATTATTATTCAACAATAAGGTCCAGAAGGGAGACCAAGCAGGAAACTAAAAGATTTACATTTATGTTACCTGACTCGATCTCTTAATTTTGCCTCCCAAAAAACATTGAATATTCTCATATCCACTCTTTCATAAATGTACTTTTGAATTTTGAGATCTCATAACATGAACTTTATGAAAGTTTTTCCAATCTTGTGACCTACAGTTCAGTTTTGTCTTCTGCGTGAATTTCAACCCGAGAAGCAAGGTACCAATGCAGTTGAATGCAAAGGATTGTCTACTAAACGTCGGTAAACATGGCTAAATCGAAACATATGATGATTGCGCCGGCGCGGCGCATGCAGTTGGCACGCTTCATTAAGTAATTTATGTTGCAGTCCACTGATGGCATCCATTGCTTTGTTCAAATACTCTAGACCTCCATTGATTGTTAGCCTTTATTTTAAAAATTGGGAAGCGAGTAAAACATATATAAGTACCTAATTAGAAATATTCATGCTAGCCAGATTCAAAAAAGGTAATAAAGTAACTATATAAAAGAGGACATTCTTGACGACGAAACGACATTACTAAATGTAGTTAGTTATCTGTTTACATACCTTTAAGTACAGATAAGAGTTAACTCGTTAATGACGATAAAGCTATTTAGGTTAGAACAAGCGCAGTTGACCATATCATCGTAGTAAATGCCCGAGTCAAGTACCTACCTGCTTACAAGGAAAACATGGTAGGTACATTCCTGTGCACACAATACACATGTATGTATGTACTTAATTAATTAAAATATCAATGTTTCGAGCAGGCAAATGTCATATGTCATAATGATAAGCGGATCTGACGACTATATCTACTTATATTAAGATTTAAGATATTTATGATTTAAAGTTGGCGTTGTTGCTTCACCAAGCTAGGCAAGTCATTCCGTGATTTATCACTAACTATGAATATACGGCGGTACTTGCTGAACGTGCCGTTTAGCCAAACAGGCACGTGCGATAGCACCAACAGGCTATGTTTCTAAAACAAACTCCAAACCCAATACACAAAGCGCTAAACATTTACAAGTCGACGGTTCGTCGAAATTAAACTCGGCCCAAAATAGATTTTTAACCGACATACATCGAAAAACCTACAAGGTGGATTTTCAATTTAATAGGTAGGTATATTGTTATGTTTTTGTTTTGCGTATATATATACATTTGTATGTTACCTATCTATTTTGGCAGCTAAGTGTCCTAAAAGGTTTTGCGTATTTGAAGGTTGATTTTTCGTGATACCTATGATAATACGACATCAATCACACTAAAAATCGTAAAATAAAACCAACTTTTTAATTGGTCGGGTTTTTTTATAGTTTTTTGTTTACTTGTGTGGAAGGAAGAATGTATTTATTATCTAGCACGAATTCATTTTATTTCTCAAACCAAAACAATAAGCTAATTACAAAAACAAACATACTGTGCAATTACAAAATTACAACACCGACTAATGAACATCCCACAATTAGCGATAATATCTTTTCTATAGGCGCCGCAGAATTATGTAGTTTCAAAGGAAATCCTACGCAAGCTTGAAGATTGAATGATTTCGCCCACAAAAAGCCTAATAGTTAAGTACCAAAGAGTTATATAAATGAGCATCTGTGGTTCTGTATTTATTATATAGAACGATTCAATGCCAGGCTTCAGTGTGTCAGGAATATTATTAGTCATTAACACACATTAGTCTGTCATTGTACGAGTAGTACGAGGAAAACTAGTAGACAATATGTAAAACATAAAGCGTATGCTTATTTCGAATCACACAAACAAATACTGTTAACTTACAAAGTTAGAAACAGCATTTTCAAATTAGTCAGACACGTATTATATTTTAAAATGAAAGCTTTTTAGCTGCGATATTTTAATACTTATCGTATTACTTACTACTTTGTATTGTAACATTTACAAGTAAAGGTATACGCATAACCAACAGAATTTACATACAATGATATAGAACCAACTGAAGACAAAGAAGTCCAGAAATTGGTACCTTTATAGACGAAAGATTGTATCGTCGATTCGTGTCCAAAAAAAGCAATGTAGAAATGTAAGATCCATAATCATAAATTATTTTGGTGCAATTTTAAAATAGAGAGTTTGGAAGAATTCGTTTGTGACGAAATTTAGGACGAAACTTGCTGCACATTGAACTACTGAAATTTAATTACTACTAATCTATTACGGAGTCCGACGTCGGACACCCTGGTTTAGATCATCAGATCAGATTCATCAAGTCCTATGTTCTAAATTGAATACATATTAATCAACTAGTGAAATGTTTGTTTGTCAATAGCAGACACTAAAGTGATTTTAAAATCATTCTCACCTGTTCCCTGCTTCCACCATTAGGTTTGTATCGAGCCAAAACCGGCCTGTTTCTCGATCTATTTAATGGAGAATCTGACACAGAAGTCATTGCTTATTATCACTAAGATGACGTTTTCACAGAGCACTTCCACTAACGTTATTGATACTAAATATATTATTGTCGGATGCTATTAATTTATTTTATTTTTATATTATACTGCCAGCCGCGATTCAAGAAGGAAACATACTGTTACAGTTACAGCAATACACTAGCATACGCGATAGCACATTTTTCCGTCGACAAATCACATCCGGAGGAGTGTAGAGCTCGGCCGGCTGAATCAACCGATTACAACAACCACCGCGCCCGGTTCGCTAAACGCTAAAACTGATAAAACTTTATGGAGTCTAATGCGCAAACACTGATCTGAGTCATTTACTAAAATTAAAAATCTTGGCAGATTGAACCGATTTGCTTTTAATTCATAGCTTACTATGCAAATTGTAATTATACGTAGTTAATGATGTATTCCACGTGCTTTACCATTTAGTTACTGGCCAGTGAAGCAAAAATAGTCACATCGGTTCATTGGAATGGAAAGGGATACGACACAAATATAGTGCAACTGAGAGAACGCGCGCGACTAATACTTGAGACAAGGGAATACTAAGAAAAACCGTAATAATGAATATTAAAAAAAAAACACTTTGTAACGACCGTTCGATCGTTGCGAATGCGCTTACTAAAACGACAATAGCAAATTGCGCGAAGCAGATGGATAACAAACGCGTTCGTCACTGCATTCGGCAGCGATGTGCAAGTGTCGCGGTGACCGGCGGGCGCGGGCCATAGGGACGCCGATATCGGTGTCACGGTGCTTGCTGGACGCCTGCCGCCCAGCCCAGGGCCAAATAGCGGTCGCGAATTCCTACTCGTAATTCAAACGACGCACGCAATACATACGTGCTTAGTGGACAAACGGTCCTGGCGACCTAATAACTCACTGTGATATCGCTCATTGGAAATGATAACCACGCATAATAATTTAAAGCTTATTTACAGCGAAAGGTTTGTAGAGACAATAGCGTCAACTAAAAGTTACAATAGCTATGCAATTAACAGAATTTGACACAAAAACTGCAGTTTAGAATTTTTGTAGGGAAAGGATAAAAACATTTACTCACCGCTATATTTGTTATTTCATTGAAGAATCAGCACATGGAACAATAATAAACAACATAATTAGAGAAATGCATAGTTTTTATTCACATATTATTGTGTAATTTAATGTTTAAAACTCAATCAAAATTGAAACGTACCTAGACAAGGAAGACAACATGTACCTACGTCCTCAAGGCTGTCTGTACTCATGTATTCTACTTCCATGAACGATATTGATGAAAAGCGATAGACGCTTAACCAAACAATTGAAAAATAATTTGAAGTAAGCATATAACACGCACGTACGTGTGATATAGTAAGACATACTGCTGTAAATTATGGAACGATTCAGTGAATCACTAGACCTGTATGCTGCTGGCATTGTTTTTAAATCCAGATTGTTTTCAATGTCGATCATGCTGTATACATTGATGAAATAAATTAAACAATGATGACGCGACCTATTAAACATCAATAACATAAATAACTTTCACATCTTATAGGTATATTGTTTGTAATGGATGCCAGCCAAGCATCCCTACACATCCTAGAACTTGTGAACAGTTATAATGAATTAAAGATGTTATTATTAGTGACTAGATATACTAAAATTTCCGAGAAAAAAAGGTATAATAAGTACCAACATCAATTAGAAAATTACACGTCCAATCAATAGCAATTACGAGTATGAACATATACATACAATTAGTAACTAAACAAGTTTGTTTTTTAATTTAACTGTTATTTATTTTAGGAAAACCAGGGTCTACTAATATACTACCTCAGGTGGGAATCGAAAGAACGTGGGTTCGATTCATACCTGAGGCAATCGAAATTATTTAAAGTCCAAGACATAAACCAAACTAATAAATCTTACACGATGATTGGCAAGAAGCTTCCACTGTTTCCATTGTAGATCCTTCTCTTTATATAATACCTGTTGCAATTTTCCAGCAACTAAGAAACTTTCATAATTATTTTACACCGGTACAGCCTACGTCAGTCCACTACACAAGTATGTCTCTTCAGAACATCTTAACGTGTCGGTTTACAAATTAATCATTAACCGGTTACCGACAAATATTGAATTAGTGTAGAAAGGTACGGCAAAAACGCTTTATGTTTACGTGTTCGAGATGAGTGTGCGTGGCGCTGACGGAGAGCAGCCGGTGTGAGCGTACGCGGGAACTGAGCTGCATTCGCCGGCGGACGAACACAGCTCAATTGCACCACAAGCTATTTCAATGCATACAGGGAATTTGCAAGTCGGCAGATTCCGTTGCGTCGAGGTGGCCGGCCACGCGCCCTTTGAGGTCAAACATCTTATTGCACCTTCTACTATTAGTATATTAAGTCAACGAGTCGAGCGAGAGCCCGAGATGCGAAAATGTGTGAAAGTAGACCACTATTATGCAACTAATAAGGCTTCCCTTATAAAATAAAATAGCCAAAGCCTTCGCTTTGGTTCGCTTTGGAACAAAAAAAATGCATTTTTGTAAGTACAGCAGGTAACTCTGATCAGCATATTTCAATACTGTCAAATGTGTGTTTGTTTTGGAAAAATCACCACGGGAACTTCCAAACTCAACTGTCCGAAATGCACAATTTTTTAAATATAGAATCTGAGCGGCTATGCTCAGAGTCTACCTAAAAACATATTTCATTTCTGCTAATTACATACATGTATTGTTGTTTCCACGAGACCAACCGAAAGCAGATTAATACACACAGATATACAGGTTTCAAGAAATACCTACACATTTTGTTTTGTTGAACATCACCTGCTCCATATATAAACTTTAAATTTTTGAGCATTTCCTAGACTTCTGGTCTAACTTTCCCCGGTAAGGCAACATCATCTAATCCTGCACGTCACGTTAGACATGCAACTTTGAAAGGATAATATAGGTAGAAGAATAAAATCGAATATCCTCCTATGGAGTGATTCTAGTGCTATACTGCCATACAACATTTACAATGGGGAACGAAAGCAACATTACCGTCATGGTAGATGATACTTATTACCAAATCTTGTTTGAACAAGTGTTTTTTTTTTCCTATAGCGAGTCTTTAAATTTAAAAACTATAAAAATTGCCTACCAGCTTGTTTATTAATCACATGGTACTGTTAACGAAATATATAAAGTGTGTGCCCCCGAATTACAAGTGTCATAATTTCAGTCGGATGGCGGAGCATTTTGTTTATAGGAGCCCTATTACAATATTCAGAGCGTTATCGGGTTATAAAGGGGTATTATATTAATATCCCTATATTCTATTTGAAATACAATATGAGTTATTCTCAAGTTTGTAGAACTTAAATTAAAATATCACGATTTTTATAGTATTTATTTCACCAACATCCATCTATCTGATCCATCCAAACTATCGCATTTATAATATGAGTAAGACAATTACGAAGACTGCCCATTTTTAAAGAATGATTACTTTTCTATCCTATTTTTGAACACGGACACTGCACATTTATCCCGATAGGTGTCGAATTGTGTTTGGTCTGCTCACAGAGATTATTGTCATCAATCATTGGTTCTGTTATGTCACTAACCTGTTTAATATCTGGACTAGCTGTGCCATACCAATGACAACTCATTTTGAGTGCCTATTGAAAATACCGCAAGTGTACCGAGAATTAATTTTGACGACGACGGGTATAAATCGAACTTGAACCTTTTTAGTAAAGATGGTAAAACTAGCTTCTTCCTACTTTTTAGGTAATAATTCAAATTGTCATGGATTCCTGAATATCAAGTTATTTTTCATTACTCATACTCGGAAAGTAGGTCTGAAGTTGCCTGAGGAGCGGGTTGAAAGTAAAGCTCGGACTACATGCAACGGGAATTTTTCAAAACCCCATACAAATCGGATTGAATCCGGGCTGGTCCGAAATTTTTCAGAACGCCATACAAAATATGGAGTTCTGAAACATTCCGAATGCTTGTACTCCGAGCCTAATACTTTTCAGCCCTAGTGTAGGAGGAATCGTTTTCAATGACAGCAGTCAAATTATAAAAAGAAAAAACTAGTTCTATTTTTACATTTCTAGTGAACCATGTTGCAACTTTCTATACAGCCACTCAATAACAGCGCGATGTAAAATTGAATTAAGTAACATAAAGTTAAGCATAATTAAATATTTTTTTTAATGACCTTTATAAGTTTACTTTCAACAATTTCTTTAAAATAACAGATTTGGGCAAAATATTTAATATAGTATAAAATAAAAAATAATGGCTGAATGGCTGGCCGGCCACAGAAAAAAATAGGCGGAAAAGCAGCAATTCGATCTTCATTTGTTTTTTCGAGTTGTAGAACGTAGTGATTGCATACTCTGGTCATCGAAATAGAACGCCCAAAACGATAGTTTCCTACAAAGCGGACTGTCAAAAGTGAGGCAAGAATGACATCTTTGTATGCGTAAGTAAGTCGTGTTTACGCTCGACGAAATGCACACAAGTAAAAAAAAATTTTGCCTTTATATTAAATTTTACCCAAAAGTAAGGGGTTGAAACGAGGCGCGTGGGGCACGACACAGAAAAGATTTCACTGATTTTAAAAGGAACATTGACATAGCCCAATTTCTGAAGTATATTAGTATGCAGCTGGGACTTGTAAAATAGACTAGTCAAAACTTGTCAAGGATCATCTGGGTTTGGTTATGTTAAAATCAGTTACCTTACCACATAAAGCGCGAATCCGAGCGAGCAATGCAAGCGTGCCGTGGCAGCGGCCGGCGAGCGCTAGATTATAATTCTAGTTCTAATATTTTGACAATATCCCCGTATAAAATCTGCAAATATCTCAGTAGCGGTCCGTCGGATCCAAAAAAAATATGAAATTTTTGCAGAATTGATTTCCCCAGATTGCACCAGGGCCCAAAATATTTTGACTTCTAAAAACGGTCAAGTGCGAGTTGTTAACATTTTTCTCAGTAAAAGTGTAGAAAAATTACAAGTCCCAGCTCCATACAAAAAACGATCGAAAATTCGGCTGTTAATTATATTCCATATAATGGCGACTCGCCATAGCGCCCCGTTACCTATACTCTGACCGATCGGGCCGAGAATCGAACCCGGGACCTAAATAATTCAGTCATCTCAATTATTTCGATTACAAAACAAAATATAAATTGAGACGTTTCTCTTTTAAAAACAACAAAATGTGGGAGATATTTTTTCCCCATACAGGCAACACTTTCATAAAATGTCAAGACTAATTTATCGTGATTAATTTTTATTTTTGATTAATGTTTTACGTAAAAACATAAGTTTTAACGCAATTCTTACACGTGAAATGTAATGTTACAATCTTTCTTGTGTTTCCTGATGTACTGTGACATCCGTTCACTTCGCAAACAGTCATGTTTTTTTAATATTTCGGGAACTGTTTGACACGCGACACGATCTGAGCACTAACGGCCCGAGTAATAAACTAAGCCATTAGGGCTTAGTTTGTATTACCTCACTTTACGGATGCGGACTTGGCTTCTGGGCGTTCTATTTCGATGACTCTGGTACGGTTTTGTTTAAATTCACAATTTTTTTCTTCAGCTAATTCATGTTTTTATTTTTACTTTCCTTGTATTCGTAATGAATAGCACAGTGTTTACCTCAGGTTAAAGACTCATTTAGTCGCTCGGGCGCCAAACCCCGTCTCGGGACTAAATAAGTTACTTTTACCCCTAGGTTAACAATGTCAGACAACGGGAGGTCAACCTACCCAAAAAGTGAAAGGTAAGTATTGATTTTCAACTTCAAGTCAACTATTTAGAGATCAATATCAATTGATTTTTTTACGGTTTGTGGTAGGTTGACGTGCTGTTGTCTGTACTATTTCGCGTTGTTTACATCTCTGGCATTTTTTTTCATTTCCCTTTGTTGCAAATCGGAGGCCGCTACGTTACTACAAAATAACGAAAGCTAAACATTAGGTTGGGGAAATGTTTATTCGCATTTTATATGGAAACTCTCTCTTGACGTTTACCTGACACTGCCTAAAGATTCTAAAGAGACCGCAACAGGTGGTCTACTAGGTATATGATAAAAGACTTATTAACTGACCTATTTATTAATACGTCATTATTGCACAAGCGGTGTGAATTTTTAGAAATAAGGATAGAGAAGAAGAATAAATATGATTATTTATTTATTATTTATACAAATCACTAAATAACCACATTACTGGCAAAATGTTATAAGGAGCCTTATTCTTATCACCAGACAAAGGTCGCGTTTGCCTCTTTGAACTCGCCATTGGCGAAATTATCAGACTGTCCTCGGACAGGCACAATCATCGACCGAACGCCACAAAAATTACCGCACGCTTTCCTACCAAACCTTTTTATTGGAGCCCCCTTTTATAGTACTCTACGTACACCTAATAGCAAATTAGTAATGCAATAAAAGTAAGGTCAGATTCATGATCACAATAACATTGCAGTTTAATCTATAAGGATCAATTTGTATAAGGACTTTGGTCTGTGCTGACGTTATCGGTAGCCATATAATGTTAATTATCTCTATGTATAAAATAAATGATTAATTAAATACGGACAAATGAGCTTTTCGGATAAGGCCGGATTGGTATTATTTCTAGATATTTATACAAAAATATATAAAACTTTAATAAAAATGTGTACCAACAATAATAAAAAACTGGTTGTATCTTTACCTTTACTCGGTATCTGTCTCTTAACCAAAGATATCCTGCAATCAGGATGAGCTGACTATGATTATGATAGTCTGCCAGACTACCGACCGAACCGACTTGACGGTTTGAAAACGGCCGATTATTAACGGACTAGTCGGCCTTGTGCCAATCATTGGTTCGGTGACGTTTAGAGCTCCGAAGTCGCTTAGCATAGAGTAGAATAGAAAAACGTTTATTTTGTACATTGACTTATATATTACTCTAAACAATTTACAATAAACATATCAACAAGTACCAAAATGGTATCCGCTCAGTATAAGGCCGTGATTTATATATCGTGGTTTTTGGGACATGTTATCGAGTAGGTAGGTAGGTACGTGTATTTTTATGACGTATTTTGACTGCAGTGGGCCAAAAGATAATATAACACCCGTTGTATACCTAACACAAAACATTATCATCAAAATCATCAGATGATCCTTAAATTTTTAAGATAAATGTCAGAAATTAAAGTTATTTTAAGGTTTAAAAAGTTTTTTTATGGTGTTTTAGTTTTTTTTTTCACTGTTATTTCTCATCGTGAATTTCTACAATGCAACAAATAAGGTATAGTCAGCCATTTTACATAAAATACAATAATTGCCGGATATTCAGCTTTTCCGACTAGTTGGTACATCTCTAATTATTATAATTTTCACCCACTATTTCCCTTGGTCACGCCATAACTTCAGAACGAGTTTACTAATTTCATCTATCTTGCTTTTTAATTTTCTAAATACTTTGTAAAAGGTTCTTACCGATTATTTTTTAAAGAAAATTGTGCGAAATAACCTCTATGAATAAACTAAAGCACACGCGATCGAAGTCGTGAGCACTAGTATCATTCATTAGGTGCCTATGGTTACCAATAGGGTGTGACTCCAGCCAGGCACGAGAGGAAGGAACATTTTGATCATCTGCATCAAAAGCCCAATTCCTGTAATCTAACATTGTTCGCAATCCAGTATCGTTTCGCTCCCAGTAACGGCTCTCTAAGTAGGTAATTGAAAAAAATTGCACACTAAAATTTAATTTATCTGTGGCCTATGCTAGTCTGCCTGGTAGGATGGTGTCGATTACATAGAGAGCCGCGACGTCATGGCGGTCAGGTTGCGCGGCTCAGTACCAGGATGAGGTCACACGCTTCGTGAGCACGAGACAATAGCCTCACACGGGCCCACATAAGAAACAACATAATATAGCTAACAAATACACAGTGCTTACTTAATACAATTACAATTATGTCGATTTAAGTAATTGTTTAAAGATTTTTATTTATTCACTAATAAATTTCAAGACTTTTAAAATACAAACACTTTTGATTTAAAGTTCCCACTGAAAGAGTTTCTTAGGTAGGATTTCTCTGAAGGATAAAATAACCAATATACCTAATAACTGAAAGGATAAGCAAGCTAAGTGGTAGTGGGCTGGTCACATTTCCCATAACCGATAAATAACCGATGTCGTAGACGTCTTTGACGACGTTGCGTGAAAACCGCCTCATAACCCCGAATATAGTCCAACATGGGTTGGTAGTCCATGCAGTTATAGATTTATCCTATTATATTATGTATATTCTGTGTTTATAGTCCAACATGGGGTGGTCAAACCTACTAGTAAAAATGATAAATACTGTTCCATGAGGCAATAAGACAGACTCAGGATTGGGATGAATGGAGACCAGCTCATAAATAGACGAGACACACACACACAATCTTGAACTACTGCGGAATATTGCCAATAGCAAAGGTAAAAATAAAAATGTTTAGTACTTTAATCACTCAAGCATGTGTAAACGAGACACAATAGAAATTACATTGTTATGCGACCGCTGGCGGTCTTATAATCCTCAACGGGTGTATATTTTCTAAATAAAAAAAATTAAGATAAGAAAAAATACATATAAAAGGAAACATTTAATTTTAATCTCTCAAAGCTAAAACATTTCAAAATAAAAATTTTGATTTATTTCAATGAACTCAAATAATATATATAAATATTGGACAACATCACATACATTGTTCTGATCCTGTGGTAAGTAGCCAAAGCACTTGTGTTACAGAAATCAGAAACAACGACGGTACCACAACACCCAGACCCGAGACAATATAGAAAAGATATTTTTCTACATTGACCTGACCGGGAATCGAACCCGGAACCTCAGAGATAGCGACACCAAGTCCGGTATGGTTGCCTCTCGGCTACGGAGGTCTATTTGGTAACTTTTTTTGGCAAAAGATTCCTAGGTAAGTACTTAGAATATCAAATAAATTAAGCCCCAACTAAATTAGGCAAACTGTAGTAGTTTTAATCTCACAACGCAAGAGAGATAATTGGTTTATTAGGTATTGGTAAATGTACAGAAAGAAGTATTTTTTTGTTTATAATTAGGTATTTCATACAAAAAAATATATATATATGCTCACCAATAATTACTGCAAAGCTGTGTTAATATCAACAGATATCAAGCAAATTATTAACCGACACAGGTTATCAATAATATCTGGACATGTTTAATACTATGTATTGATGTTAATATCGATAAAGTGTAGTAGGTACTTACATTAGCAACATATCTCAATTTATTTAAATATAAAAGCTTTCACCCACGGCTTCACACGTGTGGAGTCCTTATGTCTCGATTATGTTTGTCTGATGAGTTAAAGATATACAATTTTGTCATACATAATTTTTGCGTAACTTTAACCGATTACGCAGCGCACGCAACAGCTCTCATAAGAAACATTTTTTCCTGTTTTTGCAACATTTTTCATTGATGCTCCGCTTCTATTGGTCGTAGCATGATGTTATATAGCCTAATAACCTTCTTCAAAAAATGGACTATCCAACAAAAAATCATTTTTTTTATTTGAACTAGTTGTTCCTGAGATTAGCACATTCAACCAAACAAACAAACTCAACTTTATAATATTAGCATAGATTAGATGATAGGAATACTAAATTATTAACATAATAAAGAGCTATTCTTAAAGCTGTGATTACTGAAAAGACCAAAACATTCAAAATTTTATACTGATATAGAAAAAGGAAAGATCAATTAGTCCGTAGTACATTAATAACTGAAACCTTCTTATTACGTAAATGTTACAATAAAACTCAATGTAGTAAATCAAATTCAGAGCAATTTTAGAATACAATGCATTTCGGTTAGAAACAATCCAATAATTATTGTGAACAAGATCAACTTAAGCTACTGTGCTTAATAACACGGCATTATACGTATTTTTTTAATTATCTATCGATTATTTACTAAAATGGACCAATAAATTGTGTTTACGATTGATTATTATTAAAAAACCAAAGGAATACAATTTTAAACAGGACGTAAATGTTGGCGCGAACAAACGCAATGAAAAATATATGTAATGAAATATTCTTAAAATAAAATGTAACAAATATTACCTGATCTCTGCATAGTGATAATGCTGATTTATTAATATTCAAAGTAAAAACATATCTTGGAACACAAATCTCACACACTTCACCAAACTGTCAACAGACTAGCCCGCCCTGCCGGGTAGAAATTGATTTTTGAATAATGTTGCCCATAACAAAAAATTAAGCACCAAACCAAGCCAAACTGTCATCTCGGTCTCGGTCGGTGCTTGTTTTGTCTTGTTGTCAGTCTCGTGCTTGTGGATCGTGTCGTGTCGTGTGTGGGTATCTCAAGTACTCGTCCTTTAAAAACATTATACCGGTGACAGATGGTGGCGGACGCGGCTCCAGACTCGTCTTGACATTGTCAGACTCGGCTGGCGGAAGTTGTCTGAAGGATAGACCAATGGCAGCGCTTGACCTCACAATGTCAAGACGAGTCCGGAGCTGCGTCCGCCGCAGTTTGTCACCAGCTTTAATGGCGGACGGATGACTATAGGCAATTGATAGGGTTGGGAACCATTGATGAACTAGTGAATGAAATTTAAAATAATAGGGAACGAATGTATAAATATCAAAGCATAAAAAACTAAGTAATTACTTTATCGTTTTACCGCGTGTCAAAAATAAGTTGTATGCAACGATATATACATACGGGATTATTTTCAAAACATCAACAACCTCCTAGGAGCTGATTCTGGTGCTCAAATACAACAACTAATTCTATGGGACCAACATCGAAATTCACTTTCCCATACTAAGCCGCCGGCCAGCGGCAACAGTTTGTATGAAGCAGTGTTTTTTTTTTGTTCAGATTACTATGTTGGTCCCATACAAAAAAATCTTTCATTTGAGCACCAGAATCAGCCTCTAGGAGGTTGTTGATGTTTTACAAATAACCCAGTATAAGTTGTAAGGAGTGCCTCCGCTGCCGGCGCCGGTTGCCGAATTGGCTGCCGGCCGCTGGTTGCCGAGTTGGCTGCCGGCGCCGATTGCCAAATTGGTTGCATTGGCACTGACCATCCAACAAATTATACAAAAGCGAGCAGTGACTACTAGGACTTTTTTTAATTAAGAATCACTTACGTTTTTTAATCATTTTTAGGCTTTAAACCTATAAATTAAGTATAACCTATCCCTTTTTTTGACCCTTTTTTCTAATTTTTCAAGAATTTTCCTATTATTGAGATTTATTTGTTCAAATATTTTACTCTCCTTAAGACGCATATTCGTCACCGACTTAAATTTTTTACTCTAAAAAATAGTCCCTACCAGCAAGCGCCTGGTGTTAGAGGACACTATTATCTATTGATTTACTTCGCATGTATGTATGCCGTTCTCGAAATTTCGAGGAACAGGAAGTTCCGAGATCGTATATATGAGCGATGTCTATGTGTGCATTGCTCTAGCGCGCATTATATGAAGCTTAACTACCCCCTCTAGCATGACTGCCAAAACACGATATGGCGATATATTGACACCAACTGTTAAAATAAGATAGATATAGCTGCCATGTTAAATCGCCGTACCGGTGACGTAACATGGCTGTTTCGATAAAACTTCAACATTGCGGCTATGCCTATTATATTTAAAAAAAAAACGTTTGTGTCCATAATTAAGAATATTATAAATCATGTTTTGATGGTCATGCTAGGAGGGCTGATACTCATACACAAAAAAAAACTGTGTCTATACTAAACGGCCGAACAGCTGACATCAGTTTGTAAGAGAAGTTTTTTTTTCTACCGGTACTGGAATCCTCTGGATCTGGAACTGGAAATTTTTTGCGGATTACAATTAAGTCGCCGGTTGCCATTTTGAGTGCCGGCGCCGGCAGCCGTTGTTTTAAATCTCGGCTGCCGGCAGTATAGCTACCGCCGGCTCCCAATAGCCATATTTTTGGAAGCCGGCGCCGGCAGTAGAGGCACTCTCTAAGTAGTATGTTGTAAAAATATCTTTAAAATAACGTTATCTGATATTTGATGAGTAGTAACGATATTACAGAGTAAAGGTATCAAAAAATATCGGTATTTTAAGGCCTTGTTTTGAGGATCTTAATCAGACCTAAGTTCAACTAAACCCAGAATAAGCCATGTCTTAATAACACTGTTAGATTATATTATAAAGAGTGATTGATTGCTACCTAAACGAACTTAAAAGTTAATTACGTTAGCAAAACCGATCTTTCGGATCAAAGATCGGTTTTTGCGTGGCTAAACGTGGTAAACTCAGAAGTCGAGTTTTGATGATGATGAACATTTTTGATGATCAGTAGTAATTTACAAAACAGGTTGCCATACAGCAACCTCTTTGCATTCATAATGATGTCATTCGTTCACTTCTCCTGTACCATCTCTAAAATCCAAAGACAAACAGAATTTATTGAATGTCCCCCAATGGATTCCAGATTGGCCAGTTGGAAGCGGCCCGCATCCAGCGGCTTCCTGCAACCTTTACCAAGTCGTCCGTCTGTCCACCTTACAGGTGGACGTCCTACGCTGCGATTGCCGGTACGCGGCCTCCATTCCAGGAACCTTTCTGCCCCACCATCGGACGTCAGTTAACGTTAACGTCAAAAGTTATGTCAAATTTCTGTCAAACATACGTTTACTTGTCAATGTAATTCTTCCGTACTTTCTAGGACCACTCGTAGCAGAATTCACGAAATGAATTTTTAAAAATAGTGATTTTAGGAATTCGCATGCGAATCTTGCGATTTCGTGTTCGGATTGGAATTCGCATGATTCAAAAATACGTCTCCTGCTATTTGGCAGTGTGTGTGAATCTATGAAAGCGATAGCACGGTCGCGCGGTGCTCTCTACGCACTACGTACAGCAGCGGCAGCGCGCTAACTGCGAATTTTAGCAGACACGAAATTTCGCAACTTCAAATAATTCAATTGCTGCTATTTATGATTTAGCATAGTAATTATTATTGCTATTGCTAATTAATCCATCACTAGGAGCGACTTATGGACTCCAAAACATATTGCAGCTACAAGCGCTCGCGCATCCTGTCAGACGTCATCAGCCCACAGATTAGACAGAGTATGTCCAAGGATGATCAGGCCCGAATCGTACGAGGTCGCGTCACGCGTGCTCTGCGGTCAAACAAAAAGCAAAGAGTCGATGAATGCAATACCGGAAGCAAGGGTACAAGCAACTTCAAGGACTCTGTCTAATCTGTGCTTCAAGATGGCCAACTACCGAAAAAAAGAAAAAAAAATGCACCATTGAAATGACAGTACGTACATTAATTTGTTGACGTTTCGTTTTGATTGAGGTGATTTATTATTTAGGATGATTATTTGATACGTTTTTCGTTACTATCAGTGGATTTGTTGTTGAATTCTTCATTTTCTCTTATTTCCAGAAAAACAAGAATCAAGATTTTATTCTTTATTTAAATTTAAACCTAGGTTTTAGTTCCAAGCTGCTTTTAAGCCCTTAATTTTTGATGTGTGAATGTTTAATTTTATTATTATTTAGTTCCTAAACTTATTTATTATGAATGGAACTGCTATTAAGAAATGGTTTCCGATAACAAAAGTAATACAAATGGTGGTATGCCATAGACTTTTAAATATAGCTAAGCATCATGTACAGAAAACGTCGTCTCAGGTACCTAAGTGATCGTTATTGTGATTACCTACTGGCCTACAGATTGCATGTCCAATTAATTAATAAGCCCATGTAGAAAGCTACTTTCTAAAATAAAACATTGGCAAATAAAATATGTGTGTGTCAGGAATGATAATAAAATATGTGTTGCATTTTCAGTTCAACAAAATTCATTCTTGCCGTTCAAAAATATTTATGCTATCAGCAGGGCTAGCTTTCATATGGCCAACAAAGAAACTTAACAAAGAGCCATCTAAAGCTAATGCTGAAACTGTTTCAACATCAGTTCTGGAACATGCTGATAGTCTGTTTGATAATGGACACTATGAAGAGTGCTACAATCTGCTTTTAAGTAGCAAGGTAATAAACAAGTGAGCGGCCTGAAAAAGAATTTATACACACATAAAGTTGTTGTTAATTGTGTTTGGCATTAATTTTTGACTTCTTAGGAACAAAATGTGGAAATAAATTGGCGCATATGTCGTGTTTTGTATAACATGTCTAAGGAACCTAAATATGACAAAAACTACAAGAAGGATCTAGTTTTACAGGCATATAATATAATAAGTGATGAAATTACAAAAAACCAAGATAACTTTGCAGTCCAAAAATGGTATGCATTATTATTAGATGCAAAATGCACATATGACGGAATGAAAGAAAGAATTAAACAACTTGAAAACATAAAGAAACATATGGATGTAAGATCAATTGAAGTTATTCTGTTTTTTATACTGTCAAGTTCCAAATAAAATAGTAATAGTAAAATTTAAAAACTTTTAGCTTGCTGTAACACTGAACCCAAATGACGCAACAACACTGCATATGCTAGGGGAATGGTGTTTTCAAGTTAGTGAACTGCCGTGGCACCAGAGGAAAATAGCTGAAGCTCTTTTTGCTTCCCCACCACAGTCGACTTATGAAGATGCTCTTGAATATTTCTTAAGGGCAGAAGCTGCACAGCCACGCTTTTATAGCCTAAATTTACTTAGGCTTGGTAACTGCTATTTAAAATTGCAAAAAGAAGACCAAGCCAAATATTACCTTAAATTAGCAGCAAGTTATCCTGCTAAATCAAATGATGATCATCGTGCTAATAAAGAAGCAGCTGAGTTATTAAATAAGCTAAAATGATAAGATTACATAAATGAAATAAAACCATAGATTCTATATTGATTATTTCGATTCAATTTTTTATTCTAACCAATTAAATGCCCACTATGTTATTTTATTACCCTACTCAATAGACTCGGCGCATGTGGTTTAGGCTTGCGGTTCTAAGTTCCGATGGTTCCGACAATTTGAATGGAATTGCAGTCTGCTTATTCTTTCTTGGAGGGCCTTTATATAGATAGATTCTCTTTATACGAAGAAGTTACATTTAATGTGCACAATTATGGCGGTCTTAGCGCTAAGAGCGATCTAATCCAGACAATCTTTAACCGTATCAGAGCCTCGATTCAGAACCCTTTGGTAATTTAATAGAATCGAAAGATTTGATGTCGTTCTCGAATCGAATGTCGGATTTGTAGCTATTCAGCCGGTTTAGTCGATAAAGCGTAACACACAGAGAGCGTGCGCGGGAAGGCGACGGGTCACAACGGGAGTAAGGCTATTAACATAGGTTTATGGGCGCCCACAGACAGCTGGCGTGCGCGGAGCGGCAGCGGGTCGTGCGCGTAACGGGTGCCGGTCGCCCCTTTCGCTGTCACAGATAGGTGGCGGGCGGACGGGTGGTGCGCGGATGCGGCGTTCGTTACATTCGTCGTGATACACGCATTCAGACCAAAGCAGAGAGCGTGCGCGGAACGGGTGCCGCGCGTACACTACGACTGTTGTGTTATTTTACAAAATATATAAATTTCGCTTGGATTTAAATGAAAAAAAAAAAATTAAATATGTGAGGATATAAACTATGTTTGTACGAACTAGGTAATAATCCATTTAGTGACTAAAATCAAGGTTGCTGTACTACGGTTACCCATCCATTTAGTGTCCACACTTGAGGTTGCTTAACCTGGTGGGCACTGAGATCCAAAGGGGTCCCCGAGGAATATATTGACATTATTCGAGACATGTACCGCAGCTCCGATTCTATGGTTCGGACCGCTGTTGGCGACACCAAACCGTTCCCCATCACCGTCGGATGGGGCGTGCATCCCATATCTAATAGGCTATTATGCAGAGCCTACCTTTATAAAAAACCGACAGAACAGCTGACCATAATTATTAATTACGTATTCAACAATAAACAATAAATATTCTGTAACCATTTTGTCTACCTGTACTTATTCCTTATTAAAGCGCGCAACTTAGATCGTTACTGTGCAATTTAACCAATGTTAGCTGCCGTGAGATCGCCTACTGTTTCACGCAAACTTACTCAATTTTCACTCACAGCCTACCCCCATCTGAAACCAATGCACGCCCCTGACACCAGGGTTCCGACCTTAGTTCGTTTCTGTTCAGTGTGATATTAGACGTTGTGTCAGACAGCATCAGACACTCGCTGATGTATGCTGACGATATCGCACTGGTGGACGCGGACAGGGGCAGGCTGGTGAGACGAGTGGAAGCAGTCGCTTGAGAGCGGTGGTCTGAAACTCAATGTGGCGAAGACCGAGTACCGGGCCTGTAACTCTACAGATCCAACGCCCGTTCGCATCGTTGTCTCCACAAGGTCGAGCGCAAGGACCAGTTTAAATACCTTGGATCTGTACTTTACGCGTCGGGAGACTTCGATTGCGACGTCAAAGCACGCATTGCTGCTGCGTGGGCCAAATGGCTAGAGGTGACTGGTGTCATTTGTGACCCCAGAATGCCGGGTAAGCTTATAGGACGATAGTTCATTGGTTGGCAGCGATCGATACTATCGATTATATTGCTGTTTACCGATAGTATTGCAGTAAAAGAGATATCGATTCTATCGATTGTTCTATCGATCGTATAGATGAATTTAGCGTTTAACTATCGATTTTTCGGCAACACTTATCCATTTAGTGTCCAAATTTGAGGTTGGGAAACCCTCCCTGCCCATCCATTTAGTGTCCAAAGTTGAGGTTGCTTAACCACGGTCATCCATCCATTTTGTGTCCAAACTTAAGGTGGCTTAGTCATCCATTTTGGGACCAAATTTGAGGCTGCTTAACCACGGTCACCTATCCATTTAGTGTCCAAACGTAAGGTTGCTTATCTACGGTTACCCATCCATTTAGTGTCCAAACTTGAAATTGCTTAACCACGGTCACCCAAAATATCAATGTCATAAAAGCGGATGGGTGACCGCGGTTGAGCAACTTCAAGTTTGGTCACTAGCTGGATAGGTGACCGTGGTAAATCAACCTCTACTTTAGTGACTAAATGGAAGTCATCATCATCTATACGGTCAATCCCGGTTGCGTCCGAAGCCATTGCTTTGGAGCCCAGGGTCCGCTTTCCGTGATTTGCTCCTCCACTTCGCGCGGTCTTGAGCGTCTCTAGTTGTGAGATCATTGGCTCGCATGTCAGCCCTCACAACGTCAAGCCAGCATTTCTTGGGTCTACCCCTTTTGCCAGGACCTGGCGGTGGCGGCATGGCCAGACATTTGTTTCCTACGTAGCTTGCCGGTTTCCGCAAAACATGGCCGTACCAGCGTAGGCGACTCTCCTGCAGTTTGTCTGCAATATCACGGACACGAAGGCTACCGCGGATGCGCGAGTTCCTCACGCGGTCCTTACGCGTGACTCCGCACATCCACCGCAGCATATTCATCTCCGTGACACGCAGCTCCTGCTTGTGTCGCTCAAGTAGTGGCCATGCTTCGCTGCCATATAAAAGAACAGGCCTAATGATGGACTTATAGATCTGTCCTTTAAGCTTAACCGGCATTCTGGGGTCACAAATGACACCAGTCACCTCTCGCCATTTGGCCCACGCAGCAGTAATGCGTGCTTTGACGTCGCAATCGATGTCTCCGGACGCGTGAAGTACAGATCCAAGGTATTTAAACTGGTCCTTGCGCTCGACCTTGTCTCCGCCTATGCGAACGGGTGTTGGATCTGTAGAGTTACAGGCCAGGTAATCGGTCTTCGCCACATTGAGTTTCAGAACACCGCTCTCAAGCGACTGCTTCCACTCGTTCACCCGTCTCACCAGCCTACCCCTGTCCGCGTCCACCAGTGCGATATCGTCAGCATACATCAGCAGTCATGGTGGCTGCTCATGTGAGTCTCTGATGCTGTCTGACACAACGTCTAATATCACACTGAACAGAAACGGACTGAGGACGGAACCCTGGTGTACTCCGACGGTGATGGGGAACGGTTTGGTGTCGCCAACAGCGGTCCGAACCATAGAATCGGAGCTGCGGTACATGTCCCGAATAATGTCAATATATGCCTCGGGGACCCCTTTGGATCTCAGTGCCCACCAGATCACCACTCGAGGGACACAGTCGAAGGCCTTCTGCAGATCAAGAAAGAGCAAGTGCAGAGGCGTGTTCTTCGCCCTGTATCTCTCCATGACGGTCCTTAGGGCGAAGACAGGGTCCATAGTACCGTTGCCAGGACGAAACCCATATTGACACTCCGAGACATCACACTCCTGTCGGATCCGGGAGTCCACAATCCGCTCAAGGAGCTTCATGGTGTGGGACATGACCTTTATACCGCGGTAGTTGCTGCACTCTTGCACTGATCCCTTGCCTTTGAAGACCGGAGTAATAATACTCATTCTCCATTGGCTCGGGATCAGCCCGCTTACGAGTATGCGGTTGTAAAGGTAGGTTAGGATGTCCACACCAAGAGGGCCCATCGCCTTCCAGGCTTCGATTGGGACTCCATCGGCTCCGACAGCTTTACGATTCTTCATGCGGCGAAGAGCAAACTGGACTTCTTCAGGCGTTACCGGTGGTACTAGTCCCTGATTCGGAGGGAGGTCCGGTGGCTGCACCTCTTTGTGCTGCTTATTCAGCAACTCGTGGAAATAAGAGCGCCATCTCTCCTTCACCGCGAGGTCCTCGCATAGCAGGTTGCCCCCAGGGTCTTTAACACAGCGACACTGGGAAATATCCTGTGCCGCTTTGACCTTGGAGCGCGCCAACTTATAGATTAGCTTTTGCCCCTCAAACGATTCCAACTTGTCATAGAGCGTATGAAAATGGTCTCGCCTGGCTCTGGCTACAGCTCTCTTAGCAGCGCGTTTTGAACCCTTGTACGCGTCGTGGTCTTCAGGAGATCTGGACGCTTGCCACTTTTTAAAGAGGGCTTTCTTCACCCTAATCTCCTCTTGGACTGAGTCGTTCCACCACCAAGTCTCCTTGTTACATTTGCGACCGCCCTGAGATAAGCCAAGCACCGCTTTCGCTGCATCAGTGACGGTTGCCTGAATCCTATCCCAGTATTTTTGGACTGGTTCGCCATCACTACCGTCGCACTTGTCGCCGATAGTTAAGGCGAACTTCTGGGACGTGTCTTTATTAAGCTTCCACCATCTGATTTGGCGTCGGCAGCGCTCGATACGCTTGATCTTGGGCTTTACGCGGAGATCCATGACAAGTAGACGGTGTTGTGCAGCGAGACTCTCACCGGGTATGACTTTGCAGTTGCCACTTTACTGATGTGGTGTCTCCTGGTGAGTAGGAAATCGATCTGAGTGGCGTGCCTCCCGCTCCTGTAGGTGATAAGGTGCTCGGTTTTCTTTTTGAAATACGTGTTCACAATGGCAAGGTCAGCAGCCGCACACGTCCTGAGGATATCCCCACCTTCTGCATTACGACCACCGTACCCATAACCACCATGAACACGCTCAAACTCCTCACACCGTTCACCCACATGACCGTTCAGATTGCCACCCACAACAATCCCCTGCGACAACGGGATACCGCTAAGCACTCCACCAAGCAGACCCCAGAACGCCATTCTCTCAGCCTCGCCTCAACCAGCCTGTGGCGCGTAAGCACTTATCAAGTAGGTGACAACCCCTTCGACAAGCACCCCCACGACCATCAGCCGATCGCTATAGCGTTTCACTTCCAGAATGTCGTTCTGCAATCCTTCGGAGAGGACCACGGCCACCCCATTCGCTCCACCAGGTGCACCCGTGTAGATCAGTTTGTAGCCATTCCCAATTAACCGGGATCTGCTGCCTTTCCACCGAGTCTCCTACAGGAGCGCCACGTCCACCCTCCGCCTGAAGAGTACGTCGGCCAACTCCCTCGCGCGTCCGGTTAGCGTGCCAATGTTTAAAGTCGCGAAGCGGAGTTTCCGGTGTGGGGCTCGCGTCTTTGGCCGTGCCCGCCCGTGGCACGGTAGCCCTAGCCCACTTGTCACAGGAGTCGGGCGATGCTCCTGCGCGCCGTTTTGCGGCGGCGCCCTATCGGTGACAATCTCTCTTCTTTTTCGCACCATGTTGTGTGGCAGGGTTGGCTTTTACAGGAGCGACTGCCGTCCGACCCTTCAACCCCGAAGGGAAAGCCTGCGCCAGAGCCTCGTCCGTTGTTTGGCAGGTGCACCGACTGGCAGGTGAGGTTGGCTTGGGCCCAAAAGGTCTTGGTTGGGCCCCTTACACCAAGTGACTAAATGGAAGTGATCGTGGAAAAGAAGCTTCTTATTATGTGCGTTATTGACCATAAGCACAAACCCGAGCCGCGCCTTCGAACCGCTCCAAAATCGCCGCCGAGCCGCTCCGCGCACTGCCCTAGACATATACAGTGTGAGTCTTTTTAATGTGCACATATTAAAATATGGGAAAATATGTTTAATTTTATCGACGGAAAATAAGTTTTTTTTTTCAAAAATAATTAAATTATGGTCTTTAAAATTTTGGTTACCTGTTGAGATCCCCGTGTAAACAAAATAGCATATCTTTTAAACTAATCGATCGATCACAATGAAACAAAGTTTAAAATGATCGTAAATAATGGGGCGTCCTTATTAAATTAAAATAAAAGAAAAAAACTGTCATCAATCGAAAGTTATAACCCAGTTTTTAACAAAAAAAAAACGTTCTTTTTTCATATTTTTTTTAATAATTGTAAAATTTCTCAATTAAACCGCTCATTCACCTCCATTTTTTATAACATAAAATTATTCTACATCGTATTAGCTATCACATGGTAAAAATTTCATGCCATTATCTCAATCACAACATTTTCTATAAATTATGAAAGACTGGCATTCCTAACGCGTCATTTATTACTATCTTAAGAATAGTTAAATTAAGGTGATAAGTAATAGAAAGGAGTTCAATTGTAATTATTTATAAATTTTTATAAAATCTAATGCATCAGATTCTCAAAATGCCTCGCTGCTGTAGACATAAAGTCGCACGAAGTAAAATTTGTTGAGTCGCTCTCCTTATCATTTCGGGTTCGTTCCGAATGTCGTTTGCGCAGTTTATTATTCGGTCGCGCAAATCAGCATCACTGTCAATCTGAGTTCTGTAAATGCGTTGTTTCATTGTCCCCCTTAAAAAATAGTCGAGAGGCGTCATATCGGGTAAACGCGCAGGCCACTCTACAGGTCCTTGCCGGCCAATCCATTTGTTCGTGTAATTTTCATTTAAAAACGCTCTTACATTAGATGCGTAATGTGCAGGATACCCATCCATCTGCAGGTACATCCTTCGACGCAAAGCCAGTGGTACATCAGCCAACAGTTCAGGAAGGTCATTTCTCAATAGGTTTAAAAAAACTGTCACCAGTCAACGTTCCCTCCAAAATGACTGGTCCAATTAATACGTTATCGATGAGACCAGCCCAAACATTTATAGAAAATCTTGTTTGAAAAGTTGAATTAATTTCGGGTATTCATCCTTAGGGTTCCACTGGTGCAAATTACGACAGTTGGTTATACCGTCTCTTGTAAACGTCGCCTCGTCCATCCCTAAAATGGTTTTTGGAAAGTTCGGGTTTGCTCTGTTTTTTCTTTGAATCCAGGCAGACAATACGCACCTCGGACGCCAGTCTACATTTTCATGTAGATGCTGCACCCTTTGGTAATGGTAAGGATGTAGCCCTTCTTTCCTTAAAATGCGCCACGCTGATTTTTGCGATATTCCATGCCGCAGAGCCAGACGTCTAGTACTTACGGTTGGATCAGCATACAAGTCTCTTAGTACCACTTGTTCAATAGCCACATCAATAATTACTCGGGTTGAATCGCGACGATCTCTACTTGATCCAAGTCCAGTAACAGATAATCTTCTGTGAACTTCCTGGATGTTACGGGCAGAAGGCACCGGTTGCCTGTCAGGAAAGGCAGCTATGTAAGCTGCGCGTGCAGCTCTGGCACTTCCATGTTCCACACCATAATAAAAGTGCATGATGAAGTAGCGAACGACGAAAGTAAGCAAGTAACACAAGTAGCAGCGGCGAATAGTTCGGGGCGACTGCCTGCCTGCCTTTTGTCTTTTTGTTTACCCCCCTGCCACTCCGCACCCCAAACCGCGCGCATTTACGACAACACAAACAAAAAAAAGACAAAATTCCAAGAAACCTGATAAACAATAGTTAGTGATAATAACGTAGCGACGCACTATTGTTTATCAGGTAAAAAAAAGGTCTAGCGTACCTACAAAGCGGTACGCTAGACCTTTTTTTAACAGTTGATAGAAAATGTTGTGATTGAGATAATTTCCAAATCCTGGGAAAATACGAGCGCTTTTAAACTCTCCTGTACCAAAAACCCAAAAACAAGTGCGCCAATTTTGTGGCCTCGCAGGATATTTTCGGAAATTTATTCCAAGTTTTTCTTTTACAATGATACCACTTTATGACCTTACACGGAATAACGCCAAGTGGAACTGGACATCAGACCATGAAACTGCCATAAACAAAATTGTCGAGTATCTGGGTTCAGAACCAATATTAGTTTTATTTGATCCGACAAGACCCATCGAGCTACACACTGATGCCAGTTCTGCTGGTCTCGGGGCTGTACTTTTTCAAAAGCATAATAGCGAGTTAAAAGTCGTAGAGTACTTCAGTATGCGCACCACCGAAACCGAAGGCCGCTACCACTCATATGAGTTGGAAACACTGGAGACGTATTTTTGAAGCATTAGAAATGAATCTCAAATTCGAACACGAAAACAATTCGTGTATGAAATTCATTTCTATTGCTCACGGTTTTACGCATTTTTGAATCACTCGAAATAGGTGTTACTATTAAATTGAAATCTTGTAACTATTTTTGTTTTACGCAGAAAATATTATAAACCATAAAGCAAAAACTCTATAACGAACGTAAATAAAAAGTTATTATGTCAAATTTCTGTCAAACATACGTTTACTTGTCAATGTAATTCTTCCGTACTTTCTACTAGTAGAAAACAAAAACGAGTGGTCGTTGCAGAATTCACGGAATGAATTTTCAAAAATAGTGATTTTAAGAATTCGCATGCGAATCTTGCGATTTCGTATTCGGATTGAAATTCGCATGATTCAAAAATACGTCTCCTGGTCGTAGTTAGAGCTATAAAACACTTTCGCCACTATCTGTAACTCTTTGAAGGCTTCACGCAACAAAAAAAAAATTACTTCCGCGTGTACATCGGTGGTGGGCATACTTTTAATCATTTGATTTTAAAATTGAATACCGAAAAGGCGAACGCATACCCCATGTTGATTTTTTAAGTCGCAACCCAGCTGATCACGAACAACTCAACATTAACAATGTCCATAATTACAGTGAATGGTTAGAGGCTGAACAAAATAACGATTCGGAAACCAAAGGCATAATAGAATCAATTAATAATGGATCCATTGATAAAGAATTGTCATCAAGTTATGAACTTCAGAATGGATTAATAAATCGAATTTTTATGACGAAAGATAAGAAAACTAGACACAGATAAGAAAACTAGTTTTTACAGTTATGTGAAATATTTTAACTGGCGACATTAATTTACTATTTATATCAATCTAATTTTGTTTAAATCTAATTGATATTTACCTTAATTGACTATCTTATAGGATTGACTTAATGTAATAGGCATCATGACAATAATTGAAAAATGGGCCTATAATGTCCAGAAATATATACTATTTACAATGAATAAGATATTTCTGCAGAAATTAAAAGTTTAGTAGGAAAAAAATGCAATTTTAAAATAATAATTTAAATTTCCCCCTAAAACGCTTGTTAGTGTCATGGCGTCGCTTGTGACGTCACGTTTGAGTAATCAAAACGTAAACGCGCTGCGCTCGTGCAAGAATTTAGTTATTTTGTGTTATTAAATATGAATTCGAAAGTGTATAGGTGGTGTGGGGTCCCTCAGTGTGAAAATACATCCATAAAAACTCCTAATAAGCTATTTGTGTTCGTTCCTCAAAATAAAACAATACGAAACAAACAAACATAGTCACATTGATATTTAATTAACTCGCAGTTGTTAAGTTTTCTTTTCTTCCCTTCCTCTAAAAACTTTGTGAATACTTTTTCATCTGATGGCACGCTGGGACTGCCACTGGATAATTTATTTATTTTATATTCCAAGCTTCAAGTTTTATTCAATAAATATAGTATTTTAGTAGTTTTTAATTACTGTCATCATGCCTATTGGATAATCGAATTTTTGCACGTCTGCGAGCAGATTGAACACACGTACTTTTTTATATTTTTTGTTACCTTTTTTAACTGTGTTTTTGGCGAAAAAACATTTTAACTTGGAATATGTTCTGCGGGCTGCGAGTTCAAACCGATAAGATACAGATAGCTTAAGATTTGAATTTATATGTTAAGAAGAATAAAAACAACTGATTATACGTTTTTATTTCAGGTAATATTTAACTATTTATTTTCATTTTTTTATCACTAATCACTGGGTGAACACTATATTTTCTTGAGTTGGGTCACATCAAAGCAAAAAGGCGGTGAAAGGGTTTTCCAAAGATCCCATGGGAGTGTTAACGGCGTCACATACAACACAACAACGAAACCATATTTTTTCCTTACAAATTCGCGTTAACATTTTAATCGATTTATGTGATACGATTAGCTTCTTAATTATTTTTTTTTAACGTATGCCATAAAACTAAGCGGTAAGGTCTAGCCAAGAATATGGCCAAGTAATTTCCAATGGAATAAAATTTGTCATAAACCGTCTATAAAAAAGTATTTATAAAGCTGGTGACAAACTGCGGCGGACGCAGCGCCGGACTCGTCTTGACATTGTGAGGTCAAGCGCTGCCATTGGTCTATCCTTCAGACAACTTCCGCCAGCCCAAATATCGACCAATGGCAGCGTTTGACCTTACAATGTCAAGACGAGTCCGGAGCCGCGTCCGCCGCCATCTGTCACCGGTATTAATAACGTTCCACTTTACCTATCATGCTACAATTGTCTATGATTAGTGTAAAAAGATGTTCAGTTTGGCTGTATAGTTGACTTTGACAGATGGTTTTGAATGATAAGACGCGTCTTGACATTGTGAGGTCAAGCGCTGCCATTGGTCTATCCTTCAGTCAACTTCCGCCAGCCCAAGGATCGAACAATGGCAGCGTTTTAACTTACAATGTCAAGACGAGTCCGCAGCCACGTCCGTCGCCATCTGTCACACCGGCTTTACTATCTGCTATAAAATAAAATAAAAAAGTCATTGTTTATGAAATTGGTCAATTCGACCTTGAAATATTGAGCGAATTTTTTACCATGTAGCCACCCCTTTTTGACAGCAGCCAATCCATTTTTATTCTATGTCAGCGAGGTCAGTCAGTCAGCTGTCAACTGTCAATCTTCAAAATATTGTTACGTTACTACGTTACATTTTTGGTGTGCGATATTTTGCGGTTGAATTTATAGAAATTATTTAAAATGTCCTCATCGTTCGCCGAAGACCAGTTTAGTGATGAAGAAGTTTTCTTCGGAAAGATTACTCTGAAAGAAATAAAAAAACATATTTTATGGAACAATCACTGTAACAAGTAAGACAATTTTCTTACAAAATTTAAGACTATAGCTTTAAGCTATAATAATTAAATAATAAATAAACTGTTTTCAAACCACACCAATTATCTAGCCCCAAATGCAAAGCTTGTACTATGGCATCTAGATATAACGGGTAAATAGTTATAAAATTTAATATTCATGGCTTACAAATGCTCATCACACAAAAATTTGGTTGAACACTGACCAAACATTTACCCCTTCCGGGATTCGAACAATAAATTAAATGCAACAATACATAAATAATTAAATGCCTAAAATACTATTTATTTAGTATAGTTTTCTTAAGACTTCTTAATACATATAATTTTTTATATTTCTTAAAATAACCTAATTAAGTAATCTAATATGCATGGCGTCATTCTTTCTGCCCACAATACCTAACTTATTGTTGTGCCCAAACTATAGACCCTATCATCATCATCATCTTCAGCCTTTAGAAGTCCACAGCTGGACATAGGCCTCCCCTATAGAACGCCACAGCGAGCGGCTCTGGGCCTGGCTATAGACCCTATAGTGATCTGTTTTATGTACCTATTTATAACACCTATGTAACATTATAAAATGCACTAAATATATTGAATTGAACCCGCAACCGCTGTCTTAGTAGTCCAGAATGCAAACTATTACACCAGACAGTCAATTAACTATTTAGTTTACATAATGTTAAATTCACAACATTATTATGTTATCTTCTGAATAAAAATTTTATAAAAAAAAAAAAAACCGACTTCAAAACACTAAAATGCTAAAAATAATCCTAACACTTAAGTACCTAATCAGTTACTTTTGGAGTCGGTGCCAGCCGATGAGAGATTCAATGTTTTTGTTTGCTTAGGAGTGTTTTGAAGTCGTTTTTTTTTTTTATAAAATTTACTTATTTCATCTATTTTTAGTGATAAATCCTAATCTAACTGCTGAACACCGATTTCATCCCCTATTTTCCTACCCTTAGGGGTGATTTTTATTATGCAAACTTTTATCTTATTATCTTTGAAGTATAAGCTATTCAATAAAACAAAAATCATCAAAATCGGCTCATATTTGTCAAAGATAGGTAACAAGAACCACAACCAAAATATTATCTGGGTATATATTTGTTGATTTTCTCAAAAAGTTCTAAATCAATTCGATAAAATTTATATGGGACCACATCTGAAGTATGATCTACCAAACAAAAAAAGAATCATTAAAATCGATTCATAATTGGCGGAGTAATCGCGTAACAAACATACAAAAAAAAAAAAAAAAACATACAGTCGAATTGAGAACCTCCTCCTTTTTTGAAGTCGGTTGAAAATAATAATTTATGGTGTTTCCATTTTGGCAGCTTTTTTCTTGGCATATAATACTCCTAATTTGAAATTTTCAGTAGTCAAAATCCTGCATCAGATAAGTACAATGATGACATAAAAATAATTGAAACTCATTCAGCACCTGATCTCATCCATAAGGATACTAGTCTATCCATTACGAGGAATGCTGTATCAAATACCAGTTTATCCCCTAATGCACCTGAAGTTTACTCTAGTTGGGCTATAAAACCAACAGATGACAGCTTCCTTAAAGTTGAAAAGATGGTAGCTGATATGTGTGTTGTATCACATAACACAGAAAATAAAAATGATGAAGTTTTGAATAATACATTAGATATTATAGATTATATATTGAAAAATGGGCCATCTACTACAAATCAAAATGATTTGACTGCAAAACCAACTGAAAGTAGTCCATCTGACATTGACAAAAAAGAAGTACCCCAAATTGGACCTATTAAAACTGCAAAATTAAAAGATGAACGTAAGACAATATTGTCTGAAAAAAAAAATGAATTGAATGTGCCAGTACATTGTACTCCTACCAAAATCAATACAATACATTTAAAAAAGAGTGACAAAGAGACACCCCACACAGATATGAAACGAAGGACACCAATATTCAAAACTCCTGGGAATCCTCTATCTCATAAGAAACCATTAGTTGCATCTCTGAAGAAAACCCCGAGTAAGAATAATGCCTACCAACATATAGCCAGTCCAGTAGCATCTTACATTAAAAACAGCCCAGTTGCACCACTAGTAAAAGAAGTCCGGCCTACAAAACCCCTTCCTGGCATTTCATCTATACCTAAATTTGTGAAGACTAACTCTACACACATCAAATCAAGCAATAAAGAAAATCTGAACTTGCCTTCTGTTGCTTACAGAAGTGCCAAGAAGACTGAAGTGGTAAATATGATTTTTAATTCTACTTAAAACACTACCGACGCTGAAATTAACACAATAGATTCTAAAACTATATGAACTAGTCTGTATTTATATATTTATTTTGGCTCGAGACTGGGTGTGCTGGGAGACGCCTTTGGCAAAAAACATTGTCTGGTACCACATAACACAAGGCCATTATTTCCTTACTTAGATATACCATAAAAATTGGTTTGTTGTCTAGCAAATATTTATATTTGTATAATAATAATAAAACTTAGGGATTGACATCAAGACACAATGGTGAGTACCAACAGTCAAAGTAGTCCCCATAATAGTGCACAGATACAGGCATGGTCTCCAGGCAATTGCACAAAAGTAGTCACATTCACATATTAAATTTGCCATCATCAATATACCAGTTATTACAAAAAGCAGTTCTAATCAACATATGCAGGATCATGAGGAGGAGGATTAATAATCTATACATATATTAAAACTGTAAAATCTACAATAAACTAAACTAATTAGGATGCCTTGGCTATGGCCCGGATCTTAAATGTGCCTCCGTCTAAGGAGAGACAAATTACAAATCAAGTATAATAAAACTTTATTTGTACCATATCTAATCTATCTGTTTACATTTTCTTAGTAGTTTTAACATTTACAGCTAGTTGTTTATATATTCAGTGTTCAGAGATATAGGTGTTCTTTCCGTCTAAGTATCTCAAAGTTTTCCCATCATCATCCAGTTGTTCAATAGAACAAATAAAATTCCTGTTTGCTTTTTGAAACTTATTAATTAAGAATAAATCTTACAGATCACTGTTCCTGATGAAGATAAATTGCCCCAAAGCCAATGGATAAAGAAAATAACATCCACATTGCCTAAACCACTTATAATGAAGCATGATCACAGAGAAACCAATTTAGCTAAGAGGATATTGGTGTCCCGTCAGGAGGATAGCTTTGCGGATTTATCACTTCGCCAAGCAGATGTTTCAGTTTGCACTCAGAAGTCTGCGTTTAATAAAAGGCCATTGTAAATTGTTTGCATTTATCTTGAATTATAAATAAATGATTTTTGGAACAAACATTTTATCTTTCAACCCTTCAGCCCATCCCAGGGAAACAAGACAATGAAATGTTATTGTTACGCGGTCTCGTAAGTCAGATTGAAGTTTCGATTTTAAATAAACCTGCAGTTGAGGTGGACTCGCGTACCGAGTTCCGTTCATCGAATTTTCTTCCCAACAGTTTATCCTATTTAATATTTCATAGATCAGTTTATCATTTTCTTATTCGAATCCTTAACGTGTGCCGGACTCTCATTTGACTGGATTATTTTTGCTACCCGATTGGCGTTGCGGGATTTATTTATTTATTTAAAAACTTTATTGCACAAACTTAAAATGTACAACAGGTGGACTTAATGCCAAGGGCATTCTCTACCAGCCAACCTTTGGGTCATGCAGAAAGCAGGTAATGGGTGCGGTAAAGGTCCAAAATAAATTTTAATTTGTACTAAACAATGATAATGCAAATTCAATTTAATAAAATACACTATATTTGGATAAATATGATACAATACACAAAAAAAAAAAAATAAAGTAAATAAACATACATACTAATAATAATAATAATAACCCCGCAGGGGCAGCTTGTGGCAAGCTGTAGGTGAGTGGCGACACCTCGGACCCCGATCCTCCAGAGGGCCCGTATTTATTTGGCCCTTGCCTTAACTGGCCGGCCAAGAGTGGAGTTGCAAGAGCAGAACCTGTGCTCCAGGTTGGAAGTGTAAAATGTCATAACGCCGGGGACCCGTTGACTGGTGCGTTTAGCACTGGGATCTTGCACCCCGCAGACTCACCTCTCTACAACCTTAGCCGTTCACACCAATGTTGCTACCCTTGCTACCTTCTGGTGGCTTTAATAGGGCGGCCCATTTAGTGAGCGGCGAGTCACCGTCTGCCCTGATTATCGAGATGAGACATTTGATATGGCAGGCGTCCCGTTGTCTCATCAATATCCCGGCAACCAGTCCATCAAGTTCCTTTCCATAGACCCGGTATAGTTTCCATCTTTTCTGCAATAGTCCTTGCACCTAGCGGGTGCTGTCTTTGGCTGTATCTTCTCAATAGTTCAGGCAGAGATAGTATCCGCTAAGTGTACATATCCCAACTCATTATCGTATCTCAAAGGGGCCTCTTCGTGTTGGATCTGTATCCCCACGAACGCCTTCCAAAAGGACCGGCCTTTGTGCCGTGATTTCCCGTAGGAGAGATACAATAATAATAATAATGACGTAGTGACGTACCGGTAGTCCGGTACGGTACTGGTGAAATAAGTTGCTGATTTCGTGCCACGGATTTAGTAACGAGATAAAGCAGCCGACAAGAGTTGCTGAGCTTGTCGGCGGGTTCGGTGTGTAAAGACTCCTAAATGTCTATGGAAATAAAACTATTTTTAATAGTAATAATGTATTTCGAAAATTGTTATACAGATTCAAATTATTGCAAGACTAGGAGCACTAAATTGTGTAGACTATAATGTATAAAACTTTTAAGCTCCAAATGCTGTCGCAAGTCTAGCTTGCTTGACCGCTGTAAACGCGAACATCGCGATGTGTGAGAGGTCGCTCTGCTCTGTAACCTGTAATATTAGGTCTAGGCGATAGTTACACTAAAGCTATGAGTACCGCCAAATCCTCTTTATAAAAATTGCGCTATCTTTGGTTAGGGTAAGGTAACACGTGTATGATACACCACAATAGTTTAACGTGTAACTACACACATTAGCATGATAATAACATATAAAAGTACATTAAAAACATTACAAGTTTTGTGTATTCGAAATTCCAAATTTGGCGAGAGGTTACCTTACTTAGGAGTGGTCGTATTCTACATCCACTAACTTAACTTTTATATTAAATTTGCCTGTAAGAAATGACTAATTCGTCGAACTAAAAATGTGTTAAACATAGCACCCATAGACAATTTTTTAGGTCTGCGGGCCTAGTTAGTTTTATAAATATCGCTTCGCCTTAAACGATCGAAAAGGATATAAATTCACGTTTACTTTATAAAACTTACACTAGGCCTTATGCCTCCCTAGCATGAGCACCAAAACACGATATGGTATGATATGATATAGCGATATATCGACACTAACTGTAAAAATATGATAGATATAGCCGCCATGTTGAATCGCCGTGGCAGGTTAAAATGGCGGCTAAATCCATCATATTTTTACAATTAGTGTCGATATATCGCTATATCATATTATATCGTGTTTTGGTGCTCATGCTAGGGTGGCAGATGTAGGTTACCAATTTATTGACACGCAAGCTTAAATAAGGTTCTAGAAGTGGCTGCAGGATCGTACTCATCTTTGGCAATAGGTCCTGCGAAGCTACAAGAGTTTCGAAGTGGATCGTGGCGCAGGAACGTGAGTAAAAAACTAAGGCGTCTGTAACGGATTGGCGATTAGTATCGTTATAGTCGCGCTTACGGCGGTCAAGCCATAGTTAAAATCACATTATTCATAATATAGTCGAATATCTCTAAATTAATAAAGCACCTAAATTGTTACAATCATAAGACATTATAATATAAAATGCACAGAGATTCAAAAATATAATTTTGGCATTTTCATAATTATAATTAACTGCGCCAATTTAGAACAATCACACTAATAAAAACTAAATTTAAAATAATAGGTACTTGCATAATGTTTGTGCTGCAAGCTGCAAGTCTGTAAAAAACTTATGATCATCACATTGTACAGGAGACTACTGCAAATTATATTCAAAATTAGCACAGCTACAATCTTTTAAAAACAAAAATGAGATTAAATACATAATTATACATATTATAACTTTTAAGATAGACCAAGGCAACGTTGGACTTATTAAATCTTTTAGATTTTCTCAACCATTTACTTACTATAGAAATACAGACGGACTAGAATACATTGTCCTTTTTTATTACTAAATAAGTCTCGATGACAATATTCATTTACTTCTTATTTTAATATATCATGTAGCACAAACTAAACAATTTAAGGGTACTTTGGATCATTTCTAGTAGTTTTTCTTATGCACTAAATGTAAAAGAGTCGGTAAAATAATATCGTAGTGCTGTGTAAAGTACACACTTATTTTTTCTAGACATAGAAGATCAGACCATTCATTGAAAATATTTACGTTAACAGTTCAACAATCCAGCCCTATTTTATATTAAATATATTAGGCCAGTTGTATACACAGTATGAAAGCTACCATAATATTTGTAATGCGATACTACATAATTTTTTTAACAAAAGTGTGTTTACAACTTTTGTATACCATGTTTCACATACATCACTTATATTATTTTATTGTGGTTTAATTCTTTTGAATTGCCTACCCTTATTTTATTAGCAATATATTTTATCGAATAAAAAAGTAAAACTGTAAAGATTCGAAATTATGGTAAATATAAGATTTGTTTTTTCTAAGAAAACTGTTTTTGTTTCTAATGTAACACAGCTTTGCAACCATAATATAAATGCTTAACGACTTACATTTCGGTATAATTAAGATTGACTTCATAAAATTTACTTTGAACTTACATGAGATAAATACACATAATTATAGTAAATAACAACATCAAAATACTTAGTAAAAAACCTTAATTATGTAGTATTTAGAAAACTGAAAAACTTGAATAAAAATGTATTAAATGCAAGCATAACCTATAATTACTAAAGTTTATATAACTATATTATGTTTCGTATTCAATATGCAAAGAGTAAACAGTAATGTCTCAATGAGTAATATAAACAATTATTACATTTTCATATTTACTGTAGATGAAGAAAAACGCTTGTTTTTAAAACAAGGTCCCATTATAATGAGACTTCACAAACTACAGCTATGTTAATTAGTCATATACACCTGAATGTGTGCGCTAACAACATCACCTAATTGTAAAGTAAATACAAAACAATGACAATACATTTTTTGTGCTTATGACCTAAAATATATCAATAAAAACAACAATGGTAAATCATATCAAAATAGCAAAAATTCTTTTGAGCTTACATTATAATTGTGCTGCAAATAGAAAACAGAAAAATAGGATTTTTTCGAAAAAACTTACAACATGCCCGGACCGTCCGATTCCTTATTCCCAGCTTTCTCGAAGAACATGAAATCCTGAAATACAGAAACGTTTGTTAGATTTTAAAAATTGATATTTACAGTAAAATACTGAAAAGTCTTTCAGGAATAGCAATTACCCAGTCATTGGTCTGGCGCGCGGGGACATCACTAGACAATTGAAGCGAGAACAAGATAACGTCGGCAACATACATTCCGCGCTCGGATAACGATCAGTAATTAACGCTGTATTTCTTTTCACAACGATTTTTGAGCGCGTAGTAGTTAGCGCCGAAGATCAGCGTGAAACCAGACAAAAAGCCTATTCCGAGTTTTATTCGGTTGCCCATTTTATCAAACGCCGGCTTTATAAGAAAATAAGGTATCTCTCCCTCCAGGCAGCGGCACTTCAAGGGCCATAAAAAAATGGGTTTACTTTGCGATCGCGTTAATGTAAAAAACTCACACTCCCCTCCCCTCAGGCATTCAAATATATTTGGTCTATTAGTGCTGACAGCTAGCGTGAGAAAAAAACAGCCTGTCTCTGGAGGAGGAGGCATGGCCTCATAAAAGGTAAGGCTCTATCTGGTTGTAACCTAAATTTCAAAACCATTTACTTACAATTAAAAAGCATGCTCCCAGTAAAACAGCTTTTATTTTAACATCCAAATCCATCGGGAAACTAATTCCGAAATAATCGGAATCAGTAAATGCCTCCCGCGCCAATCCGGACCACTGTTTGGTTATTTTACCAACTTTCGTTTCGCCATCTTTTGAGTATACCTGAAAGTTGAGATTAATTCAATAGAGTTTAGTTTATTTTTAATTCAGGTTGAGCATTCTATAATCTCGCGAGTTTAACGCCCTATACTTACAGTATTTACGTACTTATGTAGGTACCTACAATCGTTAATCGGTTTAACGCATCCTGAAGTGCATTGTAAACTTACATTAAATTCGACGTCTCCACAAATAGAGTAGGTGCAGAACGGTCCCTTGATTTTGAGTACGACGTCGCCGGCAGCGTTTTTGATGTCATAGCAAGGCTTGCACAGCGACCACTGCTGTTCTACGGAGCCGATGACGGTGCCGGGCGGCGCGGACACCTCCATGCTCTGCAGCCAGCACGGGCACCAGCACGAGTCGCACGCCAGGGGGCGGTGCAGGTGGATCACCTGTCGAATGATACTTGATAATACTTCTTTACAAAATCTAACACACAAATAGTAACTCTGAATACGCAAAACCTCTTAAAGGCTGATTCTAGTGCTCAAACACAACCACTTTTTGTATGGGACTAACATCGAAATCGCAAACAAAAATCGTTTCCCCATACAAAGCGTAACAGCTGATTGGACATTTAGTATAAAAATGAAGTTTTTTTTTAGAATTCACTGTTGTCACACACCCATACAATAAGTTGTTGTATTTGAGCACCAGATTCAGCCCCTAAGAGGCTAATTTTACACGGTGTATTATCAGAACTCGACCAAATTTTTAAGGGACCACTCTGAAGTAGGTACTTATTCCCTTTCGAACAAAAAAAAGGTTTATCGAAATCAGTCTACGTGGTAAAGAATGATCGGCGAACATACATAAAAAAATCAATTTCGATCTCTATATTGAACCACCTCTGAAGTATGATCTACTAAACAAAACAAGAATCATCAAAATGGATTCTTAATTGGCGGAATAATCGCGTAAAATACATTTAAAAACAGTTGAATTGAGACCAGTGAGAACCTCCTTCTTGAAGTAAAGTAAAAATACTTCTTTTTACCACACTTTTATTAGCTTATCAGATAATTGTAACTAACAGCTAGTAGGTTAATAATCAAATCTTGGAAGTCCCTCCTTTCAACTGTCGCATCTATCGATTTGAAACTTTGTATGTGATGTAACATTTGCATGACAAAACAATAATTTAGACAGGCCGCATATTATCCGAAGCTTCTAATAGAAACATTCTAGCGCAAACCTGAAGGCACTTCGGTGCATACATTTTGTACTATACCCCGCATATTGTAAGAAATGTTTCTTGCCCGTCATCTGGTTCTAATGCGCGCCGGATTGAAACGTCATCAGAATTCTTGAGAGGTCCGTCTACCATACATTTTGTACTAGACCCCGCATATTATCAGAAATTTGTGTCAGTTTGGCAGACGTCGCCGTACGCTGTACACGTGCTTCTTGTTGCAAAATGTCAAATATGAAAGTAGGGTTGCCAGAAGTTAACTTTTGTTATCCGACTACAAAAAAGGAGGAGGTTCTCAATTGTTTATTCTTACAACTTATAACTACTACAATTAAAGGGTCTTTCAACAAGGACGGGTCGATGTTAAAATTGAATAAAACAAGATGTGTGTGAGATATTAACGTAATTTATTTTTTATTTCAAAGACCCATTTATGCCATTATGGATGTAATGAATATGTCATCGTTCAAATGTCCGCCGCGGCTTCGTATGGTAGCACGAATTAGAGGTCCAATTTTTAATGACTTTGCTGCATAGATCCGGCTGAATCTGAGCGATGGCCTGCGTTATGTTGGCTTTCAGGGCAACGGTCGATTGTGGCTTATTGGCATAGACCTGCGACTTCAGAAAACCCCACAAGAAAAAGTCTAGCGAAGTCAAATCACACGATCTTGGTGGCCAATTCACGTCACCTCTGCGAGAGATAACCCTACCCTCAAACCGTTCATGCAGAATGTCCATTGTGTCGTTCGCTGTGTGGCAAGTAGCGCCATCTTGCTGGAACCACATGTCGTTCACGTCCATATTGTTCAATTCAAGCCAAAAGAAATTGTTTATCATTGATCTGTAGCGCTCGCCGTTGACGGTGGAAGCCTCGCCAACGTCGTTTTCGAAGAAGTACGGACCAATGACGCCGCCAGACCAAAATCCGCACCAAACAGTAACTTTTTGTGGATGCATTGCCACCTGGTAAACCTCATGTGGGTTGTGGTCATCCCATATACGGCAATTTTGCTTATTAACAAAACCATTCATCCAAAAATGTGCCTCGTCGCTAAAGATTATTTTTATTTTTCGGCCAAAATCGGGGTCCTCTTCCAAGCGTTCCGAAGCCCATTCAGCGAACACACGGCCTTATCTATGGTCATTAACTTTGAGCTCTTGGGTCAGTTGGATCTTGTACGGATGCAGGCCCAAGTCCCGACGCAAAATTATCCAAGTTAAAGTCTGCGAAAGGCCGAGATCTTGTGCACGGCGAGAAATCGACTGCCTCGGAGTCTCCTGAACACTCTCACGTACAGCGGCGATGTTCTCGGCCGATCTGGCGTTCCTTTGACGTAAAGGTGTTGGTTGGTTGTTCACCGAACCGGTCGTCTCAAATTTGGTCACCAATCGTTGGAGAGTAGACTTTGAAGGGCCACCGCGTCTGCCGTATAATGGGCGCAATGCGCGCAACGTTTGCACTAACGAACACTCATTTTGATAATAAAGTTTTATCATTTGTACATGCTGCTTAACCGTGTAACTTGCCATGGTGATTTGGCATCAGTGACTAAATAAGAAAAAACAGATTTGACAGATGCCGCCAAAACAAAATGGCCGCCACAGATTATTAACATCGACCCGCTCTATTTGGAAGACCCGTTATATATAATATAACTATAACTCTTAAAAAAAAAGAAGTCCAAACGGCCAAACCAAGAGGGAGGGTTATGGACTCCAATAGGGGGTGGTTTTGTCGATAGAAGGAAAAATAGGATAATGTATGCTCCTATTATTGCCAGCTCGTGACCAAACACACTCTAAAGGTTGACCGCAAATAATTTCCAACAGTTCTCACAATGTATTTTTAACTTTTAATTCTGTTTAATACAGTTTATTCGTGTTTTTTAATTTATTGATTTTTTTTGGTTTGTTTCAAATAAACGTATTCTTTAATAATTATTCTTAGTCTTAAGATTTTATAGCTGAAGTGGAAAAATATTCGTGCATATGGAATGTGGATAGTGAAAACTATCAAAATAAAATACAGCGGGACCTAGCGTAGAAGAAAATATAAACAATGATATTCTTCTTTAATAAACTAATCAATAGTGTCAATAGCAATAACGTGTCGCCATCCTTAACATCCCTGTGCGAACAACAGACGGAGAGGTGTGTCGTTGCGGTGCAGTCAGCATCAACTGGCGCCGGATCGCCGGACCGGATAATGTGCGGGGCTTGTGACAGTTCGGTCCGGCACGCGCTAGAAATGTTTCTTATTAGAAGCTTCTGATAATATGTGAGGAGGTCATTTGCAAATTATTGGACCTTGCTTTCCTTTCGACTTTGCGTTTGTGCGATTAGCATTAGCAGGAGCATTGAACCTGAGTCATAGACATCTATAAAATGTATTAAAGTACGTTATAATATTATGTTTATTCGTTATCTATTCGCCACAGTACAAGCTCTGCATAGCATGGCTATAGATTAAAAGGTTCCTCACAGACAAGACCTACCTACATATACTGACATAGACATGTAATAATTGGTGCAAACTGGACGGTTTTAATTACACACAGACTGAATAAGACTTAAGTGCATTTACAATTTAACATAAGACAGGTGTGATCACTTTCGGACTTTGTCGTATTTTACATGTCTCTCCTGACAGCAGGATTTAAAGTAGAGCTTGTGACTACGAAAGTGATAATTAAAAGTTAAGAACTGGAAAATGACTTAATTTATTTGAAGCCATGTTAATAGGTAATAAGAACTTGATACTCATTGGAAACACTATTATGGATTGATATAATAAATAAAAGATTGAAAATTTTGCAAAATCAAAGTTTGATTAAAAAAAGCTATTACGCAATTTTCATTTTCGATAAAAATACTCTCCCTTAGACAATTTATTTCTTATTTTGTGGTTACAGATAATATGGACATCTCTTCCATCCTATATAAAAAACTCAACCTGTATAACGATTCCCGGCCCGCTTCATCTGCGATTAATATACGAGGCTACTCAATAATTTAAAAAAAACTTACCTCATTTTGAAAGTTGTCCATAATCTTCATATCAAAAGGCCGCATAGGACCACAGCAGTTTCTAGTGCAGCAGTCGTTATCTTCAACAGCGTAATACACCTTCTGGCCAACGCTGTTCTTGATGGTGTATTTGTTGTTTGTTTCGAACCCAACAAATGCTTCCAGGAGCTCCACTTTCTGGTGCACCAACAAGTGGTTAATCAAAGATAGGTATTCCAAACCTGGAGGGCAGTTGTTGACTCCTTGCGGAATACTCATCCAACCACCTGAAATATAAAGAAATACTCATAAAATAAAACCTTTATTAGACGAGTTGTGCCCGTGACTTCGCTCGTGTGAAGTAGGTATGTTTTGTGACCTACTATTTTACTACCTTAGGATTAAAAAAAGTTTTCTGTGTCCTTAAAGGTTTAAGGTTTTTTTCGTACCAAACATCAAAATGGGTTAAATAGCAACAAAACTAAGTCATCCCACCGCGAAAATGCCCCTGCACTTCTAGCATGACCACTAAAACACGATATGGTATAGAGATTATCGACACCGTGTTATCGTATTTTGTTTTGTGTTTTGGTGTTCATGCTAGGGGGGATGAGCTTACAGATGTCTCTTAAGTACGTACATGTAGAGTTCAATTTCAAACAAGACAATTTGAGGTTTTGTTGAGCTATTGACTGTATAATGTATGTTTTAGCGAGTGAAGAGATTAAATGAACATATTTGGCGAATCTTGCAAGTGGCAAGCATTTTTGTGATGTGCAAATGCCTTTGTACCTGCCTCCCTAGCATGAGCAACAAAACACGAGATGATATAGGGATATATCGATACCAACTGTAAAAACATAATAGATATAGCCGCCATGTTGATCCGATGTGTTGGTGACGTCATATATTATGGTCGCTGTTTCTATAAAAAATCTAAATAGCGGCTATATCTATCATATTTTTACAGTTAGTGTCGATAATTCACTATATCATATCGTGTTTAGGTGGTCATGCTAGGGGGGCTGAGTTATGAATGTCATAATTATAATGTATTTAAGTCCTTTTCTCAAAATATAATAAGATTTTTACTGTAAGTAAGCATTTAGTTCTGATTTACAAACAGTTAATATTTATATATGAGTAGGTATGTTTATTTAAACATAGAAAAAGGAATGTATTCTTTTTCTAAATAATAATAATTAATAAACATTATATTATATAATACTTACACTTAAATAAATAGTTGCATAAACTTTAAACTGTCTAATAAAAACATTTTAACTATTAAATGCATTAAATTTCTGTTATAACTATGACTTAAATAAATAAACAGCACAAATATTAGTTAGCGAGTCCCTCCACCAAACTGTGACGATTTACAGTGTAGATAAACCTTTTTTCTTCATCAGAATGAAACTTCTGGTAGCCAGCACGTGGGGACTTGAAGACCTTATTACACAATCTATTCAATGTCCGCTTTACACTAACCACACTTAAAGTTTCCAAATAAACTTTTCTATCTTTGATTTCTGGCTTAACAATACATTTCTTGGCAACATATCTTTTAAACTTTGCCCACTTGGTAAAACCTGATTTATTTGCTTCATAATAAATAACTTCTTCAAAGAAAACATTTAAATTATTGGAGTTGTCTTCTTCGAAAAATGAGTACATTTTAGATTTAACGAAAATTTAAATATTTTTTTTATAACAAAACTAGCTAAGCGTCGCAATACAATTAATATACTTAATAAACTGATTGTGTTGAGTTATACCACCTAGCATACTGCAATAATCATTACGACCTATCACAAGTAACTAAGCTCACAGTAAACACTGTTATCTGTGTAATAAGTTATTAACTTGTTATGCTCAATGATAATAATATGAGTGAGACAAGGGCACACAATACGAATATTTAGTTAGAAAGTTTTCATTGTTAATTTTTTTTTTTGTAAGTACGGTATGGACACAGAAGAAGGATGCCATGGTACCTCGTGGCAAAACAATGCATGCTCTACTAAGTGTACGTAATCACGAAATCAGCGAAACTGAGAGGCGACCCGTCAGCACAATATGAATATTATGTGCTTGACCAAGCGTAGCGTATTTAGATTTATATGATAGTCAGCATGTGGGAGTTATGCTTTGGATGATTAGAGTCGTATCTAAAACAACCATCATAATTATGTCCTAAACCAGATATGCTCGTGTAGTGTAATAATTCATCTGAGGGCTCAGTGGGAGTTTTATATAATAATATAATCACATTGCATGAATTGCTTAAAAAGTAAACATGAATTTGTATGGACCTCGGGGTGGCGCCGTCTGGCGGCACATCAAGGAAATTATTTTTTTCTTACAAATCTGAGTTAACTAACGTTTTGTCATCAAAACTCAAAAGCGATTAAGTAAAACTTGCAATAAGAAATATGCACAAAAAAAAACATTGTTTTTATTATATTTATTAGAAATTATAGAGCTAATATAGTAAAAACAAAATTGATTTTAGGTAAAAAATTATCGTAACATAGTACCTAATTAGAAATTAGAAACAGGAAAAAATATGGGTCCAATATTTTTTGATAATATAACCAATGGGTCAAAAAAATATTATTTCCATCAATCCGTCATTGATGGAAATAATATTTTTTTGACCCAGAAAACTAGCCTACCTATTTGTTTGTCGCTGCAGAGTCATTCGAACGCGTGGGTTTCCCTTCAATAATTTTTCGCCCCAGAGTACCACATTGAAAGATTTTCGCCATAACGTGTGTCGCTACAGTGTCATTCGAAATTAGATACCAGACTCCATTTAAAGCTAGTGAAACAAGATCCAACTATTTTAATAGCTAGGGATCTTTAAAAAAATCGTTATAACTTTTGAACTACATGGTCTAGCATTTATAAAAAACACACAAAATATAAATGTCATGTTTTTTTTTTAAATGTACAGTTTATAGAGACATAGTCTTATTATTTAACATCAATCAAGATTATGGTACATCAAAATAGACTGGATAAACTATGAAGCTTCTGAGATCACCCAAGTTACTTATTTCAAATTAATATAAAAATAAATTGCATACCAGGTGGACCTTGAGGCCCTGGTTGTTGAATAACTGGTAGTGGGTACCCTGGCTGGGGCTGCGGATATCCAGGTTGTGGTTGAGGATATCCTTGCTGGGGTTGAGGATAGCCAGGTGCAAAGCCCGGTTGAAATCCTGGTTGGTACCCTGGCTGGAAACCAGGCTGAAACCCAGCCTGCATTCCTGGCAGTGGTTGAGCTCCAGGGGGCAACGGTGGTCCGGGAGGATTCATGTGCCCTGTTTGAGAATTTGGATAGCCAGATTGGGGACTCATTGGATAATTTTCCGGTTGCTTGCTATCAGGAGGCGGAGCATACCCTTGACTGGCAGGAAAATTTGGGGAATAAGGGGTTGGTTTGTGCGACATTTTATTTTCCTGAAAATAAATAATTGCAATAATGATAAAATCAATAAAATTAATAGAACTACAAATGCATAATTGTAAGTATCACTCATTCATTAATATTTATTTGTAGCTATAAAATTAGCCTCTATAAATACTAGGATGTAATTACAGATAAATTACTTTTCTAATTAAGACCAATTCCAAGACAATGAATAGAGCTTGATTGAATCATTTTAACTGTTTCAACTATGCTTTAGGACAAGTTGTAACATGGTAAATAAGTATAAGTAATAATATTATTGAAAGTGGTACTATTATAAGTAACAGTGCCCTTTTTATATGTAAAATTTTTACAATTTTTGATTACCACATTCAACACATCTTTTGAAAGAAAAGAATACAAAGAAGCTGACTAAAAATAATAACCAATCAACAATATTTTATTTAGTTGGATAAAGGAAATATTTTAGGCTATCACTTAAGTTTAAAATTCAAGTGATAAAATAATTCTTAACTCATGTTTATTTGCAAAGCAAAGCATTAAAACTTTGTTGCGTATTGATTGACGATAGATAACTTATCACATCATTAGGTTAAGTAAGTTGTTTACTGGCAATCATGTTTTAAATTTTAATAATAATAGAATTACTAAGTATTTAGGTTTAACAATTGTTTAATTTGAAAAAATTGCTGTATGTTTACAATATTAAAAACAAGGGGTTTCTGTTGACTTCATCTATAAGTACTTACAAGTACTTTTTACTCTTGAATTCCGGCTAAAAATGGATTGTAGTAAAAACTTTCCCAAGGTCATCTTTAAGGTACTAGAAGAATATTCCCTCAATATTTCAAATGTCTATGTAATATTATTTAGAAGTTAAACAGTATGTCATTGGTAAGTAGCTAAAGATGAAAATGCATATTCATGTATCAGTTATATGGTAATTGCTTTACTTCTCAATACTATTATATTTGTATCGAGTGATTTAAGGTTAATTTACTATAAAATGTACTTTTACCAAAATTAAATGACCTTTGTAATTTTGTAATGACACAAAACATTACAATGGAGTGGCCAGCCCCGCGTGCCCCGCCCAAATCTATACATCTCTAAACGAACAATGTTTTTTTGGCGTCTCTGTTCATACACTTATTGTTAGAGTAGGAAAAAATATGCAAGAACTCTCGAGGCGGTAATAAAAATAGAACTACACTCGAAATACATCTGAGCGAAAAAAGTAGTAAAGTGCGATATCATAATAAATGCATAATATGCATATTTTTAAAACTTACCTAAAATAATGATGATTCGTTATAAACTGAATTAAACAAAATATTTTCAACAACAGAAAACTTAGCAAACTACTATTTTAACGTCTGTCATTACTTGTCAATGTACTGTCATTCTTTGTCTTTGATTACACGTTTTACTTTACCGGATTTTACATAAAAAACATAGCCATAGCATTAAGCGTGTGAGAGTACTTGAGAGTAGGAAACTCATGAAGCTCACGTATCAATGACGACAACCCTAAGAAAAATAACCATTTCCGGTATAATGTTGCCGTTTTAAAAAAGTTTTACATTGATTGCTGCAAAAGTTAAACGTTAAAATGTCATAATTCATGTGCGTTAATTTTGTAAAATTTTACGATAAACTCTAATTAAGCTGATCGCAGTCACATATTTTTTTATTATTATTGTTAATTTCGTTTAAACTTTATTTTAAAAGTTAAAACGTAAAAACTCTTATTTTTAAATGCTCAAGACTATTATTAACAACGCACATTAAGGTTTAAATGGTAATCAATAGAATATCGTAACAAATATTAATTATCGACATTCACCATGTTAAGCTGCAACTTTAAGTTTTAGGGTACTTTTATGATGGTAACATGGCAACACACGAATCCCTGTGGTCTATTCTCCATTCACCAATCAGGCCATTGCATTAAAGTGCATTGACCAACCTGCTGCTGCTGTCGACGACTTTGGGCAGGGAGCAAGTCAGTCAGTTCGCTTCCGCGTTTGTACTTCGAAGTGACTAGCACCGCGATGCTATCCGAGTTGTTTTGCCATTCATTGAACTAAAATGGCGTCGCTGTTTATCAATTAGATTTCTTTATGTGAACGTGCCACAGTGATCGCATCCGAGTGAGTCATTAACCAACATAGAAATGACATTTTTATAGCACACAGTGAGAATACGTTTCTAAAACGTTGTGTGGACGACTAGCAAGTGTGAAAACAGAGCACAATAATGCGCGAATTTAAAGTGGTCGTGCTGGGCTCGGGTGGGGTCGGAAAGAGTGCGTTAACTGTACAGTTTGTGTCCGGATGTTTCATGGAAAAATATGACCCCACAATAGAGGACTTCTACAGGAAAGAGATTGAGGTAGACAATTCGCCATGTGTTTTAGAAATATTGGATACTGCAGGCACAGAGCAGTTCGCCTCGATGCGAGACCTGTACATAAAGAATGGCCAAGGATTCGTCGTAGTATATTCATTAACTAATCACCAAACGTTTCAAGATATCAAGCCAATGAAGGAATTGATAACGCGCGTAAAAGGCTCTGAGCGTGTGCCTATCTTGCTGGTGGGGAACAAAGCGGACCTGGAGCACCAGCGCGAAGTGTCACAGGCGGAGGGCTCTGCGCTCGCGCAGATGTGGGGCTGCCCCTTCGTGGAGGCTTCTGCCAAAAGCCGCACCAATGTCAACGAAATGTTCGCGGAAATAGTTCGCGAAATGAACGTTAGTCCTGAAAAGGAAAAGAAAACTTATTGTTGTTGTACAGTGCTTTAATATTTAGAGTGTAATGTGGCATTTATTTCTCGTAAGACTGCAAGGGTGAGGCGGGAGCGTGCCTGCCTCGGCCCGACGGCCGGTCGGCCCCGGCTCCAGGGCGAGCGGCGGCGCGCCGGCCCCGGCCGCTGGTTCCTCGGCGGTCGCGATGCGCGTCATATCACGTTGTTAATATCTTTGATACATACCATTGTCCAATCGAGGTGCTTTATCTTATATTTTCATACTTTAGTACTGGTAGATACTCCCGCAGTAATCATTATCATGTGAATTCAGACATCCTTATTGGGGAGCATGCATATAAACAACAGAAAATCATTGTTAGCTTGGTTTTGTACATTGTCAACAGGGATGCATGCTAAGCTGTATCAAATAAACAAACATAAAAAACATGTATTGTAAATTAATATTAGTCAACTTTGTATATAATTTCATGAGATTATCGATGTGGAAGGACAAGGACGGTTTAGAGAATTAAAAAGCCATCCAAATATGCAATAAACTTATTTGTGTAGAGTGAAGTGCGATGAGTAAGAGTTACACCTAAGTCATGTCGCAGATTGTGTTTTGTTGTGTAAATTATGTTTATATGAGAAAAATCAGTAATCAAGGAAATACATTAAGTTTTATCAGTTGCGTGATTGTGTTTTAAAAGTCTACCAGGATTTGTGATAATACATATAACAAAGTATCTATAATAAAAGTTTTAAGTGGGAGATTAACAAGTGAAGTTTTATTCCTGGACACAAGGTAACCATATCTGTTTATTATTATGCTTAGGTATCTGAAGTTTTGTTTTTGTAGTTCAGTAACTTTTAGTTTTGGTCTGCTCAATCTTTTTACTATGAAATTTATTTGAAAAGTCGAACCTAACTAACTTTAGCATCAAATTAAAAAAACAAAGTCATATAAAATTGTTTTAAATTATAATTTTGATTTTACTAGACTGTTTATTTAAAGCCTTTTTTTTGTTTTCTTGGTTGGTTTTGTCCTATGTTTATTCTACTGGACTATTATCAAATTCAAATATAGTTTCTTTGGGCTGGCATGCTATATTTTAAATATTAGGCCAGATGCATAATTGACTTACAATTTATTATTTTTCCAAGGCCCAAGAAGATTGGCGCTAGTTGTGATATGAACTCTTAATTTGTAATTCTTAATAATATGATAATTAGCAAGGATGAAATTAATAAAGAGAGTTAATGACTATGAACAATTAAAATTAAAGATACTTTTCTATGATTTGGTAAGAAAAACTGTCTCAAGAAATTAAAAATTGAAATAACCTCTTAGCCCAGCAAAAAGAGACACACTATTGTGTCACATGAGGCCTCATTCATAACAGTTAGCATTTATATAAATGTATTGTGAGGTTGCATGTGGCTCAGCCAGAGACGATGGCTCGGCATCTAATAAGTTATTTATCTTTTACAAAACTAGAATCCCTGTCATAAACATTTAAAGAAGGTCCTGAATAATGGCAACTGAATGGCAATATTATTGGAGAAATTGTTACACTTATATAAAAAAAAATGGTTCTCATGTATATTTAATATCTTATTCCTATGTGTTCTGTTATAAAAAGTAAATAATATTACTCTAGTTTGTGACCTTACTATAATTGGTGAAATTATTCGACATTGGTGACCTAAAATTAAACAGCAACAACCAACTGTGAAATGTCATAAAAATACATGTTTTCATAAAGTTTTAAAAATGTCTGTGCTGTAACGGGATTGTCTCCTTGGAGCAATCGCTACGGGCAAACGAATGCGCGCGTGCTGGTAAACGGTAGCAGCTGTTGGAGCGTGACGTACGGCGCAACCATCCTCGGTTTCTACAACACCCATCTAGTACTTTATTGCGATAATCTTCTCATGCAGAACTCGATTTCTCTGACCCACGCACGTTAGTTTTTTATTTATTTCGCACGAAGAAATCTTAGTAAGTTTTATTTATTTCCAAGCTCCTGGTAACGTAATTGTTGTAATAATTACGCAAGGGATCATCAAGAACGGTTAAGTGAGGGTACTAACAATAATTAAGCCGCTCAAAGAGCATTAGTAAGGCATACTATGCAAAATTATTAATTAATGAGGAAAAGTTGCATTATTGCAACAACAATACCATTAACTTAGTAGGCCACTGGCCACGGTTCAGTGTGCGACCCCTGACCTGCTATAATAATGATTTTACCTGCATCGCGGCCTCTGCTGTAACGTTATTTTAGCCACAAACATAGCTGTTTTTGTCGGCAAATTGTATTGCCCTCGTGGGATTTACAGAAGCCAAGAAAGTGCTAGCTGGTGAACTACACCAAATTACTTCATTGGTTTTTCGTACAATGGTACATCTTAGTTTGAGATAGTGTTTGTTGGGGTATAGTCTGTGGTTAACTGGCACGTAGTGGAGTTTGAGGCCATGCTTCGATTGCTTGGTTGTTTTGTGCGCTACTACTGTTTAGGTGCCGTTACTGGCCCAAATAGAGCTAATTCGCCCGGACTTTGACGATAGGGTGTTGTAATGCCTTGTTTACTTTGTGTGTTGAGCTGGCTTGCATAGCTCCGACCCTTTGTGTCTGCGACGCTTATTTAAGCTACCCTCCTGAGTAAAGAATCTGTTCATTGATCGGTGCAACGCTGAGGCAATCACATTGTTATCGTTTGATTTAAATATGAAATTGGTTGCCAGACTACAAAACCAAGGAAACTATTAGTGCTAAAAATGACTATTTATTTAAGTAGGTTTTTAATGAAAACTGCTTACATGGCAAGAAAACAGATTCCAGTTCAACTTGTTATCCCAGTGGGTTAAAAGTAGTCCTTGCAGCTGCAGGGTAGTAGTTCGTCATCATACTACGCATATGCACCTAATTGATGCCCCGAGAAAATACGTAATGCCGTTGACTCTAGTTTTATTACCATTTAATGACTCGCTCCTTGCTCCCGGTTCGTGTCTTAGGATAGTTCGAGAGAGTTTATTATAATAGCTGCTGCTGCACCAGAGGGATAAGTATTATGCACCTGCGTGAAATAATACGGGGCTGTTTTTTTCTGTTACCACGTCTTGCAAACAACCGATTTAACTAGTTTATTGTAGTCAGTCAATGTTATTTATTTATTTATTTACTCTTACCAGATTTTTATTGGACAATCATTCCGAAAATAGCTGCTATGATGATACATAATGTTGGTTATTTCTAGTTATTGCAATGTTTAATGTAACATGTTTTCCCTTTAACAACATAATATAATTGGCGTTCGTAGGCGTGGTTTTATGAGGAGTTTTCATCAGCGACATGCGGAATGTAAAGCACGCAGTATGATTAGGTAGATACTACTTAAACAAAGGGTTGATTCAACCCTCGGCTGGTCTATACTATACATTAGAGTTTTTGATACTTAGTAAAATAGTTTACTTAAACTGGGAATTATGTATCCAAATCCCAATGCTCTTCATCAGTTCTGTAATTTTATTGATGACTTATTTTATTTACTTATTTAATTCTGCGTAAAGAAGAAAATGAGTAAGGCAAAGAAAGAAAATGAGTAAGGCACAGATAAAACATCTCCGACTCACAATAGTTTCAGGTATAAAATAAGATACCTACCCATGGGTTTGGTTTTTGCCGTCTGCGTCACCAGTCGTTGCAGGTCGGCCGGACAGACAACTCTAATATACATAACAATAGAGTGCACTTGAGCTCGCAACTTGTTTATCCATTCAGATGAAATCAAGTCGCATTGTACCCCCACATTTGTATGCGGCCGTCGAATCGTCCTTTGAATTCAATGACCATACCAATATTTTTAAGGGGCAGCTGCCACAAATCTTCACATGTATACAAGTAGGTAACGTTTACTTTAAGGCTCGGACTACATGCACCCGGAATTTTTCAGAACCTCATACAAAACGGATTGAATCCGGGCTTGTCCGTTTTGTATGAAGTTCTGAAAAATTCCGAGTGCATGTAGTTCGAGCCTAAGAAAATATTATTCCTGTATGTTAGTGTCTTTTTTGTGAATCTTATAAATGCAGATGTTCGGGGTTCCAAAAATACCGTTAACGGAAAATCCTAGATAGACCTAAAAAGCGCTACCATAATTTTCTATCAAATCGATATTTTCTTTTAGATTTGTCTCGCGTTGCTTAGGTTTTGATGCTTAACAATTCTTATCTTTTTAGTTTACCACTAAAATACTTTTGAACCCGTGTAAGTTTGTTAGTTTTATTAATTTCAGATAAACATTGGAATAATTAGAATAACTTTAAAGGATAATTTGAGTAAACAGTTTTATCAATAAACAGTCATTTCATCAAACTTCAGTCCTCTGTGTTGTAAAAAATTTTTCACAATCAAATTCGGTTAAACTTGGAGAGATCGAACTTGATATTTATCTAGCGTGCTTAATAAGTGAATTGACTCATATTTTAGACCCATTTCAAATCAAATGTCCTAGTCAGCATTGTATATGAATAATGAACGTCATACAAACACATAAATTATTTGACACACGGTCATGGACTGCAAGGTAGCCTAAAGATTGAATCTTACAGAGGCAAAACATGCTCCTCCCTGCTGTCGGATAATGATTCACACAGTAAGATAATTTGCTTCTGAGGTTAAGTAAATCTAAGCTTAATAGGTGTAGATTGTTGATTTGTTATTCATGGAAAGTTCTGAATTTTGATTTAGGTCAGCCTCGGAGCCACGCCAAACACCGTGTTTGGCTTATTTTGCAGATGCACATTGCTATCGATTACTGTAGTTTCATAGCAACACTTGCCAATTTTTTGATGTCAAGGGTAGGTTGGTCGTTTCATGACCTAGTTCATTAAGTAATACATTATGAGCTGCAAGTGCAACACTAATTCGAGCAGTCACTACAGCAGACAGGTTATGGTTAAGAAACATCAAGGAAAGTTTATTTGGAAAAGACACTAAGGTAAGTTCTGCCATATCTTTAACCCCCTTACTAATATGTACTTGTTCTTGTGTAGCGGTGGAGTATGCAAGGTCTCGCTTGGAATAGAAGCGTCGAGAGGCGAGCGTCTCCCGCGCACCTCCTGCGATACTACTGCGTGTGGGGCGGCTATAAATACTCTAAAACATACGCTGCACGTCCGTTCTATATAATGTTGGGCAATATAATTGTAAAAAGGTAATAAATATCTAATTATTGAAGTAGGCATTTGTGATGGAAACAATTCCCTACTTATTGTTCCGATATAAGAGTCTCGACTCTCGTGTAAATGTGACGGAGGTTCACACACAATACAGAAATATCGTTACAATTAACAAGAGGGCTGCCTATATGAAGCAAGTAACAATTGTATTAGTGCAGTTGTTTATACAGAGTCAGTACGTCGACATGAATGGCTGGGTGCTCTGCCCTGTTCCCATGGCTCGAGCGTTCTCATGGAAACAATCAATGCGGGTGCAGCGGTGTTATTAAATCGAATAGCTCTTAACTAAATTAACATTAAATAACTAATTCCATGTGTTAATTATCTATTATTAATTTATTGAACAAACCGTAATACTTTATAACTTTAGGTTCCCATATTTCGATAACATACTTCCCGTAGGTAAGGTAACGTAGTAAGGTAAGTATTTAATATTGCATGTTCAGTTAAAAATAGTATTACATTATTTTGATTACCATTTCTTTTATTAAGATTGCATTGCAGCAGTGTATTTCTCAATTTTTGTAGGCGCGCTGCAAGATATCGTAGTAGGTATCATCGGTTACAGGAAAAATATGATAGGTTTAGGTTTAGTTAAAAATAGTTCTGATCAAGTTGATTGGAAATGAAATAGGTACTATCATTCGAGTGATGTTACCACTACAATTTCAGGCGGTCACGGATTAGTTTTACCTCCTAGGCTCCTTATGTCAGCGTAGGCTATACTTATCGTTATGAAATGAATGAATGTAGGCAGTTGAAAGCCAGATAATATAATAATATGGTCAGTCAGTGCAACGATGTCATGCATCGTGTTGCTGGTAGCAGTCTCAGGGCGGATGCTATCCATATTGTAAATGGTGTAAGTAGGTAGGTGTACTTATACAAAATAAGTCAATAGTTTGAGAACTGATTCTAAACTTCTAGGGGGCGATTCTACTGCTTATAATATACCTACAACACCTTTTTCTATTGGACTAACATAAAAATCTTTAAAATATCACTGTGTTTATGCATCGAGTACATAGGTACCTACTCTATAGAGCAGCAATACGAACCATCTTTCTCCGAAGCTACTAGTTAGTGATTTTTCACTTCCATTTAGTAAGAAATGACAAGTCCTGTCGACTCTCGGCCATAGGATAAATAATGTGCTCCATGCTTGTATAACCATAGAAAAAGATGAATGATGTATTGGAGCAGTAGAAGGAAGGAATTTAACTTATAAATTAAGACCATTTGTTATTTATTATAACGTGTGAAATCATGGTTCAGCCATATTTTAGGTTGTGGTTGTTTATAAAACTAAACAACTTTGTCACAGAAACAGAATGGGACCGTGAGTGGAAAATGTTTTTGACCTTCCATAAGAAATCGATCAACTGACCGGACAGTTTGTATGAAAGGGCCAAAATTATTTTTCATATTTTGGCTTAGGTTTATTTCCATGGGCACCTTACGGGCAACCATATAATATCCTAAAATATGTCTAAGTACTATCTACATGTTAGATAATATTGATAGTATTGTTAAATTTGTTACATTACATTACGTTATCTATCTTGGTATCATCAACATAGCTTGACCGTGCGTTCTTAGTTAAGTTGCGCAAGCTCACCTTGACTTGCATTCTTGCACCTAATTCGTGTAGAAGTTTTACACACTCAAACAAGGTAACTGTTCCCATATTTTGGTAAGTAAGCTTTAACTAGTTTTCAAATCCTTACTAATATTATAAACGCGAAAGTTTGTAGGTATGTATGAATGTTAGTTACTCTTTCACGCAAAAACTACTGACCAAATTTTGATGGAATTTGGCATACAGATAGATCATGGCCTGGATTAACACATAGAATACTTTTTATCCGGGTAAGATCAACGCAGACGAAAAAGCTAGTATTTAATATATCGGACCTAAAAATGCACCGTTATACAAATTCCGTATGAATTTATTTATTATTTACTTATGTATATATATTTTTTAAACCTATTATACATAAATCTATTGCGTTACCTACGAAATAGGTGGCTACTTTTAACGTAACAACAAAGAACGAGTAGTAGGTCATCGGGCGCATACCCTATAGAGCGTAGCAATACGAACCATCTTTCTCCAAAACTAGTTAGTGATTTTTTACTTACATTTTGTATGAAATGACAAGTCCTGTTAACTCGCCAAAACAAAAACAGTACAGATACAAAAAAATTAAATAGGCGGAAAATTTTGTCGAACAAATCATATGACATTTCTACTCTCTACAAATATGTGCTCCACTCTAGGTAGACACAGAAAGTGTTCATGATAATCTTGAATGTGTACCTAACATTAAGCAGAATACCCGTGTAGTTGGAATATCATCCATCTTGAACAATGAGTGAAGCTTTTGAATTAGAGTTTTTGCCCTTTTAGTAGTTCCCGGTAGCGTCTTTCCTCCACAATGAACGTACATTTCGCTCGGAGAGTGCTTCTGAAAACAGGCCTCTCTGATGCAGTCGTTAGGGATGTAATTTCTGCAGATAGTTATTTGCTGGCGCATCATTTGCAAGTTCAATAATGAATTTTATAATTAGGCAAATTAGAGATGGTTTTGTATTAAAGAAGTTTAAGTCGGCGGGTGGGATACGCAACACGTGCTGCGTTTCCGAGCGGTCGACACAATAACAAAATGAGAGACGTGCATTGTTTGTGGCCCTCGGGTTGGCCACGTGGTGAACAGGTTTCAATTTGAGATAACTTCCGTTTACCCAATGCGGGGAGAATGTTCAGCTTTGCCTTTAATTCATTACAACATGACAGTCATTGTCTCCGGAGAGCGTTGCGGGTCGTTGCGTTCATTCACGTCTTTTTTCCTACATTCCAATTGTTACTCTAACTGTATTTCGAATTCGGAAAACGCTTTATTTTTAATGAGACCATTATAAATTGAATATTGCTTAGTCATTAGTTTATGGCATGGTTGCATTGTATAGAGAGGCCTGATAGGCCCAATTACACCTGGCAGCGTATGTTGGTAGGCACTCGAAGTTTCTTTCAATTGAAAGTAAATAATCTTTTATTTTACAAACAGAAAACACTTCGATTTAGAAACCTAAATAAATCAGTAAGTGACTTGGGTATTTACACTATCTTTCATTTTATATTATATTTCATACTGGACACAAGTAGATACTGTAGGTATCAGGTATTTTTTGCAATTTACTGCAAGAAGACAATAACCACAGAGCGATGTTATTGTTTTATTCCGTACATATAATTGCATCTTTGGGCGCAAATTAACATAGGAATTTCCATAAGACAATATTAAATGTTTCTTCGTGGGCCTACATTCACCTTATTTATTTTAAGTTGAAACTTGAAATGTGTGCAGCCACGCATATCTTCAATATCTAAGTAACCCCGACCCTTGGTGCGTATTACTGCGTATACATGTAAATGTATGTACTGCCATACATAAATTATGTGTTTACGTTTATGGAGACCGCCACATTCATCGACAGTCTGCTTCCGTCGTAGAAGGTCGACGCGCTTCGGCCGCGCCCGATTTTATAACAGTCAGTAAATGCAGAATGAAGTCACTGACTTGTGTTTGTTTTTTCCGAGAAGGGAGTATCATCTACCTATAAGTACAAGTCCAAAAGTGATAACAGATTACCTATTTGTGTCCGTAGCGCATAGGATGCTTATTGAGTCCTCTGCATCTAATTGTTTCAATCCTACCAATCTTTTTAGATACGGAGTTTCTTATTTACATAAATCGATGTCAAACAATTTCTGCTTCATAAACTGTGAGGCAGTCCATCAGTCGCCACCACTATCAGCAGCATGATGACAACTGCGAATGCTAAATACTTTGTTCTCTAATGAGTCAGCCTTATCAGTAGCTTTCCGCCAACTGGTTGCTATTTCAATCATGCATACAATTATCATTTGGGTCCCTTTAACATGATTTTCCAGTTATTACTTACTCAAATGTTGAACCTTATTTATTACAGCTTTATAACAAAAATATTTAAGCGCTAAGCAGACAGTGAACATTTTCTGCGAGTGCATGGAATCCTGTGATACAGTAGGTAGGAGGTACGGTCGGCATCAAAAGTCGACATTCGAATTTTAAAAATCGCTGTATTATACCTAAATCGTACAACATGACAAGCGCAAAAATTTGATGATTATTATGTATCATAGTGCTATCAGGCACAGGAGTGACACTGACCACAGTAGCGGTCATGGTACCTACTCGTAAGTAACTTGTAGACTAAGTAGATTTATATTTGTTTAATAAATATAACAGATTCAATTTTGTTACCATTTACTTTCTTAACTGTACTCCTTTGTAGAAAGTCGTGGTCAAATTATCTTATGTGGTTGTGCAGAGATCGATCACGCACGTGACAGCCGCGTAGCTGCGGGCAGCAAGCAAGGCAATGGACTAAAGCAGGGGACGTCGAGTCGTCTGCTGAGCACCTTTTGAGCCTGGAACTAAAACGTTTTAGTTCCGTAAAACGTACAGAATTTTCAGATTTTAGCAATAGTGCCTGACGATTTAAATATGCTACAATTTAAAAATATAAGTGATTATCTTTTCTCGTATCTCATTGGTAAGCAGACCCACAAATCACGCCAGATTGTTGACATCGGCTATTTCCATTGATCGCGGCGTGCTAGTCAGGATCGGAAACGTTGGCCGGGTGCCATTGCAGTGCCATACTACCCTGCTCGGTGGAACACTCCGCATCGTACGCACGCTCGAGCTTGATCGTTTAAGGCGTCAACGCATATTTCAATACAATTAGATACTCGCAGCAACCATACGGTCGATTTTTTGCTAGCCGCGTGTGAGAACATGCGATTTCACCGAGAAACGCGGCGCTATGATGATACCTTTCGCTTGATTCGACGAAAGATAAAGAACAGTAAAAAATGTTGTGCCACTTCCCAATGACCTTTGTTACTATTAGAAAATACCGTCAAAGGCGTAAGAGAAAAATCTGTTTTCATGACGATGTGCAGTGTATTAACAGCGATTAGGTAGTCATCGAGTCGTCGATAAGCAAGCAAGCAGCGTGCGTGTACTAGCACTTGTTAATTTATTTTGTACTTAACTTGGGATACTCAAGTATATTTTGGTAACTCGGCTTAGAGAATTACCATAGAATGCTGCCTTATAAGTGACACGAAGTTTCAGGTTAGGCACTCCGTGTCAAACCATTTATTATTGTCACTTAGTTTATTTTATTTTATTCAGAACTAGCTGCCCCGACAGACGTTGTCTATTCCAAATTAGACAATGTAAAACCACATTTGCAAATAGTGGCAAAAATCTCATAGAAAAAAGACGTTCAGTTTTTCCCGAATTTTCAGAAAACTTTTTCAGTTTTTCTTTTCACACAAACCTTTTTTTGACAATCTCGAACACAAGAAAAAAAAATAGCCAAAAATAGGTGCAGCCGTTCTGAAGTGATGCGCTTACATACATTCGGCAATTGATTTTTATTTATATAGATTTATACTACGGTGTAGTTAATATGACTGTGTAAGGTGATAACTGAGTCTCAACTTTGATAAAGTTTGAGTATTCGGCGTTAGTATACGAAAAACAGAGTTATTGAACTAACATTTACAGTCTTTAAAGTAGGTACAATTAAATCAAAAGTTCATTTACTACTTATAGAACATGCTTGCAATGTTCTATAAGTATAGTTGCGAATAAACTGACGAAAAATATCCGAATGTAGGTACAGACAGCGGCAGGTCAACCTACCCAAAAAGTTAAAGGTCATTGAATTGATTGTCAACCTTAAGTCCAACAAGTAGAGATCAATACCAATTGAGAAAATTTGATATCTTGTGGTAGGTTGACGTGCTGTTGTCTGTGTATTTAATCACAACAAACAATAAAAACAAAGATACTCGAATCACTTCGACATTGAACTTTTCGCGTAGTACCACGCGAAGAAATTGGCAAGACCCCAAGTTCATACGCAGCCGACGACAGACGGGACAGTTTTTTTCTTTCACCTGAACCAATTAAGTGGAAGTATTGTAATATAATTCTCGAGAGCGTAATGGGACGCCATCGTGTTACCAAACAAAGTAACTTCCCCAAAGGAACTCTAACAATACCACCCTCGCCCTGAGCCACGTGCGTCTCGCTGCATGTTTTATGAATGAGCTCAGCAATATCTTCGCCACATCCCTTCATTATTTAGGCCATATATAGGCCAAAACAGAATTATTATATAAATTATGCCCGCAGAATATCGATGAGCTCTTTTTTGCAGTTTTTTGTTTTAATCGGATTTTGACGCTCTATCTAATCAGTATGATTACCTTCCACTACTAAAAATTTAATATGTTTCTTTTGTCTTACTGTCATTCAAACAAACATCAGCTTTCGCTGCAAAGTACCTAAACCAAATTGAGCTTCTAGTTTAGGGAGTGAAGACTGAAGACACAAATATGTTCGGAGGATTACCAGTATAGTAACTTGCATTTAACTACTTCTTAGTGCTTAGACTTCGTAAGTAAGTGAAGTAGACTGTAGCATTAAAAAAAAAAGACAATTACGTTTAGATGCAATAATAAAGATTTAATTAAATTATAATAAAGAAATAAATCACGGTTCTAACGCAGATACTTGTTTACGTAGGTATCGCGTATTCGCATGTTAGAAATAGTATCGCACGCAAGCAAAAACTATTCATAATAAATAACTAGACACGTACAAAACGACCCGTTCGTGATAAACAATTTGATATGGTTTCACTTCTGATGAACAGTTTTGTTGTAGGTTCAGCTATTATACTGTTCGACTTTTACTCGCCATCTCTTACGCAAGGTTTATCAGTATCACTGATTTATAACATTGTACCATTGAGCATTATTTGGATTATAAATTCTCTTTAAACGTTATCTAGATTGATCGGCTATCTTGCTATCTAGACAGTAAAAAACTAAATCATGTCCAACTAACTTTTTGACGTCAGTACTTACAGCTTAAACGTAACTTAGACGATAAATTGCTCATGATAATTTACTTTTAAATTATCAAACAAACTGAAACAATTTCCAAGTGAAGCCCGAATAGCTGCGTTTATCGATGAAAATATTATGGATTGATTACACCATTATTACACAGTCCAGCGACTGTGAAATCTGTTTTTGGTCATTACGAACTCGATCAACCAATGCAAACTGGAATTTCCTTCAGAAGGACGAGATAATTTTTGTGATATCTTGTTGATAGTACATAATCGACCGTACGTACTTAGTATTAGTATCATAGGTAGTAGGTAATTAAGTAGGTACATTTTTTAGTTTCAATGTATCATCAAAAACACACAGGGTTCGCAGAACTCTTTCGATTTCATAATTTTACAAAAGTAAATACTTGCCACCAGCATAATATTGTCCGCATTTCAATCTAATTAGTTGATATCAGATTATGACATTTCTTTTTGCAACAATTAATTGGAAAACAAATTAGTAGGGTACGCGTATTTATATAATTGGTTTTTTCAATGGGGTAATGCCCTACATTACATTGCTAATCATTTCACTGGTTTTCTTTTCAGAAACTAAATTTTAGAAACGAAATAAGTAAATGCGAGCAATTTGGTCAATTTAAAAAAAATATGGGCAACACGTCTTGTATTTGCAGTGCCTGTTAGTTCATAATTATCTACATAAACACTACTATAGAAGTCACTTAACCATCCAAGGTTGCTGATGATTCAGAGACTAGATATTCGAGACGATTAGTGGCAATGTACCAAAAAGATAGCCTAACAGAAAGTGAACGTGGGAGCATGTTGCCTGTTGCGCCTGAGCAGCAGCGCTGGTGCGGTGACGTCAACCCTAGCACCCATCTCCCTTCACCCTTCGCCCCGCCGCGCAGCAACTGACCAACAAAGTCAACGTTAACCATGTGATACAACCTTGATTCATGAATCATATCATAGGTAAATTGTAGCTAGGTAAGGTTTAGAGTCGTCACTGTTTTTATGTGATTAGTATTACGGAAGATTAACACGTTGATGCGGTGATCATTTTACATTCTAATCGTACCTAGTTACCTTACGCTCGTTTGCTTTTGCATTGAGATTCCTTTGGTCGTTTCCATATGCGTCAATCGTGACTACATTACATATACTATACGTACTGATAATAAATATATATTAATCTGGAGAATTTTATAGAAGTTAAGTAAACATTATGGTTACACAAAGTGCGCGGGCACTTTGTTAGATGGCCAAATAATGGCCAAATAATAATATATGGTGCATTCTTAAATAATATAGGTACTTATGCCTACTTACTTACCAGTTAACACGCACTTTAAATGAATTGCGATTAATTTTAATTTATGGAAATATTGCTTCTATGAAACATTAACGTCAAAACACTTTTTCTGTGTTTTCTAAACATAACACTCGTGCAATCCAGTCATTGTGTAGACCATTGTCACGAAAACCATGTCTTCTAGATAAGGTTTCCAATTGCATCGATAGAATCGTGTCTTTGTGAATCGCTTAGCAGTCTATCAGCAACAATGCAAAAAAATGTAATGCACCTATGCAGAACTTGAGGTTAGTTAGTACGGAATAATCGTAATGAGTACATCAAGTGCAATCGCACGAATATTGCAAATAGTAGTGAAGACACAATTGTATTGCTTGTGTAAGGTTGCCTGCGCTAACAAGGCGGAAGATGATCCAAATGTTCTAATTACAGTCAATTTGATAGCGCAGTGACGCGGGCCGCTCCACGGTCACTGATGTATTTTTAACGCTTCTCAAGTTGATCTGTTTTACACGGTCAACATGGAACCTACGGATTCAAATCATTATTTTAGTAACAATTTTAAGGTCGATTTTATTTGTAAGTAGGTCAATGACCTAAAAACAATGAAATGTTGGTGAGTAGGAACCCAAATTGATTTGATTATAATAAATTGCAACGTACTCGTACGTGATAAAATTGACCTAATGAAGGTAACTTAAGTTTTACTCTTTAAGAGTAAGTCTTGTTTGTATCTATTTGCAAAGTCTATGAGGATTGGATTATTTTTTATTTAATAATAAATGACGCATCGCAAATCCACAATTCTAAGGTAAAACAGAAGACCTTACCTAACTGGTAAAGTATAACGTCACTGATTTCTTTTTAGTAGGTACTTATTTGTTTTTATTATTCGAACATCCTGCTGTTACTTTACACCATGGAACATTAACGAATGATGACAAATTCGGAGAAGCGACGTTGAATGATGGTTTGATGATAGTCTGCTTAGTTAAATTCAAACGAACGAAACGGTGTCTGAAAAGTGGGCAGTTAAATAAATCACAATCATTGTTGTATAATGTTACCAAAAAATGTAGTTCTGGCTGTCTGAGACACCTGTCCTACAGAGATCTCGCAAATCTAGGTAGATAACAAATAGTAAGTGACGGCAATCAACCAAGGTTTCGTCGTTTGTGACGCAATACTTTCATTTAAAAATAGATAAAATATTGGTTCAGCCAGCCAGAATCTGACCTTTGCCGACACTACAAGGAGCTACAAAAGCATCTGGGTTGTTGTAGATTCGCCACAAAGTGGATCCGTCACACTTTTGTAAGTTGCAAGTCAACTCGCCACAAACATGAAAAAGTATGTGTAGATTCGTCACAGGTACCTACAGCTTGTTTGTAAACTCGCCACACATCTCCAATTTATACCATATTTGTTAAAAGTACAGTTAGCAAGCAAAGTTTCTCTTAACTTTTCATTAAACCTTTTATACTTTTAAGACATTGCTGGAAAATCAGTCAGCACTGCTGTTTTCTTTTGTGTAAATTTATTTCTACAATTTAGAAACTGTTATTTATAATTTAGACGTAAGCTTAATTATTTATTTACTGCTGTGATTTAAAAAAGATATCCCTAAAATAAATTAATATTGTTTTATACTATTAGGATTTTGCCAGTAAAGCGGCAAGTTGTAATGTATCTGTGATTTTTATAAAGACTTCAATAATTGTAAAAAAACCTGTGATTTTTAAAATAATAAATATTCATTTTCTAATCGTGGTTGATTTTTCTGCAGTCTGTACTGTAAAATCGACTGTGGCGAGTTTACAATACTCCAAAATATTTTTCTAAATAAAATAAGAGGTGTTACAAGTCTACACATACTTTTTTTTGTGGCGAATCCACTCTGTGGCGAATCTACAACAACCCAACCATCTATGCTTCTGTATCTAAGTATCTTTTTTATGTATAGGAATCAGGCCTTTCATCGTCAATGTGGTTGTAAATAAAGTGTACACTTGTAAAGTGCGTATGCGTAATAGGCAATACAAATATTGCAATAAAATGTCAACGGTGACGTGGTACGTAGGTGGCAGCAAGGTAGTTTATACATTACCATTTACCAAGCGTTTTACGTAAGATAAGGTCGGCTTATCACCACGCGACGTGACGCGACGTAGAAAGCGATTTCAAGAACGATTTGCGCAACATCTCTACGAGAAGTCGGTTCCATTTCATTAACAGTAAAAGAAACGTATCGTTTGATCGTGCAAACATCTTGCCCGCTTTAGCCGTTATGTAGATGCAATAGTCTTGTATTGCACGATTTGCACACGTCGTTCATAGAAAGATTAATGTTCGTTTAATTGCAAAAAAACTGCCATTTACCAACAGTCATATGAAAAGACTCGTAGTTTCAGCAGACGTCGTTATCGTTATACCTATCTATACAAGAATTTTGAAAACGAAATTGTTAAGTTAAAATTAAGACATTTCGTAACGGAAGACGTAATTAGTTAGAAACGTTGAGCACTGTAGTTGTATTTCAATGTTTAGTACATATTTTAAAGCAGTATACTATAATGCAGGCGGATATTAAAAATATTACCTAGGTACATCCGAAAGCGCGGAAATAGTAAATTGGTTTTCAGCCAATTAACTTCAATATAACCTTTTGTCGCTGCGGGCGGAGCCTGAAATTTAAAATTAATAATTCTCGCAGTGAGTTTTTATGAATTACGAATATCAGTACGAGTTAATTGTGTATAAACAGATCGTTTCAATACGTTGATTAAAATATGATTTCAGAATGGAAATGTTCTTTCAGAAGCCAATTTTGTAGATTATCATTTTTAATGTATCGTTATTGTTATAAGTTTCTACATGTAATTCAATTACAGATAGCGTAATCATATTTTTCAGTGATTAAAATATGTGTTTGCGATTGTAAATTCCACTCGTTATCAAAACCAGTGCCTACTTAGCTAGAAAGTGGTGTTTGTATCGGATAAGCTGCAGCTTGCACGTAGGCCGCAGTCGCACCGCGTCATAATATTTGCCAAGCCGTAAGAAGGACAAGATTCGATTCGCCTGAACTCATCGCTATCGTGTAATGTTGATCCTCGTGTCCACGCCATTCGTAATTGAAGATGTATAAGTGCGAGAGAGACGTTGCACTGAGACACTTGCAGTAGGGGCTATAGGCCGGGAGCCGGCTGCTTGTGTGACTCATACTCGTATTGCTTATTGGCTCATCCGGCCCTCTCAGTATATATCTCAACTCTGTAACTAGGTCTTTATACTTTTTTGTGACTGCTACAAACAAATTATATTATATTACCGAAGTTATCTAATTAGGTGATAGTATTTAGAGGAGCCAATTGAAAACTGCTTTAGTAATAGACTACTTACTAGCCTTTACGATCTAGAGGAGTCTTTATTTTTAATTTATTGGTATCCTATTTTGATCTAGCGTGCCATAATGTTATGTCACCTAATAGTTTTCCATATAATTCATACATTTCTTGTTACAAATCTGTCACTAATTTAATTTTAGCGTGGTTTTCACTCTTAGCGGGGCAGTCGACGATTCAATTTTTTTACATTCCACGATTTTCTGCAACATGATAGATTTCCTCGAAGGAAATCTTCATTGCTTGATTACTAAGAACATCGTCATCATGAATCCTTGTTTCTCTACGTTCATATTATACAATACATAGATACCTACGTATAAATATGACAATGCTCTCTACCTAGTGTCATATTTATGTATGTATGTATTTTGCCCATGTATTATATTATTTAGAGTAAATAATAAGTATTGTCATTAGACAGTGTGTAGTTTATGCTATGATTTGATCAGGTCATTTTTTGAAACGTTAGGTCGCACCACCCAGGGATACTGTTATTATTTGTACAAAAAAAATTATGTAGAAATGGTAGAATGTACGATTCATTGTAACGCTGTTGGTTTATTAAATAAACAAAAGTACTTAATGGAAACTTTAGTTTTAGGTATTTATTGCATCGATTCTTACTGTTTTGTCATTATTTGTATGTAAGTTAGTGTAAAATGATATTGAGTATGATTTGAAGTGATTTTCGTGTTCACTTCTAGAGTTTTCTAGCACAAAACAAAGCTGTTCAAAGAGAATGCGCTCGCGCATGCGGCACGGACTAACTACTTCACTTATATTTATTTTTATGCATTTTGCTTCACGCATCCCTGCTAAGTGCAAATGCAAATGGCGCTCATCTCGTTTACAAAGATGTTTTTATACACTCCACAACCTATTTATTGAAGTGCCTCCCATTATTTTGCAATTCTGTAAAACATTGAAATTTCAAACAAGTCTAGCTCGGGTTTGTGCTGGAAAAAGCGCAATGGTTATTTCTTTTTAATGTTTTCATTATCGAGGCTGCAATGTTTAATACTCTATTTCTTAGTTTATTAGCACACCGATTTTGAGGGTAAAGCCACCACCACCATTATTGGCGTCAAATGTATATGGCACCGGGCTACTATTTTGCACTTGTATTGTTTAGCAACTGAGGAATTTTGGTTTTCAGTGCCTTCAGACAACAAAATCTACAACCAGTGGTATCAGAGAGAGCATTTGGTCCGGAAACGTTGCCTCTCATTGACAATTGCCGCAATCCGGTGTTGATCCGCTCCCACCCAGTAACATTACGATCACAAGCGGTATTCTCGTAAACCCAAAAAATGCAATTATAGTTCACAATGAGACTGAATATGGGTTCCTTCCATTAAAACATAATAATAACTTTTTTTTGCGCTATTTCCAGTCGTATTGGAATAGTTTTGATAATTTTACGTCAAATCAAAAGTTTACGAGAATATCGTTTGTGATCGTAATGTTACTGAGAGCGGATCGACACCGGATTGCGACTACTGCTAAATTATAGGAATTGGGCCTCTGAAGGTTGCAGAGCGTGCTATGGAAAGAGCTGTGCTCGGTGTTTTTATTGTAAGATCGAATCGGAAAGGAGGGGATCCAAACATAAGTTGTTGACATAGCTCGTCGGATTAGCAAGCTATAGTGGCAGTGGGCGAGGCACATCACATAGCAGGTAAAACTGACGGCCGATAGGGCAGAAAGGTTCTAGAATGGTAGCCACATACCGGCAAAAGCAGCGATGGATGTCTACCGGGTAAACAGACGACCTAGTAAAGGACACGCTGGAAGTCATTGACGAACTCCGTAACCGAGAGGCGAGTACGCCGGACTCTCTGTGGTCCCGGGTTTGATTCTCGGTCGGGACAACGTAGGAAACGATCTATCTAGTCGGGTCAGGTCAAAGTCAAGAGCCATTTTAATAAGTTATTCAATATTAGAAATATTTTTTAATACACTTAATTAGGTAAGAAACCTCTTGAAAAATCCTGAGTAGGTTACTACCTATGTCCAAAATCCAGTAATGAACAAGTTATTTCTTTCTTGTTTCTCGACGGCAAAGAATATTTCCTCTTTCTAAAGACATTCATTGATGACCAGTCCCATTCGAAGGCATTTATCGTCTCGCCTTTACGGCTGAGGTACTGTTTCTTTCAGTTAGCACGACTTTATGCTATAAAATTGCTTTTGAGCGAATAAATGTCAGTTACAACTGCAATAAAGTGCAACCAGCCGAGCTACCTGTATTGGACGCCTTTCTCGATGCTAATCAGAAGGTGATACGCGTAGGCGTTGTATTTTCGCGGATCAGCCTACGTGTTTGGATCAGTAAGGTGAGTTGTTGACCCGCACTGCACCCTCCAGTCAAACCAGTTCTTTGCAGCAGGCAGATGCGCATTCAGGGAGCGGGCGGTCCTCGGCCACTAAAATTACTTTCTTCGAGTTAGTTTAGAGAGTTAGCTTCGGGCCACATTGCAGTGAGCCAAAATGACGGTTTATTTTGGCCCAATGAAATGTGAATTATCTGACATGTAATTATTAATAATTATTAATAATTAAGGTAATTTATTAATTATTAATAATTAATAAATTACCGTTAGACTTTTTTTCAAAGAATCGCAGCTTATAGTGCAAAAGAGCTTTAAAATATGCATTTATTTATTTCTACTGACTTAGGGGCACTTTCACCACTTGCTGATAAGTTCCGGATAACCTATCTGGCACTTGTCAAATTATATTTAATATTTTTGTATTATCAAATGTTACTTAGTATTTAGGTACATTTCTGATGTGATTAGAGAACGGCAATGTTAATTTTTAAAGGAAACTGAGTCATAAAATCAGTTGTTCGTCGAGTACATTACTTACAGGTTATAGCAATGCAACTTAAAGAAAACTTCTGAATACGTCCCTGCAAGGAGTCCGGTACGCAGGCAGTGCGCCTCGTTCGTCCATTGCATACTCGCTCCCAATAAAACAATAGCTCGGGTTATTCCAGTTGTCTCTCCCATTTCAATATCCACCATTAACTACGTCGGCTGCAAGATTGGAAGTGAATAAGTAGCTTCCAAACATAATGCAGGTATTAATTGTATCTCAAGTTTTTTTAAAAGCTTTAGGTGTTTGGTTGTATTACTTCTTCATCATCATTTCAGCTTATATCTAGACGTGTACAGAGCTGAATTAATAATAGCGTTATCTACCGTTAATCAACGCGTAGGTACAGACTAGTGTCCTAATGCTGCATCATGCCCTGCGTCCTTACGATATTTACATCACCATTATGTTTTGTTCAAAACGCACTGGTGGGTAGTTGTTTCGTTGAAGTAAATTCTATTTTTCAAAGTTTTTTTGTGAGCGACATTTTACAGACATACAGTAACATTATATTGACACAACGGGACTATTTCTTGCCGTATTTCTGCAATCTAAATGTAAATTGATAAATCCCTACATTAAACGCTGCGGCAAGTCGCGTCCTTCTTCCGTAGACCGCAAAGATAAAAATGTTTACGTACAAGGTTTCCTCGGGACTGGTGTACTAATACATTACATTACGAACTATGTGCAGTTGCAAGTTGACTCTCTTATCAGCTTCCAGTTGTCGGCGGCTGAATGATGAAACTGGCTCGTTAGTGCACCACTAAGGCTATACCTCACTAAGATACCTATTAATACTAAAATAGTAGCATAAAAAAAACAAAATTATGTAGATAAATCAAATATAACGCTTCAAGTACATTAGTCAGTCAAAAGTAGGTAACCTACGTATCGAAATTTCTAGTAAAACAGGCACAGAAAACATATTTTTATACGGGCAGAGTCGTTATAGATCGTTTTTCTGTAGCAACCAAGTGAAGCAGAAGGTTTACGGTAACTACTTAAACGTTGTCAGCTATGAGTTTCTCTGTTAATTAGAGATATTATCAACGTGTCCCGTTACTGTCGTAGATATCTGGACAGGCGCGTAGGTTATCCTGCGGCGAGGACGGCTGCGCCGGCGCACGCAGCCGCACCGACCACGACACGAATAATAAACCAAACCACTTCCTGCCGAGCGATAAGCGCACATACACATCCATCACATCACACAATACAACCATAATAACGCACACGTACACACATGCGTGTCATAGGCATAACATGAGACACTCGCTTGGGACACATTGTTATGAATCTTCATCGGCGTTTCGTATTAAGCGTACCAGTGAATATTCTGTTAATAGATATTAGATAGATACAACAAGTGAATCACACATAAATTCATTTAAATATGAAAAATTGATACCGAAATTGCAGAGTAGAGGAAACGGACAGATTAGATAACTGCCACTAAACATGACTCAGTTTAGCTTGAAAACATCGTTACGTGTGCAATGTATTTTAAACGATTCGACCATCATTCCGACGAATTTGTAGACGTTTACTCGTCGCTTTAGGCCACTGTTAAATCGTTGTTTACTTACACGATCGCCGATAGCTAGCTTGTGCTGGTCACATTGAGACTGCTTACCTTGAGAGTCATTATTTCTTAACGTCATTACTGGTTGACTCATCTCATGACCGGCCAGAGGCTTGCACCTAAATGAATAAACGAAAGTCATTTTCCTCATAATTCATCATTTAGTTAAATTCTTTGGATTTCTCAGTCATATTATTACAAAAGCTAGGTTAGTTATTCCGATTAAGACAGGCAGACAACGACAAAGTTTTACTTACTTAGTGGTTTTAAGCGGGATATTTATAATTTATTTTTAATATTTACACATGCAGCATCTTTTATTGGATGGCATATTGATTTTATTTTAATTAAATGTTATCAAGTTCTAAATCAAAATAGTATTAACTTATTTTAATAATAGTTTAAATGCAAATAAAGAATTTATTAATTAAACCCATTAATTGGGTTTTTTTATCGAGTAATTGTAATTTTTCGTTAAGTGTAAGTATTAAAAATAACAAAAACATGACTATTGCGTAAAAGTATTTATTATGAAAGTCATTGCTACGAATTTCAAAATTGCACAAAACAAATCACATAGCTATGCAAAGCAGAAGTATGATCAAAGCGTTCAGGTTGTAATGAAAGTGCAACGGACAAAAAGGAAAATACTAGCCGACTCAAATAATGGGTCACCATAATTACAAACTGACATAACTTTGAATGTTCAGCAGCATAAAGAATATGGCTTAGTAGATAGGTAATAAGAACCGTTGTAAAAGCCGTCGGTTTTCATTTTGTCATGGGTCTTTGTTTCATTTGTTTTCAATTTTCAGTTGGGTATTTCATCTCTCTTATCATCTTATATTCATAGTACCATTTCATTTGACTTGGTTGTGGGTCATTGACCTAGGTATTATTAAACAATGAAGCTGACTGATTAATATCTGATGACATATTATTTTGAAAAAGGACGCATCGAAATGTTTGTATTAGGTCACGTTCTATCATAATTACCATCATGAGCCCTAATCGTGATTTATTATAACATATTTTTGTGCAAAGTATGTATGCATTTCAATAGTCAGAGCCAAAAATCATCTAACATTGTAAGTTTGTTAAAGCCGTTGTATCGATGCCCTTGAAGCAGCAGTCGCGACTGCGGCGGCAGTTTAACGTGATGTCTATATCGGTTTATCTACTTTACATAACAAACACAAGCAATTCGAATTATTCATTGTAAAGCGTTATACAAATTGACACTGAAAAATAACATGATAAAATCGAATAAGTAACCAATCCTGAATTTACCAAATCAATCTAATCTGTTATGTTATTTTTAGTTTTCTCGTGATTTATATGTCCATAAATGTTTATGAAATGTATTTAATATTCTAACTATTCTATTTCTATTAATGTTTCCAGTTCTTATCCTGTTATGCATTCCTAGACCTAGAGTGACCTGCATGCAGACATTTTAATACCTTTAAGATGAAATATAAGTTTAATAAAATCAGCTAACTAGTTGAGTTGCATTAAAACACTAGGTATTGGTTGATCGTTGATTGCAACCTGCCTGCCTAGCATGAGCACTAAAAACACGATATGATATGATATAGCGAAATATCGACACCAACTTTAAAATATGATAGATAGATTTAGCAGTAAATTTAAAATGACTGCTAAATCTATCATATTTTAAAGTTGGTGTCGATATTTCGCTATATCATATCATATCGTGTTTTTAGTGCTCATGCTAGGCAGGCTGACTATATAGTTACTAATTGCTTATAGGCCATCTTGAAACACTTTCACTTAAGTATTCGACAAGAAATAAGCAACGTATAGTTCTGTACAAGCCCATTATTTCCCAACGTCGCAGTTTATTTAATATTAGCTAACAATAGTTACTTGGCACCGTTTCCCATACATCTGGTGGCTGCCTTCCGCAGAGGCATGCATCTGCCCACACCATCATCCACGACTATAATTTAATAAACCTGAAAGTGCAGATGATTCGGGTCAGAATAATTTTACATTTAACGACAAAAGTCTGTAAATTATACCCTTAGGTGGGTAATTGGCTTAACGGATGTCGCTACTTATCTTGTACCTAATCCTGGTACTTGTGGTAATAGCTCTCTCAATTCCCTCGGCATGTGTATTTACGTGTGTAATGATGTTTTGCTTTCAGTTGCACTAAGAAGTACAAATTAAGTCACACACACACGATAGACAGTGTTTAGGAAATCGAGTGAGGTTACATGCGATTATGGACATCTTTCTTGCTTGTCACAGCATACTCATGTCATGACACAAAAAATGGAATCCGTTTTTAGGCCACAACGCAAATGATTCATTCAAGACGAATACGTTTAAAAACGATGTACAACTTTATTAATTAAATTATTCACCACATAAAGTACCTGTATACAGAAAAGAAATTTAATTTAAATAAATAAACCCGAATTCAATTATAATTATGGAACTAAAAGTTTATTACACCAAATAGATACGTATTTTGTGAAGTCAGATAAAATATGACTAGAGTTAGTAGGTAGGTGTGGTGTAGTCAAGGATCACGTACAAAATTATAAAATATCTAATTCATGTTTCATATTTTTATACTCGTACCTGCTAAACTTGACAAAACAATACTAATTGCGAAGTAATATATAAGTCAATGACTAATTGTTACTGTTATATTTACATTAATACTTAGGTAGTTTTGGTTTTACAATATCTTTTTTTTACAGAATATAGTTTATATCACAGCGTATACAAATAATTTAAACACATGGAAATAAGAATACGTTATTAATGTTATTATTATTAATATATTTTAATCAATTGATTGAAAATAAAGGTATTAATATCAGTAAAGTCATATTATTTCATTATTACATGTCAAAATTGCAATATTTTTTAACAATATTAAAGAAATTATGTGAAATTAGTAATAAATATGTATTTTGCACTGCAAAACAAGTCTCGTAACAACTTTTAGGTTATTTTATGAAACTATCCAGGAAGAACTCGTTGAATGAGTAGGAATATGATTTGTCAATAAAAAAGCTATGTCGGGTTTTTACACGTCTTCATTCCTTATTGTTTGTCTGTGCCAGCTTGTTGTGGATTCGTGTTGAAGAGTTAGTTTTGTCTAAATAGTGTTGTTTTATGCAACGGGCGCATGTTACATTTTTTGGTACCTCCTACGAGTATACTTTTAAAGGAGTAAAGATATTTATTTAGGTTTGTCATAATAAAAATACACATTTTCTGTATGTAAGTAGGTATAGATTATTGGCAGAATCTCCTTAGATTAGGCGATTTGAAAAAAGGCTTATACAGCTCTGAGTAGGTTTGGTTCCGGAAATTACTTGTATAGTATTATACATAGGTACATTTCTTTTGAGCCCTTTGGTTGGTTTTAGTTTTTTAATTCCATACATTATAGTGCTAACAGCTAAGGACCTCATTACTCATTAGTATGTTGTTATCAGAACCTGAACATGTAGATATATACTCCGCTAGCCCAAAATGTGGTCCCGAAGTTATAGGTATATTCTGTGGCAGTGGTGATGGTGAGGTGCAAAAATTAAATTGGGACATGTAAAACAGCTTAATTTAGGCCTATATGTAGAAATAAATTGGTTTTATACAATATGGCAAGTCAGTGTTATATAAGTACACCGTTGAGGAGTTTATTCATTCCGAGATAACCTTGGCTGCACCACCAGGTCTTGTCGTCACCAACTATTGCATTGATGTTAAATTTCAGTACGTATACCAAATTTTAGGTCAATTATTCGTAAAAGTCGGTCATACTCACCTTTAATACTAATTTATTTGAATATTAATATGTCCTATTCAACTAAATTAAAAAACAAAAACCTATCGTCAATCATTTTAAGTAGCTGTTGCCCGCGACTTCGTTCGCGTGGTCTTTCCTAAAAAAAATCTGCACCTTTATTAATATTTCTTTCAAAAGAACCTTCTGACAATAAATAAAATAAAACACAACAAAAAAAAATTTTGCAAAATTGTTCTATCCGTTCACGCGTGATACGATGACCAAGAGAAATAGGAATTAATTTATATACATATATAGATAATCAATTAATCAAAGCATTTTTTAAATAACTAGCTGTTGCCCGCGACTTCGTTCGCGTGGTCTTTCTGTGCCACTTTCTTAATTTTTTCTTTCATATAAACCTTTTCCAAACAAAAAAGAATAAGCGAAATTATACCATCCGTTCACACGTGATGTGATGACCGAGGGAAATAGAGATTCATATTTATTTATTATAATAAGAACCTATGAATGAATGGAAAAATACAGTACATACAAGAGCCATCGATGAGGTCCTTTGATTAATATTTACGATACATTATTTTGATCAAAACCTAATTTCAATTCTTAAAGGTAATGACGGCGTAGTAGATTGATAAATGTTGCAATAATCACAAAAGGTGTTGCAAATTCGGTAAAATTGTACATAGTTGAATAAGGGTACGAGCAAGAACAGGTTTCGGTTGTGGGCCCCAGTGCTAGCCGTAGCGAGGACGCGATGACACATGTCTAACGGTAATTCGATTTTTACACTGTCTGTGCGCGTGCGCATATGACAGATATGCGCAAAGGCACACAAAAGGAAAACCACACACCCTATTTATTTGTGATCAAAATTTACCTTGTAAATTTAAAGGTGACGGCTCACGTAAATACCTCGCTACGACTCAGGTTTTACTTGAATCATTCAAGGTACACACACACACCCATCACTGCTGAGAAAAAACATGAATGGCTATCCTACGTTTTGAAATAGCCCATTCAAATTAATTAGTATGCAACATCATCATAACATTCGTAACACATTTAATATTTCTAGTGATTATGCAACTCTAATCACTACGAGTTTGTTATGCAAATTACCCAATAGACAGAAAAAACCAGTACTACTCGTTCCCGTTATAAAGGAAGCGATGATCGTAAAATCACGAAAGTAACTACCTATCGACTCGATACTTTCTCAAGTAACTGGAAACATAAGTAGACCTTTTAAGTGTCAGTATTGCAATTTTGCAATCCATGACACGAAAGAAAATTGACGTAATCTGAGGTCTTCTAAGTCGGAAAGACCAATACGGAGGTGGCTGTGTCTGGCTGGCTTGGTGTCGCAGACAGATAATCCGTCATGTAACAGGTTCCTCGGTGAGTGTTGTAAGAGTCAGAGGTGCATTATAATATGTATTAAAATGCGCTCTGCAATGGCGAGTGCTTTCAATTGATATATTTTCGTAACCGGTTGTCGTTTTCATAACACGTTCTGTATAAGTCTCGAAAGAACTCTTTACTTAGCGTAAACGTTGTCTGAAATGTAAGTCGAATTGACTGCTGAGTTTACAACCTAAACCTCGGGCTCCCGTAGTTTAAAAAGTATCTGTTAATAACATGACCTGTAAATATTTTGGTTTGACAGTGTAAACTGGGCTCAGTGATCGTACGTTTACGGAGCTGATAAATGCAATATAAGGAGATTCGCGCAATGGGTGTCCCACTTCAGTGGAGCGAAGGCCAGAAGTCAATTTAGGGCGAAGTGTGAGCCGCGGAGGCTGCGCGCGATTCGCTCCCCGGCCGTAAATGTCACGCGCACTGTCCCACACAATCGACTTACATAACGGAGCGCAACAATGAAGCAATATGTTATTATTACTGTGTAGGTACTGCTGTTAATGGGAAGAATATGTATAAGTACTTCATTTCACATTTGCTGGGTTTTGACACAAGACACTTTTATTTGCAATTAATTAAATAAATCTACCGTGTTTTGAAAGTCAAGTTATCAAAAAGTCCTGAAACTGTAGTTAGGTACATTGTTTGTTATTAACCAAGTCTTTTATTATTTTTACGCATTACGGATAATGGTCGCTTTGTTTATTGTGTGCTTATCGCTGTGTCAAAAGATTGACATGCTTTTTAAATGACTGGAGTCCGCGCTGGGGTATTTTGGAGTAGGTAATGGGCGCCGCACTGACGTTAACCAATTCGACAGACGCAGACGTGGGAAGCTCGCAGAAATCCTCGCTCATGCCGGCAAATAGCTTTCGGGTGTATCGAAAATCTTACGACAACCCCATTCTACACCAATTAAACCATTACGAAATACCTACATCAAAAATTTTAATACGAAGTTGCAGCAGTACGCAACTACGCACAGAACAAACGAATTAACGCGTCTGTTGCAAAATAAATGATAAAAAATCTCACGCTACATGATTTCTTTCATTAAAGTCGCGATATTGTTTATTATCAACAAAGGTCGTCTGAATGAAAACAAAAAGAACGTAGAGAGTCATTGTATTCGAACAAAGCGTGTGAACCCCAAGTTGAAAGTGTGCGTCTGGCGGCGGCTAAACTCGGCAACAGGAGCCAGATAATGAACGGGAATCTGCAAATGATAGGGTCGTAACATGCGAAAACTGACATGTTGCCTAATAAACAGCGAGCCGGCTGCTGTAGATATTGATTGCCAGCAGCGTTGCTTGCCCTACATACTGGACAGGCTCGCGCTGCAAGTGGTGGAAATTGTAACAAATGGCTGTTGAAGTTGTTGCTTGTAGCTCATTGTCCGAAGCGCTCCAACTTGTCGTCACTCAACTGCGTGTCGACTTACGCCCTGTTGCTTACATGTCTTGTGCATTACAGGCTACAGTCGTTAAACAGCCGGTTTAGTGGGTGGCTGCAATGTAGGTGACAGATATGGTAATAAATAACAGAAACAGCGTATTATATACAGTCGCATCTCTTCGCCGTTTAAATTTGATTATTAAACAACAGCTTTTAAAAACACTTAGTATAATAATTAATAGTAGTTACTTAGTTAGACTACACGAGTTGTTTATACACCAGTCACAAAGTTGTTTTTAAAGCAAAAAGCTTTCAGAATTTTAAAGGAAATAATAAATAAGTATAATGTATATTGATACATAAAACAATATGCATTATTTTGGTTGCTTTATAGCTTGAAACTCATGCCTCGCTTAACTTAAAACTAATGTGCTGTTCAAATCGGAATGTCAACAGCATTGAAGTTCATAAACAATTTAGGTTATAGAGGATTTAGGTACAACATAAAATATGCATTATGCTTTTTAAAGATACTGCATGCCAGGGGCGCAATCATTGAGGCGCTCTAGACATTAGCATAATCCGACATTATGGCACTCACTATACTACACTGAAAGGATTGCAGGAACAAGATATGCTTCATTACGCCAGAGCCTCAACATATCATAACGAACACGAAATGAAACTAATGAAAGAATATGCATTTCTGAGTGCTCCAAACTTTCCAGCTCACGCTCCACCACGATTTATGGTGGTTGTTGATTACATACGAGGAAAAACTTTCAAGTGTTTTAGTGTCTAAATATAAAAGTAGGTTAGGTGCGTGTTTGTTTACGCAGGCCATGAGTAGATATTTATTTTCATTTAGCAGCCGTGGCAGAGTAACTATATCACATGTGTGAACGTTTCAACATTTATTAGACTTCACCCTAAAAATTTAACCCTTGGTTTCGTATTAATTTAAGATTTCGAAGCTTATAGTTTGTCCTCCAAATATGTTATGTAGTTTCTAGCATATAACATAAAACAAAATCGTTTTAATCAAATTCAGGCTCTACCTAAACTAAAAAGCGCCACCAAAACCGCAGATGGAATTAGTTCAATTAAGTTCGCTAAATTGCGTCCTAAATTTCGGTTGGTTCACGCATGTTTCGGTTATTGCAGATGTGGTGCCACGTGCAGTGGTATTAGGTCGATGCGATATATACCACGATATTAGGTCATGTAAAACTTTTAATGTATTTTAGTCGTACGTTTTTTAAAATCCATTTCAGTCTTTTAAGTTTCAAATAGATTAGGTTTTGTGTTAGAAAAACCTTAGACTGGCTTCAAAATAGTTCGAATGATTCATATGGATCGTCCCGGAGCGGTGACACGTGTGAGATGTTCGAATATACAATGGAAGTTGGATCAACAAACTCTCAGATCCTGTTATTATCATGACTAGCACTTTTTGAAAGATTTTGCTAAAACTAAAGCTAATCAGTTAAAGTCATCACTGCGACTACAATTATTATAATAGGTAGGCTTTGGAAATTCGCAGCCCATCCGCCAGGTTTACGTAGGTATAGGAAAATAAAGAATATATTATGTAAGTAAGTAGATACTTACTTAATTAAACATAGAAGTTATATTTTAGTAAGCAAGAGGTATGGGTAGATCGTAGGTGTCCAGCGTATTTATGACGCCTTTAATATAAATCTAAATATTTCAAGTAAAACTCCTTTGAAATTAGTTTTCAATTAATCATACTACTAATACCCTTACAATGATTGATTGAATAAGCAAATTGTTTGGCTTTAGCCGTTCAGCGTCTTGCTGAACTGGAGTAGTGGGCCGGATTAGGATAAACCGAGTCAATGGCCGGGTCACTCGGCTATTTGTGTCCCGCCGCCCCCGCACCTCCTTCCGTCCCTTGGATAAACTACCCGCGACTGACTAATTTTGGTAACAAATCTGTTGACATTGTGATGAAAAATACAGTTATTCAAGGAGCTCGGCTATCTTCATAAATTTTATATAAACAATTATAACTATTGACGTGTTTATACAATATCTCTAATATTTTTGTCTATTAAATAAAAAAAACATTTTTTCTTGTTTGAGGGTTTATGAATAATTAAAATATTGCGATGAAACTTAGGGTGTTTGTGTTGCGCACGCCGGGCAAACTTAGTTGAAGACGTGGAGGAAATCACCTGGCCTGGAAGCAAATAGAATTAGTTGCTTAGGGGCCGTCCATTAATCACGTGATGATTTTTTTGGCATTTTTAACCCCCCCTCCCCCTTGGTGATACATGTTGAGGTTTAAGACTCCCCCTCCCCCCCTATATCACGTGTATTTTTTAGTAACTACAAAGAATCTTGATTTGTTTTAAATATTTATAAAATACAGGTATAAGTATCATCTAATTTTATTATAGAAAATTAAAGACTACAATTATAACGTTTAGAGGTAGACAGAAAGGTTGCAGTTGTTTTTGTCTGACATAAAAATAATGAAAGAAATACAAAAAACTTTTATGTACTAATACATGAACATTATTTAATGTACAGTATCCTCGGACCACGGATTAGCAAGACTTTCTTCAACACCAATAACTGGATAAGCATCTTGCAAGTCAGTTGTTGGCACAGTTGTTGAAGATCAACATCGGTTTCATCAAGCCACTCGGCGTCATCATTTTCGCGCACTACGCAGAGAGACTCTTTCGATCTACCATTCGATAGTCGCGTGAGGATGCGGGATGGACGAACATTGTGCATCTCTAGACTATTATTGCTTGGATCCAGTTGCTTGTGACAAGAATTCACATGTGCCTTAGCTTTTTTCTTTGTACAGAAGTACGAGTACAATGCACATCGCTGGCATGTCTTTTCCAAAAGTATCTGACGATCCTTCTGCAGGCTAGGGCAATATAGGTCATACATCAATTTGCCTTACTAAAAGTAAAACTAAATTGTTGATTAGATTAGTTTCATTAAATTTTTTAAAGAATGAGTCACATGACGTCAAGTCCATAGATATCTTCTATTTTGTTCAGACCACCTCTAATTACAGGTGCTTCATCTTACCCAAGGTACGAATATCTCGGACTGATATCGCTGGAGTTAGGCGATGTTTAACTATGATTAATTAACTCATTTATGAAGCTCTGTTTATTAGACAGGAGCGAGCCAGCCGCGCCCCGCGCTCTCTCCCCCGCCCTGTCCCGCCCGCCCAAATAAACATTGTAGCTTCGGACGAGTGATGTAGTTCAGAGGCGACACTTTACCTTTTTCGGAATGACCACTCAAATCCTAAGGTGAAACAATAATGACGTATCGTTATAAAACTCTATCTAATATAGGCCTAGTCTTCCAGGCATTCAGATATACACCTCCCAAAAATATAGCTTTGCCCTACCACCAGGTTAAAAGCTTTACAGGTCCCCGTTCAGCTGATAAAATCGTTTAAAATGGTAGTTGATTGACGACCTTTTGGTGTAGTGGTTCGTAGACTACAAAGCCAAGCGGTTGCGGGTTAGAATCCCGCAAGGGATGGTTGTGTAAACGTATTTAAGTATGTTTCCGTTATCAAGTCGCCATACCTACAAGCTTTGCTTACTTTGTGGCTACTAAAATAACACTGAAAAAACATGCCACCAATAATACCAGAATCCTGTCTGTCACTTTGCCCGTTACTAAACACTGTAGTAGATTTGAATAATGATAAAACTTAAATAAGTTTGAAATTTAGGGATTTAACTTGGATTTAAAATCATTTGGTGGCTACAACTGCTTCTATGTATATTTCCTTAAAAAAAGATAAAGTAATTTAAGTCTCCTTTACAAGTCTTGAAAGAATCATTCTAAAAAAATTAATTTAGACAACAACTTTTTAACAAACCCAAGTTACGTTGTTACATCACTAATTCTAACACCGGCATGGTATAGCATGCATGCTACCGGCATTATCGTCACGTACAGCATTATAATTTATTACCCTCACTTTTACATGTAAGTTCAAATCGTCGATCGTTATTTAGGCTTTCATATTTTAAGCTATTTTCCGAGGAGAAAGCTCGTAAATTATTACATCAATATAATTTATCGAAGTAGCGTTTACACGTACGACAAAACGGTTGAGTATTATTAATATAATACATTACCGTAATGTACCAATGAAGATATGGATACTTTAAAAGTGTGTTGTGTCGACAAGTAGACTATTAGGGCGCTCGTAGATAATGAGGTCAACGACCTGTCAAACAAAGAAGTCTTTAAAATATCAGGTAGACGATGACACGGCGATACGCACTCTAATAAATGGATAAGCCTCTTTAGAAAGGATCGTCAGACAGACTTGCGTAATGCTTTGTTGGCTGTTGAGTGAATGCCACTTGTGTTGTCGGGACACGGGACAGGTAATTACGTCTACGACTCGTTTGAATTCAATATATTTTAACCATATTTATTATCATTGAAAAGCTGATATGATTATTAAATAATGAGGACTTTAGCGGTGTTCTGCACAGGATGACGTAAAGCAAGCACAAGCAAACCTGTGAGAGGGTCAATAAAAATGTAAATAACAAAACAAATAGACTAGGTAGGTACTTAAAACTCGTTAAGAATCCAGTGCGTTATAGGCGGGCGCACATTTTGCCCACAAATTGCCCCAAATCAGTGGTAGCGAAAAAAATAATTTAGGGACGTGAAAAAGTGCTGATAATGGCCTATTTGCAAAAATAAATGATTTTGATTTTGAATTGATCTGTTGTATCTGCCTACTACAATAATCTTGGCGGATATTTTCACATAGCCTCTTGAGCGTGTGAAATATGTATAAATAACTGTTTTCAGAAGAACTTGGGGTTCTGTAAGATGGTCGAGTTATGAATGTGATCTTTTGTAACAGAATAAAATTTTGTCAATCGTTCTAGGAGGTAATCAACATTTTTAAACTGCTACCAGAAAACCAGAAATCAGTTTTATTTATTTATAATTGTAAGTAATTTACAGTAATTTATATATTTTTTTAAATACGAATGTTTTGTGTCTCTTTTTACTTTTTTATCTGGTGTTCCTGCGTCATATCGCCAGTATCGACCCGCTCCCAGTACATTACTATCGAAAACGGTATTCTCTTAAACTTAAAATTTGACCTAAAATTATCAAAACGTTCGTAAAGCGACTGAAAATGGAACAAACAAAATCTCATTGTAGTTTCTTCCGTTTTTCAGTCGCATGACGAACTATAATTGGATTTTTGGGTTCAAGAGATTGGTTCCCAAGAGGGATAAATAAATCATCCCACAAGAAACCAAAAAAAAGTGTTTTTATGGTATGTCTTAAGATAGTTCAATACCTATGTGTGCTTAATTTTAGTTTATTCCGTTCATTGAATAACAAATATCCAAACACACACACTCTCACATAAAAATTATCAGTACGATTTTTCACGCGTGCAGTACACATAACAATTCGTTAGGCATTCATAAGGAAAAATGTGTGCGAGGTACCTATCGCATTACATTAAAAAGCTGATGGTTGTAGATACTGTACAACCGTACAACCTACGGATACAAAATGAGTTAAATTAGAATGTGAATTATCTGAATAAAGTCACAAGAAATACTTATATACATTTTCAGAGCTATTTCTTGAACGGGGTCTAAAATTTCAATGAAATGGCCTGGCTCCACTGACCTGGACGGGAGAAAGCTCTCTGGAAAAACTCATTAAGACGGTCAAATGTTCCCTTTGCACCTAGAAGCTAAGGTTAGCTTTTTGTACAGGTTACTTTGTGGAGCTCTTTCGCCTTTGCTCATTTTATTTTTAAGCCAGAAACTTAGTGGCTTGATTTTTCTTCTGAAAGAAAAACATGAAAAGTTGATAACAGAAAAAGCTTTTTACAAAGTATAATTTCATAGTAAAAAGCTTGATAACATTACAAAAAAAAGTTTAATTAATAAGTAAATTATTAATAATGCTTTAAAATAGTTTACCTATGCAACGATATAGCATTTTGATTGGTATAATCATACCTAACAACTAAAAATACATCTGAATGGATATCGACAATCACGAAAAATGGATACAATTAAAATCACATTACTAAATATTTTCCTTCACTATTATGGGTTTTCCAAAATATGCTTAAGTAGTATGTATATAGGGTGAACATTTAGTCAGTGGCGACAAGGAAGCTTTCACTACAAGCACGGCGACGTAATTACTCGTAGAGACGCATGAGATCGCGGGAATTCGTACAAGGAGGGGACATAATGACGCATTGTTCTAACACAATCACGACTCTAATGAAGACAGCTCCTATTTCCTAACAATATCGATTTACCCTAGGTGTTATGGCGATACAACCACTGTTTCCCCACATAAGTGCCACAGGACAGGTTGTCAGACATTCAATACGGAATGTTGATAAACTAGTTGAGGGCTAGAACAATGCGTTGGCTTTAGTGTTAGTCGATGCTAAAGAAAAACTATCTTGTTAAGCGAGTGCAAGTCGTATGTATCATACAACCTGGTTACTTGCACGAGTATGAGTAACGTCAACGCAATGTACATTTTTCATTATGTTCTAAAAACTCACCCGCAGCAAATACATAGAATAAAAATAATTGTTTACAAAGAACAACTCTATCGCTTAAATTTTGTTTAGCATTTTATTATTTCTTTATTTTATGATGGCAATAATAAATGAAAGCAGTACAAGGGAAAACAGCAAGGAAAATATTATTGATTGTATTACTTGAAGTTAATTACATTTCTTTCGCCGCTAATTTACCAGCGGTTGCATGTTCTAGGAAACATGAGTGACATGTACCTGCAGCTTAATATTATGTATAAATTTACTACAAACAACGATTATTACCTATTTACTGGAATGTAACGTATGGTTAATAGCGTACTTGCATTGGCAGGCCAACACTGCAACGTAAGGTCGTCTACGCAACGCGGAAAGTGAATAAAGCATTTAATATAATATTTATAAATGTACCTAGATCAATATCAAGTGTAATGGCATCTTGATTAGCATATTTCATCATTTGGGTATATATAAAAATACGAATATTATAACTGAAGTGACTGTGTATATTATACTGTATATGGCTTTAACTGGAGACGGAGTGGGCGGCGGGCGGCCGTGAGCAGGCACTTGCACGATTAGCCGGCCCGGGCCTCGCCCGTCTCATTGCGAAACTATACCTACCTAAATAATTACTTATTATAATTTAAATATTGTGCTTAATTATAACGTAGTACCATCTATTCTGAGAGGTATATGAATAGGCAGCTGAGCTCCGAAGTATATGGGTTGCATGCAGAAATGTAGCTTCACTTTTGTCACAGTTAAAATATGTAGCAACAGGGTTATAGCTTTATTATAGAAACCACGACATAATTTCTTGATCCTGGTTCATGTGCAATTTTTGAGAAAAAGTTATAATTAACACTGTCGTTGGAGGCAATCAAGAAGTTTCAAGTTTTAATTAAAAACAAGCTTCTCAAATATTACGAATGCTATTATTAAGTTACTAATAATGACTGCATAACTCATTAGGTTTGCTGATAAATAAACTATATTGAACGTTTACTTGCAGTTAATTGTGATTCCGATGAAAAAAAATGTATAGTTATCAATTTTAAATCCGTTTTCAAGTTTTTGTTTGAGTTAATCAACCGGTCGCTCGTGAGTTCCTGTGTAGTACCTACCTACTTCGGAACGTAAACTTGCGAATCAATTTATTCAAGGAACATGCGAACATTAGTAACTTTTAAAAAATTTACAGAACTAATGGAAATAGAAATACTATTAACTACCCTATATTATGTATCTTTCTGAAATACTAACTAATATATTAAGTATTAATCCAAACTAATATAACATTACGCGAAAGTAATTCTGTCTGTCTGTGCCATGTTCACGCTTAAGCCGCTGAACGAATTTTGATGGTTTTTGGTAGATAGATTAGGAGATGACTACAAACTACTTTTTGTCGCAAAAACGATTTTGATGACAGTTTTTAAGAAAAAAAAATTAAACCCAAGGGAAGGACAGGACATTTTTAATCTACCTCCTAAAGGAGTAAAAGAGAGGGTGACATGCCATATTCCACGCGGACAAAGCTACGGGCACAGCCAGTATAAAATACGGGTTACCTATTTAAAATCAAATGCCGTTTGATCAAACAAAAAATGCTCAAACATATACTCGAAGGATCACATCGACAAATCACTAACTGGAAAGCTTATACATCGATGCATCAAATGATCAGCAGCTCAGCAGCGATGGTTCAGCGGAGCAAATGATCACTATCTTGAAATTGAAACATAGATGAATTAAGAATTGTTCGATTTATAGGGCTCTTAATTACGGTACCTAGCAGTTAGGTAACAAGGGTTGATTATGATCTCTGAAAGAAGTCGTACTTGAACCTTCTTTTGTTTTTTATGATAATAACCCCTACTTACGTATGGTTTAGCTAGCGTATTCATGGTAGGGGTGCAGGTAGGGTAGGGCAGCCAATATCATATTCACACATTTTATTACAAAGCAAAACGGATCGAAGTGAGTTTGTGAAACCAGAAACGCTCAAATTTCATTGCGTGAGCACATATTGAAACTGTCAAATTAGGGAACGTTAAATAACCGTTAAGTGAGCATAAACAGTTATTCTCACAATGCCAAATGACACGGCCGCCTTATTTACCAGCTGAGTTACTTTTCAATACTTTTACCAAGGTATTTTGCTTGTATTTATTTCATAATCTTAACAATTTAAAAGAATATGAGTAAAGAGCTGTTGTAAAGTGAAATTAAGAGAAGATAGATTCTAAGTGCCTAAGTACGAACAAAGAATATGCCAAAATCAAAACAATACTTGAAGTAGGTATCAGTTAATAGTTATACTTGCAATTACTAATGAGTATGTCGTTACGGTTTTATCTAAAATTTTATGAAAAAATACCATTGAGTGTCATTAGTGTAACCTAAAAAGAATAAAATATAAGTTATTATGTTACAATATAAGAATTGATAAAATATTTATCAGAACGTACTTTTTAGAAGTATTTTAATTGGTGCTTAAAATGTCTAATTGGTAGACTCGGTGGTTGTTATTTAACTACAGAGAAAAAATATTCGCAATACAAAATTACTTATTGTGCATATTTTTTACGCTCTTTTTTCGATATGGTAACTGACCAAAGAAATCTTGACTCACATTTTTCTTTACTACGTATCGGATATTGGGCACAATAACATTGCAAGTTCGCAAGTGGAATGATGACATGGAAACCTACTAAAGGATCAGTTAAAGCAGCGAGAGCGTCATGGCGATAACTCCCGACTCCCGACCCTCGGGGTGAACGATCTGCCGGGAGTCGACGACACAGCGATAATTACTGTCGCTCAGAGTCGGAGCCTACGCTGCCCTCCGAACCCAGGATTCTTTGACAACATGCATGCGTTTTGTTCTATGCTTTTTTAGGATATCAACTTATAAGCATAAATACAGACACCTCAAGTTTTTGGATTTCCGTTTAGTATTTGTTTGTATACTTACGAGTATAATGTACCTACTTTGCGGTACAAGAATTAGGAAGATTAGGACGCATCAGTTTTTCGTCAACAAACATCGACTGCGCAGAATCTAAAAGCTAAGGAGACAGGCGGTGCTAAAATTAATGTTGCTAGATTTAATTAAAAAAAATACGATTAGATAAAACATTTTGTATGATATCAATTTGGCGTTTGGTCCGTCATGTGTTCGAGGTATCCTATTGCTAACCAACTCTACAAAACTATATGACTTGTCATCACGACCTCGCGATGTAAACGAAACACGTACATTTAGAATGTAAGCTGAATATGCAGCACCGAATACACAGATACAGCACTGAGCACTGGGCTATTGAATATATGTATGTACGAGTAATAAAGTAGGTATCTGACGGTTTTAGTGTACTGTTTAAGTGTTCAGTGACCAGCAAACCAGCTAAGTTGCGCAGTCATTGATAAAAATGTAAATAGTGCTGAAACATATAAACGCATAAAATGAAAATTATAGTTTCAAATATGTTCAACAACAAACTACAGTAACCTATTAAACAGGAGTTTCGAAGATCTATCATATTGTGTCTATTCGTTCAACTTTTGACTGTGTATCGGGTCAGATGTCTGTCATGTCAGATAGTTCACCAATTCGATTAACTAACTCTGTAAGAAAGATACTTTTCGCAATAGCCATTTACAAGGTGAAAGTAGTTCTCCCTAATGTCGATCGATGGTAGTGGCTTAGCAGGGCAAAGGTTAACGATGTATTAATATTACGCGGGTCGGCCTATGCCTAGTTTCCAAGGCGAACCGTTAAATATTCAGCGATGTGATCCCTGGTGGCGTTTGCGACACGAGTGCCTTTAAGATGCTCTTCGTTCGAGCAAGTTTACCGCACTTTGTGGTACCGACTTTGCAATGGTCATAGAATATGCCGTCAAAATTTAGAATCAGACGAGTCACCAATAAACAAAGTATACATCGAAACAAAAAATATACGATAGACAAATGTATTTTTTAAATTTATTAGTCACAATTTATATCGCCTTATTTTCTAAGATCAGACTACGCCCTGTGTAGTATACACATGAATGCCTACATCAACTAAATTTTTTAACGTCTTGTTGCACAAATCATTTTTGGTAAAGAGAAAGAGATTCCAAGAAAAATAGCTTAATCGTGGTAAGATAGAGTTTTTAATCAACGTAAAGTGTTGCGACATTATCCTTTCTACGGATGCTTGATCACGGGCGGGTCACGCACACCACGGGACACGGTGATTGATGCCGCGGGAGAGGCATATTTAACACACCCGCAGGTGGTTCTGCCTATATTTCCCGTTTTGTAACTTAATTTTTGGCTTCAATCTATGTCACTTTCTGGAACTAGGTACTTCAACGCAATATAGTAACTCTTTCGAGTTTTCATAGATACTAGATTTCATAGTATCAAACGATAAAACATGACTTCCGATTTCCATTTTAATAAATTATTTAAATTTAAATACATTATTGTAGATTTGGTGATCTAAAATAGTTCATTTCCCTTAGCGTTCACAGTATACGAGTATCTTTCATTACTACTCGGAATTTAGCGTGACACCAATAAAGCTTTAAGACCAACTTTTTTATCGGTTCCTTTGATTCATTGTTATGACATGTTTACGTTTAGTCTTTGTTTCGCGGTGAGACTAACTTTATAGCTCCTAAATCGTGGGTTGTCACATTATTTTATTTGCTACAAAATTAATAATTCAATCCAATGCAACGCTGTCTGTTTTTTGTATTTCTTTCATTTAAAATGTTATTATCCTCTCTATATTTTTTAATCGACATTATTTCGAGGGGGACTTGGTAAAGTTGATCGGGTAGAATCACTGGTTAAAGTATATTTTTAAAACTTTCTACTAGTGTTAGTGTTTAAACATGGATTTCGTGTATAATTTGAGTGGTCCCTTTGTGTCTGATGTCTCCCGATTCCTGAAAGGAAGTTGTAAATAGAGGCGGTCTGCTGGCTTGGCAGCGCCCGTCACCCTTCCGTGAATTGATTAATTATTATTGCTCTACAAACAAAAACCCTACAAAGTGAACGACAAAGCGGCCAAAATTGATTCCCAACTGTTTTCAATGAACCCGTTACCGAAATTTTCAATACGACTAACTTAATTGAGTATTCTGAAATCGAACTTTTGCTTCCAATTCCGTAAAATAAAGCATCAATCTGACAATTTCCAAATTGCTATTACATTGATTGAGTTTTAGGTGCTATTTCATTGTTCCAGATTCTCACGAGTCATGTACCTACTTACAAAAAGTTTTTTTTCGTAATAGTTTCTCTAGTTCGTCCTTTCAGTGTATACGGCCATAAAGAAGTGTTCCTACAAGTTAAATGCGTAGCGTAAAAGGCATGAGATGCTATTTTGAGCTGGAGAGGGGCTATTTCTTTGTTGATCGACGTTATATTTGCCTGCTCTCCCGTGTCCACTTGGGCCCGATGCGCAGGGATAATGGAACTCACGTCCAAAGGGATTTAAATAATGGTCGTGTCTCGTGGATCAGAGCTACCATCACCCTTAAGTATGTGTTTATGTTCAAGGCTTGCTGTGGTAACGTGATACCACATCATTAGACATTTAGTATTTGTAACGTAGGTAAGTATAAAAAAATTAAATATTTGTTCTTAATGATATTACTATAATAATTGTGAACTTTGAACTTGAATCCATTTAAAGGCCTTTCGGATTTACTATTAATCATGCATCAGTGTAAACAAATGAAGGTAAATCATTAATAACTTGTCTGAAACAGCACTAACATCTTGACATTACATGATTGAAATATTTAAGTGACTAAAATTTTTCTTCAGTAACGATAATACTGTTTTTAATGAAATATTATTGTAACAAGGATAATGTTATCACTGGCTTTAATAAACTAGCGTTATTGCGAATGAAAAAAATAATACCATTCTGTATTGCATTTCTTTAATTAACATCATGAAATGAAAGTCAAACTTTCATTATGGAATAGTCAAATTTTTATTATTGAAGTATTAAGTGACTTAAATTTTTCTTCAGTAACGATAATACTGTTATGAAATATTATTGTAACAAGGATAATATTTTCACTTGCTTAAATAAACTAGCGTTATTGTAAATGCAAAAATTAAAAATTAATATTAATTTTTGAGTAAATAAAGGATTATTAAATAAGGAATTCGATGGTGTGCCTAAGTCTTTTGAATTGATTTTTTGAGTTAGCTCCCTTTAGATCTAGGTGTGCGCATTGTGTATTGTATTTCATTAATTAACATAATGAAATGAAAGTCAAACATATAATCCCAAATTTCTCTCTGATGAAAACGCAATTATACCTAGTGCCCGTGAACACGTTAGTTTCTGAATCAATTATTGGAAAATCTGTTTGGCTCGGAACCGAACAGCATTAACCAGTGACAGGTTTGATCCGGCTGGGAGGTGTCACAATGTGTTTGGAGCTGCATTTGATGTAAACTGGCAGCGATGTGCATCGCGTACTAAAGCAAACCTTTCAACTCTTATTTAGGTACACAGGAAACCAGTAAGCATTTTATACGGTAAAAAGCTTTATTCGAAACTACATCCGCCTGAGGTTTCCACATAAAGTAGGTGAGTAGTTTCTGACGATAAGTAAAATATTTTTAATTAACTCAAGAGTAAATTATTTATGCTTTTTGCAGTTTAGGTTGATTGTCATTGCATCAGTCGTTAAGAACCTTATTGTTAAGTAAAATAACGACCGTGATATTCGTGTTAAAATGCCTGCAGCTAATTTCGCTCATAGATAAAAAAATAAAAATAATTAAATGCTTCCAACCGGCCAATCTGGAAGTCAATGTTCAGCAGTGGACGTCCTATGGCTGCAATGATGATGATGATGATGAATCTTCAATTGGTTATTGCTTCTTATTTAGTAAGATACAAGCCGTTTACCTAGAAGGTACTCGTAATCTATACTTATACAGTAAACATTTTAAAGAGCCATGTTTTGGTGCACACTGACATTACTTACGTGCATTACGTACTTGCAGTAAAACTAAAGGCTCAATATTATATAATCTGTGCCAAAGGTTTAATGGTACTTTCGAGTTTAATGAACATAAATGTCCTGATACTTATATTTAAAAAACAAAAGGAATCTTTGTACATTATAATAAAATAAAATAAAATTGTAAAGTAATTAATAAAATGTTAACACGCTCTCTTTTTATGTAATTATTTTTTCCTTCCTTAATGACGTCAAGACTGACGTGAAATAACTTGTACATTTATAATTATGAACTGATTGGTTCCTCATTACCAGTCAGTTAGTCAGGTTAAGCGATTGTTTTGTCTTACAAGTAAGTATATACCTTTACCTATTATGAATAATTTTCCTGTGACATCGCACTTTATCAATAAACAATAATTTTTGTCTGATGTTCAATGAAAGATTCATTTTTGATTTTGAGATATCGATGTAGCTATAACCTAGGAAGAATAATCGAAATGCCTGAACACGACTTTGCTTCCTTTAACAGGTAACTGATTACCTGTTAACTGGAATTCTAGATAAGCAATTTACTTGCATTCTGATACGGATGTCGATTACAGCCGATAAGGTGTTATGAATTGGAAAATCGTAATTATATGCATAATATGATAAAGACAGCTATTGCAATATGGATACCATTTTGACCTCGAATGTTAATCGCGCAGAAATAACGTGCATCGATCGTTTTAACTCAGCGGAGCCTTATTTGGCGCGGGTTTGCGTATGAGATCCCCTTTAATTTTCTTGGGAAACTTTCTCTGGTTAGAAATAGGTATAATCTCGTTTACGCACGAATACAAAATCATGTAAGAGTAAGTACTTATATTTTATTTACATAGTCGCTTCATGTGACGTTATTATAGTATTCTAAATTGTAAGCCAATAGATTTCTGTCACTGACGACCCTTTGTAATCCTTGATTATACCTTGAACGCTTTACCTAAGCTGTGTTGTTTTTAGGTCAAACTCAATACTAAAAAGACAAGATTGTAGTAATACCTACTGCTATATCATAATGGTTAGGTCCCCAGATGTCTTAATTTTATAGCTGAACCTAAAGCGTCGTTCTTGAAGAGGCATAGATGCGTTAACACGTGATGTGTTGACATTAGTCAACATCTGGTCTTGATACTGATCTGATTGGTTAATCAACAAATGATCGCAAGTTCATAACCTAGTTTGGTCCAGTAGGGGGCAGTGGAGCAGGCTCGAGCTCGAGTCTCGGTGACGTGATGCAACGCGCGTGACCATGACACCGCGGCGCCACAGCGACACCTATGATGAATTGCACTGACGCCGCTGACTTTCAATTTCAACTACCAGAAAACTTTGCGCGCGCGTGATTGATTACTCATAGTGAATCTGGTAATAAACGCATTTCTTTATTAGAAAATATACCAAAGTTATTAATTATTGCTCCCCAAGCATGCGGAAATGTTTCACTTGAAAACATTAGTAAAATAGTTATGGAGGCACGACGAGTGGTCTTCGTGATGGTTTACAACAAACAGTGTTGCCTTCTTGCTACGATTTTACTTTTATTTTATAATTTTTACCTTTAGGATTCCTTAAAATTATGTAGGATGTAAGTAGTTTCCGCAGAAATCTGACACTAGGTACTGGACCTAAACAGTATTTTCAACTGTCAACATAAAAACAATTGTTTTCTCGAAATGAGTCACCGTTTTTTACAAGCTTTTAATTAATTTCCAATATATGTATGTAACTATGTTTGTTCGGGTGGAATCTTGCAACTCAATTTAGAAGCAGATATCATCAATCGATTGAGCTGAAATTTTGTATATACGTTTAGTTTGGATGACAATGCATGGTTAACTGTGTGACGTCATTCTAAATCCAATATGGTGAAATACCTAAGATGGTGGACTAGTTATTTTAAAATGCACACTACAATATGGGTGGGTCAGTATCAAATGAAAGGGCTTGCTGAGAATAACTCGAAAAATAAATTAAATGTAAAAAACCTTTTTTTAAAACAAGCTTTATTTACTTACAACAAGCTTTTGAATCTTATTAGTGTATGACGATAAAAGTTGATAGTATTTTTTTTAAAGATTTTTTTATTCTTTAAGCGCATTTAAATACTTAAAGCTTGTTTTTAAAAAAGTTTTTTTTATTTAACTTTTGATAATCAAGCATGATTGGAAAGTCTCAAGTCATGACATGATTAAATCGTTCAACTCACTAAACATTTAGTTACCTCGCGGACCTGTTGCTTTATTATGAGACGTATGATTTATTTGGATCAATCACCGACCATTTGCATTACGAGTATGTTGCAGCAACACCTTGGCTTGATGGAAGACTTAAACAATGAAGCAAGATCGGGCTATCAACACCCTTGGATGCAGGTAAGGTGAGAACCGGTTCGTACATAACTAATAACAATCGGTCCATGCTATGAGCAGGAAGCTTACAAAAAATGAGCCAAGTGTGAGTTGGGTACTCTATAAGGTAGATGTACAATTTTAAACATTATTCTTCTTCACTATTTTCAAATCTTGCATATCTACAAACTTAAAAAAAGCTGTTCTGGTAACTAACATTAAGATGTCATAATGAAACTTATGCTATGTATTTTGTGTGCATCTTTTTACTAAAATGTATTATGTGGATAAATGTTATTATTACTTTCGAGTTTGTCGCAATGCCCACAAAATATAATATGTTTAGTCCATTATTTATTGTAAGAGAATGTCAGAAGATGAACTTTATCTAAATTTAGTTCATCTTTTGAACGTCTTTATTTTAATTTGTGTATACGAGTGTAACGAAAAAGTGAAATAAAACTTTAAGGGGTTATTCTACGGCAAAATTACATCAACTTTTTCTATGGGACCAACATCGAAATCTCAAAAAAAATAATTGACGTTTCCATACAAACTGATACCAGCTGGTCGCGTTTTAGTATGGGAAAGTGTTTTTTTTTTGCGATTTCGATGTTGGTCCCATAGAAAAAGTTGATGTAATTTAGCCGTAGAATAACCCCTTAAAGTTTTATTTCACCTTTTCGTTACACTCTGTATAAACAAACAGACAGATTTTTCTTCTTAAGATTAAGTTTTATCCCCAACGCTTCGCAGACCCTTTACATGGAACCCTAAAGTGATTTTGTGGCTAAGGTTTATGGTCTGATGGCTGCAATACATCCGTTATACTCGTGATATCGAACGAAATAACACAATACCGTGAATCCGTTATCAACTGTCAGATAATAAATCTTTGGTAAGTAGTTATTAAAAATAGAGCGTTTCAAATCTCTACATCGATAATGGTTCTGTTTTCAGAATATGTGCCTTATTGTACCTGTATCAAGTGTACCAAAAGTACATACACAACTGAGATTGATTACGCAACTCCAATGTCAATCTTAATTTTGGGATGACTGTCCGTATACAAGCGCTGATGCAATCGGTTCTTCCTCCCGAATGTAGTGATGAGTAACTAATAACCATAAAGTTATGTTGGTAGTTGGCCAACTTATCTAGTTAATTTAATGTTTCTTCTAATTCATTCTGTATCTAAGTAATGAATCTGCAAACTGATAAGGTAAATTATATTTACTGATAATGCAGTTCGTAATTTACGATTAGAACCATAAACAGCTCTAAATTAGTTAAAAGTCGCGACAATGTTTGCTTGGGATACATGACTATAATTTTGTTTATATTCTTTTAAATGGTGCCAACGATAAGTTATGTAATGATAATTTTAGTGTATTTATTTAGACATCGACAGTAGTACGTCTGTATAAATAGTGTTATCAAAGACTAACCCAACATGCCGAGCAAGGCAATTGACCCTAATATCTGTTGACACCGAATTATCGCCGGTCGACATTACACTGGCCTACTTACTTGGGATCGTTTACTAGATGACTAGTAATTAATAAATAGTGGAAACACTTTAAAACAAGCATTGAATCTGTTTAACATCAAAAATGCCACGCTCTGCCGATGGTAACTTCAAGATTGGAATGAACTGTCTATAATATCCGATCATCATTATTATCACGATTATCGCTATATTTAATACATAATTATTAGCAAAACACATAATCCTATTTGTAGCAGGTAAATTTAAGTATTATAAGAACTCTGCACCACCTTCCCTTTCCCTAATGATTGTCCTCTACGTGGAGGTGGTCTGGAAGAGATCGCTATCAGCGATAAGACCGCCTAAATTGTACGTCTTTCAGTAAAAATCATGTGTAATTTACTTATATGGTGTACAATAAAGAGTATCTATTTATCTATCTATAATGTTATATTGAGTAATTAATAGAAAATCGTGATCGCTAAAATTAGGTTTTATAACAGCACATAGCACGTAGAACTGACGGCCGATGGGGCAGAAAGGTTCTAGAATGGAGACCGCGTACCGGCAAGCGCAGCGTAGGACGTCCACTCACAAGGTGGTCAGACGACCTGGTAAGAGTCGCAGGAAGACGCTGGATGCAGGCCGCTTCCAACCGGCCAATGTCTATGTTCAGCAGTGGACGTCCTATGGCTGAAATGATGATGATGATGATGATAACAGCAATTGAGTCATTTAGGAAGGGCAATAACACTTTGATTCTGTTAAGTTTATATCACGATCATTTCATAGTTTAGTTGCATCGTCGGTAGCACCATAGCCGATTTGTATTCTTGATGTCGTAGTTTTCAACTGTAGTTTCGCGAAATGGACCGAGGGAACGTGAGTGCATATGTGTCTGGCAAATAGGATCGACGCGAGCTCCGCGGGCCTTGGGCGAATCGTTTTGGGTAGTTATATGTTAATAATTTCTGGAAAATGCTTGGAACTGCACTCCTCTATTTCGTTCTGGGAATTCAGTAAACACGGATTTTTATTTACCCAGTACATTTTTGGCGCAGTTCCTATAGCTAATCTACATTTTTAGTGTTCTTATTGGAGGAAGAGTCTTTCATTTTCAGTCAAAAAACATTTTAGTAAGCCGTCGCCTATAGCACATTCAATATTCATATTAAATTACATTTAGGTTACCGTTTGCCTTTGTAATATGTTATAAATTGTGCTATTGTAAATACTAAAACCATAATCTTATCGTATTAAAGATTTACCCACCGTAACTATAAAAAAAAACAATAATCTTTTACGTCGTCGTATGCTGGAGTGAGTATACTGAGGATTGTTTGTAACGACTTCAGACAGCAAGAATAACTAGCTCTCCAGGTCGTACTGCGTTCTGCTAGGCGTACGGATGCCTGTAGGGTGTTGCTATTGATGGCTTTTCTTACAATATCCATCTATCGGGATAGCGAATTATCAAATACCTCGTGATTACGTGATTGTTAGTACTAAAAGAAGGAGTTTCTTTTAGTACTAACAATCACGTAATTTATAAAAAAAAAACACACAGGCAAAACGACAACCTTTTATGTAACTGTTATAATTTCTATGATAGACAGTTACCATCAGTGACCTAAGGTAATATTTAATCTTAATCTGGGTCATTCGTCTCTCACTTAAAGAAAGAAAAACTGCTATTAAGAGTTTATTAAACACTTCGAAAAAATCTTACTGATGTCAATCAAAATGTTATCCACGCAAGATTTTAAAGGTACTTCAGTAATTCTGAATAATCAGATGCACAATGACGCTGTCAATCTGTATGACAATAATTATAATTGGTGACCCAATCTCTTTGTGAGAACTGAGAAATGTGTGCTCTTTGTTCGTAGAGAGGACGGGAGTGACGATGGGCGGAAGCGCTCGCGTTTATCGGCAGCGCGACGCGGCGCGGAGCGTAGCGGACGCTATCGCAGGAAGCGGTGGTCAACGCGCCGACTGACACCGTTGTAAAATCGTGACGAATGTTGACGGCTCCGATGCTTTGTTCGCGAGAAATTGCTGTAAACGATAACATCGTCGCTGTAATTGTTTGCGATAAACGTTTAATTGTACACACTTGCCATTGCGGCTGTAAATGTACCCGTATGCATTATTCGATTAGTTAGAACATTTTAGAATGATAGGAGATAAAAATCGTCAAGCTAAAATATGAACTATATGTTCATCATTGGAGACTAAACCTAATAATACTAACTTTGAACTTTTTTCAATATATTTATTGCATTTTATAGTGTTACCCAGGTGTTATAAAAAAAAAACGCCGGCTTGCTTCCGGCAAAGATGCAGAAAGCGGTGGTGGTACTTGATAACGCACGCATCGTGCGCCGATTTCTCTCTCTTTTGCCCTGATCCCTGATGATGATAAAATAATAATAATAACTTTACGTTCAAGATTTAGCTTATGGAAGTAATCGTCAGAACAAAATTCATCTGTTAGTTAGGATTCTTATTTACTAGATGAATCATTGTGAATGAGTTAGCGACTCTCTATTCATACGGACGATCAGCGCGTAGGTACGAGTATATGCGAAATACTGCACTCACACGAGAACATAAAACATTTTTTGGTAAGTACCTATCTATTTTTTTTTAAATACGAGCTAACTGGACAAAATAACAGAGCCCAAGGATCTACTCTATTCTCCCCGGTTCTCCAAGTTTCCGTTACAATACAAATAGTCGATTTTAAAACTGAAGTGGCAGGCGGTATCACTTAGTCATCAATTTGGGCCAGCTGCCCCAGTATCAAATACTAACGAGGGTCATAGGACGTCGGCTATGAAGCTATGATTTACTACCGGCTCTTATCAGCTGTTTGTAGGTGCTCCGACCGCTCACTCTGCCCGACACGTGTTGTACCGAGCGCGGCCTTAATGATTTACGTATTATGATTGATAGCTGCGCACACATTTTAATTAGAAATATTATAGCACGTAACAGTATCTTGCTCATTACTCGATTAGAGATTTATTTTGAGAGGGCCCATTATACATTTTTAACAGCTTTTGAAATTAGCACTAAGAACGAAAATGTATTTAATACTATTTTGTTCGCACTTAATTTTTTATTTGATTAATGTTTTTTTAGAAACAGATGACGATCAAATAATTCTGCATACGAGTTGCTTTATGATGATATAGATATAAAATTAATGGTTAAAATGTTATTTGTTGCATTTAAAAAAAAACTGTTACGTACTTATTATTGTTATTAAAGTAACAAATACAACTGAAAATCGTAAATGTGCTTTGTGACGATGTTTCTTTGAGTACGCATTTTCCGCATAGTGTTCGCTTTATATCCGTATTTATCACCTCCGCCTCGTAAGTCACACTTACAATTTTCTAGAAAATAATATTTCTGCTATTGCTGATCGGAGCTGGTCACACTATAAGTTTTGCGTAAGTTGAAAAAACAACATGTTATAACTAAAATATTATGTTTATTGCTTTTTAAAATACTCTTCTTTATATTTTAAAAATTTTTTCATGCGATCGAACCATTTTTTAAAACAGGAGGACCACAGATCTGAAGGCATATTTTCTACGTGCTGATTGAACGCTATCACTGCCTCTTTGGAGTTAGTAAAAGTAAAACCTCTCATCAAATCTTTGATTTTGTGGAAAATACAGAAATCACAGGGTGCTAGGTCGGGGCTATGCGCAGGATGGGTGACGAGTTGTACTTTTTCGGAAGCTAAAATGACTTTGTTTTGTTGGCTGTGTGTGAAGAAGCGTTGTCACGATGTAGGAGAACGCGGCTTTTGGGACGTCTTTCGCGAACTTTTTCTAGCACCCTGGGTAAACAAATGGTAGAATACCACTCGGCATTAACACTCTTTTGATCTTCGAGTGGAATTGTACAGATGGGACCCGTAGCTGAGAAAAAAAACGCGATAATTTTTTTACCAACGTTTCTCGCCTGCCTCACTTTTGTTGGCCTGTTCTCATTTTCAAACACCCATTCACAAGATTGCTGTTATTTTTCGGGTTCAAAACAATAAATCCACGTTTCATCTCCTATGACAATGTCATAAACAGCATTAGAATGTCCGTGGTCGTACTTCAGTAATATGTGTGAGCACCATTCCACGCTAGCCCGCTTCTGCTCCGCTGTCAGTTCATGAGGGATCCAACGACAGCAAAGTTCCGAACTTTCAATTCTTCGTGTAAAATTTTTTGAATTTGACTCATACCAATCCCCAATAGTCCTCAAATTGTCTCATAGGTAATCCGCGGGTTTTCTTCAATTACCCGCTTAACAGTAGCCACATTATTTTCGTTGACGGCAGTTGAAGGCCGCCCTTCACGAAATTCGCCATGTAAAGAAACTCGACCTCTCTCAAATTCAGCAAACTATCGTCTCACGGTGCTCAAACAAGGTGCTTCTCTCCCAAAAGCATTTTGAAGACGAGCGGTAGAGAGAGAGAACTTTTAAAATCATAAAAAATCATCGCTCTAAAATATTTTAGACTTAATTCCATTTTCGTTGCGTACTTAGAACTTTGATGTGTAATAAAAAACAATTGACAAATCATTTCCCGCCAATTGTTTTTTTTTATTACTAAGAAGGTTTAAAAAAAATACACAACAACATTCGAAATTCAAATAGTTTCGATTAGCTAGAAGTGCAAAATGTGTGTGTGTGCCCCGTGTACATTTATTATTATCCTTTCGCAAAATTTTTTACATTGGAACCTTACTATCAGGTCTTAAAACAGTATTAAGTACCTACTACTAAAACCTTGGATCGTTTTTTTCTGTAAAACGTAAAGACAACAATGCATAAGTACCGACTGTTTGAGTTCATGGTAGACACTAATGTGGGTACAATCCAAATTTTAAATAGTTAAATAACATTACGAATGTATGCCTCATTTTACTCACTGGTTTTCATCTGTCTACTGAATACTTATAAGCAATCTTCGCTTTCCTTAGTTTAGTATCAGTTACGACTGGAACCGTATTATTGCATTCAAATGTTATCTATATTCCAATTAGTGATTAGATAAGATACCTATAATCTTTTAAAAACGATCAATGTATAAATGACAGATTTTTTAATCTGAGTTTATTTTTGTGGCATTTTAGTTGACCGTAGGTTTTAGTAATGATGACACGGTTGCTTACACACAGCAAGCGAAAGTTGATTTATTCATTAGAGCTGCAATAACAGCGAACGAATGATTTACAACAATCACATTGCACGCACTGAACTTCTTATCACGGGTTTGATTAATGCGTCCCTGGCATGTGGCACTGATATAGCATTAATGAACAGGATGGAGATGTTGTATTATAATTTATGTTGCACTTTAATTATTCCACAGTTTCATGAAGTTTGTTGAACTTTAATCCGATTGTTCTTAGATAATAATGCGTCATAAACTTATAACTATAGCAGAAGTAGACGGCCGTTGTATCCACATAATGACAACAATAATATGAACCCTACTTAGTCACTTTGCGATATTTGTTTAAAATAATTATCGAAATCGGTCAACGCAGTAACGAATGATCGCTGAACATACATAAAAAAAAAAAAAATAAAAAAAAAAGATACCGACGAATTGAGAACCTCCTCCTTTTTGAAGTCGGTTGAAAAAACAACGCTAACGATTTACAGTGATTGAAATACACATTCAGTTTTAATCTAATCGACTCGATGATTTCGTATCAATTTGGTAAAAAATATCTTATCTAAAAATCCGGGCCTGATATCTACATAACATTAACTAACTTAAAAAAATATAAAGACTACTTTTTTTTTTGCATGATTTAGGTTTTATCTGTATTTTATAGACATGTACATGCTCAGAGTTCCTTAGAATGCCTTAGGTACCAATTAAAGTATCTACCTAGTTTCTAGTATTAAATTCTAAAAAGTTGCTGAAAGCTCGAGAATAGATAATATTTATGAGTAATGGCATCTCGGCATGCATGCGCCCACGATCGTTTCTTACCTAGTAAGCTGGCTGCTTGTACCAATTATTTTCCGTTATTTTTCCTTAATTCGATTGCCCTAAAAACTCTTTTTACAAGCTTTATATTAGCTTGCAATGTTTGTATGTAACAATTTTAGAAATTAGCAACTTAAATTTGACCCACTTCCCGGTGTTCGATTGAGCTGAAATTTGGCACACGTATGTGAAGTCGGTGACAATGCAATATTTTGGTACCATCGAGCTGATCTGGTGATGGAGCCGGAAAGTGGTCACAAAAACTCAGTTTTCGTTTTTTTTTACTTAAAATGAACTCACTTCCTGCTGATCGATTGAGCTAAAATTTGGTACGCGTATGTTAAGCCGGTGACAATGCAATATTTTAGTACCATTGAGCTGATCTGATGATGGAGCCGGACGGTGGTCACAGCAAGTCAATACTAAACAATGCATTTGTGCAGTTTCATGCATCATGCAGTTTCATTTGTCTTAAAGAATCTTTTGATCAGAGATGGTATCCAGGGTACGATGATGGAGCCAGAAGGTGGCTATAGGAACTCTGTAATAAAGTTAAGGAACCCTATCGAGTTTGGGCTCGTTTGATATGTCTTGACAAGTACTCGATCAGTAGATAATGTCCAGGATATGATGATGAAGCCAGAAGGTAGCCAAAGGAACTCTGTTATACAACAACGTAACCCTATCGAGTTTGGGCTCGTTTGATTCGTCTTGACAAGTTCTCTATTAGTAGATGATATCCAGGGTATGATTATAAAGCCAGAAGGTGGCCAAACGAACTCTGCAATAATACACACAACGTAACCCCATTAAGTTTGGGCTCGTTTGATTTGTCTTGACAAGTTCTCTATTAGTAGACGATGTTTAGGGTATGATGATAAAGCCATAAGGTGACCAAAGAACTCTATAATAAAACAACGTAACCACCTCGAGTTTAGACTTGTTTAATTTTCTTCACAAGAACTCTAATAGTAGGTGTTATCCAGGGTGTGATGATAAAGCTAGAAGGTTGCCAAATTAATTCTTCAATAAAATTTAGCAACCCCATAGAGTTTGGTCTTGTTTGATATGTCTACTGATGATGTGTTTGTAGCTCAGTGGCAGCAGCACTTTGGTAGTGATTACCAAAGTTAAGCCACCTACGCCGTGGTTGTGAGTGGATTAGTGACCACTCCAACCATATTTACTGACATTTATCATAAGCAGCTCCGTGCTTCAGAAAGCACGTTTAATGCTGGTTTCGAATAACATCGCTTGATACTAGTCGTGAAGCCTAGTCAGAGGCCATAGGGAGGCTTAATAACATCCGACAGTAAGTTGAATTTGGGCACTACGTTTCCCTTTGAGTTAGGGCTCGTTTGATATTTCGTAAAAAGTGCTCTACATCATATAATAAAAGTATGTAAAGTTACATGATGTCCAGGTGATGATGATAAAGCCGGAACATGGATACAGAAACTAAGCTTTAAACAACGCAAACTCAATGAGTTGAGGCTCGTTAGTTCTCAATTTGTAAACAATGTCTAGGGTCAGATGATGAAACCAGACGGTGGTCACAAGAACTCTGTGATAAAACAACGCAACCTTATTGATTTTGGGTTCGTTTAATTTTTTCTAAAAAGTACTCTGATAGTTTAATTATGATATCACTATACATATATATAGTTCTGACGATGAATCCGAAAGATAGCCACTAGAACTCCCTTGTCGAAAGTTTGATTGATGAAAAGGTTCTAAAAATAAAAGATGGAGCCAAAAGATTGCAACTGAAACTGCTAAATGGAAAGTGCTAAGATAGTCGAGTTTGAGTTTGAACATTAAAAATATTATACAAAAACCCTTAAGACTAAAAAGTTATAAATGATTGAATTATAGATGAACAATGCTATCCGCTATACAAGTTTCCTTTACGATATCAGTGCCTCAAGTTTTTGAAGGTTATGTATATTTTTCATTTTGAAAAGACGTATAGAACTTACCTATCTACGTGTATGACAAATGTCACCTAAATTTATTTTATTTCTTTTAGTTCACTTTATTCTCAAGAAAAGCTTGTCTTTGAAAAGTTTTTTTTTACATTTATTTTTTATAAATTCAGTCCATCATGCATTACGCGTTCAAGTACATTCTGTGATTCGAAATAAGAATCTGTTTTTTAACTGCCAGTTACACTGTTACATTTGATTGAAGACAGGAGTCGAGCCGGATGGCAGCCGCGCGCCTCTGCGTACGTGCGGCGATTTGCTAACATAAGAGGCACCTTTTGTGATTGTTCGCCGTTTGTTGGCCACATGTTGCTGCTTCGTTGTCCGGACTAGGCATTATTGTTTATTTATTTGTACATACTTAAGTCCCAATGGTCATTGAATGGCCAACAGTTTGTAGCATTCAATAATACATTTGTATAGTCGACCTAGGAATTATTTACCACTTTTGATGACATATCCCTGCAAAATAATATTTTGCTAAGGCTTAATAAAAGACATTAACGTAATTTGTCAACTGTAAGCCAATCACAAAGCAAAAGATAAAGGTGCATGCAATTTGAACTGTAAAATCAAAGCAATAGAAAATATTTTATAAAAGCGAGAACTGACTTATTCTTAAAAATCAAAGAGGTTTATGCAGGAAACCACATTAAGGGCCGCTTTTTCAATAGGTATCCAGATAACTTTTATTTGAAGAGTAAGGGCCGATTTTTATAATCGTCAGATAACTTTTATCTGACGAATAAAAGTTACGCTTTGACACATTTTCTATACAAAAACTGTCAACATGTCAAACTTATTCTTCAAATAAATGTTACCTGGCTGTTAAAAATCGGCCCTTAGTTTGACATTAACACAACAGTCTATGGCTCCTAAAGTCGCAGGAGGTTCAATTAGAAGCTCAGTTATCACTTCTAAGGTCAAATAATCACAAAAGATACTACTGATAATATAATAAACTACTGATGATAATTGAACAAGTTAATTATGAAGTTAATAAAGGCAAGCAAAAATAGATATTGAAAACTTTCTATGAGCAAGTGATATTACACCTTAGGGTGGTAAACCAATTTCTTTGACGACTATACAATAAATTATTGTAGCTTTAGCTTAGGTGTTATACCATACTTAATTGCCGGTAATAGAATACAAACTTGTCGTTCTTGTTTAATTGTAAACTTAAAAGTTGTTACTAAGAAAGAATAATCGATAAAAACGTGGAACGAGTTCTAAAATGAATCCGTAATATAGTTGTTTCTTTATTAATTGTATGATATTTTTATTGCAAATTATTTGTAATTTACTGTTTATATGATTAAGTGAATATAATAGGTAACATAATTAACGTTACTATTACTAACACGACTACAAACGACTTATTATACACTTACTAACTACATTTATGTATTTCTGTTTATTTATTTTTATTTAATTTACAAAATGGTGGGTCAAATCAATGTTGTTCATATTCGAATGTAATAAAATAGTGTTGGGCTTAGCGTCGCCAAGTTACATAATTCATTGGTGAACGGTTATGGCAGACGAGGATGCAGTCGGTCGGTGTAGAATGCGTAAGCGCAGACAGCCAGTGGCCAGCTCATCGTACACACACAGTATACTAATATTTATAGTACCTTTTTTATTACATATTTTGCAATCACAGTAATGCAAGTTTTTTAATATCAAAGATTTCATTTAAAGATTTCATTTGATATAAGGCACAATAACTTATTTTTGTTAGGGATCAAACTAATGAAGATACTTGTTGAGATCAATCAAAAAGGAAGATCGTTAGTTGTACTTAAGTATGACACTTACGAGTATTTACGACATGTATTTACAGGTATTTTGCCGCATCTGTTGCATCGTTCGTACCTCTTATCTGATGGTAAGCACTTAATAAGTAGGTAGGTACTTGTTTACAAGCCTACTTGAAAAACATTGAATATATGGACTAGAATAAGAGCAGATAATAAGTAATTCTAATCAAAAGAAGTAATATAATTACAATATTACAGAATTCTTCATGAAAATTTGTTAACTTACACTTGAGGTACTATTATATATTAAGGTTAGTAGGTAAATAAAATTAATGTAAGTAGGCATAAAAAATACTAAATTAACACCTGGTGCACCAGCCCCCCGATTCTGAACCTGAACTGTTTGACAATTAGTTGACAACCGATATGTCACGTGAAACTAACGTTAAATCATATAGGTAGTGTAACGTGGTTTCTCGGTCGACAATTTGTTATCGAACGGTTCTGAATTAGGGGCCTGGACTGGCAGTGTTACTAGTTACATAATTATACTAGTAACACTATTAAATTCTTATGGCATTAGGAAGGTCGTCGCTCGTGTCGTGGGTCTTCGTAGTTTTAATAGTTCATATTACTATACTTTATAAGTAAAGCTACTTTTCGTTTCTTTTAAACGAAGCTTGAAAAAAAAAAGACAGTAGCCCTACTTACAGGCGCGGGCGCAGGCAGCGTTTGACCAATGATTCATGCCGCCATGACGTCATACCCGAGGCGCGTCCTCCCATCCTTCCATAATGTTCTATCACATCGTTATTCATTATGCGTAATCGAATCTAATAACACATTTTTCACTAACATATATTTCATTAGAACAAATTATCAGCATATTTTCAAAACTAAATTAATGTAATGCCTGTCTCTATCGCCAATTGTGATTAAAGATGGTGTGTTTTACATGCCTGAAAATTAAACTTACTTCTTGTTTTGCAAATGATAGGTCAATTAAATGTCTTTTCACTTGTACCATTCAATTATATTGATTACAATATTATTATCACATAATCTGTTTTTAAGCCTCGTTTCGTGATCACGATCACCTATAATTAGTAGTTACTTTATCATCGAATCGATGATCTTTAAGTTCAGTGACGAAGTATTAGTGTGGCAGTTTATTATACCTACAAGCTGCATATATTTAGTTTTAATTCAAACAAACTTCATAGCAAGTCGTATTGTCGCCGTCTTGTTTTATATCTAAGTCCCTTATCACGTTTGAATTAAGAGGATTCTCGACCGGTATATTTTATTAAAAATTCAAACCATTTGTGTAAACAATTAATTCGTTTAATTGCCTATGCAGCGCCAGTTCCTAAAACCTTGAATCATAGGAATGATTAACCGCTAAACAGGCGTTAATGAAAACTGACCTTTCCACGTCCGACCCAGATTCACACTGCACTGATGATGCTAATGTTTTATGTAGTCAGCTATTTGATATAAATTTTATACTTTTTGATGACGTGCCGATAAGCATTTTTATTAATACTAATAATAATTGCTTACTAAATACGTTAAAATGTTATACGTTTTTTTAGTAATGGTTCGTTAATATTATTGCGTTTTCAAGGCTTTTACTTAAAATAAATAAAAATATAAAACTCTAAATGACTTTTATGGATCAACTCAATAGCTACCTACTTATCTATGTATATAAATATATAAATGAATCTCTATTTCCCTTGGTCATCGCATCACGCGTGAACAGATGGAACAATTTCGCTAATTCTTTTTTTGTTTTGTTAATTATTGTCAGTAAAAGGTTCTTTTAAAAGAAAAAAATAGAAAGTTTTCATATATTCAAAGAGTGATCACAAACTTTAAACCTATATCGATACTACCAGCTCCTAGTAAAATATTTTTATAAGAGTGTCAATCAACTCTTATCACATTTTAGAATCAACAAACTATTGCATGAGAAGCATTTTGGTACCAAAGGTAGAAACACAACTGATGCGAGAGTGGCACTTATTAAACATATCGAAGATATATCTTCGATGACGTTGAAAGAAACAAAGATGATTTGGGAGTATTTTCTGTAATTTGTCTAAGGCTTTTGATTGTGTAGATGACAAGATATTATTAATAATATTTTAATAAAAAAAATAAAACCGACTTCAAAGCACTAAAATGCTAAAAATAATCCTAACACTTAAGTACCTAATCAGTTACTTTTGGAGTCGGTGCAAACAAAAACATTTAATCTCTAATCGGCTGGCACCGACTCCAAAAGTAACTGATTAGGTACTTAAGTGTTAGGATTATTTTTAGCATTTTAGTGTTTTGAAGTCGGTTTTATTTTTTTAAATAAAATTTACTTATTTCATCTATTTTTAGTGATAAATCCTAATCTAACTGCTGAACACCGATTTCATCCCCTATTTTCCTACCCTTAGGGGTGATTTTTATTTTGCAAACTTTTATCATAGCATCTTTGAAGTATAAGCTATTCAATAAAACAAAAATCATAAAAATCATCATCAACAAGATAGGTAACAAGAACCACAACCAAAATATTATCTATTATATTTGTTGATTTTCTCTAAAAGTTCTAAATCAATTTCGATAAAATTTATATGGGACCACCTCTGAAGTATGATCTACCAAACAAAAAAAGAATCATTAAAATCGATTCATAATTGGCGGAGTAATCGCGTAACATACATAAAAAAAAATTAAAAAAACATACAGTCGAATTGAGAACCTCCTCTTTTTTTGAAGTCGGTTGAAAATTACGGCATTACGGTGTCTCAAATGATTCAGAAAAATTGTTGGAGTCATACTTCACAGAATAATGCAAAAAGTTAATGACAATGTTCCTGATGAAAAGGGTCTTGACAGACAGACAGACGGACAACGAAGTATGATCCTATAAGGGTCCTTTTTTCCGGTACGGTAGTATTTGTGTTACGGAACCCTAAAAAAATAAGGTTGAAATAATATTGTTTTAAGTGCTCATGGCTATGCACAAGGCCGCTGCAAGGATAAATCACGTTAATAGCGTTTCAGTAGGTACTTATTCGAGTAAATATAATTAGCTTGGAGTTATATTGGAATTCTAATGGGACTTTATATCATATTCATTACGCTCAAACAGGATACATATACCATTTATTCATTGTACCTCTAAAAATATTGACAACAGAATTAAAATGATTGTTATAGGTAAAAGTTTCAACCTATTGTTTATTAGTTAACAAGGTTTATTATGTTACGTACGTAATATAATTTGTGTATAGATACGATTTGCTTTTACACTCTTAGTACACACCTGTTCATTTTGACCTTTTTTTATACCAATAACTTCTGTTTTTAAAGCTCCATAGTATAGGGGCTGTTAGCACAATGTTTAAGTAAAACTTTGCAAGTCATTTTAAATTTTAAATAAGGTCCAACATTTTTAAATGTGTTTTTTTGCATCAATAATTCATTACAACCTGATACCTACTTGTTGTGATAGCAAATGTAATGTGAAAGTACTTTCTCGCTAATGAGGCCAACTTGATTGATAGCTCAAACTGATCTACGAGCATCAATGGCGCTAAATGAAATTACTATACATGCGACATTCACTGTCCGTTTTTGTTGAACAGTGAACACACAGGGTTGTCTGTGTTTTTATTCATAGGCAAATATTATCTAAATATTATTTACTTACTTTTTGTTAAGAGCATTGCCGAAATTATGTCATGAACTTATACAATAACATATGCCTTTAATTAAGGAGCAGTTTCGAAATTAAAGACACGTATTGTGTAAGCCGGTACTATATCATAACCTTATCTTTGTCCAAGCATGCTTGACAGGTCACGCGCTGCCCTGACGAACGGCAACCCTAGGCAAAACTCATTGTCTGACGGCACGTGGTTGGCACGGTCGACGGTCACTGGGCACCTTGCCAAATCCATGCCAGACAAGGGTACAACACCCCTGTTTTGTTGCGGATCTCGCTGATAGTGTCGCCTTTTTCACACCTATTTAAATTAAGCAGTGCGAGCGAGATGCGAACTGTTTCTATGTATTGACAACACATCGACTGATCGGTTTGAAAACAACCCCAATGGTCGAGTCCCTCGTTCGGATGAGAGTAAAAGTTTCGCTTTCCATTCCATTTGAAGACTTGTTCCACAGCTCTTACGGCAAAAACGTATCATTCCAAGTTTTTTCCTTTTTGTTTAGTAGAGATTCTTTTTGTCATTTTAGTTTCTAGGAAACTTTCTTCCGACAGACTAAGGGCCTCTTTCACCATTTGCTGATAAGTTCCAGATAACCTATCTGGCACTTTTTTTAACAGCTAATAGTATGGGTTATTTGTCAAAACAAGTGCCAGATAGGTTATCCGGAACTTATCAGCAATGGGGCAAGGGGCCCTAACTTACTTATCTATTTACATGTTATTAATACACAATACTGAGTCTACATCTAGATGTATTATTATGGTTCTAGTCTTTAAGACTCTACGCACTTAGTACCTATTAGCTAGTCTTTTTTTCAATGTTTTTTTCTTCTTTTTTTTGCTTCTTTTTGTGAGACAAGTGTGAATTGTATTTGCGGTGAGGTTTTTATTGAGAGCGTTGAGTGTAGAGGTGTAGATTATTGTTTGTTGTACTGTCACGGGTCTTCTGACATTTATGTTTATCAAATTTGTGAACGAAGTTATTGGTTTGGTTTTTGTGATGAGGTCGCTGATACAGTAGGGCTGCATCTTGAAATTCGCGCATGTAATTTTGTAGTCAACAAGCCTGGCGTTTTAATAAATAGGGGTAATGTCTGAGTAAATGGGATACATCTTGGGTACTTGTTCCGTCACAGAGTCATAAGCAGTCGTTAGTGATTAAACGGTTTAAACAACTCCTGTGGTACCCATGTCTGTAAAAATTATATTTGTGTAATCTCAAAGAATTCTGTTACCTATTTTACTGTTAATCTACAATAAATACGAGTATTATTCTAGATTTGTATTTATTTTAATGATTTGCATTGCAGGTATTTTGTACGTAACTACTCTACGTAAATAGTTACGAAACACGTATACAGTGTAATATAGACTTATACGTAGGTCACACTATAAGTTTTGCGTAACTTAAAAAAACAACATGTTATTACCAAAATATTATGTTTATTGCTTTTCAAAATACTCTCCTTTACATTATAAACATTTTTTCATGCGATCGAACCATTTTTTAAAACAGGAGGACCACAGATCTGAAGGCATGTTTTCTACATGCTGATTGAACGCTATCACTGCCTCTTCGGAGTTGATAAAAGTAAAACCTCTCATCAAATCTTTGATTTTGGGGAAAATACAGAAATCACAGGGTGCTAGGTTGGGGCTATGCGCAGGATGGGTGACGAGTTGTACTTTTTCGGAAGCTAAAAATGACTTTGTTTTGTTGGCCGTGTGTGAAGAAGCGTTGTCATGATGTAGGAGAACGCGGCTTTTGGGTCGTCTTTCGCGATCTTTTTCTAACACCCTGGGTAAATAAATGGTAGAATACCACTCGGCATTAACACTCTTTTGATCTTCAAGTGAAATTGTACAGATGAGACCCGTAGCTGAGAAAAAAAACGCGATAATTTTTTTACCAACGTTTCTCGCCTGCCTCACTTTTGTTGGCCTGGGGGGTAACCATAAACTCTTAAAACAATCTCAAATTACGCCCATCCGTCAATTTGGTACCATGAGGTCGTAAAAACAATCTTGTTTCATCGATTTTGACAACATACAATTTTGTTTATCATTCACTCAATTCAATACAAATGACGTTTATTTTGACACTAATGACAGTTATAAATTGATTTCTTATGTCAAAATTATTGGTATGGAAAATGGTCATAGCAGACATTTCATTGATTTCTCAATTTCTGAATGAATACTGTAAAAACAGTAACAAAATCTAAGAAATAAATGAATTATATGTATAGATCTCTAATTTAAATAATGATACTTTGCTTGGCTGCTACAAAATTGTGAAAGCAATTATGCTGCTTCGAGATTTTGATTTGAGCTTGTTTTGAATTTGTCCCATGAACTACATAATTAGGTTTTGTTTAGGGATGTCAAAGAACGAATGTTTTGGATGTTTTGTCTATTAATTGCTTTGAGAAGAAAAGAGACGCAATATTTAAAACCACTGACAACAGATAACTTCGTCTCTTTCAATTTTTTATCTCCGAAGTCTATGGCCTAATGACATTGCCATCCAGGGAATGTATAAGTACTACGAACACCTACTTATAAATTCTTTGTTGCTATTAAAAGCATGAGACAGTTGTCCGAAACGAGAAATTATGGAAAAGAGAACGGAATAATCTACTCTTTTATAAAAAATAATAAAGGCGAGAGGTAATGCAATTAAGCGGTGGCTATACGGCTTTTTAAAATTGAGATTGTTTGTCAATTGCTAGACATTTTTACATGGCTCAAAACTGTTTCCAAACAATGAGCTATTTGAGCTATAAATTTTGACTAATGTTGAGACTCTGTTTCGGAACCGATTGATAGGTTTGACTTAGGTCAGCTTCTAATAGTTTACTTGATCAATGCTAATAGTATGACAGTTGTCAAAAGAGTGACACGCGGAAATTTTAAAATCAAAAACTGATAAAAACCATAAAAATATTTATTCGTTTTTATGAAATCCGCCAGCGCACTAAAGTTACCGAAATGGCAAAAAGGTGGCACGACTGAAAGGGCAATGGGCAGGCCACGTATGCCGTGGAGACTACGAAAGATGAAACCACAAGGTCTTGCTCTGGAGACCCCGCACAAGAAAACGAAGCGTGGGCAGACCACCAGCAAGATGGTCGGACGATATTGCAAAGACGGCAGGACCGGCCTGGACAAGAATCGCCGCACTAAGAGGTAGCTGGAGAGAGCTTCAGGAGGCATATGTCCAACAGTGGACAAAACATATGCTGAAGAGGAAGAAGAAAAAGATGATGAAATTACGTTGTCTAAATCGTAGTAATTGCACCTTGGGGCAAATGTCTTGACATTAAAATTGTATTCTGCAAAATCAGGCACGCATTTTACGACTTTTGCGAGTGGTATCGTAGTGTTTAATTTCTCCAGAGAAAGTGATTATTATTTTATTATAATGAGATCCTAGACCCTGGATAAGAACATCAGAAGCAAAAACGAGCTTTTTGTCTTAAAACTGAACATTCAATTTGACGCATAAAATATATCACGACCTAGTATACGACTTTTATTTTGAGAATATACAATAAGGTTCTCAAAGGAGAAGCTATCATGCCAACCTACTTCTTTTTTGTTTCAAACCAATGAATACGGATCTGCGAGCAATAGCTAAACATTTTATTTTTACAGGTATTGATACATTTTAATTAATAATAATAATAATAATAATAAATATGGACAACATCACATACATTGCTCTGATCCTGTGAAAAGTAGCTTAAGCACTTGTGTTACAGAAATCAGAAACAACGACGGTACCACAACACCCAGACCCGAGATAATATAGAAAAGTTATTTTTCTACATTGACCGACCGGGAATCGAACCCGGGACCTCAGAGATAGCGTCACCAAGTCCGGTATACTACGTATATACGTATAATTACGTAATGAAGTGGCGCTTAATCCAAAACTGCTCAATTAGGGGCCTGCTGCAGAGCAAACTTACAACTACGAAAGTGCGCCTGAAGTGCTCATCAAACCTTAAGCCTTACTGTTACATTCAGTTGTAGATTCTTTACTTATGTTATATAAAGCCTTGCTGTTAGGGAATATTTTGATTTCTTTCCTGTTATTTTGAAACATACAAGTTTACTTACTATCATAATAAAAAGAAATGAAAATAATAAACGTATCAAACGCCACTAAGTACTTTAAAAGTCAAGCAAGTAATTAGAGGGACACAGGTAAACAAGTATGTTTATGTTCTTAATATTCCATCAGATTCTATTGTAGGCATTGAGCATAGGTCTTTTGTAAACTACATTTTCTAAGCTCAAACCACCTACATGTGGCCAACAATAAAATTTCCATTGTCTGGTTTTTGTGACACCCCGATACAGAACCCTTCGAGAGTTGATTGTCAACCGATAAACCACGTGACACTAATGTTAAATCCTGTTGAATCATAAGTGTCACGTGATCGTCTGGTCGACAATTAGTTACCGAACGGTTCTAAATCGAGGACGGGTTAACTAAACGTAAACGTAAAAAGTTTTATGTAAACCTAAAACATTAAACCCTGTTTGTGCATTGAATAAATGACAAAAAAATCATCATTTAGATTTGCGTTTAATTTGTTGTCAATTGTTGGATTTCTTGTGCGGCAGGCGAGAAGACCACGCTCCCCGCCAGCGCGACACAGCCGCCGGTATCAGATACAGAGCGGTACATTCGCGATGATGGGCAGCGACTGCCAAGATACAAATCATACCTTTACTAATTATTATTATAAATATAACAGTTAATACTTTAGTTTCTCAATCACGCTTTAACGGTTAAACTTAATTAGCTGAAAGGCACACATGCATGGGTATTGATCTTACCGTGGGACGATTATTCTACTAATACTACGTAGACAAAGTTGCAGGCAGTAGCTAATATTATATTTTAAAAATAGGTAAGCTATTGACCTAAAAAGTTACCATCATCACCATCATGTTAGCCTATTGCAGTCCACAGCTGGACGTAAGCCTCCCCCAAAGAGCACGATCTCCAGCCATCTTCCTAACCTAAGCTCATCGTTCCATCGAGCTGAGGGACGTCCAACACTACGTTTACCGTGGCGTGGTCTCCACTCAATTTAGTCCACCTTTCATCGGTTCTGCGACAGATATGGCTGGCCCACTGCCACTTTATCTTACTGCATTTTACTTTACTTACTTGTACCTATAAAGTACGCTCTTTACATATTTGGTAAAATCTCAAGTTAAGTACATTTAGATATAAGGTAGTAAGTTAGTAACGTTATAAATCCGACCAAGTGCAAGTCGGACTCGCATCCTTCGTACTATCGTACTATATTAAACACGAGATGCATCATTTCAGCCATGGATGTCCACTGCTGAACACAGACCTCCCCCAATGGTTTTCATTGGGAGGGATTGCCTTTGGAATTGGGATTGGTTGGCGAGCGCAGTTTTTTATAACATTTCGCAGGCAGACGCTGCTGCCCGTCTCGTACTATAGGAATTAGTCGCCTCTTACGACACGCCTCCTGTTGGCGGTGGGGAAGAGTATTCTTTACGGCCGTCCCCACACGGCATACATACGAGATACATATTTTCGTAAGTATTACTCTTATTATTAAGATCAAATTCAAATTCAAACGTTCATTTGCCAAAACGCAGTTAAAAAAGGTAATATAAAAATCAATTAAATAAAAAAAGAAAAGATCAAGTAAAAGTAAGCCGAGATGGCAGTAAAGAACACACCAACAGAAGGCGTGTCGTAAGTGGCGACTAATTCCTGTAGCACGAGACGGGCAGCAGCGTCTGCGTGTGAACTATTATAAAAAACTGCGTTCGCCATCCCGCCTCCAAGCGTGGTTGTGGAGATGATGGTGGTTACGGGCTATTATGAGCACGATCGAACGTGCGACGCGCCTAACTTGTTAAAAAACCTACACATGTCAAGGGCAATAACATCTTTCCGGACGTATTGTCCTGCTGATCGTTGAGCTGGTGGACCACGTGTGCCGCGTGTTAGCTGGAGCTTGGTGGACTCGCCACTGCGGAAACTAAATTGTTTGTCATCTAGTAAAATTAACTAGCATATTCAAAGCAGCAAACGCTCGAACAGCTTTGCTACGTGTTAAAATAATGTGATGGGTCGATAGCTATAAGGAAAACGACTCTTGGTCTTTTCCTGGTTCAGAGACGACTATGTCGCACCCCGCTTCCTATACCTTTGGAAACTGACTGGAGCGGAGAATGTATTTAAGAACATAGTAAGACAGACCCCTCTTGAGTCGCAAATAAGTGAGTATCACAAGACGATTTGAGTTCTATACGATGAATTTAACTACTCATTTGAGTAGCTAATTAGGTATCAATCGGGATTTTTTAACCTATTTAACTACCGGGTTCTTATTAAAACTAGATAGTACTAAAATAAAGCGTACATATTTATTTCACTATTTATTTGTGTCAATTGGCGTTTTGCAATCATTTTATGAAACTACTATTAGTATAGGTACACTTGTATGTTCTGTGCATCGAATTTTAATTTACACAGCTTACAGTTTCCTGCGTTCCTAATCATTGCCCAGCATAAGCTTTCTTCTCCTTTAGTACCAGGGGTTACTCAAAACTTGAATGCTTTGATTGTATTTTTCTTGAAACTAATCTGCAATAAAACTATTACTATAAAAAATATTGTGAATCGACGTTGTTCGACGTACTCTTACATAATACAATTTGAATGATTGTTATGATGTTTCATTAAACCATTTTCTAATCTAATTTCTTACTAACTGAAAATACTATTTTGTATTTCTGTAAAATAAATTATTTATGAATGTTGACAACAAATAATGACATTTAATTTTTTCTAATAAGTACTGTCAAGACACCATTGCACTAAGTAGGTTGGTATCGGACAATGCATTGTTCCGAAACATTTTTATGAAAAACTCAGGTTCAGGTTCAGGTGATATCTACGATAGAATAATTTTCAGCGCTGCTGACATGCCTCCTAGTAGAAGCAAGATACATTTTCTTTAATATTTTGGCAAATTTAATACGCAAGAATAGGTATATATTGATTTCACTGACATTTTGTTAATTTTAATTATGACGATTCGGACCACTTGCAACGCATAGACTATTTTTACATACCATTCGGTCTTTCCCAGCCTTATACAAGATTGTTTTACGTAGATCATGGTACCAAATCACGTGACCTAACATATAATCTCATATCAAAGTACAACCAAACAAAGTTGGTTTTGTAAGAGTTCATGGTTACCCCCCAGTTCTCATTTTCAAACACCCATTCACAAGATTGCTGTTTTTTTTCGGGTTCAAAACAATAAATCCACGTTTCTTCTCCTGTGACAATGTCATAAACAGCATTAGAATGTCCGTGGTCGTACTTCAGTAACATCTGTAAGCACCATTCTACGCAGCCCGCTTCTGCTCCGCTGTCAGTTCATGAGGGATCCAACGACAGCAAAGTTTACGAACTTTAAATTCTTCGTGTAAAATTTTTTGAATTTGGCTCATACCAATCCCCAATAGTCCTCGAATTGTCTCATAGGTAATCCGCGGGTTTTCTTCAATTAGCCGCTTAACAGTAGCCACATTATTTTCGTTGACGGCAGTTGATGGCCGCCCTTCACGAAATTTGTCATGTAAAGAAACTCGACCTCTCTCAAATTCAGCAAACCATCGCCTCACGGTGCTCAAAGCATTTTGAAGACGAGCGGCACAGTCTTGCGGAGAGAGAGAACTTTAAAAATCATAAAAAATCATCGCTCTAAAATCTTTTCGACTTAATTCCATTTTCGTTGCGTACGTAGAACTTTGATGTGTGATAAGATAAAAAAACAATTGACAAATCATTTCCCGCCAATTTATTTTTTTATTACTAAGAAGGTTGCAACGTTTAAAAAAATATTTAGATTAGCTAGAAGTGCAAAACTTTTAGTGTGCCCCATGTATGCTTCACTTAACAGTCTAACGTCCATATAGGTTCACGAGGTATCGTGGTCACGCAGTTGTCACATTAGTGTAGCAATTATCGCGTCCCATACAAACACCATGATTTGCAACACAAAGCGCGAGCCTTGGCCTTGCGCGCGCGCTTCCCGCGTCAATGTCGTGAAAAATGGACGCTCGTTTCTACCAACCTTCAGACGGTTTTTCTAATAACCGCCGTGAATAGGGAAACTGGAGTCGTCGTTCGCAATGACTTTCAAAGCAGTTGCTAATGATCCGACACGCGATCGAATAATTTTCTAATTAAATGACAAAAGAGGAAATATGGTAGAGCTGGTTTCTTTTGTAAAGTAAATAGGTAGAACTCATTATTGAAAATAATTTTGTATAAAGGTAATAGACGGTATAGATTTTTTATAAGGGTACCGGATTTTAGTTTGATTTTTTAATACAAATGCGTTTTAATTATTAACTGTTACATTATTATTAACCGTCGGATTGTTTGGGAATGTTTTACGTCGTTTTATGTGAAATTGATCAATATTGTCCATGTATAAAGTAAAAAACTAAGAAACTTTTTACGGTTATTCCTTTAATTATATACATACACTATAAATACTACTCTTACAACATAAGAAAACAAATATAAATAAATTGCAAAATAACTCCTCGGTTGAAAATATTGTGGGATGCGCTGAAAGTCCCAGAAAAACCACATAGGTACCTAAGTTTGACGTCTTTCTAATGCGTCGCATTAAAGAGACAGTATAAATATGTGTTCACTTAGATATTTAGTTATACGTTTACATTTGTTATAAGTAGGTAGGTAGAGCCATGTAAAACTACATGGTGCTATATTTAATTAACTAATTGTAATTTAATTACATCTATTACAGCGAGCATAAATTAATGTACCTGATGGTTGAGCGAGTAAATACCATACTTCATTACTATACATATTATCGTGTTAAGTACCGAGTTTTTGCGGTGGTAGTGTCCAATTTCAATAGCGGAGTCAAGGTTGGCTCTATAATGAACTATTATAGCGTTAACTAGTGAATAGCCAGAGACCTTCATGTAGACGAATATACCGCAGTGTGACGTCCTACCATTGTTACGAATATAATAATACCCAATTGCCGAATAAGTTAACTCATCATTAGACATAATATGAATATTTCCCTTAGGGTGTTGTGTGAACTACTCTAAACGTATAAATGATGTTGAATTTCATTACAATACTGTTTGTGGCTTTTTTAATAACCCAACATACGGATAGATACTTTTTTTTTGCACACCATACAAGTAGTAGTTGATATTACAGAAAAATGCACCAGTATTTTATATCTATTCCTTATGGAGCCCTATGTTCAGCAGTGGACGTCCTATCGCTGAAATGATGATGATGATTCCTTATTTGATAGTTTAGCAATAACTCGAAGTCGTAGATAAGTACCTACACCCATACGTAATATTTCCCTGTCGGCTAAAACTTTTTGTTTCACAACTCACTAGGATCCAGCGATGCGACGAGTCTGAAGAGGCATACTTGCTACTAGGTATGTGTAGACGTTTTAATACATATTCCTTCCTGAATAACCATGGCATTAACCTAACTACGAATTGAGTATAGCGAACGGAGTTATTATTCAGTTAGTTCAGTTGTTAGTGTTGTTACGTTTTGATTTATACGCAAGGGTTGTCAAAGCTCGAGGCGCGTAGTCGGCTTGCAAATTATTTCGACTACCTATTCGACGGCTCACTCAGGGGTTCATGTGAAATACATATGAATATTCCATTACTGCCTCCACTCCATTCGATATCAATCTTTATTTCAAGCACAACAAGAATATTTATGATGAAAATTATGTGGTATTCCGCTACGCGTGCGTGAGTGCGTAATCGTTATATGCAATACTTACTGGCATAGTTCAATGGCATAGGTACAGTTATTTGCTTTGGGTTTCAGGCGTAGTATTTTCAATATAAAATTCGTGAATATTTTACAAGCCTAGTTCAGATTTTACTAGTATTGAGTTGAGGGTAAATAGTAATCAATAATATTTCAGCGAGAGAGCATGTGATAGATTTACATTCCAATATTTACTTAGCTCGTTTAATGAAAACTAAATCCAGTTGTAAAGTCAATTTAGTGTGATATTTAATAGAACCTACGTATTATACATATAGTAAATATCTTTAGCATAAGTACCTTTGCATAAAGTAGTATATGTCTACGCTCTTATCATTTGATAATAAAGCAGACAAACACTAGAAAAAGTATGATAAAATACCTCATTTTATCAAGTTAGGTATCACTAAATACTCTTAGGTTTTTACTATAGGTGGTACTCGTAAATCTATAGTTACCTCATATTTTATTAGAAACACAAATGGTGGATTTACAATAAGTAATTTTCCAGTCAATCATAGGGCAATTAAACTTTTAATTTTTTATAATATAATTTAATTTAACTGGATAAATCTTAGTATTACTTAATTCTTTATTTTATTTCATTTGGACAATCTAACTTGGTAAGTTAGGTTTTCCTTCCTCGCCGGTATTTAATTTATCAATTTAAAACATTTTTAATTTATCAATTTAAGCAGAAAATGTAAATATTATTTACCTGATTTCCTGAAACCATACGAGAGCGAATGTGATAATTGGTGTCTGCAAAGAGGGGCGCAGCTCTGCCAGAACTTCGGCGGCTCAAACTTTATTACAACTATACTATACCTATTCAGTACAGTTTCAATTCTGTTGGCGTAGTGCAGGAAATAGATAGGAAACTATGTTCCTGAGAGGATACTGTAATGAGTTATACACTTAAGTTATTATGCCACGTGCCAATTTATTTAGGGTATAAACTGCTGGATGGTTGGTATTAGTAAAGCTGACAACTTTACTATCCTTCTTCCTAGTCTCTCCGTTATTGACTCTCTGTTGGGCTTCAAATCTTTTAAGAAACCATTCCAACTTAAATTTTATAAGCACATAATTATAGCAAACTTACGACTTCATTTTATCTTTGACATTATTTATTGCGTGCGGTTAAAAGATAGGATATGAAATACCTACCTATATATGGATTTAATACTTATTTTAAGTATCATTTATTAAAAGATTCGAATTACTTACCTGAGCCATCATTTAATTTTCTTAATGTTTTTATTCAAATTTGAAAAGAAGAAGGTTCTCAATTCGTAGGTTTTTTTTTGTTTTTGTTTTAAATAGTGTGCAATTTTTGTCGCGACCCAATACGACCAATTGTATCGTTTTTTTACAGTAGGTATAAGTAGGTATAATATTCCTCAAACGAAACCTGATTCCAAAGTTGTGAGAGATAAAACATGTAGACAAATATGATTACGTATGTATTTTACCTGTAAATTAACCGTTGTATAGTTATTTTTGTTACCAATTTACTTTACCTCTTACTTGTCGTAGCGCGCCGTAGTCACGTAGAGAACGTTTGAATAATGTAGCTACCTATGTGATGTGTTTATGTCTCGCTTATACCTATTAGTAGGTACATAATTCTGCTCACATTATACCCTAGTCTAGTGTTGTTGTCTACAATATTCTAGATAAAATTGTGTATTGTGAGGAGACACATGACGTATCATAAATAATTATATTTATTTATGTAAATGATTTCAATAAGTTATTGTTGTACCTAAGAGGAAAAATAATAAAGCTACTTATTTCAATCTATTAAACGTCTGTAGGTACCTAAGCTGATAATAGTAGAAGTAAGATACTGTAGGATGTCATAGCTAATGTAATGACGGTTTTATTTTTTTTTAAAAATATTATCGTATTTTAATTTTTTTTAAGCTTGCGCTTAAAATAATACACGCTTTCCAAGTAATGAATAAAGAAAGAAAGAAAGGCAAGTTTCATCCTAGATTTTTTTGGAAATTTCCACCCATGAATAGCCGCAGGGCGTCGCTTGTTTAAAATAAAGCCCACATAATATCATCTATGACTAAATCTGCAATACAGAGACCAGAACTCTAAAGTCTGCTGTCTGTGCTAGGTTAAGTAATTTTGTATCTCAGAATTAGGGCTTAGACTTAGTCTTGCTAAGATTGGTTGATATTGTAGGTTTACCAAGTAGATTTTATATTACCCGAGTTTTTAAATCATACCTAAAGCTAACAAACCGTTCAGCAATAAGCTATTGACATCCGGAACTGCACTACAATACCGTCTGAATCAGAATTAATTGGACCTTAGGGCTTAGGGTACAAGTCGACTGGAGCTACAACGGTGTTTGAGCAATGTTCCGCGTATTAATTAGTTTTATCCCCTCGGGTCGTGAGACTAACTTCGGAATTCGCAAGTGAAAGTAAACACTTCCTTTGACTAATACATTTTTCTAGACCCGATTGAGAAAGACATGATTTAAGTCCTCATTAAATATGATACGATATGCACTTTGTACAATGCACGTCAGTATTATCGTAACTGGTTTTAAATATAAAACTTTATGGCTGGAATGAGTATTACCTACATTATAGCGACTCTTAGTCATAAGAAACAAATATTCGAGATGCTTGTTCCGTGATTCATCGCTGCATAATAGCAACTGCATACCAAACCTCTCACTTGGACCTTACTGACCGCTTCTACTAATGTCGAAATCGAAAAATTGTGTTTGACTGAGATCATTTTTAAACCCACACTGACAAATTTTATGTACATAAGTACATATACCGCACAAATTAATGGACCATGCAAAGTTTAGGAAAACAACATTGTTTTTCTAAATTGATAAAATTATTACTTACCTACATGAATGAAAAAGTTGACAATTACTAATTACTTACTTAGTCTTTTAAGGTTTGTTATTAAGAACTATATTTATATAAACATATCTCTTAAAAACTAGTTGTTGCTTTAAATCGTCAAGTTAGCAAGTCAGCGCCTACGTTAATGTAAACTTAGTTCTTAGAACCGACATTCTGCGTGCTTAAAAATTCATAAGGAGTTGAGTAAACTTTTTTTTTTCATCTTCTCTGTAACGCTTCTTCTGCTAATGTTTGTTTTCATTCAGATTTTATGTTAAATTACTAATAAATTTGCTTTATCCAGTACCTAGTACTATTATTTAATGGGTGGTTGATTGAGAAAACGGACCAATTTGTAGGACAGTATTTAAGAAATTATATGTTTGACTATTTTTGTAGAAAAACAAAGTTTTACTTTTTAACCAGGCCCACTCGTTTACTCAAAGCCTATAACTTGTCAATGTATGTAATTAGTTAGTGGTAGTTAACATTTGCCGCTAGCTATATAGGCACAGTGTATTGTCAGGCCTATTGCTTATGCAAATTAAATTCCCCATTGTTAATGTCGCGTAATTACGAAGTCGGAAGTCAGCATGACGCTGTTATCGTTTACCAAGTAAGTGTTCCCTACTATTTAGAAATACCGTCCCTAAATATTTTATTAATAATAAATCATACAAAAGGAACATATTTCTCTTAAGTACGTAGGTGAGCATCGACATATCGACGGCAAGTAATTATATTAAATTTCTGATATTTTGCGCAAGCTTTTATTATTTTAAAGAAGTACAATATTTTATTATTTGTCATCGCCATTCATCATTTATACCTCGGGCAGCTTAAATATGATATCAAGATTTTTTAGTATTTGTTCATTTCCTCCCTTATAACGGACCAAATGCTTAAAATGTTAGCAACACTGTTTATTTCTAGAGTCGGGGGAAATAATAACTGTTGGCATGAGCCCCGGCTAGTGTGGGAATTGTCCACGTGTGCCGTATATGTTTTATACCTCGGGGGCGCATAGTTTGAAGTCCCGAGACAATGGAAGCGGTGAATGCTGAAACTGTTGTTCAGAGATATGGGACTATTCCAGGATTTGAGAATTGTACTTCGGATGGTTTTCGGATTCCGTTGCGCTTTTAAGGCGCTAGATTGTAATAGACAACATTAATAGATACAAAAAATTGTTGGAAAATGAAAGCTTTTACAAACAATCGCTTATCCGAACGTTAACAAACAGTCTTTTTATAAAACACTTGTCATTTTCAAATTATTTGTAGGTTATTTGAGAGAGGGTGGCCAGTTTAAGGACGGCGTTAATAAGTAATAAGCGAAATTAATTATTATTTAGCATTATTTACTGTGTAATTGACCATCCAATTAAAAATCTGGATTAAGCATATTGTGGGTATTAACCTAATGCTAAAAATTATATGTTACAACGTGTTACAACCTATTTTATTCTCAAAGTGTATGCTGCAACCATTTACATGTTAGCGGTGAATGTATTGAAACGAAAAACCTGTTAAATGCTCTGTAAGATACATTTTTCGATGCGATTTTCAGCTGTTAGTCAGTCGTGCTTTTGTCTTTGCCTAACGTGGTTGAACACTGGGATTTCTGTTAAACTGTTACAGTGCAAAGAAAGCTCCATAAACCGGATATTGCCTTTGGTTTGGACACAGGCGTTCCGTAGCTTTTGGATTTAAAAGAGCGCTCTTTGCAAACTATTTGTCAAAATAAAATGAATAAGACATAAATACAATTTAACGTGGCCAAATGATAGATATTTACAATACGTGAGTAGATGCAAGTAAACGACTTGACTGTCAAATTACAAACTAGTTCAAATACGAGTTTAATATTAACTACTAAATAGTTGTACATAGGAATTAGGTATCCGTATCAATATCATTATTTAAAACTTCATCAGCACATATCACAGGGTTTATTGCGACTTTTACTCGATAGCTTTTGATGAGAACGTAAACGCGGATTTGAAACGAAAATCGCAGTTTCTTTGATGCCTGGTGAAGTTGCGCCCCTGAGGTCCATACAAATTCATGTTTACTTTCCGATCGATTTATGAAATGTGATTACTATAAAACTATAAAACTCACAAGTAAGATTGAAGTATTACTAATACTAAATAGAAATAATTAAATTATGTTATGTGTAAATTAAACAAGTTTTTAAGAACTATGAGTATATTTTTCTCCATACCCTACACAAGGTGGAGGCGCTGGGTCTAGCTTATGGCATATCGTTGACATTAAATCACCACCTTCATCCTGGTCCGTCGAGTTTCCTATAATGACATAGGGGACGTACCGAGGTCTGAGTATTCGGGTCTCCTCCCCGTAGGTCCTGAGCAGGGTCGAACTCTGGTCACCGTTGACGCACGCCCAAATACCCTCGATTCGTGATTGTAGTTTATAATTGCACTGAAATAAAAAAACATGCTATTAAGAAATTTTAGTTAGTACCACTCGTAGTAGGACTTGGATATAGTGTGTAAAGACTGTGTTCAAAATTTATCATGGAACATGGATAAAACTTAGGTTTTAATAATATACCAAATATTTTTATTTAAAAACATTTTAACGAATTTCGAGAACGTCCTCATATAGGGCTTGTTAACAGTTATCAAACTAAATTATCATGTTATGACAAGAGCTAAAAGAGTTATATGAACGTTTAAACACCCTTTATGCTTGGTACTTGGAATCTCGTTATGGGATAAAATTCGGAGCGAGGTCAGAAGAAAACCAAAGTAATGGACATAGTCCAAAAATTTTGCAAGCTTAAGTGGCAGTGGGCCGGCCACATCTGTTGCAGAACCGATGAAAGGTTGAGAAAACGTCTTCGCGAGTGGAGACCAAGTCTCAGCAAACGGTGTAGGACGCCCTCCCAGCTCGATAGACCGACAACCTTGGGAAGATGGCTGGCAGTAGCTGTATGAATAAAGGTAGTGGCTGCGTGCTTTTTAGCGCTCTTAGGGGAGGAGGGAGCAGTCCTCAGAGAGAGCAGTTATGTCCAGCAGTAGACTACACTAGGCTGAGATAAAACACCCCTTAAACTGAGGCGTCCTGCATCGAGTTATGGGGGTGTGAGGAGGGGCATAGGGTGTTAAGGTCCTCAATCCACCATTGAAAAGGGAGGATCCTCCGACCAGACGGGTGTTGTGTCTGGTGGGCTACTGCCCGACTGTTGTTGTCGGGTTCTTGTATATATGTTTAAATCGCTCCGATAACTTTAATATCGCGATGTAGGATACGTCAGTTTAGTTCGTATGTGGCGAGATAGATGTCGCTACATCACTCCCCTCCGAGACCGGAGGTCGATAGCAGTTGAGTCATCCATTGTGATGCTTGCCGGGCCAGTGGAATGTTCCAGTGAGTCGGAACTAGATGCCGCATAGTTCACGGTGAGTCGGAACTGTCTGCGGTGATGCCCTAGTGAGTCGGGGTGATGCTGCAAGTGCTCCAGTGAGTCGGAGTGGTGCAGTGTTGCGTAGTGGCTGGCTGCTGCGTCGACCAGTAGAGAAGTGCGTCTCTGCTTGCTGACCGGCCGAAGTGCAGTGTGCTGTGCCAAGGTCGCTGAGAAGGCTGTGGGTGATGACCAGGAATGCGCGTCCGCTGCATGCTGGTGGTCAGGATACCCGTAGTAGCCGTGGATGCTGGCTGGCTGTAGGACTCGCTGCTCGAAAGCTTGAGGAAGTGATGATGACGTCATGATGACGTAGCTTTGCGAAGGCTGCGCTGACGTTCATGCTCGGGGTCACCAGTATGGGGGGTGATGAGAGGTATAAGGTGTAAAGTTCCTCACATCCCCCATTGAAAAGGGAGGATCCTCCGACCAGACGGGTGTTGTGTCTGGTGGGCTACTGCCCGACGGTTGTTGTCGGGTTCTTGTATATATGTTTCAATCGCTCCGATAACTTTAATATCGCGATGTAGGATACGTCAGTTTAGTTCGTATGTGGCGAGATAGATGTCGCTACAGAGTAATCTCTCATAGTCATGTTAGACATTTTACACTGAAAGGCAAATATATTGTCATCATAAGAACTGTAATTGCTGTAGTCAAATGATAACATCCTATCTTACTTACCCAGTTAACCACGACAGCATAGTCAAATCCCGGGATCATCCTATACTCGCTGTACTGCATGAGGCAGGCGTTGAAAAGCACTGCTTGCGTTGCGTTCTTCATAACATCTACAGCACATGCGTGTAGTCTGTTGCCGAAGCATTCATCAGGCCCGTGCTGGCACTCGAATGAATACTGGCCGAATGTTTCTCGGGTCTGAAAAATCAACAAGATTCATCATCATCATCATTTCAGAAATAAGACGTCCACTGCTGAACATAAGCCTCCCCTAGTGAACAAGATTAATCATCATCATCATTTCAGCCATAGGGCGTTCACTGCTGAACAAAGGCCTTCCGAATGACTTATCATCGGAAGTGAACAAGATTAAAAAAGTATATTTCGTCGTAGTTTGTAGTATTTAGATAGTCTCTGGTCTAGTCCTAGGAAATAAACGGATTTCAACCATTTATATAATGTAATGTCAACCATTTATATAGGTGCACCACCTACATTATAAGTATATTGTTAGGGTGCTCTCTAGAAGTGTAACAGTGTGTAGTGTGTAGCTGACACAAAAAAAGATAGTAAAAAGTTTTAAATAAGTTAAATTGCACTAATAAAGGTTAAATTATGTTGTCTTTCTGAAATGTGTGAAACGGAAAAGTTAGTTTTAAACACTTTCGAATTAATTTGAAAATGTTTGTAAAAGAAAATGTGCTATAGCTAAAAAGTGTCATAAAGATTTAATTCGATACGAAAATTCAAATAATTTGATTACTTTTGATATAAAGTTACAAACTTTTATAAATACTCGTACCTTGGCGTATCCGTATGGAACTAAATGTATGTCTAAGTACGCAGCAAGCGCCCCCACCGCGGGGCGGAGGTGATTCGTGAAAAAGTTTATGCTGCCGGGACAAAGGGACTCATAGTACACTCTTATTTGAACTTTGTTTCCCGGGCTGGCGTCTGATATGATCTGTAAACATAAGTAACACGACAATAAATAGTAGTTTATAGATATAGTCATTAACCACCTACATAGCAACAATAATCATTTAATTTTATCTAAACCCCAGCCAAAGCGATGGCATTGAACTAGCTCTATGTATATTTAAAAAAATACACAGTATAATATGTTATACAAGGTGTTTGGTTGAACGAAATAAGTACTCACTTTTGCTATTCAGTGACGATGACTTTCCCTTGTAACTATAAAATGTAATACAGTAAATGATACCAACCTTTTTCGATTTATTCTTATTAATGTCTCTTTTATTATTTACTAAAAATAAGATACGTAATCATTTTAGTTAGCAACAGATAAATAAACTATAATATTTAAGACGCCTTTTAAGTTAATGATTACCGAAGTCCTGGGAATCGCTGTTTATTTCCATAGTTCCACTTAAAGCAACACTAAACAAAACAGTTAATATAATTTTTAATGTATTCATATTATGACTTAAGTTTTTAGTCAACTTTAACTGCTAGGAGAGAAGACACAATGATTACTAATTTTATGATTAAGAGAATTGTGTTTCTGCTAGCCTCTGACCATAATTAGATAAAGCTCATAAGGAAATGATAATTATTTGGGCTAAGATTATAAATATTCTTTGTGTTTGGGTAGCGGAAAAGTTAATGGTCTTAAAACACACACATAATTTCCTAATTAGTACAAAGAGTATCTCTTGCTTTATCTGTTTTTTGTCAGTCTTAGTTATGCTATACAGGCTACAGCTATTTATATTTTACATTTTTCAAGAAAGTCCGAAGCGATACTGTGGACATCATGTACTCTTGGGAATAATGACTGCTTGCTTGGCAAGATTCCCGGTGCGGAGAACGGTACCTCAACCGAATAGCTTAGAATTTGGTCATAGTGTCATGTTTTCTAATATTACTTTAAACTGAAAACTAATTGATTTGTGCTCTATTCTAATAACACATGGACCATAGTAATACGAATACACTATCACAACTTGGAAGTAACGATTATAAAACGAGATTTTATCAAAAAATAATCATTTTTAAAGAAAAATAACCTTAATTCCCTATACCTCTATGTATTCATGTCAGTCATGATTCTTTCACCATCGACTCTATAATGCCATTATTTGCCATTGATTATGATAAATAAACGGCACATAGTGATAGAAGATCTGTTTTGATAGCTCCCCGTAGTAAAGCAGAAGCTGTTTGCCCTTTTCGCTTCTAGCACACTTCTTTATTTTACCCACCACGATGTTCATTTTTCTTCTACACTAAAAGTTAAATTAATCATCCGTTTTAATTATTCTTAGATACTAAGGTAATTTTTTTTTCTTGTATCATAATAATAATAAGTCTCATTCAGAGGTCACAGACAGACTTACAGTAATCAGCATTATTCATTTATTATTTGCAAGGTAATCCTTATGATAAGGTCTCCAAACATCACACGAATACTTTAAACTATCTGTATGTATGATGACTACTCACTTACAAAAAAAAATTGTTACGATTATGACCCATGAACTGAATTGTGTTTAGTTATTCTACGGTGAACGTTACAACAAAAATGGAAAAGGTACCTCATCAGCAGCATTATTGATAGATTCGTCGTCGAACTTTGAATCCATCATGCAGCTATTGAAAAGCTGTGCCTCAGTTTTATTCGTAATGATATCCAGCGCGCAGCTATGAATCATGTTCTCATAGCACTCTTTAAGGCCATTCTGGCAAACGACAACTGTCTCGTTATTAATGTTTTTTTGCTTTGGACATCGTTAAAAATTAATCATTTAGTTTTTCAAACGAAACATATCAAAAGAATGAAGCCAGTAACTTCAAGATACATACACGGGCGTTTCCGGATAAGTGCGAAAATCCACATACGTATGCAGTTTTTCAATCACTAGCTTAAAGTCAGTCGAATAAAATTGCCTGCAAGACTCGCATAAGGTTTCGTATAATAAAATAACTTGCATCGGCTCTGACTCGGTCAAGAGAACTACTTCTACGGTTCTTCTTGGCTTTCTATTAGAAATGGACATAAACACAGTGGAATAATATAACACGTGTATCTATTGAAACAAAGATCATTTCTTTTAACCAGTGGCTCAGTCTAACTGATCTAACTACGGTTTTATTAAAATCTTTGTGGTGCAGTATGCTCACACAAATATTTGGCCCTTAAGGGGTCGGATCTGTTACTGTTCATTTTGTAACTAAGGCATAGAATCCATAATTTGTTAAGGTCGACTTCAAAGCAACGCGGCTCTATCGCAGTGGTCGTGACAGTGACACACCTCAACACCTGACGCGGCGTCAGAATGATAGTAGGTATTGGGCACTATGGGATTGTATGCTAAAATTTTCGTGCTACAGTGACGCTGAACGCCGGGACACTGAAGCTACAGTTGCTGCGATAGAGTAGTCGCGTTGCCCGGAAGTCTATCTCACTAAAACTCTATAAGTACTCACCGGAGTACTGTAAATTAAAAGTTAATGTTCCACACATACTGAACAACAGCACAAAACAATTTCTGCTAAACAATTCATCGTTGCACTATTGATGACTTTGGCCGCCGTCTATGCCTAAGTTATATTTACTAGAAAGTATTCCAACCGCCAAGAAGGTTCAATTAATACATTTAACAGATAATATGTTAGGGAGGAGTACAAACAACAATAAGTAGTACCTATAGATACAGTAAGATGTCAATATCGTTAATATATCAAAATAATAAATATTATAACTTAGGCCCGGTTTCCACCAAAGCGGAGAGAGACGAGAGGAACTATGTTTTTATAAAATGACAAGCGGACACGAGCGGATTCCGCTTTGGTTGTCTTATGTATGAAAACACAGCCCCTAAGAATGCGACGGAAGCTTAGTGCCCTGACTTCGAACGTCAGGGCACTGAGCTTCCATCAAACGAATGTCACTCTTCATGAGTGTCACACCACACATGAACTTGTCAAGCTATAAGGTAGGTGGTAGATTATTACTATTTTTTTTACAAATTTAAATTAATAAATAAATATTAGACAGCATCACATACATTGCTCTGATCCTATGATAAGTAGCTTAAGCACTCGTGTTACATAAACTAGAAACATCGACGGTACCACAACACCCAAACCCGAGACAATATAGAAAAGTGATTTTTCTACATTGACCGACCGGCAACCGAACCTGGGACCTCAGAGATAGCTGCACTACGGATGTCGTCAAATAAATGTTTGGCATTTATGACATACTAGCTGTCCCGGCGAAATTCGTACCGCATCTTAATACAATTTTTTTTTCGCTGTAAAATTCAGTGCCCTAACTTATTTACCTTAAAATGGACTCCGTAGTACGTAGCGTGTCGTAAGAGTGATAATAACAGAGGTGTGGCGGATGCAGAATTTAAACATTTGTTTTTTTTGAAGTGAAAACTTCTTTATATTGCACTTTTTGGGATGGGTAAAAAATGTTAAACTCGCGTCAGGACACATGACATCGAAAATTCGTAAGACGGAGGGAGAGTAGACCGCTGGCGCGGCGTAGGAGAGGAAGAATTGTCATGTTTGTGTACGATAGCGCAATAAATGAATATTGTATTTTATCACATAAATGATAGTACTTTTATACTGATAATTAAAAAAAATTGTGCAAAATTATTCCCTAACCATTCCAAAATATCAAATATAATTGATATAATTGATTGATTGATACAAATATTGAAGATAAGGTTCAAGTTTTCACTTTCGCCGGCACTCCCGAAATGCAACCGGTTGTTTTTTTTGGCTTACAGAGTGAGAGAGCGGGAAAGTTTTTAATAAACACAGAACTACACAAAAAAAAACACAATAAGATGAAACAAAAAAAACCGGCTAAGTGCGAGTCGGACTCGCGCACGGAGGGTTCCGAAGCATTATCTATATTATTCTGTGAATATTTCACTTGCGTTCGGTCTGCTCGTAACTGATTGCTGAACTGAAGTGGTTCTGCCCTTAATCACAAAACCGTGAAAAGTGTGTTAGACTTGCGTCAAACACATGCAATAAATAGGAATAAACACAATAATTGTTTCTTTGTTATTGTTTTATTCTATTGTGTTAATCTAGCGAGAAAAAAAATCAAACACTTAGACTTAGAGATGGGTAGGTTGACAATGTGTTGTAGTTGACATGACTTAATACGCTGGCGCCATCTTAGATTTGCTTTGCCTGTGCTTCTTCAATGTAAGTATTATTATAATAAATCATAGTGGTTCGAAAAATTTATTATTTCATTAGGTAAAATGAAAAATCCAAGCAAATTGTCTGTCTAAAACATTTGGTAAAATGGCTTTTAAGATTCTTGCCTACAAGGTTCAGGCGGATTTTTGAAAGCTGCACACACATCACTGAAGAGGTCCTTCTCTTGCCACTCCACTCCATTGAGAAGAACATACGGCACATATTTGAAACCGACTTTCTTGCTTTCTTTCCCATAGTGTATCAGGAGATCGTTACCTTTCTTCCCCTTAGCGCATTCTTTTATTGAATCCACTTTGATGTTCATTTGTTCTCCACACTGAAAAACAAAACTTTATGAATTTGAATCTAAAGCCCATTTGTACCTAAGCTTTAATGAATAAGATTATGTTGTCCATTTTATTCGGCAGAGTGCTGCCTGTTATCTGTACTGCTTTTGAATTGTCAAAATGCACAAATACAAATAAAGAAATAGGTAACGTTAATCGTGGCACTGTATTTACATTTTCATAAGATCTTCAGCTATTTACCTATAATACCTTTAAAAAATTATTACACTTTTTATTAAACAACTTATTTTTTTTGGATTCACATCAATGCTAGTTTTTTATAAAGGAACGATAAAGTTTCACTTGAAAATGTTTTTCAACTGCATCTCCCGATCCCAGTCGAGATCCCAACGATCTTCACTGATTGTTGAATTATGTTAGGTTATTACTTATTTATTAACTTGTAGAAATTTTACCCATGTCATACCTCTTAAAATATTAACAGCACATGAAAAATAAAACATTATTTTTTGAAGCATAATTAATTAACTTAATAAACTCTTTTTACCGGTTTCGTTGAATAATTTTCTCCAACGATTTTTTGATTTGGCGGATTTTAGCCGCCATTATTGTTGTTATGGTATGGTACACACAAATGTGGGTACACAGCAACAGAATTTAGAATTAAAATCTACAATTTGACGTTTCATTTCACGATGTTTTAGATAACTTCTTATCGTTGGACCGCTGCATTGATAAATCAAAAACGTTTATAAAATTTTGCCAAAAGGAGGCGTGTCGTCAGAGGCGACTAATTTGCGTGCGAAATCTTATAAAAAACTGAGCTCGCCAACCCGCCTGCCAAGCGTGGCGAATATTGGCAATCCTCCTGATGTTAGGTCATTGTGGGAGGCCTATGTTCAGCAGTAGACGTTCTATGGCTGAAAGATGATGATGCTGTTTAGCTGATTTACATTTCGTCACAACAATTCGTCTACGACAGATACATATACTCGTAAAACCCAAAATATTGATGAAACAATGCTGGCTTACTTACGGCTATAAACACTTAAAGAAATTCGCCAATATAACTATGTATAATATGTCGTGGCCAAATCGTAAAATGTATCATTTCATGAAGTGATAGATCATTTCATAAAATGATGGTATTTCATAATATAGAACAGAACCCGCTGCCTACGTCATGATGTGGTCTGGCCAGATCAATTAATACTCAACGTTTGATGATATAAACAGCTAAACGCACGAATACTTCATGAAATGGTCAAACATTAGTGATCATATCGTAAAATCGTTACATTACCCACCGGTAGAGGCGCTAATGTTGCTTTGTTTTTGTAATGAAAAATGGCGGCTGACAAATATTTTATTCTAAAGGTGAATAATAGTCCGTAATTTGAAGGTGAAAGTGCAGTGAAATATCGTTACGAAACTAAGCTTTCACGGTCACTCAAAAAACAGGCACAACGTCAAAAAATCAAGGAATTCGGTACGTAATTTGAGAGGTTAGTTAGGTTATTTAATTAATTAAGTCTTTTTAAGTATTTTAAGTTTTGTTTAAAAATAATAACTATTTAAAATGTTTAATTTACTTATTTATCGACCAAGATTACAAATATTAAACAAATTCACGTAACTTGTAAACGTATATTTATTTAATGATATGGCCAAACGTGGATTATCATTTCATCGAATGTTGCGTTTCAACGATATGGTCAGTTTTAGTTGGCCATATTATGACTTTCAATTCAACAATCATTCGGTCAACACAACGGTCAATTTTACGATCTGGCTACGACATATATATCCTCTGAAGCTCAGTTGAAAGAGCAGTCGCCCCGATATCGTTTCAAGTGAAATATTATCTTTGATAGATTCCTAAGAATGCAGCACGTGCTGGGATTCGAACACACGACTCACGGTTACCTATCTTATGTTTGAAAAGTTGTTTACCGAATTTTATTTTACCGAAAACTTTTCGACTAATTTCGTTTCGCCTTTTTTCATTTCATCGAAACGACTTTTGCCACTGTATCAGTTGACCTATTATCAATTTGTTTTTTATTGTTACCTCGACGTTTCATTTGTTCGAAAAACGTGTTACCGAACTTGGCTTTACCGAAATAACATTTGTTAGAAGTATGTATTAAGTATTTTATTATTATTTTTTAGTTTCAGAGAAATGCTTCAATTGTTATAATAATTAATCCTTCATCCTTATTCTTACAATTTATCCATAGTTTTTATGCGCTCGGCGGCCGCTCCCGCGGCACGCTCACTACGCTCGCTGCGCTTGCTCCATTCGCTCGACTGTGTGTGGTCACTGTTCTAACCTAACCTAACTAATTTAGACTAATACTAATACTGCGTAACTATATAACGCAGTATTCTGGTAAATAAAAAAGATTCAAGAAAGAAAAAGAAAAAGAAAAAGAAAGAAAAAGATTCAGACACTTCGGCCAACAGTAAAAAGCTATTCTGAAAATCGACGAAACGTAGTTCGATAAAATGATACTTATGTCAAGAGATATTTCGATGGACTAAAAATATGTCAAATGATACATATAGCAAATGAAATGTCGATCTATAGTTTTCGGCCAACTGAAATTCTGTCAAGTAAATTACGGACAAGTAATCGGTTACCCACGACCCACAGATGTTAGGCGAGACTCCAACTACTGAGCTAACACTCTTATGTAAAATAGTTAAATCATAAATATTTATTATAATCTTACTTAACTGCGTTGATATTAGAGATGTGCCGTTCCCGAGAATATTTCCTATACAGGGAATATGGTGAATATTCTCGGGAACGGCACATCTCTAAGTGATAATATCTCACAGTATCTGCACTATTGTCGTTACTGCGCTGTTGAATCATGCAAGCATTGAAAAGCAATGCCTCGGTGGCGTTGGCTATGATGTCGAGGGCGCATCCGTGGAGCTTGTTCCCGTAGCACTCTAGCGATCCGTGCTGGCAGATCACTTCCACCGTGCCGTCACTATGATTGATTGTCTGAAAAATAGTAGACACCTCTCTGTAAGTAGGTACTAAGGCCGGGACCTATAGTTGTCATTTGTTTTCTTCGTTATACAAAGTATCCCAAAATAGTGGCAAGAGCAAAACCGGAGATAGAGCACTCCTAGGAGTACCCGAATCACCGCCATGATTACAAGGTGACTGGTAAGACTGGAAAAATATAGATATATAGCTATGGCTATATCTATCCATAAAACTATAAAAATGTTTTCAGTCAATGTGCGTGCCTTTATTACCTAGGTACTCAAGTAAACAATGTAGCTAGTCTTTATGTAACTGAAAGGAAAACAATAGGAATTATCGATTAAGCAATTATTTACCAACCGATAAAATTCGGTCGAAATGCTAATTAATGATGAAATAGTAATTTGGCTTCAAATCTATTTACATTAAAACAACAACAGTATTAAAAACTTACCCTAGCATTCCCATAAGGATAAGTGTGAATGTCCACATATTGGTGTAAAAGGTTAATTACTTTTTTGAACTGTGTCGAGTCAAAATCTATGCAATCAGGACACAGGCTTTCGTAGTACAATTGTAAATTTGGTTTGTCGGCTTTCACTGTAAACTAAATTCAAAAAGTTAATTTAATGTTATCTTACTTAATATTATAACTGTGAAAGTTCGGATGGACGGATGAAATTTGTTACTCAATCACGCCAGAACAGCTGAACGGATTCAGATGAAATTTAGCACAGACATAGATATTATAATTATAAAAATATAAAAGATAGGATACATTTATCCCGGAAAAATTTACGGTACCCGGGGATGCCACTTAACTGTCATTATACCCTCTACCTTACCTTACGCTTCTTACCGTTAGATGTCGTGTTCAGTTGGCAAAAAATTTTTATTGTGAAAAAAAAATGTAACACTAGCTGTTGCCTGCAACAAAACAAAAGACCACGCGACCGAAGTCTCGGGGAATAGCTAGTTACATATATTTTTAATATAAACGGCTTGAATGATACTATTACGCTGACAGATAATGCCCTTCTATGTACTTGTGATATTATACAATCGAAGAAAGTCCTATAGTCTCCTGCTGACGCACAATAAAGAGATTTGACAAATTAGAAATAATTAAGTAGGTATGTACTAACGCTCAATGCTTTAGAAAATAGGCTTGAAATGAACGATTGGTCCAATAGACTGACGGTAAATATAACCTTGATTTTATTTGAAATTTTGCGCATTCCGGCCTTATTTTGACCGTATGAATAAAGTACCTACGAGACAAAAATATTTAATAATGTTCACAAAAAATGGTCACTGTCATGTGACAGCAAATGTAATTGTTATGAGAAATTTGGCGTTTATAGAGTACTTAACTTCGAAACTTTTTAAAAGCTTGGGCGTCAGGAGGAAAGATCTTTTTGTGTCGTCAATTAAAACAATATTATATTTGGTAATAACCTTTTTGTCCATTAACAAAACGTCAGCCTCGATCACTTTGATAGGCGTGTTTGCACTATCCAATATATTGGAAAGAATTTCTGTGAAAGAAAATATGCCAGTCTGACCAAATTAAAATAATAATATTATATTTTTTCATGGTTCTGTTTCCAAAAGGTGCCAAAATATTTCCAAGATAAAAGTTTTTTTTTATAAATAAATTCACAACACGTCGTGTATGAAATCGTAAATTTGAATACTTTCACAAAATATGTTGAACGAAACACTCGGTGCTCGAATTATTTGGTAAATCGCAGATATCTAATATACTTACCAACTTCTTGAGAATTAATTATAACGATGGTTACAAATAGAATAAAATTATGTAGGAACATTTTATATTTATTTTGTTTTCACCATTAATCATTAACGTGTTTACCCCTGTCAGTGTAACTTTATACTGACAGTAATATCTAATAATGTTGTTTACTACTATTAAATATAAACTAATAATTACACATTCGACAGTAATGTCGTTATCTTAGAGTTCAGAAACATAAAATACGACATACCTACTTCATTTAGATAAGAAAACTTATTTGAAATTTAGCATAATCATACAAGCTGTTTGTTTATTGCAAAAATAAACAATACCGAGAGAAAAAGGAGATTGCAAGTTTTAGTTGAATATATCTAATTTCTAAGAGGTTTTGTTAACAAATAAATACTTAGAGTGACATGTTTAAAAATGCTATTGGATTCAATTATTTATTTCCATTTCACAGAGGCAGTGTTACATAAATAATTAAGTATACAGATCTAGATATATTTTAGGTATAGGTACCTACTTACGTGCCTATATACATACATAGTCAAACGTCGCCTACTTATGTAGAATGGGGTATAGGGTGTGTACACAGATGAGGCAGGTTTTTGAAAGCACTAGTCCGCCACGTCAGTTCTGACTACACAATTTCTTGCTTTCTTTCTGATCCAATCAATCTACCATTTTGCTTTGGCTCTGCGCACATTCGTATTTTGAGTCACTTTGATGTTAATAATGAGTTTTTCGAGAAAATTAATGGAAATTAAAGATTGAACGGAATTTGTATTTAGTAATTATCACGACTGGCCCTGGTAACATACAATGTACGCACATTGAGGACCGACGAGAAGATAGTTGAGCTGGAAGAAGAAATGGATAAGATGTACTGGAGTATCATGGGACTATCAGAATTTCGAGGAGACGATGAGGACATGATAACCCTGAAATCTGGCAACCTACTTCTACTACCAGGAGGGCGACCAACTGTCCCACCAAGGTGGTGTCGGATTTCTCGTCCACAAGTCCCTTACTAACAAAATCGTTACCATGGAAAGTGTGTCGAGCAGGGTTGCATACCTGATACTAAGAGTATCCAATAGGTACTCGTTGAAGGTTATACAGGTATATGCACCGACCTCTAAACACCCAGATGAGGAAGTAGAGGCCATGTATGAGGACGTAAGTAGGGCCATACATTCTAATAAAACCTACTTCAATGTTGTTATGGGGGACTTCAACGCGAAACTGGGCATGCGAAGCGATAATGAGTTGAGAGTGGGGCAATTTGGATATGGGCAACGGAACCCCAGGGGACAGAGGCTGGCTGAATTTCTGGAGAAGGAGGACCTCTTTGCGATAAATTCCTTCTTTCAGAAGCCACCTCACAGTAAGTGGACCTGGATGAGTCCCGACGGTTCCACGAAAAATGAGATTGACTTTATCATGACCACAAAGTGACGAATATTCAAAGATGTCTCCGTGATTAACAGGGTGAAAACCGGCAGTGATCACCGAATGGTAAAGTCACATTGAATATTAACGTCAAGCTGGAAAGGTCCCGTTTGATGAAGTCTACGCTCCGCCCCTCAAATTTTCATATTTACTGCCCCGAAAGCTTTCAGCTCGAGTTGTCTAATCACTTTGAATGTCTAGAGAACTGCGAGTCAGTGGACGATTTTAACAACAGGTTCGTAGAAACTCTCCAAGCGGTCGGGTCTAAATTTTTAAGATCCCATCGTAAAGACAAGCCGCAAAAGCTTACCGACCATACCCTCAACCTCATGGAAGAACGACGTTCAATGGCACTGCAGACCTACGTTGATGCTGAGGCATATAGGCAGCTCAATAGACGGATATGGAAGTCCTTGAGACATGATATCCGCGGCTTTAATACAAACAGCATTAAAGATGCGATAGAGCGGAAATAAGGCTCCAAAGTTTTCGCAAGAGACATGTCTATTGGGCAAAGCCAGGTGACGAAGCTGAAGACGGAGGACGGCAGTATAACGTCGACGAAAGCCGAACTTTTGAGGGAGATCGAGAAGTTCTATGGGCAGTTGTATATCTCGGATACTAAACCTGTTAGTAGCTCAGCCGAAGACACAAGAGCTAAGCTGACCAGACAATATACCGAAGATATCCCGGACATCAGCCTATACGAGATTAGGATGGCCCTCAAACAGCTTAGGAACATCAAGGCGCCGGGTGATGACGGAATCACATCAGAGCTTCTGAATGCGGGTAGAACAGAATGAACAGAATGCAGTATCGGTACTGACAGTCCTTCAGAAACTCTTTAACTCCGTTTTGCTCGAGGGAATAACGCCGGAGGCATGGAATAGAAGTATGGTGGTGCTCTTCTTCAAGAAAGGGGATAACGCCTTACTGAAGAATTACAGACCCATCTCGCTTTTGAGCCATGTCTACAAGTTGTTTTCGAGAGTCATCACGAAACGTCTCGCGCATAGGTTCGATGACTACCAGCCTCCCAAATAAGCTGGCTTCCGAAAAGGCTTTAGTACCATAGACCACATCCATACCCTGAGGCAAATAATACAGAAGACCGAGGAGTATAACTTGCCACTATGCTTGGCGTTTGTGGACTATGAGAAGGCGTTTGATTCGATCGAGACCTGGACAATGCTACAGTCTCTCCAGCGGTGCCATATTGACTATCGGCACATCGAGGTGCTAAAGCGTTTATACAAAAACGACACCATGTCGGTCCGAGTACAGGAGCAGAGCACGAAGGCGATTCCTATGCAGCGCGGCGTGAGGCAGGGAGATGTTATACTCGTACCTCCGAAACTGTTCACCGCTGCATTGGAAGATGCCTTCAAGCTCGTGGAATGGAAAGGATTCGGCATCAACATTAACGGCGAGTACCTCCACTCACCTTTGGTTTGCCGACGATATCGTGGTCATGGCAGAATCGCTTGAAGACCGCGGCACAATGCTCGATGGCCTTATTCAAGTTTCCCAACAAGTAGGCCATCGGATGAACATGGACAAAACAAAGATCATGTCGAATGCCCATGTTGTGCCCTACCCAGTATCAGTTGGCAGGTCTACTCTCGAATTTGTTGACAAATATGTCTACCTGGGACAAGTGATCCAGTTGGGTAGGTCAAATTTTTAGAAGGAGGTATATTGTCGAATCTGGGCAGCGTTCGAAAAACTACGCAAAGTCTTCTTGTCCAAAATACCTCAGTGCCTGAAGACGAAAGTCTACAACCAGTGTGTGTTACCAGTGATAACATATGGAACTGAAACGTGGCCTCTCACTATGGGCCTCATAAGAAACAGAAAGGCCTCAGCGTGCTATGGAAAGGGCTATGCTCGGTGTTTCTTTGCGAGATCGAATCAGGAATGAGGAGATTCGTAATCGAACAAAAATCGCTGACATAGCCCAACGGATTAGCAAGATAACTTTATCTTGGCAGTGGGCGGGGCACATAGTACGTAGAACTGACGGCCGATGGGGCAGAAAGGTTCTGGAATGGAGGCCACGTACCGGCAAGCGCAGCGTAGGACGTCCACCTACATGGTGGACAGACGACCAGGTAAAGGTTGCAGGAAGCCGCTGGATGCGGGCCACTTTCCAACCAGCCAATCTGGAAGCTACTGGGGGAGGCCTTTCTTAAGCAGTGGACGTCCTATGGCTGAAATGATGATGATGATGATGAATTATCACCAAGGTTTTGTTTTGGCGTTTTAGGAGGTACTCCATGAAAATTATTATATTTGCAGAGGTATAATATCAACTGACTTCGTAAAACCCACAAGCAGGAGGTTTTCAATTTATCATATATTGTAGTTTTTTTTTGTTTTAAGTTTATAAAAACAAAAAAACAACACACACAACACCAATTTTAATTACTTTTATTATAGGATCAACATCAAAATCGTGAAATAAAATTGAACGCCACATGCATATAAACTTCCGCGCTACCTCGCTAATAATGTTTTGGGGCATAATGTTGCATACGATCATTGGCATTTTTTACTCGGCTTAAAAAAGGTTCGGCTCGCCTCAAAAGTGGTGCAGACGTCCTTGACAAGATCCTCGTGTTTCCTTACTCGGAGTTCTCCGTTAATTAGATACGACGTACAAGTGCGGCTTAGTGTGCTCGGCCCCTGTAGGGACCACCGTTTGATTTTGTAGATATTGTCTACGATAGGGTTGAATGAGACTCAATAGTTCTGGTATCAGGACATTTGCGAGAATATGTCCTTGTAAGAAAAGATACTTGAACTATACATTATAGTTTGTGGGAAAAGACCAATAGCACTTGGGTATGTGCTGAATACGAAAATTAGTTTCATTTTTCAATAAAAAACAAGGGAGTAATAAGAAATAAGCAGATTTCGTGTTTTTTAATTTAATAATTAGCTTTGCGGCCGACATCTCAGTCGCATTAATCCAGATTAGAAAAAAAAGATACAAATGGGATACCTATATGATAATATATTACAATGCTTGACGTCCTTCTTAACCGACAGGCAAGCATACTGGACTTGGTGTCGCTATCACTATGGTCCCAGGTTCTTTTCCCGATCGGCTAATGTACAATTTAATGATAAATTGTTGTGATATTAGATGTTCTTTTGGGGTACCGCATAGCCTCTTTTACTGTACACTCCAGAAATCATATTAATTTATTCATGTCTGCAGGCAGAGTTGAAGGGCCGGATGATGGTCGAAAAGTTATTTTTCTATCCCTCGAAAACAGTACTTTTTTCTGGATGAAAGTGTATGTGGACGAAAGTCCTTTTGCACCCCTCATAACAGGTATGCAAATTTTTATAATGATTGGTTGAGTAGTTAAGACGTGAAAGCTTAACGAAAAAAAGGCAAGACTAAGGTGGAACACACTAACTCAGTAAACGGCATTTTCAGGAAAACGTTTTTTAAACCTTCTATACTTTTTGAGAAGTGATTTCTATATAAATAATTCTTTGTTAACTAACGCTGCTTTATAAACAAGTAACTCATTAAATACTACTTGTTTATAAAGCAGTGAAATCGTAATTAAAATAGTTTCACCAGTCAACTGGAATTTACTTTTTAGTGCATTTGCATTCCTTTGTAGCAATCAAACTCAATCCTGATAATTAAATTACTGACTTAATGTGAATTACTCATTATTATTATTTGATAATGCATTTACACGTGTAGGTAGGTGAAAAACCTTTACCAATCAAAATGAAATAACAGAATTACAACCCTGCCCTCAGTATTAGGTTCAGATAACTTGTAACCCGGAATGTGCAGCAACCTTTGTTGAACGTGCAGCTTATAAGGTTAGGCCTGATATTGCAAAAGGATATTTTCCATAACATGTAATGTAAGTTGCAGCATCCATTCACGAAAGTCCTACACACTCCTTTGAAAATCATAGTTTCTTCTTTATTACCAGCGGGGCAGGAGTGGAAAAGGTAGGTAGAGAGGCGTGCGGAATTAGATGCTTAAAACTTCTTTTTGACATTTTGTTGCAATCTTACTCAATATTATTTATAGATTTTATGTATGGGCGTTAAAACATTAAACTGTTGGATTTGATTTATCCGATAGAACCAGCTAGAAACTATAGATTTAATTGAGAGGCAACGTGGCGAGAGGCTTAAAAGAAGTTAAACTTATAAACTTAAACTGCACAATCTAATATCCCTATCTTCGTTCCACTACATTGTTTTACAGTCTTAAATTCCAAAGACTCGCAAAAAGCATTTTGCTTCGATTTATTGTGCGAACGACAAAAGATCTCTTTACCTGAGTTACTTGTCTTCTCATAAATACAACCTGGGAGTTTTCAAATCTAAAGTAAAAACGCGTTCACTCACTAGCCACATGTAAAGCGCTTGCGCCATATACTATAGACGGTCATACACTTATATAAATGCGCCATAATTATATTATAAACGAATACATAAAAACGTTGACCCGACTGACAAGGAAGGGTTATTTAAACGGAGTTTTTGTATGAAATGTAAGTATACAATTTCCTTACTTATTTGCTTGAAGGGCGATTTGCAATCTGCTAACAACTGGAAAGTGAGTAACTTACCTACATGCAGTTGATAATTTCTCATTCAAGACTAAGAGACTGTTGGTTTATAATGAGGAATCTATTTACTTTACTTATTTATTTATTTGTAATTATACATAAACCTACCATTACAGATAAATCCAATTAGATAGTTGCAGCTTCATAATAATATATTCTTTAAACCTATGAAACTGTTTAGGTGTGTTTGTTCACCTTGTATCCGTTCCATAAAAAGATAAACAGAACTAAAGCTAAGTCACTGTTGAACCAATTTTTCTTAGATTGCTCAATTTTTATTGCAAAAATATGTTTGGATCAGTCTAACTGTATTCTAGTATGTTCTATTTCTGTATTTCACTGTGTTTGTGGTCACACTCCTCCGAATCGGTTCGACCAATTTTTATGTTTTTTTAATGTAGATAGGTATATTTGGTAGGTATGAGAATAGGTCGCGTATATTTCATACCGCTGGGTGTTAAAGGTGTCCCCTGTCCAGAAAAAACTATACTTTTCGCGGGCAACAGCTAGTACCTAATATCATAAAATTATTATCATTCCATTCAGTTTTAGATGGTAAAAACTATAAAGTAGAGTGAAGAGGAAAAACAACATATCAAAATAAAAAGATCCAATCGTTTTTGCAAATCAAGGGTTGGGCATCTTGTGCAATTAATATCACGCGGCTTTCAGGACCATTCGCTGGAGACAGAATTAAATTTTACATTTAGCTCTAAACGGCAAAAAAGCCCCACTGAACTGAATAAAATCGACCCATTCCATGCATGCCAGAGAAATATCCTTAGACCATCAAGTTCGACAAGGAAAATTGCCTACGTGATGCCAAAGCGAAATTTTTTGAAAACTGGAGATAGAAATATATATTTGTAACTTCTACAGAAATATTTAACTATATTAATAAGTACATTTTTAACTTGCTCGTTAGTAAAGGAGTAAAAAAGTTGAACCCACGAATTTAATTAATTCGAAAATTGTAAGTCAATGACATATCAGTTATGGAGTTGCATCAGTCTACAAAAAAAAGGTGTTGCTCAGTCATTCGATTTCTTTTCGCTATCACTACATAGCGAAAAGAAATCGAATACCCTGGTACCTACACTGAAAACTGTATATCCTTTTGTAAGACTAACTTCTTTGTAAGGGAGTAGATACGAGTCTAAAGACGAAGATGTGTTATGAGGTTCTTCTTGTTAAGTTAGGTTCACACCAACCGACACAGTCTTAAAAAAATACTTTTTGCTTTTTATGGAATGTAAAAATAATAATTTTATTCTACCGAGACAAAGAGATACAAAGAAAGCTGTATACAACTGTTGGATTAGATACCCGTCGTAGTAAGTTTTACTCATTAGGGAGAGAGTTTCTGATCGTTAGATTTTGCAGCCCTTGTTTAAAACGACGACCTCCATATCCGAGAGGAGAGTACGCCAGACTTGTCGTCGCCATCTCTGAGGTCCCGAGTTCGATTCTCGGTATAGTCAATGTAGCAAACGAACTTTTGTATGTTAGGTCGGGTTTGGGTATTGTGGTATCGTCATTGTGTCTGATTTCTATAACACAAGTGCCTTAGCTACTGATAAGTAATACTGTTAAAATCAGAACAATGTATATGTGATGTTGTCCATATTTAAATATATCCATATTTAAAAAAAAATAGCTATGCTAGCTGTTCTGAAGTCCCGATCAAGGTGTTAGGATATGAAATTCGATGGTTAATGTGCAGCTGTGTGCACCTAGACGTACCGCATAAGTAGATGGTCTCATGATACGTCTGGGCGCAGTCTCCTCACAATAGCATTGTAGTTAGGTGGCGCTTTGTTACTGTTGCAGACCTCAAATATTATTTTATTTGCTTTGTTATATTCATTCAGCAAGCGATTTCTATTTCACACTAGACTTTACCTTGAAGAAGTTTAATTTCGAAGATACTTATTAGATATTTATTTTGTTTTTATTATTAAGAATTATTAGGCACCGGAAACGTATTGTTATACATGGGGCACACTAAAAGTTTTGCACTTCTAGCTAATCGGAACTATTTGAATTTCGAATGTTATATTTTTTTAAACGTTGCAACCTTCATAGTAATAAAAAAAAACAATTGGCGGGAAATGATTTGTCAATAGGCTAGTTTCCTGGGTCAAAAAAAGATTATTCTACATAGTCCGTCAGATTATCAAAAAATGTTGAACCCATAATTTGTCTTTTGTCAATCAAACAAAAAATTACGAAGATAAAGCGCATCAAAGTGAGCACGTGACGTCACGCCTTGCTAAAAAATGTCGCAAGACGTAACGTTACGCGGAACTTTAGCGGGCTATATCTTCATCATCAACGAAAATGGAATTAAGTCGAAAATATTTTAGAGCGATGATTTTTTATGATTTTAAAAGTTCTCTCTCTCCGCAAGACTGTGCCGCTCGTCTTCAGAATGCTTTTGGGAGGGAATCACCTTGTTTGAGCACCGTGAGGCGATGGTTTGCTGAATTTGAGAGATGTCGAGTTTCTTTACATGACGAATTTCGTGAAGGGCGGCCTTCAACTGCCGTCAACGGAAATAATGTGGCTACTGTTAAGCGGCTAATTGAAGAAAACCCGCGGATTACCTATGAGACAATTCGAGAACTATTAGGTATTGGTATGAGCCAAATTCAGAAAATTTTACACGAAGAATTGAAAGTTCGGAAACTTTGCTGTCGTTGGATCCCTCATGAACTGACAGCGGAGCAGAAGCGGGCTCGCGTGGAATGGTGCTCACAGATGCTACTGAAGTACGACCACGGACATTCTAATGCTGTTTATGACATTGTCACAGGATACGAAACGTGGATTTATTATTTTGAACCCGAAAAAAAACAGCAATCTTGTGAATGGGTGTGTGAAAATTAGAACAGGCCAACAAAAGTGAGGCAGGCGAGAAACGTTAGTAAAAAAATGATCGCGTTTTTTTTCTCAGCTACGGGACCCATCTGTACAATTTCACTTGAAGATCAAAAGAGTGTTAATGCCGAGTGGTATTCTACCATTTGTTTACCCAGGGTGTTAGAAAAAGTTCGCAAAAGACGACCCAAAAGCCGCGTTCTCCTACATCATGACAACGCTTCTTCACACACGACCAACAAAACAAAGTCATTTTTAGCTTCCGAAAAAGTACAACTCGTTACCCATCCTGCGCATAGCCCTGACCTAGCACCTTGTGATGTCTGTATTTTCCCCTAAATCAAAGATTTGATGAGAGGTTTTACTATTACCAACTCCGAAGAGGCAGTGATAGCGTTCAATTAGCACGTAGAAAACATGCCTTCAGATCTGTGGTCCTCCTGTTTTAAAAAATGGTTCGATCGCATGAAATAATGTTTAGAATGTAAAGGAGAGTATTTTGAAAAGCAATAAACATAATATTTTGGTTATAACATGTTGTTTTTTTAAGTTACGCAAAACTTATAGTGTGACCTACGTAGGTTCAAACATATCTTAGGATATGGTTACGACGTACGCGTTAAAATTAAAAAAAACAATGCTTTTTCCTTATGAATTCGATTTAATCGAAAACGCGATTCGTACAATCGATAATCGATATTGATTTATAATGGAAGGATCGAAAGTGTTTTTCATATTTAGGCAACTTTACCTTTTACGTGTTACCATTGCCTATCATAGGGTGCTAGACTTAGCCGATCCAGATGTGTCCAATGACATTGGTCGACGCTTGATACCCTCGGTCAAGGTAAAAGTTTTTTCTAAAAAGTTCAGTAATTTCCCTTTTCGATAGGATTGTCCACAAGCACTGCACCATACACAGCTTAGCAACACATGAGCTGGCCAGAAGAGTAACAGACTAGCTTTGGTCACTAGACTACGATAGCTCTGAATCCTTATTAGTAATACCTAAAGGGCCGCCTGTAATGCAGGCAGGGCTCGAAATACCGGTCTTTTCTAATACCTTTATCTGTGGCCTCGATAACATATAATACCGGTTATATTTTATACCGGTAATAATAATACTTGTATTATTTCTTGTATGCCGGTATAGTATACCTTTAAAAATACCGGTATTTTGGAGATATAATACAGGTATTGATACCGGTACCAGGCAAGATAACCAATGTCAAATGTGCGAGTGAGAGAAATAGAAGTGTATCTTCACTCAGCGCAGTGTCGTGTGCTTAACAAAACGACAACATCGCATTTCGCTTGATTCGAGTGCGTCCGACCGGGGTGCGCGTGTCTGGCCTCTGTACTGGCAACGTCGTAAGAAAATACCGGTATTATTTGGGTAAAATACCTGTATTATTGCAATACCTGTAATACAGGAACCGAAATAGAAAATACCGGTATAACCCTTATTTTACTTGTATTTTCAATACCGGTTCGAGCCCTGGTTGCAGGTGAAACCTAGTTACGGGGGCTGCAGTAAATCATACGATAACAATATTTTTTCATGAATAAATTTTTTTTGTATTTGTAACTACATATTATGTTACACATCGTATTATTATAACAATTCATTTTTCTGAAACAAAAAATTGTGTTTAAAGGGCTCACAATGTGTGTGAACTGTGGTGAACACCCAAATAGCTATTCTAATCCAGAAATCGGAAAACTTAACTTTTCAGCAAAACATGATGTGTCGCACTATGTGCAAGCTGACCGTTTCGTGTCTGACAGTCCGATAAACAAACAGACAACACTAATATTTCTTAGTCATCAAGCAGAAACGAGGTTAATAAGTTTTATAGTTGCCAGAGGCACCTTGGTTACACCGTGTTAAATAGACCATCAAGTTTGTGATTCGTACATTTCACTTAGGAAGCTGGTTGATTCCAGCTAGCGGCGCTCGGACGGGGTGGCTGCAATTCAACTAGTTCAACTTAATAAAAACTTTGTCGGTTGAAATCTCCATCGAGCAGTGGTTAACTGGTTACCTCTGGATTAATACTAAGCTTCAAATTCAGTTTTCCGAGTTTAAGACTTGATTATTTCTAATATTATTCACCATTATGATTATTGAGACGTTATTAAAATCTAGTAACAGTAACAGACAGTGCACTATCGGCAATATCCGGACTAGCCGCATCGCATCCGCTTTTATTCTAACAGAATTTCTGTTCTGTAATCGAACGTGTGCTTAGTGCTATGGATTTCGATATGGTTGTACGCATCGGCCGCAGTCCCCGCACCGTATGCCTATTGACGTCATTCTAAGAGAGAATAATTAATATGCGTTCAATACTCCGATCACTCCGATGCGGCCGCTGAGGCCGCTGCGGCGCGGCTAGTTAAGCGCGGTTCCATACGAATTTATACATACAAAGAAATATAAAATCCAATGACTGCGGCGCGTGCGGGTACTGCGGTGCTGATAGGTGCACCTTGTGGGCGGTGACCCTTTTTTCAACCGACTTCAAAAAAGGAGGAGGTTCTCAATTCGTCGGTATCTTTTTTTTTTTTTTTTTATGTATGTTCAGCGATCATTTGTTACTGCGTTGACCGATTTCGATAATTATTTTTTTGTTTGAAAGGTAATACTTTCAGAATGGTCCCATATAAATTTGGTTAAATTCTGATGATGGGATCTATAAGAAAATCATCAAACATTGCATAAACTCCGTACCACGCCAACTGATTTTAGTATCTATCTTACCTATATCTCTGCCAAATGTGGACCGATTTTGATGATTCTTTTTTTAATGAATAGCTTATACTTCAAAGATACTATAATAAAACATTTTTGGAAAAAATGTCACCCCTAAGGGTGGAAAAATAGGAAATGAAATCGGTGTTCAGCAGTTAAATTATGTTTTCACTCGTAAGATTTGTTTTGATTAGGATTTATCAGTAAAATGGATGAAATAAGTTAATTTTATAAAAAAAATAAAAACCGACTCCAAAAAACTAAAACGCTAAAAATAATCTTAACACTTAAGTACCTAATCAGTTACTTTTGGAGTCGGTGCCAGTCAATGAGAGACCAATGTTTTCGTTTGTTCGGTTTTTTTTAGCTTTCAGATGAGTATAAGTAACCTGACAACTAACTAATTTAATTAAGTACAATTGTTAACACAAAAATATCGACATGCATGTTTACTGATTGAAAACGAGCCATAAAACATATCGTGTCCTTTAGTCGTTACGGGTAATAGTTTGTAGAAAATTGCATTTCAAGATTGCACAAATAAAAAAGAATTTAAGAGATAGGGCGCTGAAAGCCTGTCAGGCAGGTAGAGAGCGCGAGTCGGCAGAAACATTGGAGCAAATTCAGTGGGCTACCCTGCCCCAAACTGTGCCTTCGTTCGCATTGTTCTTATACTAGTTACATGATGGTACAATTTTTTTTACACTAGTTTCATTCATAGCTGCTAAAATTTGTACAGTCAACGGCAGCTCAACCTACCCAAAAAGTTAAAGGTCATTAAACCGATTTTTAAAGTAAGTTCGACACGTAGAGATCATATCAATTAAGAAAATTTGACGTTTTGTGGTAGGTTGATGAGCTGTTGTCTGTGCTCGGATCCAAGCTTGGATGTTATTTGTTTTGGTGATAAGGAATTTTCTTGAAAGCAAGACTACCACTAACCAACTATTTTGAGTTAGATGCGAGAATACTATCTAATTTAAATGAATGAGAATGCATGAAATGAAGCTTGATACTTGATTTCTCACTCTTATTAAGATTAAAGCAATTATAGTGAAGAACAGGGCAAAAGATTCTATCAAGACCTACGTACAATCAAAGAGCCTAATCAGTAAGGTCCATATGTTGGCATTATTAAATTGCTGGAATTTACAAAAGGATTCGACCTGAAGCCGTACATAACAGAAAGTCATTTTAAAGAGCGTTTCAAAGCATGTATTATTAACAAAACCTTTAAAAATTGTGTTTTTGGTGTAAGTTTTAACTTCGCGAAAATAAAAAAAATATGCCGATAGAATGAAACCTACACAGTGCAAAATATCTTAGTAAAAAAATCTATGTTTACTAATGTTATTGGATAAGTCCTCAAAGTAAGGAATTATTATAGAAATAGTTGTGTTACGACGTACCAAACAATTAATTTTGCCAGTAGCATCTCCTAGAACAGCACCTCTCAACCTCGGGTCCCAGACCCAAGGCTATAGAAAAGTTTGTTTTCTGAACCGGAAATCGAACACAGAAGCGTTCAAGGCGAGTCACCACGTGACTACACCAATAAGGTCGTTATTGGATCGTCGTCAGACTTGCATTTTATGTTTTTTTTATTTGGAAATATTTTATCTGATAGAATTTTCATGTTGGAATTTATTAATCACTTTATGCGAATATTTGCGCTGCCTGGGTCATCCGACGGCTAGCGATCGCAGTTTGTTTGATGAACGGTGATGCCTCGCTGTTCGTTTGCATTGGATAACGAGTGAGCTTTTATCCTCTCTACTATTCTTTACCCCACATATGCTTCATGTATCTCACTCACGTTACGACACGTTGATGGCAAAGTTACATAATTAATTGTAAATTTTTAGGAGAAAACCTACCTACCTACTAACCAAAATAATGAAACGTACTAAATTGAATGTTTAAATTTAGTTAGTTTAAACTCGATACCTCCATGCGTTCCCGAGATAAAGGGTCTTGTTGACAGACATACGGACAGACTGACGAGGACACCAAAGTAGTGAAAAATGCATAAATTAAATTAAACTGTTTATTTTTATAGGGCATCGTACCCGTTGCTGGGTTGTCATAAAGTCTGCGGTTACAGAAAATAATGTTGCTCATTATTTCACGTTTTTGCACGGCTCAGGGGGGTTCTTAAATGTGGCGCAGACATCCTTGATCAGATCCTCATGTTTTCCCGTCCAGTGCTTGTGGTTAATTTCGACGTGCGGCAATGATGTGTAGTTTGCTCTAATACTTCGTACCCCTGCGTTTTTAAGCATTATCGTCCCAAGGTAATTTTTTGCACAGGTTTTGATTTGTGTGGTAATGTTTACGTTGATGTTCATTTTAGATCCACACTGTAAAGTATAGGGTTTCTTTTAAAACAAGTAATAAAAATACGGTATGTAAAATAACAGAGGGCGATCCTTTCAGCTACTTCAGCTAGTTCATCTACATAATTAATAGATTAAAATAAAAATTAAAATTTACAAAAATAAGCATAAAAATAACAAAATCCAAATAAATATAATAATAATCGAAACTCCTAGATCGTAACGCGGAATAGTAACTAGCGTAACTACAATGTGCACACTGGGGTGTTTAATTTTTCCGTATAAATATTATTAATATAATGCTGTTATAATATAATTTCATTTAATATGATCTTTCTTCATATAACAACTCACTTCATAGAATTAACGTTCCAATCTATCATTTTATATTTCATTTAAAATAACAATCATTAGCTCTAATACTCGTACTCGTACTAAAGCTTATTTAATATAATATTAGTTTTTCTAATTATCATTTCACGTAACGCCTGATTGTTTGTAAATATCTAAAATGTAAAACAAGTTACATATTTATGTTTCTTTTATTTCAATTTTATAATAACACTACTGCAAGCATCCATGCAAGCAAGCATGCTTGCAAGCTCGAAAGCAAGCAAGCAAGTGTTACAGAAATCAAAAACAACGACGGTACCACACCACCCAGACCCGAGACAATATAGAAAAGTAATTTTTCTACATTGACCCGACCGGGAATCGAACCCGGGACCTCACAGATAGCGACATCAAGTTCGGTATACTCGCCTCTCGGCTGCGGAGGTCGTCAACACATTTAAAATTAGTTTTTGTTTTTAGGTCAAATGAAGCACACTAACAACGTCGCTTTTCTATCTTGCTCGCACGGTGAGAAAAGGGTCGGACGTTTATTACTTTTTATGAAATTTAAAAATTAAAAATATATTCGTATTATGTATGGACGCTACAGTATTTATTACGGGTTAACGAGAACGACTTTCGTTAGTTAACTTATTTACTTTATTTTAAATAAGTTAAATTTAGTACAGATTTGCTTTCGATACTAAATAGATTAGAAGTTAGTAGACAGAAAAAATAAACCAATAAATAATAATAAACTGAATATCAATTCAGTTCTATTTGAGATTGAACTAAACTGGGATCTAACACAAGCAACGTCAGACACTTACGCACAAGGTGTCACAAGCAATACATACTTATCTCTTTCTTTGTTTAATCAACAATAATAAAGAATACCTACCTCATCGACAGCCAAATCGTTAGAACCATTTTCGGATCTGTCAAATTCCATCAAACAAGTGTTGAACAGCAAATACTGGTCAGTATTAAAAAGCCGAGAACACACATGCAATTTGTTCCCGTAACACTCAGGCTCTCCGTGCTGGCACCAGAAGGTTATCGTACCGTTGTAGTATGTAGTTGTCTGTAGCACGAGGAAACATTAGTTACGCAGCTAAACAAACAGTACAGACAACAACTTGGCAAACTAAAAAAACGTCCAACTCAATTGATATTAATATCTACGAGTCCGGACTTAAAGTTGAATCGGTTCAATGACCTTTAACTTTTTTGGTAGGTTGACCTGCCGTTGATTGTACTAGTTCTTCAGTATAGGTATTTACACAGAATAAAATACTGTGTAAATACCTAAACTGAATTTTAAGACACACTCAGTTCCATGTTCTAATAGCTGGCAACGCAATATTAATTGCACCACCTGAAAAATCTTGAACATTTAAACTCAGGGTCAGGACAGTAATGGGGAACCTATGCTATGCAAGTGACGAGTATTATAGGTGCAATTGAGTTGATTCTCCCCAAAGCATGGCTTAGATTTTAAAAGTTTTATTGGAACAAAAACGTTATACAGGGTTACATTGCAAAGGGGTGCTAAATCTTTAGAAGTGGCTCAAAATAAGTAACTTAATCGGACTATGCAAAAAACAAAAAAACCTTTTTCACATTTAATTATTCCTATTTGCCTATTCCCATAATTTAACTTATTCATGAAAAAATTGCACCGTATGTGCACTGCGTCCTTGTAGGCTCGCCGTACTTAGCCTCTGATGAATGACCGCGCGGTTTTCGGTAATCTCTGTATTGACTTTATTTTCGGATATTTTAAAGTAATTTTTTTTTGTAACATACGATTATTAAAAATAACAACGATTAAGACGCTTCACTATATTGTTCTCTTAATCTTATTTTTAAAATTTGGCACCACTTTGCAATGTAACCCTGTATGATTCGAAATATTTTTATAGTAGTATCCTCGGTATTAAATGTCAAAATTGATTTTATGAAACTTCAACTAGGTTAATTGTGGTCATAATATTGATGCCAGCCAAAATTTAGAGTGTAAGTTCGCTGATTGTTTGTTACTCGAAAAAAACTAAATTGTTTATTGTAACTTACCTTACGATTGAGGTTAGCAAATTTATAAATACATATCAATTATCAAATAATTAAAAAAGTGGTAATATCCAATAATCTCTAAGGTTCACAGGGGAATTTGTTGTTAAAACGTTAAAGGAGAATCATACTCAAGTGCCTATTGTTTTCACGTTTTTCAAAGGTCTATTATACCTTTTAGTCTAAATACAGATAGAGAGAGAGAGAATAGCTTTAGGTGATCAGGTTGATTTAGATTGTATACCGCGGCTTTTCCATAAGGGTAAGCTTCGATGTAGAGGTGTTCACCAAGTTTGGATACTAGTTCAGCGAAATATGTCGTATCAAATTTTCTGCATCCCGGGCACATGGTCTCGTAAAACAGGATTACTGTGGGTTTCTTTTGTTTATCTTCTAGAGTAGCCATCTAAAACATACAAGATAGATGATTAAAAGTTGTAGTAATTTTGTTAAACTAAAAACGAAACTTACCGGGCTGCCATTTTCTAAATAGTCTCTTTTCAGAAACTTTCTGATATCCACTTTTTGAGAGAAGACATCTGTAGAATTATTTAAATTAAAGTAAAATCAGCAATTTAGACTCACGAGGTATGACATGTTAATACGAACTTTTTGAATGGATATTCGCAACAAACAAAATGAATCCAAGGCACAACAGTAAATAAGCAGCCATTGTAAATAGCAGTCGACTATGAAATGCGGAATATTTTTAGCTTTATGAGTATTTAACAGAGATGTCTGTTTAAATAGTCATAGCAAATCATAAGTCATATTTTTTATAACCAGTAGGTACACTGCGTTCCTAGTAGAGCTATTCGAAGCCTCTAAGCGAATCTAAATTAGTTGAATTATTGACATATTGTGTTTTATTATTTTAATTTAGTAGATTCTTGCACGTGTTTTTACTGAGGATCTAATACTTATATCTTCATATCTACCTACTTTAAATGAACAATGTGTATGTGCATAATAAAAATATTTGGTTAACATAGACATAGATTATCAGAAGTAGGTAATCATAATTATATTCATACAGATATTCGATGTAATAATATGAGCAAAAACTTGAAGAAAGGGACCTTTACCCCCCGCTCCTTAATTTGCCCCCTACAAGTAGGTGTTTGGGTCACAGAAATTCATTTGTGTACCAAATCTCAACCTAATCGGTCCAGTAAATTCAAACTTTTTGAACACATGAGTGCGGTGAGCGTTCTGTAAGTTATTTTCATTTGGCTTTTCGGTCGGCACCCTAAAAAATTAAAGTTAAATACACAAATTGAATGAATACGAAAATTTATTGAATTAATTAAATTCGATTAAAAAAATGTTGTCCAGTGTCATTAGATTTCTTTTTGCTAACACAACATATGTACACCACACACACACACTGAAAATTGTAGATCCTTTTGTTAGTGCAGGAAGACTAGCTTCTTTCTTTTTTTTAAAGGTAGTAGATACGAGTCTAAAGACGAAGATGTGTTATTATGAGATTCTTCTTGTTGAGTTAGGTTCACATGAACCGACAAAATCACTAAACAATATTTGTTATTCCTTCAGCAAACGTTAAAATAACAATTTCATTTTAACGACGGATAACAGACGAAGAGGGAAAGTTATTTAAATGTGTTAGATTGAGTACGCATCGTGGTATGATTTAGTTTTTCTATGTTTTATCGTTGGGAAAAATGTTTCCGAACGTTAATAACATTTTGCAGTTCCAAATTAGCCATGCTGTTCTGGAGTTCCGATCAAGGTGTTAAGATATTGAGCTCAGTGGTTAGTGTGCAGTCTTGTGCATCCAGCCGTACCGGGTAATACGTAGGTAAGTAGTAAGAAGTAGGTATGCTTCCATGATACGTCTGAGGGCGTAGTCTGCTCCTCACAATAGCATTGTTAGGTGGCGCTTTGTAACTGCCGCAGGCCTCAGATATTATTTTATTACCTTAGTTAATTTCATTCTATTGCAATTTGGACGGTGGAAATAATAATTGTATAAATAAGTTGAGAAAAGGAGAAAGGGTAAACAACTAAATTTTAAGGTCCGAATGTAGCTTGCCCAAGAACACTGTCACTGTTTCGCTGAACGGTACTTCTGTTTCCCTTTTTTTGTCTGTTTGATTCAGTATAGAGGCTTTTGATTAGATAATTCGTTGTCCATATTAAACTACTATGCTCTTAGCCACAAATAACATACGAAACGGCGGAATAAATCCTTAGGATTTCTTAGATCCTTTGTAGAATTCACTTTATCATCATCATCATCATCATTTCAACCGCAGAACGTCCACTGTTGAACATAGGCCGCCCCCAGTGATTTCCAGATTGGCCGGTTGAAAGCGACCTGCATCCAGTGGCTTCCTACAACTTTTACCAGGTCGTCCGTCCTACGCTGCGCTTGCCAGTACGTGGCCTCTATTCTTGGCCGTCAGTTCTGCGTACTATGTGCCCCGCCTACCGCCACTTCAGCTTGCTAATCCGTTGGGCTATATCAGCGACTTTTGTTCGTTTGCGAATCTCCTCATTTCTTATTCGATCTCGCAGAGAAACACCGAGCATATTATAGCACTTTCCATCTTGAGCTTTCTTATGAAGTTATGAGGCCCATAGTGAGCAGCCACGTTTCAGTTCCGACTTTAATCAGAATTAAATTAAGCTTTCGAAATTATAAATACTACTTTTATCAGCTTTAAATGGGTAGGTATTCTACTCGTCATCAGGATTTGTTATTTAAAATATAAGAAATAACGTTAAACCTAATTTCATATTACTTTACCGTACCTATATTTTTATTGCTAATGTAGGTATAGATTATAAACGCTGAGTATATATATAAATATAACATTTTAAACGTTTTTAGAAATAAACGTTTTAACATATCAAATATTGTTAAGTGAAACTGGTTACATATTCGAAATGAGCTCTATGTCTCGTCTACGTATATTTTAGTGTTTTACCTTATGTTTAGTTACAACGACAACAAGTTTAAGACGCAGAATTCCATTTAGTTCCCGAGAAGGAATGTCATTTGCGTAAAGGAGTTTCCTCCAGACGTCCTGGTAAATGAGGAGTTGGCGCAGTGGCGCCCCTGGCGGTTCCGGCTCGCTAATGAGTTTACCTTCTTCACTTAGGTACATCTCTGCCGTAACGCCTCTCGTAATCTCGTAAAGGCCGGTTATTATAATTTATACTATTCTACGACCTTAATCGTTAAAAATTCTTAGGCAAAAATGATATCCCTGAATATTTCCCTTTTATCAACTCCATTTTTTCTTGACATGCGGGGAATGTCGATGTATCATGGCGTGGAATGCAATACTGACGGCTTCATACCTATGAAACTATAACTTAGAAAATGATGGATTTCAGATAAAGTTGGCTTCTCAATAAATGTCATTGTTGCAGCTCCACGAATGCCAACAAAATGTGCAACGGCAGAAAGCAGAACATTCCAAAACAAACTAAACAGATGCAAATCTGAAATCCAATTCGGAACGTGATCTATCGATAGATTTGATCGCAGTCCGGCCCGGTCTATCAGATCGGACGTGCAGAGACATTTTTGCAAATAGTTACAGTTGATAGGCACTTTTCCCAACCAATCCTAGCTTTCTATCTCACTACTAAAAAGTGTAAGTACCGTATTTGTAAGCTAATTTCGTAGTCAGTTTATATTATTTAAACAATTGTCTGCAAAGTAATATGATTTTTAATAGAAATGTCATGCAAGAAAATTCAGTTATACTGTAGATAGTAAACACTAAAAAAGCGTAAAAATAATAATTACACATAGTACCTTTTTTAAGGTTCCGTAGTGAAGCATAACCTTTATAATAGTTTCGCCATGTCCGTCTGTCTGTCTGTTTGTCCGCGGCTTATCCTAAAGACTCTTTAGTTCCTACTAGAAACCTGTAATTTATCAATACAAAAATAAAATTTATGCTGACAAAGTGATGAGTAAGTACTTATCATAAAATCTTAAAAAAAATTTTTTTTTAGATTATCTTTCCTACACGTAAAATGGGGTAGGTAATTTGTTTTTTCTCGTCCCTGCCATGCTGTAGGTTGTTGTTGGATAGAGTTTAATATTGTGGGTGTGTGATTCAGCGATCCGTTCGCGTTATACCTATAGCTTTAAAGACAATTTTTTGTTAGAGTTAAGTGTCTTATGATTGCTTTAAGAAATGTGAAAAAAGACATGACAGTAGTATAGTTACATATAATATTAAATAAATAAATAATAAATATTGGACAACATCACATACATTGCTTTGATCCTGAAGTAAGTAGCCAAAGCACTTGTGTTATAGAAATCAGAAACAACGACGGTACCACAACACCCAGACCCGAGACAATATAACAAAATTAATAGAAAAACTATCACAGCTAGGTAGGAGGCATTACAAGTTACCTATAGTTATTTCAAGATAAGAAGGGTTTTGTGACGCATCACGTGACTTCACTGTGGACACTTATGTGATGCGCCCTAACGAAATACAATCAATTTTTTTTTTTAATCTAGAAAGTTTATAAAGCAAGTTTAATCGATTTATTTAAGTCACCTTTTTTGAAGAAATAAGAAGAAAATAATATCATAAGTAGTATGGCTGAAACGGAAAATCCGAAAGTGTGAAATGTACTAGAAGAAGAAAATTAGATACACGAAGTTGTTAGATAATTATTTAAATCAGGTAGTAAATATCGCATATTGTAACGGACCCAAGCTTGCCGGTTTTTGTTTTTAGTATGCAACTTATTAGTAATAATTGTTAAGCCCCGGAATGTTAAATGTTTATTTAGCCATATCTTACGATATGCCCGTAAAACTGAACCAAAGAAACACAGGTTAAAATATTAAAAAAATATTCATTCACATGATAAGTACAAGCTGTCTGTTTCGTGTCTGATGCGGTCCGACAAAGAAACTGACAACAAAATATATTTATTTAGTCATTCAAGTGAGAGCGAGAATCAATTTCATAGTTGCGAGCAGCACCTTGGTTACCCCGGTTTTATATTATATATTAAGTAGACCGGCAAGTTCGCGATTCGTAAATTGATTCCAGCTAGCCGCGCTCGGCCGAGGGTGGCTGCAATCCGACAAGTTCAACTTAATAAAAACTTGGTCAGTTCAAATCTCCATCGAACAGTGGCTATAAACTCCTTACCTTTGGATTAATACTAAGCTTCCAATTCCTTTTCCCGGAAGAAATCTTTATAATTTCTAATATTATTTACCATCATACTAATACTATACTACAGCTGATTATATAATCAGCTGTAGTCACATAGGGTTATCAGTAATTTTGTAAACTTGTTAACAGAAAAGTATCAATATGTATGTTCACTCAGAAAAAGAGCCATAAATGTCCTTTAGTAGTTTACGGGTAATAAATTGAGGATGCTGTGTACAAAACTTCATTTCAAGATTGCAGGGTTTGCACAAATAAAAAAGGCATATAAGAGATAGGGCGCTGAAAGCCTGTCAGGCAGGTGGCGGGCGCGGGTCTGTTTGTCTGCACTCTATTGAAATATTGAGGCGAATGCAGTTGCCTACCCTGCCCCAAACTAAATGCTATTAAAATCGGGCTGAGAGCTCTCATGTGTTCTCACGTACCTAAGGAATTAACCTTATATTATGTAATTTTAATTACCCTTTTTTAGGTCAGGGGATTGAATCTACGCATTAAAAATAAAAATAATCACTATTTGGTCAAAATCAACACATACACATAAACACAAAAAAGCTCATTGCACGCTTCCTTCCTTATTTATATACAAAATTTTACGTCATTGAGTGAAATTATATTCAGACTAGGAGATTTATGTGACTTGGAACTCCATATAGGAACTGATTTTCAAGATACTAATGATTTGTTTCCTAGATAATACAATTTGTTTTTTTGTTGCACCGCCTATACCATCTCTGTATGGCCCCATGGTTGACTGGTAGAGAATGCTTTTGGCATTAAGTCCGCCATTTGTACATCCCTTTTTTAAAATGTCTGTGCAATAAAGTTTAAATAAATAATACAATGCGCCCTTCCTAAAAAAAAATTGGACTACTATATATGTGGTGACCACAGGCCACCCTGACTCAACGATCCGAGAGATTCGTCTAGGTGTCAAATTACGACGTTACTGATCGGTTTGAAAACCCGTCGTGATTTATTACAAACTAGCAATTTATTTAGGTATTCCTAGAAAATTACATTTATTTTATAAAAATATCTAATGGAATATTTTTTTATGGAGATAATAACATTACGTATTAACGCGCTCAGCAAAAGGTCGTTTGCGTAGTCGCGTGTCCAGCTAACACGCAACCAAAAATATGTTTTCATGAAGCTAGTTAAAGAAAATGTTATTCAAACAATCATAAAATTTCCATTCCTACTGTTCAAAAAACTTCCAGCACCATATTCCGTAACTAATGATATTATAGCAAGCAAGGTTACGGGTAGACGGCCTATTTTTATATAATACTTTGGTAGGTACATGTTCGTTTAGCAGGTGTGGGTTCTCACGGAACGGTATACTTATAGGCCTGCAGAGGGGTTTCCCTAACTGCGTTAAATATTAATTTGATGTCGGACTGTGTAGCTATATATCGATGCTCCTAACACGCGCGTGTGCTAATGCGGTTTTAGATGTTTTGCCTGCTACCATTACGCGGATATGTGGTAACTGCTATTGCTCGTCGAATTTTTTCAAAAGTAGACGATAAATATAATAACAAATTTGTTTTTCCGTAAAACGTATTTGTTTTCTTTAACTTGTTAAGGCCTAGGGTAAGGAGAATAAAATAGGTGTTTTTGCACAAGTTTTCTGGCGAAAATACTGGATATAGGTAGGATGTGGAAATTAATATATCATGTAACTTATAATATGTTGAAGTTTTTCTCGTTTCCCGTATCTGAATACTAGTTTTTTTTTATAAACACTAAAACATTTTTCATAGTACCGCGAATACCGCGATCTTGTACACATTTATATTTTAAACGACGTTTTTGTTTAGTTTTAAAGTTGGTTTAGTTATTTATAACATTCGTGCCTTAAGGTTAAATTTTTTTTTTCACCACCAGAGTTGTGAATGTTGTTTAAGAATTGTGTGGAGTACAAAAGTTTGTCTGACAGAAGTGGCAAAACGTCTGGGTAGACCTGCAGCGACTTTTAAGACAGTTGAGCTCTTTCGATCTCAATTAGATGTGTTTTGGCTGCACCTCTCCAAGATATGATACAGTAGTTCACAAGTGATTGGACCAAGGCGTAGTAAACCATGATGATTGTTTGCCGGTTTGCAACATGTCTGAGAGCCCTAAAGACATAAATTAGTTTTCGCAATCTAGGTACTGTCGCCCCAATGTGCGGTTTGAACGATAAAAATTGATCAATTAAGACACCAAGATAGCGGATACCATCAGTCCTTTGAAGTGGTGGACAGGAACAGGAAGGTTGTCCCTTTCCACAACTGTGGGCAATAATGGATAGGGAAGGTGGGGGTAGGAGATCAGATCGGTGCGCGAAGGCAATGTATTTTGTTTTGAAAACGTTAAGTGTCAGCATATTCTCTTGCAACCATTCAATAACCACATCAAAACCATCCTGTGCGAAGTGGAAAACCTCTGCCCAGTTGGTGCCATTTAAAAAAGAGAGCAGTATCATCTGCAAAGGTCAATATTCTAGCCTTTTCCAAATGGAGCTCACATAAATCATCAATATATATTAGGAATAGGGTTGGGCCAAGAACGCTTCCCTGTGGGACGCCGTAACTAACAAGTATTTCGTCACTGATGTGGTTATCAATTTTACTCTCTGCTTCCTATTTGTGCGATAGTCTTGAAATAAGTTAAGGGGAAAACCTCTAATTCCCTTTTTTTCCAGTTTGGTTAACAGGTGTGGGACAGAAACCGTGTCAAAAGCCTTAGCCAGGTCAAGGAACACCGCCAAACATTGATTTCTCTTCTCTAGAGATGTTATTGTTATGTCAGTCTTAGCGCCTACTTTTCCATGAGCAGATATTGTACCGTTCCGTTTAGATAGTGCGGTAACATTAAAAGATTCTAGGGTGGATAATTAAAAAAACAAGTTACGAGCACAATCATACAAAGGTAAGGTAAATATATAAAGGTAACCTCAGAGAAGTGGGAATCCTACTATCGCAACCGACGCACTACCAGCGGCTAAAAATCAAACCACACTGTCCTTGTAGCAGTAGAAGATGTAGTCCAGCTGGCGGAGTAGACGTCCTAGTTGGTTAGGCAGATGTAGGGGCCAACAGGATGTTTCGTCCACTTGACCGGAACTAAGAACCCTGGAATTCCGGCTGGAATTAATTTTAGCAAATGTCAAGTTTTGTAGTCTGACTGCGACATCAATTTTCAATTGGAATGATTTAGGCAAGAAATAGTAATTAATGATGTGGCAGTCACACAGAATCAGCCTTAGACTAAAGTGAAGACTAGAACAATTGAATTAAAAAGCGTGTCTACTTATCAACAATTTTAAGTATAAAATGTAAGTTACCTTTAATTTAGTTTTTACGAATATGATTATTTACATTAAACATAAGAGGCTACAACAAGTAGTGAAATAAGCCCATAAATATTTAATATGTAAAAAAAATATGACCATCGAAGGTCATGCAAGGTCGTGTACTTATACAATTTTGAAAGGTAGAAGAACATTTACAACTTTGAATCTATTAATCTAGATCTCAAAACAATTCGACTTAACTAACTAAAGAACTATGTTAAGGCACTACCATGCATGCATTACTTACTTACATTACTTTAAAATAAAATAACTAAGCAGGCACTTACTACGTGATAACTAGGTTCTAAAACTAGGTATTAAAATTAGCTTGCACCACTCACCCTATATCGGGGTAATACAGTCACTGATTTGAAGTTTTCAGGTAATTATGTAGCTACTAGGTAACCACTACTAGTTATTATTTGAATAAAGGAAATACGTCCTTGCGTTTACATAGTATTGCTTGGACTGCTGAAGCGATATTCTAACGGCGAACTCGCTCGTTCGGTCAAACCTGTTTCTATTTATTGTTCACTCAACGTTCGCGTTCGCAGATATGTCGAAACTAGCAGTTGCACCCGGGTTTACGTGTTAATTTTTAGTAGTTGTTATTATTTATACTTTTTTAAAGATTAGATTTAAGTTGTATATATTTTAACTTAGTTTCTATTTAGTAATTAATTTAGCTATAAGATTCAATTTATTTATTTTCCTTTGTGAGTGTAACGAACCGTTACAATATTTTGCTCTTAATGATAATCTATTAGCACAACGGATGTTGTGCTCCTGTGCTGTCCTGATTGATGATTAGTCTGCGACGAAGCATTTGTATTATCTTAGGCACGTAATAGATGTCGCGCGAGTCGACGCTAAATGCTCAAGGTAAATTTGCCTTACCCGTCGCCTTAAGTGAACCCTCAATACCAAGTAAATTGATTGATTCAGTTTTTGATATCATTGTGATAAAAAAAGAGTTACAGCACCTATCTTCTATTTATTTTAATTATCTCCTACCTACAAAAGAAGTCTAGTGGATTCCATTTTTTAAACAATACACTGAGAGGATTTCATCCAAAATGAAATTGGGTAACATAGTTTTCCAAAGTAGAATGAGGGTGAAACGGGGCGGGGGTGATTGACTCCGATGAGCCAAGTCAAACAATGCAAGCTATGTTTAACCAAAACCAGGACTGCACTAGCGCTTTTGATTGATTCTATCGGCGCACGTTGTTTACTTTGCACCGATATTCAGGATTCCATGTGAAATATCGGTAACCTGATGTGTTTAGTTTGTATAGTTGTAAAATAATTGGATTGAAGTATTGGACACCCATTTTTTAACCTATCGTGGTGTCCTACTGCCGGGCAACAGACTCTCCCAAGTCACAGTTGTCGTTAAAATTTATCGTTTAAGTTATAATTTCCTGTTTTGGGATTCGAACAAATAGTTACCGTTCTTAATGATGTTAGGGCAAATAAATGTCACCGAGGTCAATCAAATCAGAAGTGCATTCTCAATCTTTCTTATTTGTCAGATAAACCTCAGCACTTACTTAAGTTCAGCATTTCCTATCAGGTGATGTGTATCTGTCAGTCACAGTCATAAAAATGCTGTTGTGCTGGCACGCAATCTGCCAATTAGTGATGTAATCTTCTTGCAAACTAAAAGCATTGAAGTAATTTGTTTTATTTTGTGATGCGGTACAGTATCTTGGCAGCCCCGACTACACTCTGAAGACTGGTACTATATTGGACAATTAGGGTATTTAAGGATCTTTGAATATAGTTTAGTAGACCCACACTTGCCGTGTAAAAACTCTAGCAATATGCCTTAATTACTTATACATGGGGCACACTAAAAGTTTTGCATTTCTAGCTAATCGGAACTATTTGAATTTCGAATGTTATATTTTATTATTTTATTAAATTTTGCAACTTAAGTAATAAAAAAAAACAATTGGCGGGAAATGATTTGTCAATTGTTTTTTATCACACATCCAAGTTCTACGTACGCAACGAAAATGGAATTAAGTCGAAAAGATTTTAGAGCGATGATTTTTTATGATTTTAAAATTTCTCTCTCTCCGCAATACTGTGCCGAAAATGCTTTTGGGAGAGAAGCACCTTGTTTGAGCACCGAGGTCCAGTTTCTTTACATGACGAATTTCGTAAAGGGCGGCCTTCAACTGCCGTCAACGAAAATAATGTGGCTACTGTTAAGCGGCTAATTGAAGAAAACCCGCGGATTACCTATGAGACAATTAGATGACTATTGGGGATTGGTATGAGCCAAATTCAGAAAAGTTTACACGAAGAATTGAAAGTTCGAAAACTTTGCTGTCGTTGGATCCCTCATGAACTAACAGCGGAGCAGAAGCGGGCTCGCGTGGAATGGTGCTCACAGATGCTACTGAAGTACGACCACGGACATTCTAATGTTGTTTATGACATTGTCACAGGAGACGAAACGTGGATTTATTGTTTTGAACGAAAAAAAAACAGCAATGTTGTGAATGGGTGTGTGAAAATTAGAACAGGCCAACAAAAGTGAGGCAGGCGAGAAACGTTGGTAAAAAAATGATCGCGTTTTTTTGTCAGCTACGGGTCCCATCTGTACAATTCCACTTAAAGATCAAAAGAGTGTTAATGCCGAGACGAGCGGTACAGTATTCTACCATTTGTTTACCCAGGGTGTTAGAAAAAGATCGCGAAAGACGACCCAAAAGCCGCGTTCTCCTACATCATGACAACGCTTCTACACACACGGCCAACAAAACAAAGTCATTTTTAGCTTCCGAAAAAATACAACTCGTCACCCATCCTGCGCATAGCCCCGACCTAGCACCCTGTGATTTCTGTATTTTCCCCAAAATCAAAGATTTGATGAGAGGTTTTACTTTTACCAACTCCGAAGAGGCAGTGATAGCGTTCAATCAGCACGTAGAAAACATGCCTTCAGATCTGTGGTCCTCCTGTTTTAAAAATGGTTCGATCGCATGAAAAAAATTTTAAAATGTAAAAGAGAGTATTTTGAAAACCAATAAACATACTATTTTGGTTATAACATGTTTTTTTTTAAGTTACGCAAAACTTATAGTGTGAGCTACGTATTATACATTTATGTCATGTCAGATACTCATTAATTTTTAAATATTATATACTTTACAGGCTTCGGGTGATAAGATTACCTAATTCAGTTGAATAAATAACATACGTAAAAAGTTTAAAAGTAATTTCACACTTTTATTTAAAATAAGTTGAACTTCAACAACGACCTGACGGAGTCAGATTCATCTGGCGGCATTTTTTAGTCCACTAGATACCATAATCCTTACTTATCATTGCAAGATTGGTTTTATACCATCGGCACATGATTAATAATAACACCATAGTTAAACAAATACTACAATTATTCTCAATATTCTGTTTGGTATATATTTATTTACAACAAAAAAAACTCACGTATCTCATTCGGAATGCTACGAAAGACTCTACAATCCTAGTCCAGTAGAATAAAGATTGCGAATTGTTTCTTTTTTAAACATGACGAATGAAATCATATAACATAGTTTCAACCGGCCTCAATTCACCCGGAATATCTGAGTCAGGTCAAACAGGCGCCCGCGGCTTTGTTCAGCGTTGCAGTGCTGCAGTTGCTAACCGGCTGCCGCGACCCTTATCGCCGGCACACAACCATTTCCATTTTCAGATATGAAGGATCGCGAGTGCTTGATCTTTATTCGCTTACCTACGTCTGTTCTAGAATGGCTTTAGATTTTTACAACCAACATCATTATTTAGTACATACTACTTTTATCGTTTAACAAATAAATACCATATTTTTAAATACTATTTCTTAGTATTACTTGTTTCGTTTGTACTTACTTGTTTAGCAAATATTCAGAATATTCATGATTTTTTCTTTAATTCAAATGACAGGATGTACAAAAGAATAGGTAGTTACGTCCATTTTAACCATAATCAGCAGCTGATACAACAACTTTTACTATGAGAGCAACATCGAAATGGTTAAAAAATTTGACGCTCCACATATTTTAACATCGTGGTGGCAGCTTATTTGTATAGAGCTTTAAAAAATACACGATTTCGATATGTTGCTTCCATATTTCATTAAAAATAATTTTACATTTTAAAGTGAAAACTTCTTTAGCGGCGTTGTGCACTTTTTGGGATGGGTAAAAAATGTTAAACTCGCGTCAGGATACGTGACCTGATCAAAAATTCGTAAGACGGAGGGAGAGTAGACCGCTGGCGCGGCGTAGGAGAGGAAGAATTGTCATGTTTGTGTACGATAGCGCAATAAATGAATATTGTTATTTACCACATAAATTATAAGTAGTACTTTTATACTGTTAATTAAGCAATTTGTGCGAAATTATTTCAAAATAAATATCAAAAGTGCACAACGTTAATGTTCAAGTTTTCACTTCTGCCGGCACTCCCGGAGTGCAACCCGTTGTTTTTTTTGCATAGGATCAGGTGACTACGTTGTTTTAAGGCGAGTAGTGCCCCTAAATTAGCGACTTGACGAATGTTAGTACGAATATAGCACGAAAACTCATTAAAATACGGTTTATAAGAGCACGCAATAAAAACGTGGCTGTTACGACAGTCGTTGCGTCTTTAGGTTGCGAAAATTGAGGAAAATAATACTTTTCGCATGGACACCATTGTTCGATTAAGAAATCCTATGCTCAGTTTGTAGCTATTATGTTAATCTATCAATCGACGTATAAACAAATTAAATCAGTCAAAGGGTTTAAAAGAAGAAGGAGAATTAGCATCTTTTTTGCTAGTTTTTTCAATGATTTCTGCTAAATTATATGTACTAGGATTTTTTTCTGCTAAAGTATATGTACTAGAAACAAATGCTATGCTCAGATTAATGTGTAGGTTTTGACAATTTTTGGCATATATTAAAAATATTTTTCTGACAAACGGGGCGTTTAAGTAGTAAATTTTTGAAACCACATGCTAGTTTACATTTGGCGACTACACGGGCCTTAAAGAGTGTTAATTATGAAGTCGGTTAAAAACACCATCTATATCATTATTATAGAAAACTATTTATATTGAACTGCACAACAAGTAAAACGTAAAAACAGTAGAAATGAATGGCAAATTGCGCTTCTGCCGCGCGCCTCTAATGAGATTTATTTTCAATTAGAACAGGCTCCGATCGCAGACGCCTAATGACATGATTTACATCTAGCCTTATTTACGCCTGCTAATGAATCGGCTCAAGGAGAAAAGTTCGACTGACTTTAATTGATTAATACCCATTTTATTTCGAACTTTCGAACGCTTCTGGAACTGCAAGTAAGTATTATTATCTTTTGATGTTTAACCCATGTATAACGGTATTGATTTGAAATACCTACATACATGCGCCAAAATTGAGGCTCATGCCCCGAAAGCTACAGCCAAAGTTACAAAATACCCACCCGCTAGCCACGATTCTTAATTTTATAGCATAGCGGGACTGTGGCATACGGGGCATAAGTAAGCCAAAACTGGCAAGATATTTTAGTTTCAAAGTAACACATCTATTTACTTATGCCAGTGATACGTTCAACAAGCCCACGACATGAATAGGTGGCGATGGCACAGCCTAGAGGTGATGTGCGGCCGATTGCAAGTCTTGACTTGGAATGCTTAATTCTCACAAGGTCACTACCTACAAGAGCTACATCACAATGATTCTCTAAGTTTATAGTATGATAAAGCTAATAATGTATAGAATCTAGTCGGGTTAAAAATATAAATAAAATTGGCTATAAATAGAATTAAGAAGATTCTAAAACCTAAGAATTTTAAACCTTTCATTACAACTTACACATACAAGTTTATTTGATTAATTCAGCTATTCATCATGTTTTAATATGTTTTGTACTTTTCAAAACTACTTAGCTTCATTGATATTTGATAGAATTTTTAATAACAGGGACTTAGATAATTTAAACTAACTGCAAATAGCGAATGGTGTCAAGGGTAATTCAATACATGGAATATTAACAATATAATATAATAACTTTGTAAAATATAATTGCCTAAAATTAGCCTCGTCCTTTTTTGAACACCCTGTATATGTAAAAGAATGAAGAAATTATTAACAGTTGTTGCGCTTAAAACAAAAGGTAGAATGTGGCAGCTTATTAAGTAAGTGTGAAAGCTACAGAAATGCCATCAATTTTGCGCCAATCGCGTCACATCACAGTACTGATGATACTATAAACTAATTTGCATAGAAATCCCCGCAGTCAGTGTTCAACCGCCGCTGATTTAATTTCAGCGTGCCGGTGTTTCTGTCTGGCTTGACAGGAGTAAAATGAATACTACTTACACAAGCTTTTGTAGCGTACCTACTCGTTTCCAAATTTTGATTTACACAGGTTTCTAGTTTTAAAATAAAATAAATAACTATAGGTGGTGGTATAATAAATAACTATAAGTTAATAATGCAGAAAAATAATACAATAATTAAATTGTTTTTCTGCATTATTAAAAATAATATGTTTTTCTGCGAAATCTTATCTAGCAGTTCATACGGTACAACAAGTATGTATTAGTTTATTTATTCCGCGCGAGAGATCAACAACATTTTTCCATCAATTTACCGCCTCGTAGAAGATATGAAGGCAATATTTCTACGCTATCTCGAAGGGCGAGCAGAGATTGTGCTATTACACTGGTTTTATTAAGCTTAACAGGGGTGGTGGTACCGACTTGAGAATGACTTACAAGCAACTTGAATTATACAATGTTGCTATTGGAGCTTGGAGGGTGAAGACAACTAAGATTTAACTAAACTATAGTTTACGGTTACTCTCTCTGATGTGCAACATAGGTTATTTAAACACTTCTTACTGCTGTGGGTTATGTAAATTGGTATGACTTTATATTCTCGCTAAAATATAAATTATAAAATCTCAATCTTTTGGAACTTTGTTAAGGTGTTTTAATTTTCGTGATTATGAAAACCTACAATTAAATTGGGAGTTAGTTATAAATTTATATTTGTAAGAATACAAGTGGCATTACCATCTCTGAATGGGCTGCATATTTTCATTACCCACCATTTTCGCGAAGCCATTACATAAAAATTCAGTTTATTCTCGAATCTAATATGTATGCAGTAATAAAATCACTAAAACTTCATTTCGTATTTATATATGGTTATTTATGAGCAGTTTGTGTTAATGGTTGTTTCGTTCGAGACGACTTACTACGACACCATCAGCTTCAGTACAAATATAGCGTATTCAAACAGATTGGACAGTAAATTTGTTTTTTTGTCTTCTTAATTCCTGAATATTTAAACCCCCTAGTCGGCGCAAGGTGTGGCGTGCGGCGTGGCATGGCGTGGCGTAACACTAAAACATAAAGTGCTCATATTTGGTTTCTTCTGAAGACATGATCCCACCAAAAACATTTTCATGTTAAATGTTGCCAAGACGAGACTATGCCCCTAATTCAGAACCCTTCGATAGCAAATTGTCGACCGGAAGACCACGTGACACGATATGATTTTGCACTAGTATCACGTAATTTATCGGATGTCAATGCGTTACCGAATGGTTCTGTATCGAGGGACATATGGCACGCACTGTCAAAAAGTTTTTACTACGCGTATTGGTCATTATCAAAACATCTAAAGACATTCTGGGGGCCCGGCCGTAGACAAGGCTCGCCGTTGTTCCTCGGTTTGCACACGTCACGCGGTGCTCCGATTGCCGACACGGTTCATTGTTTCCTAAATGAATACACAAAGACTGCTCTGTTTATTATTAGTTACTTTATCTAATAAATTAGGTAACACTATTGTATTACGTTTATACCTATAAAAATTGTTGTAAATGTAAAAAATGTAAATAAATTAAAAATAAAACATTTAATTAAAAAAGATAAGAGCGTTAAAAAAACGACAACGCCCTTCGAGAAAAAGTGCCCTTGCGCTTTGCTTAGCTCGTCTTGGCGGGGCCACTACCATGCCCTCAGATTTAGGGTTCCTTTGGTAAGCACAGCAAGTATTAATTCAATGTATGCTAATATATCCATAACCAAAGCATTTCAACTCCACACGGTTGGAATTTTCAGATTTTACTGTTTAGTACCGCCGTCAGGGTGTCTCGTCGTATAAACGGCCAGTGCAGATATTGTCAAAAGCACTTGAATTTTTCACGAGTTATCAAAGGCCCGGGGCTACAAGATACACCTTCTCCAACACGACGTCTCGACAGCTAGCGCGAAAAAAATTGTCTCCGTTTTTATGACTATTTTCGCCCTGCAAGAAGGGTGCGTGTGATATACTCGGAAATGTTTACCTCTGGTAGTATGCTTGGCTATACTGATAGTTATACTCGTATGTATAATAAACTCTGTGGGTGCAATGAACTTTACTTTTCTCACACTGTGGTAAGTATTAAATTGAGGGAGACTGTCGAATATCGATTTGCCTTCAATTTCAAAATAATGTGCTGTAATACCGTACCAATAATTACTTACAATGTACGGTCGATCAAGGAAGTGCCTTACCAGTAAAATAATAATTCGCAAACACTTATTGTAAGACTTACACTTCCATGTTCAAACACACTTCCATGACTTACACTTCATATAAAGTTAAAATAAATGTTCCTCCCTCCTAAAATTGTTGTGCGCATCATGGTCCATAAAGATAACCCAGCACACTCAGAGACGAGCCCAATTCGAAATGTTCGTTTCCCAATTTTACTTGGATATTGAACCCGAGATCTCATCACATGGTTATAACACCAAATCAGTGACATGGTTGAACAGTGACAGGCTATGACAGCAGAATTAAACAGGCTTACTTTTAACGGCACCCGTCTTCTTAAGTATAATTAACATTTTTAAACGATTCAAAAAAATGTAAAGGTTGTCAATTGGATTGAAATGATTACGTACCTATTGTTACAGACTTAATACTAAAAATAGTAAATAAAAGTAGAAAGTAAATTAAGTGTGCCTATACAGGGTTACATTGAAAGGGGTGCCAAATCTTTAGGAGTGGCTCAGAATCACAAACTTAATTAAACTATGCAAATAACAAAAAAAAAAACGCTTTTAATTATTTCTATCCGCTGTTAAAAATCGTACGCGTGATAATTTAATTTATTTATGAATAAATTGCACCATATGTACACTGCGTAAGGTCTTTGTAGGCTCGCCGTACCGGGTCCGGCCGTTATGGTCCCATTCCGTTACGCAACAGGCAGCCACGCACCTACATTAAGAAAAAAAATATTCCGGTACGCCCCCGGCCGCGACGCCCCCAAGTAAAAGAACCATTTTTTGGACATATATTGTCCAAAAAATGGTTCTTTTAAACATACGATTATTAATTATAAAAAAATAAGGTAAGGTAAGGTAAGTCGGTGCAAACGAAAACATTGAATCTCTCATCGGCTGGCACCGACTCCAAAAGTAACTGATTAGGTACCTTACGTGTTAAGATTATTTTTAGCTTTTTAGATTTGTGAAGTCGTTTTTTTTAATAAAATTTACTTTTTTCATTTATATTGGTAATACATCCTAATCAAAACAAATCTTACGAGTGCAAACATAATTTAACTGCTGGACACTGATTTCATTTCCTATTATTCCACTCTTAGAGGTGAACTTTTTTTCCGTACATTTTTATTGTAGTATTTTTGTAGAATAAGCTATTCTATAAAAAAAGAATCATCAAAATCGGTTCACATTTGTCAAAGATATTGAAACGAAAACATAGAATCTCTCATCGATTGGCACCGACTCCAAAAGTGACTGATTAGATACATAAGTGTTAAGATTATTTTTAGCGTTTAAATTTTTTGAAGTCGGTTTTTATATTTTTTATAAAATTTACTTATTTCATCTATTTTAGTGATAAATCCTAATCAAAACAAATCTTACAAGTGCAAACATAATTTAACTGCTGGACACCGATTTCATTTCCTATTTTTCCACCCTTAGGGGTAAATTTTTTTTATTATAGTATATTTGAAGTATAAGCTATTCATTAAAAAAAGAACCATCAAAATCGGTCGACATTTGGCAAAGATATTAGGTAAGATAGATACTAAAATCAGTTGGCGTGGTACGGAGTTCATGCAATGTTTGATGATTTTCTTATAGATCCCATCATCAGAATTTAACCAAATTTATATGGGACCATTCAGAAAGTATTACCTTTCAAACAAAAAAAATATTATCGAAATCGGTCAACGTAGTAACGAATGATCGCCGAACATACATAAAAAAAAAATTAAAAAGTCCGCCGAATTGAGAACCTCCTCCTTTTTTGAAGTCGGTTAAAAATCAGTGGGCGTGGTATGGAGTTCATGTAATGTTTGATGATTTTCTTATAGATCCCATCATCAGAATTTGACTAAATTTATATGGGACCATTCTGAAAGTATTACCTTTCGATCAAAAAAAGAATTATTAAAATAGGTCAACGTAGTAACGAATGATAGCTAAACATACATAAAAAAAATACAAAAAAGTTTCCGACGAATCGAGAACCTTCTCCTTTTTCTCCGGTTAAAAATAATAACCATTAAGACGCTTTTATATATATATATATACATATTATATATATTTTAATTTGGCACCCCTTTAACCTTGGTTACTTACGTCCCACTGCAGGGCACAGGCCTCACCTCAACTATGAGGTGGTTTAGGCCATACTCCACCGAGCGGTAAATTAAATAAAAGTTTTTTTTATAAAAAAAATCAAAAAACTAATTAAAACAAAACTTAGAAGCGAAAAATAATATTTACTAAAACATGGTCTATAAATCAGTTATTTTTGGAGTCGGTGCCAACGCTAACCATGGAGAGTTTAATGTTTTTATTCGCATCTATTTAGTTGTATATAAAAATATACTTTAAATTTGTTAATTTTCTTTTAGGGGGTGATTTTACTGCTCAATTAAAACACAATTTATGGGGCTAATATTATCTAACTAAATGGCTAAGTCAAATTTCACTGTCTTAGAATAAATAGTCATTACTTGATAAGGAATTAAGGATTTTTTTTGTCTTTGTGCAGTAGAAAACCCGAAAAGAAAGTTCTATTAATTTGGTAGATACCTTTTAATATGGTGAAACCGACGCTAGTGAAAGACAGACGTGTTACTGTATCTACATCATTTTAAACAATGGTGTTATAATGCTATCGTATTATATGGTTTTTCACGTAGTCAGATTCTTATTTTGAGTAGCTACTAGATCTACGAAAAAGTTTTCAGATGTAAATGCTAAGGGCATGCCTTAGAAAATTTCGCGTGACTATTTGCGTGTCCTCCAAGATTGAGAGTGTTGGATTTTCAGTTTTAGGCTTTATTGCGCTCCTTAGTCCGGAAAAAGCATTCAAATTGTCAAGTCAAGAACGTCGTATAACTCACTGAAAATGTATTGCTGTACAAAATATTTTATAATAACTTCCCGTCAGAAAATGACATATTAGGAAAATGTATGTTCTGCGTAACGTGCGGGAAATTGAATCTCGGAGGACGCAGCCTGACTAACAAAGCGTGTATTTTTAATTTTTCATTGACTTGGTCAAACATACATTTTATTTAAAAAATTAAAACCGACTTCAAAATACTAAAAAGCTAAAAATAATCCTAACACTTAGTTACTTTTGGAGTCGGTGCCAGCCGATGAGAGATTCAATGTTTTTGTTTGCACCGACTCCAAAAGTAACTGATTAGGTACTTAGTGTTAGGATTATTTTTAGCTTTTTAGTGTTTTAAAGTCGGTTTTATTTTTTTTGATAAAATTTACTTATTTTATCTATTTTTAGTGATAAATCCTAATCTAACTGCTGAACACCGATTTCATCCTCTTTTTTTTCCGAAATTTTTTTTTCCGAAATTTTTTAAAAAATCATCGAAATTGGTTTACATTTGTCGAAAATATTGGTTAACATAGATCCATGAATCACGAACCAAAACATCATCTGGGTATATATTTTGTTATTTTCTTAAAAACTGCTGAATCAATTACGATAAAATTTATATGGGACCACCTCTGAAGTATGATCTACCAAACAAAAAAAAATCATCAAAATCAATTCATAATTGGCGGAGTAATCGCGTAACATACATACAAAAAAAAAAAGAATTGAGAACCTTCTCCTTTTTTGAAGTCGGTTGAAAATTAACTACGCCATGCGTGTTGCACCTACTACCTTTAATAGGTAATATGCATGAATAATATACACCATAAACTATTAATTAAACCAAAAATATTTAATAGATAGATTTTCAGTGATAAATCTTAGAAAACTCGCGTGAATAATAATTTATTAAGGAGACTTACTCACTTACTTACTCATGAAATTTTTGTTTATTGAAATTTATTCTAAATAGTAAACAACGTTGAACTTTTTATAATAAAATAACTGTAAAAGTTTCTCTTGTTAGTTTTTTTGCCTTTGCCTGAGGGTCCTTGCACAGGAGAGCTAAAGAGCACGATAAACTGATGATAGCAATGACTAATAAAGATTCATATTACGTCCATAAATTCAGTGATATTTTGGGATAAACAAAAACCATAATAACTTTGCTGATAAACGATCGTTGTAAGTCAAGCTGGTTGTGAATTAAAAAAAAAAAACTTAGTTGCATGTTTATTAAATTATTGGCGTTAAAAGAAAATCGAAAAATTTCACACCCTCTGACAGTCTTTTCACTCCTGTTGCCACAAATCTCTACTTTTTCTAACTTTTTTTTATTGTTGTGTAACCCTGAATAATGCTTCTCTAAACTGTTATCAAAATTTCCAAACCAGCTGCTCTAGCTTGCTTAACAAATAGGACTTATTTCCTAGAAAAAAAACAAAATAAAAAATCGCCTAGTTTTAACTTACTGAGTTGAAAAAAAATGTACTACGCGAGTTTGGCAAGTAGCGTCAAAAGTTGGCGCATTTAAGGTAAAGATTCCAAAATGGTATGACACTCGATAAATTGCAGCTGCAATCGTGAATTTTTTTTTCGTAAAAACCCAGTTTATACCAATTTTTCTAATTGTGTTGAAAAAAATTTTTTGTGCCCATGGATTTTGTCAGGGTAATCACTTTAAGATTCTAGCTTGAGTAAGACGAAGAACACATTTTCACGGTCAAATCACTCATTATTTACTTATTGCTTTTTACATTGGAGCCGATTCCAATGCACACATTGATTAAATTTAACTGAATTGTACCTGTACTTGTCTATCATTATTAAATGAAACAGATTTTTCACTAAATTTAGTTTAGTTCCCCTAGCATTGGAATCAGCACCATTTTTTTGTAAAAAAGTTAAATTTTTAATTGAAACAAAATTTATTTAAGTACTAGGATTTATTAAATTTACAATATTTTTTTCAATGTTTAATGAATGAACATACAACTTATTTTACTACATTAAATGTTCGAATTGCCTTTCTTCCGCGGCAATATAAGCCCGAAATCTCTTTTTAAGAGATCGAGCTATTAGTCAAGCGAATCGTCCATTGTTGACGAATTTAGCTACTTCAGCTATTCTTTGTCGTAGGTAGTTCAAATTCACTTTCTATTGACTTCAGTACACTTTTTCTTTGACTGCTCCCCAGTAAAAAAAAAACTAATGGATTCAAGTGCAGTGAAAGGGCACGGGTCACGAGATTGTACTAGACCGTCCGATCCATCTCCCGGAAAACTCTTCGTCGAGATATTCTCGAACGGAGTGAGCATAGTGCGCTGGGCACCCGTCTTGCTAGAACCACATTTCTCGGTAAATGTTTAGTGGCAGGTCTTCTAGTAAACTTGGTAGAAGGTTCTGTAGAAAGTCCAAGTAGACCTCGCCATTCAACACATCAGGCAGCTGAAAAGGACCAATTATTTGACCATTTAAAATTCCAGTCCACATGTTTACTTTGAATCGGTACTGGAACCGGTCCTGCCTCATTAAATGAGGGTTCTCTACATGCCATTCATGCAATGCAATTCGGCTCCAATGTCAAATGCAATAAGTAAATAATGAGTGATTTGACCGTAAAAGTGAGTCCTTCGTCTTACTCAGGCTAGAATCTTAAAGTACCCTGAGAAAAACTGGTTAATAACTGGGTTTTTACGAAAAAAAAAGTACACGATTGAAGCTACAAATTATCGAGTGTCATATTATTTTGGAATTCTTACTAAATGCGCCAACTTTTGACGCTACTTGCCAAACTCGCGTAGCTTATTTTTTTTTTCAATACAATAAGTTTAAACTAGGCGGCTTTTTATTCTGATTTTTTTTCTAGGAAATAAGTCCTATTTGTTATGCAAGCTAGAGCAGCTGGTTTGGAAATTTTGATAACAGTTCAGGGAAGCATTGTTCAGGGTTACACAACAATAAAAAAAAGTTGGAATAAGTAGAGATTTGTGGCAACAGAAGTGAACAGACTGTCAGAGGGTATGAAATGTTTCGATTTTCTTTTAATGTCTATAGATTTGAAAACATGCAACTAAGATTTTTTTCTATACATTTTTCTGACAACCAGCATGTCTTTCCTTTTTACCCGGTTTCGGGTTGACGTCGAGTTTCGGGACACCTGTATAATACCTAATAAGCTTACTTATTTTCATGTATATTACCTACTAAAGGCATAAGATGCAACACGCTGGGCGTACTATTTATGAAAGTTCATATTGTTTAACTAAGCCAATAAAAAATTAAAAATACACGCGTTGTTAGTCAGGCTGCGTCCTCCAAGATTCAATTTCCCGCATGTTACGCAAAACAATAATTTTCCCAATATGTCATTTTCTGACGGGAGGTTATTTTAAAAATATTTTGTACGGCTCTGCATTTCCAGTGAGTTATACGACGTTCTTGACTTGGCAATTTGAATGTTTTTCTGGACTAAGGAGCTCAAGAAAGCCTAAAATTTAAAATAAACAATCTTAAACGTGGAGGACACACAAAAAGTCCAGCAATTTTTTCTAAGGCATACCCTTCGACGGCCGCTTGTCCTCAATTTAGTTGGGTAAAAATGAATTATCCTACATCTAACAGGTGCCCCGATAAATATTCCATATCCAACCCAAAGCCTAAATATGATGAAAATACGCGCGTCCCCCGGGATTCAATTTCCCTCACGTAACACAAAACATACATTTTCCTAATTTGCCCACATCACTCCTCTGACGGAAGAATATTGAAATTACCATGTGGGAATGAATGAGGCATTTTCAGTTTTGCGTGATTGTAAACAACATTAAACATTTATCTACTAGGCAACGGCTTCGAATTTTGGGCAACACATCTAGATTTATAATGTAACTACAGTTTTCTTAATGTGCTTCCAAATTAATGAAGGTTGGCTAGGTACGTACTAGCTAGGTACTACTAAGTACTAGCCCAATGCTGCCCTCCCATGACAAAATAACGTAATCCGGGTTACGTTGTTTTGTCGTGCACATGCTCAATCGATTCCTTGTACCTTGATCTATCATGTAACCTATCGAAATATTTTTATTGACCGTTAATTATGAAAAACAAAATACCGTAACCCCGAAATCCACCCTCAAATTTTAGATAGTGCCATGACAGGCTAACGCAAACCATGGTTACAGTGTTTTGTCGTAATGCAATATTTCACAGCAACGAGACAAGCAAACTTAAAGCCCGCGCGAGACTTGCGCCCATTACGACAAAACGAAGTAATCATAGCTTACGTTGTTTTGTCATGTGCGTGCGAAGTTAACAAGTTACGACAAGTTAGCGTTTGCTTTCATAAGAACACTCAGTACTAATCTTAGTCTAATCGGAGACAGTTGTGGATGAAAGTCAGTGCTTTTTGAAAATCATAATCGTGTTATTGTTGAAAACCAGTAGTTAAAGATGTCAGAGAAGGAGGTAAGTCTTATTATTTTTTAATAGTTAAGGTCATTTTTTTAGTAGGAACCTACTTACTTTTAGTAATATGACTATTTTAAATTCTAGGACGTTCCACACCGATCTTCTTTAAAACTTGGTAGGTATGTAAATCTTGACGTGTGTTGGTCGGGTTTGGATTGTTTTATTTGCTTGCACCGCATCATTTTAATTTAACATTTGGCTAACATGTTTACAAGTTAATTTCATTGATAATTATTAGTTATCTGGCATCCTGATATTTGGTGACTAATAAGTAATTGCATTCAAACAACTTTCCTTTGGAAACATAGTTCGAATTCTCAAAAAAAAATGTGCCTCCCATACAACAAAATCAGGTGATCATCATTTTTGGTAGGTAAGTACGTAAGGTCGATTATTTTTTGAGAATTTGTTCCTCGTTTCTATGGGAAAGTTGTTAGTAACATGAGTACAATCAGAGTTACCCAGTATAGTATCGGTCACTATTCACTAGTCGACCCATATTTTAATTACTCCTTACTTTTTCTATACAACTTTGACCTAGGCAATTCACCTGCATAGACCTGTACCCACCTTGTAGATAAATCTGCCTAGAATATTATGTAGGTTATAGAAGCGTTTCCTTAACTGCTGAGTCGATTTTGAAGTCAACCTTAAACTAATGATATACATGTTGACCTATTAGACTGCCTCTATACCATACGTAGTAAAAGCTCAAATGTATCACCTGACGTGCTGCCAACTGAACCTGCATGTATGTACTTACAAGAATGAATTTATTGCACCCTTGAATTCACCTAACTCATTACATCACTAGCGGCTCCCCGCGACTTCGCCCGCGCAAAAGTTGGATTAGCCATATAAACTTCCATCCCCCATTTCACCCCTTTAATGTTTTTATATCGCAACAAAAAGTAGCCTATGTCCATTTCCAGGGTCTCAAACTATATCTATACTAAATTTGATCTAAATCGGTTCAGCGGTTTAAGCGTCAAGCAGTAACATTTATAATATTAGTATGGATGGATGTAAAGAAGAATGTTGTAATTTTAAACTATTTTGTCCTCCTACGTTGTTACAGTTAGTCTAAATAAGTAGGTACTAATAAAATAAGAATTACTAATAAATTTTGCTTTTGGTGTGGTTACTTCCATGGATTGTTTTGGTTAATACGAAATTTTATTGACTTAAATTTTTTCTTGTTTTAGGACGAAGAAAATACTCCTGGGTCTCGGATGCCATCGCCAGAAAATGAAATAGAGGAACTACATTCAGTTAGTCCATCTCTTTGCACAGATCTCGAAGTATTTACTAAAAAAATGTGGTTCATAGACCAATATCCAAATCTCAGTGGTGGTGATGAATTATTGTTCACACCAAAATCTGGAAAACGACTGTTGCTTGAAACCAATGAATTTATTGACGAGAATCTTTCGCAATCTATCTTATGTACTTCTGAACTTAATCATGCCACTGCCGCTAAAAACATTGTAACTGCAGAAAACCAGCCTTTGGCTGTGGATGATGATCATGAAACGACATTTTCTGAGTCTGTCGAAAAACTTATTCACGACTTAAGTACTGATGCATCTCGGAACGAGTCATGTGACACTATGAATATAAGTTCTTCGATTGCTAATAATGATAAGTCGATAGAAAAGGTTCCTAAAAATAAGAAAAGAGATCGAAATCCCAAATCAAGACTAGATAAAACCCGAGCCAATCATCCTTTGTTACCACCTTGTAAAGCTACATGCTCAAAAAAATGCACTTCTAAATTGCCTGAAGACGAAAGATTTGACATATGGGATAAATTTTGGCATATGGATATTCAAAGACGTAGAGATTATATATCACGGAACACAAAACTTCGAAAAGTATCTGTAAAGTATACACGTTCAAAAAAGCGAAATAACACCATAATATGGTCGCTAGCTGGTCACATAGTATGCAAAACTATGTTTCTTCATACCATAGGCTATCAGCACGATTCTGTTGTATTTTCAATTATACGAGCCAACTACAAAAGTGGATTGACCACATGTGGATCTAGCATTTCTGCTGCACCTGATCTTCGAGGCAAACATAAACCTCGTCATGCATTTTCTGAACATTATGTTAAAGAAGTCAAGGACTTTATTGAAGCTTGTCGGCCAACTCATTCGCATTACAACATTGAGCACGCTCCAAATCGTCGTTATTTTCCTGCAGGTTATAAGGAGAAAGATGTGTTTAAGCTACTGAATGAGTTCCTAGAGAATAAAGGATTGCAAATATGTGGTTGGAGCTCCTTTCGTAAAATATTAAAACAGATTAATGTATCAGGATGTCAACCAGCACAGGACCTTTGTACGAAATGTAAATTACATGACATCGAACATCCCATCGCAGATAAAGAGCATGACTGCACTATCTGTCAGTGTGCAGCATGTAACGGCTACCAAAACCACAAAAAAAATAAAGACTTAGCTCGAGCACATTTGTTAGAAGACACCGATGTTGCAGAAAAGTCTAACGGAAAAACTGTTCTTTACACTGCAGATATGCAGAAGGTAATTATGATGCCCAAAATGACAATTAAGGATGCGTTTTTTTCAAGGAAATTAACTCTTTTTAATGAAACTTACGCCTCACCTGGAAAAAATAAAACGGCTATTGCAGTTCTTTGGCATGAGGGAGAATCAGGCCGAAAAGCACATAACATTGCCAGCAGTTTATTAAAATTTGTTGTAAATCATTGTCGGGATGCAGAACATTTGATTTTGTATATGGATAATTGCAGTTCGCAAAACAAGAACAAAATTTTGTATTCAGCACTTTTTCGAATGATAAACTCTCCCAACACTATGCTCACTTCGATAAAAATAGAATACTTAGAGCCAGGTCACACATTTATGGCAGCAGATAGTGTGCATGCATGCATCACAAAAAAAATGAGTAAAACAGATAACATGTACGATTTTCAAGACTTTGTGGAAGTTATTCAGTCCTCCCGAAAAAATCTACTTACCGAAATTGTTCAGCATAATGACATCATACTTTTTACTGATGAGTTAAAGAAGTCTTTTCCTAAAGGTTTTAACATCTCAAATCACAAAATAATAAAGTTTGAGCGCGGATTTCTTAAACTTTTTGTAAAGACTGAATATGATCAGCTAGAATTCACAGAGCTAGACATACTTAGCATGCGGCTTAAAAAGGACCTGCAGATGAGAGCCACTGAAATATTAAACTTGCCGAGACAAGAAAATCCCCTCGGTGTAAGTAAAATAAAAAAGATTGATTTGATGAAATTGACGGTATCTATGCCGCATCAAAGAAGAGCTTTTTATGAAAACATTGTTACACGTGATACTGAAAGTGAAGATTCTGATTAATTATAAATTTTGTAGTACTTATTTTTTTAATAACTTTTTAAATAAACTAATTAAAACTGAAAAACAATTGTTTTTCTTTTTTTATTCCTTTCTTGTTCAAAATTTACTTAATTTACAGGATTTTATAAAGATTTTTTTGAAAAAAATATTTTTTTAGATGAGTCGAGTTACCATGTAAACTAGAAAAAAAATTGGTCAGTAAAATATAAAAAAATGAGAAATCAAAACTGACGCTCTAGAAACTTTAACCGCGTTTTTCTCAAAATAGCTGTTTTGAGGTTGCGTTATTCTGTCATGAGAGGGCAGAATGCAACTGAGAATAACTAAACATTATCATCACCACTGCTTTGCTTAGGTTAATTGAGGTGAACCACTACACATTAGTATTTCGAATTTCTAGCACAGATATAATATGTACAGCTGCAATTAAATTGCATGTGGCATATATACGGACAGACACATGGACTGGACATAATTACAAGGCTCCGTTTTTTGCCATTTGGCTCTGGAGCCCTGACAATAAAGTTTCAATCAGTTGCATGTTGTTGAGATGCCTATTTTTAGTGTGTTATTTTACTAGCCCGGCTCTTAAAAACAAATACTAAGTACAAGACGACCATCGTTGGACCAAAGCATACGAATAGGTACGGACTAAGTATCTGGTTAATATACTTATCCAAGTATTTTGTGGCTGAAATTAAACATGAGTGAATAAAATATATATATATATCAGGTGTTGAAACATAGCTGCTTAAATTTGGTTTAAGTAATTAATTATTGTGGAATTTTCATCTTGTAAGTATGTTTTTTGTAGTTTGTTTCATCTAATTTTTGTTAGTTACGCTGCTCAGTTCTAAATTATTTCTATTAGTGGAGAACATTGGTTTTCGTGCTACGTTTTTGAACATTAGTATAATTAACTATAAACTGTTTGTTTCCCTACAATAAATAAAATAAAAATTTAAAGTGGTGTAAAACCTGTTTTATATGTTAAGTGTTTTTACAGATAGGTTTGAATTTATTGTGTGCCCTGTCTTTCCTATTAAAAATATTTAACCGCTTTAAATGAAGCCATACGACGTCCACTGCTGAACATAGGCCTCCCCCAGTAACTTCCAGATTGATCAGTTGGAAACGGCCTGTCAGCGGCTTCCTGCGAACGGTACCAGATCGTCTGGGACACCTTGTGATATGTGTAAATACTGTGTAATGTGAAATACCTAAATAGTATCTACAATCTATTAAAAAATGTATCAATTTTTTTAAATAAAAGTCGCCTAAAATCTTGAATGAAATGAATTATCTAAATTAGGTCAAATTTCATAAAAATTGTTTGGTTCGCTTGCAAATAGATAAATTTATGCTGTTGCTTTTTCGAATTAAATTTTTTTGTACAAATCTTTTTTTCTCGATAAAAGTCATATCTTTGCCATCTTAAGATGGTACAGTATTTTAATAATAATTAATTAATTGTAAATTTCAATATAATTTGCACGTTCGCAACTGTGAATAAAAATAAAAATATTTTCTAGAAAATAGCAGTGAAAAACATTTTGGTAGTGCGGCGGGCGGGCGTCGGGTCGGCGGGCGACGACCCCGCCGGTCGCCGCGCGCCGGTCGTGAGGTCGTCACACGCACCAATGTCGTAACGAGGTTATCTCTTTTAAGAGGGTCTGTTACCTTTGCTCTCGTCTCTTGTCTTCGTCTAATAATTGCCCTCATCAATTTACTATTTGTTCGGAGTCAATTACTAAATAAGTAAGGGAGGCATAAACACAGAAAAGCCTAATTAACTGATTAACATAATTTATTATTATTATATATTGAAATGAATTGAATTGAAATGAAGTCTATTAGTAATTATTGTACCCAAACTATCTTTCCAGTTTTAATAGTCAACTAAATTGAGTCCGTAGTAAAGTATATCGTGGCAATGCATGAAATCATAGTGATAGTACGGTAGTACTATTAAGTATTCTGCTGTTGTGATGTGATAGTCTTAAAGGAAAAAAAACATGTTCTACTTTAGTTAACGGAATATAATGGAGTTTATAGCAAACTAAGTATTATAACATTTAAACCTTGACCGCTTTTCAAGATATTCATACGACGTCAAAAGGCCCAAATTGCTAGGCTTTTCAGGACTGAGAAGCGAGCGTGCTGTCTAAAGCCGAGAACCTGTGAAGAGGGTTGACCCTCTCTTTACTAATGCATTGCTACATGAACATGGATTGTTTTGTGACGTTTGTGTTGCCCGAATACAGAAAGCTTCTTACTTTGAATAGAAAATAAAGATCTGGTTACTTGTGTACACAACACCTTTTCTATTTCCTGAATGTACAATGTTGTATTTCATTGTCGTCTACGTGTACTTTTTTATCGTCACAGATATATTATAAGTATATTTATTACCAAATTATTTTCTAGACTGTTAAAATTGCTGGAACAGACACATTACGACTGGACGAAGTCAAGGGTTTAGTTCTTTGGCTTTTGTCCCCGACTAAAAAAGTAGGTAACAACATTAACGCAAGAGCACACATCAACCACAGGTACCACCATAAGTGAAATTAATTCCAACAGAAGAAAAGTTTAGTCGTCTCGTCTGCGGCGAAATGTGGAATTTAAGGAAAGTTTGCGCCCACACTTTCAAGTCTATAATCCTTCACATTACCGCTTATAATATACTTTAACTTGATTTTCAAGCAATTTCCTTCGAGTTTACAGTGTAAAAAGCTCACATTACCCAATACGTAAATGATAAAATTTGTTTGTTCTTGATAGTAGATAAGTCGTCTATACTTTAATGGGTAAGCGTTCAATAACTATTCAGACGTCTGGGGTAAGAAAACTTTACAGAATAGCAATAATAATATAAAGCAGTGTACTTCCTCTTTTTGCAAGCTCATATTGTATGAGACGTTCAAGCATAATATTTCATGCATGCGTTGCCGCGACAGCAAGTGAGGGAAATTGGAAAGTGCACGAACTTGATAATGTAAGTGGCTTTTCCCGACAACGAGTTATTAAAATTTTATTTTATCTCTATCTCTAAGCTAAAAATGTACTTAAACCGTTTCGCAGTTGTATACCTAGTACGACAATAAAATTCGTCTGCAGATATTAAGAGTTTAAGTGCACCCATTGTTTAAATGCTGAACTGAAGAGAGCAGACAAAAGAGTACTCAGTTTGTAGTAGAAGTTTGTTACAACCATAATACAAGTTAACGCGCAGGTTAAAGTAAATAATTTATTTCATTTTTAGCCTGGTTAGCGTCGTCCATTTTCAGTCTGCTAGAGTGGCTGCACAAAGAATTTTCTCGTTTCTATCTGAATTGAGCTAAGGCGAAGCGAAACAAAGTAGGTAGCTCAAGCTTCGCACAAAGTACGAAGGTAATTGGCGAAAGGCAGTTGGATCCCGCTACTGTGAAATAAATCCACTGCTGAGGTCTAATTACGCCTGTCGAAGCGGCAATTAATTTAACTACTTACTTATTGAAAAATTCCGATACCTATATTACAGTACGTTAGACATTAAGGAATAGCAGAAATAAAAACCGCTGTCCTGTTGCTTGTCTTGGGCTTGGATATTTTTAGCATGATCATTATTAACCCATTTACGCCATAATGAAACTGTTTTGAGTTAATACAGGGTGGCCAGAAAAGTGACGTCCTAAAATTTTTTTTAGGTGCCTCGTGTTGAGAGGTATCTGAATTACCCCTATGTATGTTCTACGATTTTTCGTAGTTTTCGAGTCAGGATTTTTTTTTATGAATTTTTGTATGACAATTTAAAAAAAAAAAGTTGAAGGTTTCTTCAAAATTTGTTTCAAAATTTATGCATAAAATAATCAGCCTCATGACTTTAGTGGAAGTTACTACTAAATTTACCTAAAGTTGAGAATTTATGTTAAGTGAGTCATCATTAAAATTTTCAACTTAAAATTAAAAATGTAAACTGATAATTTCTTAGTTTTTAAGTAGCTTCAGAGAATGCGTGAGACTCTAAGCTTTTATAATAATAATAAAGAAGTAGTAATTCATAGGCTTCATAGGCTATTTAAAATAGATTCGTAGCAAATTGGCTGTGACAGACGGACAGAGAGACACACGAGTGATCCTGTAGGGTTTCGTTTTGTCATTTGGACTTACGGAACCCTAAAAAATCGTAACTCGAAAACTACGAAAAATCGTAGAACATACATAGGGATGCAGATATCTCTCAACACGAGGAACCTAAAAAAAATTTTTGGACGTCACTTTTCTGGCCACCCTATATATCTATTTATTTATTTATGGTTATTATAGGTGTACATTACAAATACTACTATTAAAAAAATATATGTTTTTCAGGGTGTCGTTTTTATAGTAAAGTGGGCGTTTATGAGTGATAAATTTCGAAGCATCGCTTAACAATAGATAATGTTTTTTGGCATTGCAAACATTGACATTTTATGCTAGTGTGACACAAAAACCATCGGAGCTGTTTTGGTATGAATCACAAAATCACAAAAGGCCTTAATTTGAACATTTATCGTAAAAGTTGGTAGCCAAACTGTTGTCGACCAGATGCAGGTTTTTCTTTTTATCAAGAAATTGGTTTCGCGAAATAGAATTTGCTACAAGAGGCACTCCAAAATCTTTGTTACAACTCCAATGCATGCGGTCTCTAGGTAAATTATGATACCCAGATAAAATAAGCACTCCTAAAAATACCCGTAAATCATTTTTGTTAATTTCAAACCTATGTCTATTATTTGGTCTCATATAACAAGACAACAACAACAAAGTATTAGATTTGATTGGATCAAAAACTTCGTCATCGAAAATGCTTTCGAAAATCTGTACCGGTGTTAGGTTTAGCATTATAGCATTGACATTTATTCAAGACCAGCAAAATTATTACAAGCTTTGAACGACATTTGGTAGTGGATAGCGCTCCGGACTACTTATGGATCGAAATCCGCAAGGTACAGTTTTTGTGTGATGAGCACGAGCATTTGTCTCAGTCTCTAAGTCATGGATGTTTAGTACGCTTATTTATCCGTTATCTAGTCGCCTAGTCGCGTAGTACTTGTAAACTTTGCTTAGTTTTGAGCTAGATATTTGGTGTGATTGTGAAAACAATTTATTATTATTATTTACGGAATTGTTTTTCTCTATCGGCGTAAAGCTTGCTATTTTTTATTTAATTTGACGACTGTCGTCTAGTAACGTGGTTCACGTTTTACACTATAAAGCCAACGTCGCGGGTTCAAAGCCTGAAAGGGGCAAGAGCACGAACATTAATTTTGTATAAATGAGTCATGACGTCATCGTATATGTAACGTACATGTCTGCTGTCTGTCATTAGTTGCCATTGAACAAGTTATGCTAGGGCTAGGTCCTGTCGGTGAAGTTTTCTTATTCTGAACTCCTTGATCTCTTACTGTTTTATTATTATGGTTTAGTGTATTGTGGCATTTCGGGCAATTCAACTTATTCAAATTAAGTTATTAATCACCTGAGATGTGAAACTAATGAATTTGACGGCAAGATAAACTATTAAAAAGTTTGTAAAATATTAGGTCCCTAATTTCGTCTATATTGCTCATTGAAAAGTTTGGTGACTTTGAAAAGAGAACGATAGAGCTGAAACCTACACACTATAACAGGAGATTGGGAAGGGTAACGTGCCGAGGAACGTTTGCAAACGCGAGCGGTCGAGTGTGGTCGGCGGGCACGCTCGGCGCACATTACTTGCCGGCTTCCGCCCATTCAGCTGACAATTTCCCATTTCCCAGCGTTCAGCCATTCAATCGAATGTTGATAAGCGCCTGATAGAAACTATTCTATCTCCCAAGAATCAAGAGTTGACTAAATGTTGCTAAATCAAATCAAGGCAGTTTAAATAGCAAAACGCATTGAATTCGTTTTGTGACATCGGCATCGGTTTACTCTACAATTTAAATAGTCATGTGATTTGCGGAGACGTTTATTTTCAACTGACTTCAAAAAAGAAGGAAGTTCTCAATTCGACTGTATGTTTTTTTGTATGTATGTTACGCGATTACTCCGCCAATTATGAATCGATTTTAATGATTCTTTTTTTGTTTGGTAGATCATACTTCAGAGGTTGTCCCATATAAATTTTATCGAAATTGATTAGGAACTTTTTAAGAAAATCAACAAATATATACCCAGATAATATTTTGGTTGTGGTTCTTGTTACCTATCTTCGACAAATATGAGCCGATTTTGATGATTTTTGTTTTATTGAATAGCTTATACTTCAAAGATGCTACGATAAAAGTTTTCAAAATAAAAATCACCCCTAAGGGTAGGAAAATAGGGGATGAAATCGGTGTTCAGCAGTTAGATTAGGATTTATCACTAAAAATAGATGAAATAAGTAAATTTTATTTAAAAAAGTAAAACCGACTTCAAAACACTAAAATGCTAAAAATAATCCTAACACTTAAGTACCTAATCAGTAACTTTTGGAGTCGGTGCCAGCCGATGAGAGATTCAATGTTTTTGTTTGCACCGACTCCAAAATTAACTGATTAGGTACTTAAATGTTAGGATTATTTTTATCATTTTAGTGTTTTGAAGTCGGTTTTATTTTTTCAACCGACTTCAAAAAAGGAGGAGGTTCTCAATTCGACTGTATGTTTTTTTTTTTTTTGTATGTTTGTTACGCGATTACTCCGCCAATTATGAATCGATTTTAATGATTCTTTTTTTGTTTGGTAGATCATACTTCAGAGGTTGTCCCATATAAATTTTATCGAAATTGATTAGGAACTTTTTAAGAAAATCAACAAATATATACCCAGATAATATTTTGGTTGTGGTTCTTGTTACCTATCTTCGACAAATATGAGCCGATTTTGATGATTTTTGTTTTATTGAATAGCTTATACTTCAAAGATAATTTGATAAAAGTTTGCAAAATAAAAATCACCCCTAAGGGTAGTTAAATAGGGGATGAAATCGGTGTTCAGCAGTTAGATTAGGATTTATCACAAAAAAATTATGAAATAAGTAAATTTTATTAAAAAAAATAAAACCGACTTCAAAACACTAAAATGCTAAAAATAATCCTAACACTTAAGTACCTAATCAGTTACTTTTGGAGTCGGTGCAAACAAACACATTGAATCTCTCATCGGCTGGCACCGATTTTAGTGTTTTGAAGTCGGTTTTTAAAAAAAAAAAAATTTACTTATTGTAAAGTGTGTTCCATTTTCTGCTAAAAGTTTCACATAATAATGATATACCCAGAAAAAGTATTTGTTTGAAATGAGTTTACGAAAATAACGCGTACCTTATAGGGCATGGAGCACATACAGAGTAGAAATGTTATTATGATTTGTTCAATAAAATTTTCCGCTATTTTTAATCTGTTTATGGGTGAGAATTGACAGGACCTGTCATTTCATACTTATTAACTACAAGTAAAAATTACTAATTAGTTTTGAAGAAAGATTGTTTGTATAATTATGTGCTCTATGGTAACGTAGTCTTAGGTTAGTGGTGAAGAAAAGTTAGGACGTACCTAACTACTACACAATCATGTTCACTGTATGTACATTTCTGTAACATGATTGAATAATTCTTACAAGTGAATAAATTAAAAAGTTAATGGTTTGCAATTTGCATTTTATAAAAAGCTTGTTGAAGGATATTTTCGGTCGGTTATAGTTTTTATAATTTTTTTATGAATCATCTAATAATAACGAAAAAGCGTTGCGTTTTTTCGAATGTAAGAGAGAAAATTCTATGCATGCTTGCTCACATGCTAGCGCTTGTTTGTAAAATGCAAATTTATCTGAAACGTTTGTAAAAAATTAAGTGCATTGAATTTTAAAAAAAAGAGTATTTACTATGTAAATGAATATTATTTTCAAAATATATGTATTAAGATTGTAAATGAAATTATATAAGTTCAAGCTTTCGCCCGCGACTTCACCTGCGTCAAGTTCGGTAACAACGACCAAATAAGTAATGCATTATTTTAGAACAAATTTGATCACCATAAAAGAGGTTAAAGTAAGCCACCCTTAAAAGATAGATATATATTATATGCTATAAAAGAAATTTTTTTACTTTTAAAGAGGAACTGTCTTACAAAAATTTTTCCGTAATTAAACAGTTTTCGCAGCGCACGCAACAGAAGCTCACAAAAGGATTTTTTTTTCCGTTTTTGCAACATTTTTCATTGATGCTCCGCTCTTATTGGTCGTAGCGTGGTGTTGTATGGCCTTTAACCTTCCCCAATAAATGGTCTATCCAACACAAAAATAATGTCTAAAAAAATTTTGGAAAACCAATTCAACAATATGGATGAAAAGTCGTACCCCACTTTTTATCAAGAGCAGTTACACTTAAAATAATTAAGCTGCATTTCATATTTCTAGCACTGGTAGGCTGGCTGGGATGCGAAATAGCTGTGACATGGAAGGGCCTACAGACAGACTGCAGGAAATTATAAAGGGTCCGTTTTATGCCAAACGTCCTCTAAAATATAACGACGTTACCTATATCAAAATAAATACTCACCTTAAAGTGAAATTTATTTCCCGTCTCCTTAAGGAAGCGAAGAGAAAATTTTATATTGGAAAAGTGGATAATCCCTCAGCCAGACTCCGTCATTGTAGTGTGTTGTGCTACTGAAATATTGTAAAAGGCTTCCCTCTTGATCGCAGAATAGTTTTGGCATAATACCGTACAGAAGTGTATAATAAATCACTTTTATTATAAGACTTGCTAAGTTACCTTTGTGCGTAAAAGGCAAAAAGTAACAAGTTTAATGTTAGCAGTCAAACAACTGGAGAGTACCTATAGCGTGAAATATGGCGAGGCTAGTCGCTGTCGATTCTGGTTCGGACCATAAACCGGTTATATTTCTATTCTTAATTTAGTAGAAATCTTTGTAATATATAATATAGTCCTGCTCCTACATGTTAATCTTCACATTTAGGTAAGTATTATCATGCATGTTACCAGAGGCGTCTTTATCTATGGTGCAGGGTGTGCGTTGCACACGGGCGCAGCGGTCCTAGGGGGCGCCGAGCGCCGCTCGCTACTTAGTACCCATGCCATTTAGACCACGCACTTACTAGGGGGCGCGATGTTTGCACACGGGCACTACATGGGCTTGAGACGCCTCTGCATGTTACAGTCGTAGCACTTGTAGCCCATAAAAATACATAAATAACGAAATTGGTGCTTTTTACCTTAAGCGTGCCACATTACCGATATAGAACGGAAAATCTCTTTTAAAAAAAATGCGGCATGCAAGCGACACACAAGCAACAAATATTCGACTGTAATCTCACCTTTGCGAAAGTTGTATCATTACCAGCCCTCAACTAACCTACCAAAATAGAACCTAGTGGTATCACTTAGCTCAGAAAGAAAATTGCCAAGATATTTTCGAGTACCTCTCTGCCTACCTGAGCAGATTTAAAGGACATGGCTGACAAGGACTTTACTGATGCACCTTTACGTTTAACGAGCATAGAGAAGAGACTGATAGTCAGTTTTTAGGTATCTGTGTTTTGATAAGTGGATGTGTTTTTTTAAAATTGAAAACATTAAAAATACAGAGATTTGTTAGCTATTGGTTAAGCATTAGCAGTCAGCACTGTACAGCACTTGTCATCAACTAGATATTACATGAATGACTTAATTTATTTTGTTGCTCCAATTTATGAACCACGAAATTGTTTATATACAAAATCATAAAGAAAAAATTTTATTACAAAAATGTGCACTTAATACAAACTGAAAAATATTATACATAAGAAAATGAAACCATAATCGCTGTAATAAAAGACGGAACTCTTAATCCTGTAAAATTCCGACTTTGAAGACCTTTCGATGTCTCCGTTGCCAATCCGGGTATTTGCAAGTTAAGTCCCGACATTTGTGGGTCTTCGGAAAATGAGGATATTACCACTCTGCATACGGGGTTATTATTATCAATGATATTATTAAACAAATTATACAACTCTATCATCGAATCATATCGACCAGTGCAGGTAGCAAAATGCTTTTAGTAGACTTAGATAGATAGAGCTTAGGACGTTTGGACAATACATGCAAGTAACTTGCACTTATCATTTGTCAAAATGTGAATCGAGAAATACATTCAATTACGTACACTTTACCTCTTTCTCCATAATTGTCCTCTACTTGAAAGTCGTCTGGAAGACATCGCTTTTAGCGATAAATTGTGCATCTTTTTGTAAAACTTTCTATACCTTCTTTGTATGGTATGTAATAAGGAGTATCTATCTATTACGGGTAAATTAAGTACATTACTTCTTAAGATAGTACTGAAAAGATATTAACAAAGGTATAATTTCAGAAGGTGTTTATTATGTCCATAAGTTGGCACGACATCGAATGGATCAGCAAAATCAGGTTTTACAAATCCTTCGTCTATTTGAAATCGCTTAAAAAATTCCTCCGCTTTCACCGTTCAGAAAATATCACTGAGCATTATGGACGAATATGCGGGACATAAATTGAATTCAGTACATCAGTACAGACAGGCACACGCGCGTATACAGAGTGACTCATTTCAATGGGACACGGAGGAAAAGTATTACTCTATTTTTATATTTTAGATTGAAGATACGAAATTTTACTTAATGGCTACGTAGGTATTTTATTCATTCATGTTTAGTCGGGGGGAAAATTTAGCATAAAAAATAAATTCTCTAGTTGTGCGAGGAAAAGAAGAAATGTGTTTTCGTAAAAATGACAACCCGTGCGGACTTGGCTACATTTATTGTACTTGCAATAAATCCTTCACCTTTACTTGACTAGTTAATGTGACAAACAGGGTGGATAATCATGAAAACGCTTTAATCTAAGCAACTTATAGAAAACAATACAAATCTACGAATAATTGTAATCTTAACAAATCTCATATAGTTAACATTTTCCATACCGCTGCAGGGGGCAAAGGTTTTCCCGAAAACCTTCTATCGATCACTGTTACTTAATCCCTTGTATGTATGGTCGCACGATCTATTTTTAATTTGACATTATCTACGATTGACCACTGACAAACGAATTTTTTTGTAAAGCTATTGGCAATAATACCAAGCAAACTAATGTTGTGGTCATTGAAATACAAAAGTTTTTTTAAGTTTAAGCGAAAAAAGGAACACATAATTTCTTGATCTTGGACATTAATTTGATTCATATTTTAAATAATACTCTATGGACATTATAAACTTACTTTTCGCGTTGGTATGTAAGCAGAAATCAGTTTAATTCCAAGATTAGGCAAGGGACTTTTCGAAATTCCAGAAATTAAAAAAAAAGTAATTTACTTTGATCCTAACCTTATACGTATCATAAAATTTAAGGTATTTTCCCCGTACACCTATCGATGGGACATCATGTAAAAATTAAAACCTTTATTCCAACGCTCCTCAAGCTGCAGCAGAGCGGAGTACTCCGGAGACGATCGGCCGCACAAATCAATGTAATGTGCTGCAGCCAACCAATCTCTCTGAAAACCGTCTAGACTGTATGCTGAGCCAACCTTCGACTTAGATCGCAGCTTAATTAATAAAATCAAACAGATCGGACTTCCATGAATTAAACTGCGAATTTTCTCAATGAATGAAAACGGCTGAGTAGTTTGGGCGGGATTAGATCACTTTATAAACCTATCTAACATAAAAAAAATTACTTAAGTAAACTTGAGTATGAATGATTGGAATTTTTTATTTTTTATTAGTGTTTTGTCATCTCTAAACATTTTCAGTAAAACGACGTAATAAACAACAATATTCGACATCTACCGTAATTTCGTGGTATCCCTAGGTATTTCCCGGAATTCCTGGTATCTTCATTTCCCTGCATTTCTCACTGTTTACAACTGTGAAAGTCCTTTTCACTTTAATGAGAAATTAAAATTAGTTTATTACATTTACCTACTTATAATTTGATTTTATTGGACTCTTATTTTATTCATTGTATAAAAAACATAGAAAATTGTAGACCTGTTGATATAGGGCATTCTCTACCAGTCTACCTAATCCATTGAACATTGCGGAAACATTAAAAGCGGTGCGGAAAAAATATTGTTTAAGTTTAAAACAACGACTTCAATAAATAAACATACAATAAAACAGTAATTTGTTAATACGGTATCCCGTAATGGCTCAGCCTTAGATATTGAAGCCATCTTTGTACTATAGAGAGGTTTATGTACGGGCTATTTTGGACCGTATTATACGCCGACACTTGTCTCATAAAAGACAGGTATTAATCAATACATATTTTGAAAAAACATGCTAAAATAAACATAATAAATACATTAATAAATTTAACAAAATGTGAACTTTTTGTTCCTCAAAATTGCAATGACCATGAAGACATAATTAACAGTTTTAGGCGATTGGCACCAAACATTCAAATTTTAGATAAATCGTCTTCTCGGCGCCCCAATCTTGGATGAATCATTTTCGGCTTATATAGACAAAAAAATTACTAAATTTAACTCATTTTACTCTGATTATTATCATTATTATTTGATCGCTTACTGAAAATTAATAGTCACATTGCCTACACCATCATTCGGTAATGTCTCTTTGTACCAAAATTCATGTACGCGCTCCGTCCATCACATTTTTGGAAACACCCTGAATTGCTTTTTAAATTAGATACTATCATTCAAAAAACCATTTCATCAACTTTAAACATAAAGTTAGAAGGCCGAACCTGGTCTCAGGCATCTTTGCCTGTTCGGCATGGAGGTTTGGGTATTAGATCCACCTCCGGTGTCAGTCTTCCAGCTTATTTATCCTCATCTCATCGCACGTTTGGCCTTATCTGCAAAATTCTTAGTAAATCTCACCAGTGTAACTCCATCCACATTCCCTTTTTAGTCGAGGCTATTGACGCTTGGAGAACTCTAGCCACCGATGATCTTCTTCGTAACTGTTCAGCTCAACGGCTGTGGGACGAGCCCCTCTGCAGAGTAGTGCGTGATAATCTACTACGAACTACAACGAACTCTGCAGACCGTGCTCGTTTTTTGGCTGTGGCTGAATGGGAATCGAGTCTTTGGCTTAGATCCCTGCCTTCTCCTGCCCTGGGAACGTTGTTGGACAATACTACATTTAGAGTGGCCGTAAGCCTCCGCTTAGGTGCTTTTAATTCCGTTCCTCATCGCTGTTCTTGTGGAAAGTCTGTCGATCAGCTTGCTCACCACGGTCTCTCTTACTGCAGAAGTGCTGGTAGAATCCGCCGTCATGCCAGTTTAAACGATGTCATCCGTCGGGCACTCGTCAGCGCACGTATTCCGGCCGTTCTGGAACCGAGTGGCCTTGTACGTGACGATGGCAAACGTCCTGATGGCATGACTCTCGTTCCTTGGAAGATGGGTAGGCCTTTAGTGTCGGACGCCACGTGCGTGGATACTTTAGCGCCATCCCATCTTCCTTCAACTGGCAACAGGGCTGGTTCAGCTGCAGCTTCTGCGGAGCTCCTCAAACGGCGCAAGTATGAAAGTCTTAGTGAGGCATACATATTTGAACCGTTTGGGGTTGAAACTTTAGGCCCGTGGGGACCAAGTGCCCACAAACTCTACCGTGAGATGTCTAAGCGATTAGCTGAGACATCCCACGATACTAAGGCTGGCCAATACTTGGGCCAACGCATTAGCTTAGCCATTCAGCGTGGCAACGTGGCCAGCCTTTTGGGCACCTTTCCCAAAGACAGCGAGCTCAATCAGATATTTTATTTATAGGCTTTTTTTTTCCTATAAATAGAATATCAGATTATGTGTAAATATCTTAGGGACTTTTAATTTTATATTTTGTATTTTCTTTATCTCTTTTAGGGTTAGCGTTTAAGTTATTTTCATTTTAAGTTTGTAAATATTGTTTGTGATAAAATAAAGTTTATTAATATTCATAAATACATTGTTTTCACACTTACCTTACCCCAAACTAAGCAAAGCTTGTTCTATGGCGACTAAATAATGCATAAACAACTTAAGGCGACGGGTAAGGCAAGTGACCTTGAACATTAAGCGTCGACTAATGCGAGTTCTGTTACGTGCCTAAGATAATACAAATGCTTCTCGCAGACTAAACATCCATCCGTTGCGCTCCTGTGCAAATAGATTATCATTGCGAGCAAAATATCCGCTCATGGAAAAGTAGGCGCTAAGAGTAAAATCCATTAAAAAACCTTAAAAAATTTAATTGGTTGACTATTTGAAAAAAAACTTCACCCTAAAGGCACGAATGTTATAAATAACTAAACCAACTTTGAAGCTAAACAAAAACTTGCGGTACTTTGAAATATTTTTTAGTGTTCATCGGTCCAACTATATAAGTTGTCCTACATAACGTTTGCCGAGACATAGTCTCCAAACCCGTTTAGTCCACCTGTCATCGGTTCTGCGATAGATGTAGCCCCATTGCCAATGTATCTTGGTACATTTTGGACTGTTTCCATTACTTATTAAAGTAATGGAAATAATAATTCGAACGCACTGGAGGACGTTTTAAAGACAAAGAGACGGGCATCAATGTCAACGGCAAACACCTCACGCACCTCCGCTTTGCCGATGGCATAGTCGTCATGCAGGTATGCAAAAAAAAACCTTCCCGATTACTTGCCAAATTTCGGACTGCCTAAGGCGGAAAAATATGTGATGAGAAAATGTACTCGTATTGCATAATAAGTTTAATAAACTAAAATCGCATGTCAAGATTTATATTATTACAAAAGAGCTATTAAATTGATGGTTAGTAGGTAAGTATGTGTATTCTTGTAAATCATAGTTTATAAAACAAACATTTAATGAGTTGGACTCGTCAAAACTAATCAAATAATTCTAAACACAAAGGTTATACTAGTAGCTATTGAAGAGTTCCACTATCCACCTCCTGGCTCTATCATCAGATAAGCAGGATGACTTTTTTTTGTATAGTCATCCGAATTTCCGAAATAAAATCCGAAAGAGGTGCTTGCAGCTCAGTGGCGGCAGCGCTTTGGTAGTGATTCCAAAGTTATGCCACCTACGCGCGCGGTTGCGAGTGGATGGGTGACCATTTGAACCATACCCAAAGACATTTATCACAAGCATCTCCGTGCTTCGGAAGGCACGTTAAATGTTGATCCCGGCTAATATTGCTTGATACTAGTCGTGATGCCTAGTCAGAGGCCTTAGGGCGGCTTAGTAACATCTGAAAGTAAGGTTTAATCACTGGCCTTACAACACCAATCCACCAATCTGCGTGGTGGAGTATGGATGGCCTAAACCACCAGAGATAAGGGCGGTGCCCTGGAGTGGGACGTATAGGCATACTTTACTTTACATCCGAATTTCATATACGACACTTGGAAGTACGTATGTTAAAATTTCAAGGATTTGAAAACATTTATGTAGTTGCTTTAACTATAGGTACTTTTCGCACCACCGGTACATTTATTTTGTACACATACGTACACAGGATACTTATTTGAAAAGACAAGAGATAGGAGCCCGAGTTTCTTGCCCTGCTTCTTCTCAGCACAGAATGGTATTGCAAACTTGGGAACGTAAATAATTAAAATATAGTAACTCTGTCGGTTTTATTTTCGTTCATAATTTTATTTAATTTTGTGGTTTCAACTCATTCAAAAGTTGACTGGTAAGTGTTTATTGTTTTATTAATGATAATAAGCTAGCCTTTGTCGGTCTTCTTTTGTTAATAAAAACAATCTCAGAATGGAATTAACTGAAATTATAAAATCGTAAATAATTATTTTGGTATATATAACTCAAGCTACATAATAAAAAAAAACCGACATTGGGTGACATCTGATAAAAATACAACTATATCTACGGCTAAGCACAAAATACCTAATGTATTGCAAATAACAGAAAGATATTTTTTAAGCTCCTTCTTCTTCTTCATCTAGATACGGTCAATCCCGGTTGCGTCCAAAGCTATTGCTTTTGAGCCCAAGGTCCGCTTAAAGATATTTTTTAAGCATCTTACAATTGTAAAATACTTGAACGTGTAGGCAGATAGGTACTACATTAATTCAAAGCCCTAAAACGACTACGTATTTATCCAAATCGTTACAATTACTTGTATAAATAGGTATACTTGCAAGAGGGATGAGCGACCTCCAGGGTCAGACGGTGACTGAGGGTGCGTTGCTAGGCAACGGCGACCGCTGCTGTGCTCCCTCCATTCATAAACGCAGTAGGTACTTATTTTTTTTACAAACAAAATGATGGAACAAATATCAGCTAATAAAGCAACTTGACCTTGTTAGATATACCTAACTATTTTACATACCTATACCTACCTATCAACGTTATTTTTTATTGAGCTAAAATTGGGGTGCCTCCAAGTGGCCTAAGTACGTTTTTAGTCAAACTAAAATAAAATATATTTTTTAATGAATATTATAAAATTCAATAAACGTTACTGTCCTTTTCCGCAAGAGCAAGAAAATTATTTACCTACATTGTGTTAATTACTTTATTTAGTTATTCGGTGTTTATGAAAATAAAAAGATTCCGTTGTTTATTTCAAAATGTGCTGATGTACCCACCTAACCACATATATTTTTTTCAAGTTTATCATTACTTTATCTAAACAAATACAGTTCAAAAATTAAATTCCTGTAGTTTTTCACTTTCGATGTGTTTGCAGCGCTATCTAGCGCCCCAGTTTAGTACTTCACAAAACAGCTAACTAACCCGTTAGAATAGATGGCGCTAGCAATAAGTTTTAATATAGATAAGTGCTTGCTAAACTATTTAAAAAACTTATTATTTTGTACATGTTTACTGTTTAATAAAACTGAAAACCTAATTACTGATAAATATGTTTTAATAGTTATATCGTTACGCAACACTACCATAGCAACTCCTATAAGAAATGAAGTGCTTAATGTAAAATGTGGCAGAGGTCGCTGCTTGCAAATGTATTTTTTTTTAATCGTTTGATTTACTTCCTTACCTTTTTAAATAGGCTTTATTTGCTTAACAGCATACTATTTCAGTGCATTGGTCATTTAAATACAATTTTATTCTTAATAATGGTCATATTTAAACTGGTCAACAAATTCGCCCCTTGCACTATACGACGAGGTGGCCGAGTGGTTAAGGCGTTGGACTGCTAATCCAATGTGCTCTGCACGCGTGGGTTCGAATCCCATCCTCGTCGATAGTTTTTGTTTCGAAAAACAATATTCTCTTTATGACAGTCAAACAGATCAATGTTTTTAAATAAGTAATGTTTTGAATGTTAGCTTGTTTGTAATGCTATGACAATGGAATTCAGTTTTCTTTACCGCAAGAGATTGTAATTGGATCTATAAAGTATCTATTTACAACCTAAATATTATATTTTTATACTTACCTAACTAATCACGAATCCATATTGATGTCAAAAACTAAAATGATCACAGAGGAGTAGGATAGTATTTAGCCGTTTCCTTGTACTAATTGACCAACTTATGAATGTAGCTAAATTAGAATTGTATGGTGAGCGCCGCAAATTAATGTTTGTTTTCTATTACGGGTCTTTTACGGTGACTACAGAAACCTCTTTTTCGCGTATTCTAACATTTCTAACACGCAACGCATGGATTTTTGTCAGCGGGTAGGTATACATAATTATACAGGGTGTACAAAATAATAGGACACTCCTTAAAACCACGTGGTCAGCTTCTCTTAAACAAACACTTTTCCTATTAGAGCAGCATCTAAATCTAAAAAAAAAAATGTAATGACTATGGACCATCTAAAAACACGATTTTGATGTTGCATAGTAAAAGTTGGTGCAGGTACCTCTTGAGCTATCGCGTGGTTTTGAGGCACTCTTTCCTATTCTTTTGTACACAATAAACATATACAAGTCTAATAAGAACTCCTTGGTTCATAAGTACGACTTGCACTTGGCGTTATAAGGAGAAGGTATGATATAGAAAGATACCTATCTCAATTTATCTCAATGAATTCTTCTAAATGCACCAAAATGGCTAACAAACTAATGTCAAGGTTTTAATTAGATCACTCTAACTATCTAGCTGTCCTGAAAAGTATTATTACAAATTTGGATTTGGTATAGTTTATGCACATTTGGTTTCCCTTATAATCTAGCAGTATCTCTGTAATCGCTAGCGAAACCTGATATTGCGTAGATAAGGTTAGTATGTATGGTTATCATTATAACGAATTTATCTAGACCTGCTTTCCATTATCTTATCCATGTACCTGTTACTAGCACTTTTATGAGTCGCCTCAGTACTGGGCGCGCCCAAAGTCGATAGAGTTCTTTGTCTGATTGATAATATTATTCAGTTATTTCCATAATCTGTTTTAGTGTACTACTCATAGTGGTGCAAAAGACATGTGATTTTGATAAGTGTTTACTGGATATAGTGGAACAGTGGGTCTATACTTGAAGACTATTTTTCTTAGTTTAAGTCATGGTCATGAAGGTAGGTCACACACGCCCTACTTATGTATTTGATTACGACTTTTTTCTGGGTCTACATACTACTTAAATAGATAAATGTAGGTGTGTATCAGCTTGTGAGAGATTGCCCTCAGCCAGTAGAAGCGCTAAAGAGTCTGTTTAGAAAATTGATAATGTTCTCTGATTCTAAGACAGGATAGCCAAGTCATGCTCGTTGATTTTCATAAATCAAAATTGATTAAATAGTTTAGTACCTATTTGCTTAAAAGTAAATTACCGTTTTGGACTGGGATGTTCAGAGGGTGGAATTAGAGTTTGAAAGATGCTGCAGGCTGCATGCAGGAGGTAAAATATTCCAGATGCAAAGAAAAGATTCGCCAAACGAAGGTAAACCCAGGCAAGCAAGCAATGGTTCGTTTCTTTATTTCTGAAATGCGTTATAGACACTTAGTTAAAGTAAGCATAATGATTCGTGAATGTCCAAGCCGTTATTAGATAGGTAGGTAGGTACCTATGCATTTTATCGAAAGTAGTTCAAGTAAACACAATAAATTGGGCAACTCTAATCCCAATTCATATTCAACAGCTGATAAGATTGGAAACCTATTCGCTGTACCTCTAGAAATTTAAGTAGGTGGACAGTTAGATCTTCTCTGAATATTTTTTTGTTTGTAAATAATTCCTGTTCTATGCGATTGTGATTAATAAAGACTAATAATCTATTAAGATAAGAATAAGATATCTAGTAATACTAAGAATCAACTAAGATTAAGAATCTAGAGCTTTAACTCTAAATACTATTAGGTACTATTATTATTGACAAAAATATCAATATATTGACACCTAGTAGCTTTACTATACGTATCTAAGTGTAGGTACGTCGGTACTAAGGTACCTACTTAGATAATAATATGGGTCATTCATCAAATGAAATGTTAGATATTGGCTGACTAATTATTTCAACTAAAGTTCCTAGAATTATAGCAGTAACTAAGCTAACCTTGATTTTTTATGTTTTCTACGCCGTCTCGCACATTCTTCTTAAATCTATAATTCGATCTATAATTCTATCTATCAACTTCAAACTGATAAAAAATTAATAATTTCATAACCACTCCTAAATCTGATCTAAAACATTATTCGACTGTCACTGCGTTCAAAGTTTTAGGAAAAATTAATAACTGTTTAATCCAGGTTTAGGGTTAGTCTCGATATAGAAAGTTGTATACCACTTGTGTAAGTAGGTAGGTAGGCCTCAGCTAAGAAACTTCAAATTATTTACAATTACTTAGTAGACCTTGATAGATAAGGATTTACAAGCAGCAAAGATAAAAACAGCAGAAAATAAATGGAATTCTTAGTTAGATTTCAAGTTTCATAAACAGGAAACGGATGTAGCTCACTATAAGTACTTGTATATAAAAATAAACTAATAGAGAAGTTTTCAGTAAATCGGCCACTCCTGACTACCTACCGATAAAACAATGATTAATCACGCACGGATGCCTTATAGGTTTCGTCATCGATATTCGTATCGCTCGTATCACCAAATATTTTATCCTATTTTATCCTTTTCAGGACTGTATTTAATTTTGCTTTTAATTTAATTGCGTAAGTGCAGTTAGTAGAAAAAGTTCCCGATAAATTTAGTTAATTCAGTTTACACAGCACGTAACGTTTCATGTTAGAGACAATTAAAGTTTCAAAAAAATATATTTTTGAATTTATTATGTATCTATGATAAATATTTAATGAATGTTTTTTTTTATATTTCAGGGGTACACTATGTATTGGTTTATGGCATTGCTAATGGCAGCCATCGCTACGAGTGCGCATGCACAGGCGACTGCACAGACCAGCGTGGCGCCAGACCTGCGTGAATGCTACACAGACCCTAGGCTACTCGATCGAAACAACCTGGCACCTACCACGATACAAACCCTCATCGATATAATTCGCCAAATTGAAGACAACCCTAATGTCAACGTTGATTTAAGGACAATGGCCACTTTGCTACTTCACACGTAATGCTTTTTTGTTTAATTATTCTATTTAGTGTAATTTTAACGAAATTAAGGTGAACAGAATAACTGTGTATGGTGTTGTAAGATTTAATCGATAACCTATATAAAAAGTTGAATCCAATCAGAATCAGTTGAAATTTTTTACAAGTGAAAATATTATCCTTGGTACAAAACATGTTCGTCTTACATTAGCCCACAAATTAATACAAGGACTATATTCTAGATTTGAAGCTTAATCTATCAAGCTCAAACCATATTAATGTGACCGCGTAACAATAACATTTCCATGGTGTCTCATTTCCGTGGCCTGACGGGTGCTACCAAATGGTTTTTTTCTAGTATCCTACAGTTTAGGCACAGATCTAATAGGTACGAGTTTACGATTCAGGTATAGACAAGATGGTATCCAGTACCACAGCAGAGAAGGCGTTGCCATGTCCGCAAATGTGCTGCCGTTCTCGCCAACGTTCCACACTTTCCATCGACATCGGTTACTGCTAAGGATCATCCCTAGTAATCTGCAGACGTTGCCAAACAATACTCTTTCTTCCCCATTAAAGGTACGTCAATTATTTCAACAGTAGTTAATCCTTATGCTGATAAATAAATAAATAAATAAATAAATATTTAAGTATTTGATTTGTAAGCATTAAAGTTAGGCAATATTTATTATGCTTGTATTCTTAATTGATTATGTTTTTTTTAATTGTTAGTAATTTAGGACACAAATGAAATCGATTTATAATGAATACCGTGTGCTTTTCGTAACCTTATTTTAATAATTGCATTTTCAGTGTGCTCTTCACCACATGCTGTCTACCACTGTCGACTCTCGTCTCCGAGGAGACGAAAGCAACTGCGGTCAACTCTCCCAATATAGAGCACTGAGAACTTCCCGCTCAGTTCGGTCAGTTGACGACGATGTCGAAATATTAGATCTTTCTAAACTGTAAGTTTATGACTCGGTGTCTTGCTAGACCCAGCAACTACTGAACAAATAGACTCAATCTTCTAATATTACGTGTTTCAGTACACGCAACTAATTAAGACATGCAACTAATTAGCCGACCTTGTGGCTGTAATTAACTAAATATGTTACAGGGGAGGCAGAAATGGCCAACTGCGTCAGCATAATCCTAACGACGATGTGGAATCTACTGGATCTTACGGACCCAGAAACGCTCGGCAGCTGATGGGAGAAAGTGCCTGTCCTATACTGACGGGCGTGGTCAACAGCAGATGGGGTGCCATATCCGTGGGTAACCTGATCGCAGGCATTGCAGCGGGCGCAGAATCACAACAAATTCCTCTAAGCGAACTTACCAGGGGTTCCGTGCTGAACTACCAAAATGTACAACAAACTATTTCTTCGATATTTCCAGCTACATTGTCAGGTATGATCTTTTTTATTTGGGAAAAATAAAAAAATCAATTGAAATAATCGATAACTCGCTGCAAAAATGACAATCAATTTTGAGGATAGCTCCCAAAATAGGTATAGGTAAAACCTGTATTTTATAATATTTTAGAAGCAAGAATATATTTATTCAATCATTTCAGTTACCTGATAAACATGTAGTTCTTTATCAGAAATATCGTAGGTTAAAACATAATTAACCGCACAACTGATTTGCCATGCATACCTACTTGCAAGTAAACAAATCAAATTCCCACACTTACTGATTAGTTCCCGTCCGTCATTTCTGTGCTTACAACTTCATTGGTATGAATGGAAATATTTTTAGGTGACTTGGCTGAAGCTGTCTTGATTCAGGGTACACGAGGAAGCATGTCTATTTCTATTGGCGGTGCTGGCAATTGGAACAGCTCCCAGGCTAATAAATTCTTTATGCTAAGTAACCGCTTGAATATTGAAATGACTGATCCTGAGATTCGCGGAGGCATTGATGGTTTTGTCTTAGGCTCTACATTGACCGCCACTTTGGGAACCTTCAGTACTTTAAGATTGTCGCAGTTGATTGATATGTACTATGCGCCTAGGGTAAGCGAAAAATTATTATATATAACTGCTGCCCTTAGTATATATATATTATTTTGATAAGTTAAGATTCTAAAGTAAGTAACTGTGCTCTTTTCCAGAATGGTGTTTTTAATAGTAATCTTAGAGCTTGTAACCGTCAAGCTCTTAGTACCCAGTTTATTAATAACCCAATATTAGCAAGCGAGACAACAGCATTCGCAGCCGCTTTAGATTCTATGATGCCACTCGAAGGAACTTTAACCGGTGGCCTCCAAACCCTTGTACAGAGTGCTATTACAAACTTCCAAACCTACACTGGTAAGTACTAATAAATTCAAGAGAAACTTATAAGTATTTTCAATAAAATATTTTTGTTTCTTTCTATTAAAAACCTTCTATTGGTTAATATAGGTGCAAGTAGTAGTATTTTTTTAAGTCGTGTTTTACTTTTGCTACTTTCAGCAAATAATTTGAACGATTTAAATTGCGTGATAACTGAGACTACAAGCCCGGATTTCCGAATGAGAACCAATTTATACATCGTTCTTGATTCTTCGTGGCCATACAATACCATTTATCCGGCTATCTCGCACCTGCTGGACACTATTGATGTTAACAAATTTGGATCGAGTATAACGTTGCTTAGTGCATTAGATGGCAGAATTCTCATACCACAAACATTTTCCGTGGCAGAATTCCATACATCATACACCGCGACAATTCATCTATCATGTAAGTAAAAGGGTTCTTTATTTTGTTCCTAACTTTTTAATCCATATGTAGGTACTCGAAAGTGCAATATTTTTTGTCCTAATCATCATTTGTCCGAATGATAACTTGCCTGAACTTAATGGCACATAATATTGCATGCAATTAAATTGAAATCCCTAAATACAATATGCTCTAAATTTGTCATTAATATTACAATCAATAATACTTATACAAAAGACCTCTAACTGTTTTCAATAAAAGTTGTAAGTCCTACATTCATTAATAATACTTAATACAAATTGTATGTAAAATTAGTAGATTCAACTATTAAAGTACTCGATAGTATGACAGAATAGTTTTAGAACTAAAGATAACACAACATTTTGAATTTTTACACATATGTACATAATGGTTACTGAAGTTTAGCAAACGTGTAATGGATAATGATTTTCTGACAAACAATGTTAAGAGAAGAAAGGGAGTACCAAGTATTTAATAAGATTGAAAGTTATTTTTTTGTTTGCCGTTGTGGGTAACAGTTTAAGGTTTGAATCGCACAAACGGCGAGAAATGTGGTTCAGGCTATTTATTCCGTACACCAACATCTTCTTTGACTGTACCTAATGATTCCCCATAAGCTTATTAACTTAAGCCCATATTTTTTTACAGATATGACGGGTGTGGATCTTGAAGTCAGTTTAACAAATATTCGTCAAATGATGTTAAATAATCTGCATATTGAATCTGCTAATAACTACGTCGGTGGAAATGCCACCGTGCTACTGTACTTACTTACCTCCGCTAATATACAAAGCAACCAAAACGTTGTAGAACAGGCTCGTCTACTTAGGGAAGGTGTACCAGGTAAAGTGTTTCAATTGTTCGATGTGGACAGATGTAAGATCGATATGGACTTTATTTGCATGTAAAAAATGTTTTAATTGTGTTATTTTTTTACAGACACAAGACTTATTATTGCATCTTCTGCAAATCAGCTGGATAATCTAGCTAACCTGGTCCGCGATCCTCAAACCGATTTGGTAACTCTCTCCCTCACACCAACGGGTACAAGTATCGACACCGCTATGTCCCTAGTGGTATCGGGTATTCAAACACGTAAGTAGATTGTATTTTCTTTCCCGGTGAGTTGTATTACTCAGATCCTCACATCAGAAACAACGCTAACAAACAAAATCGTTTTTTTCACAGTTGGACGAAAAGTTGTAAATCCCCTTTGTGGAGCAAATTTCACGGCAGGAAGCTCTGGCACAAGACAATTTGAAGATTTTGTAGAACCCGGCTTCATCAACTTTTACAGAATCAGCCCAAATTACTTCTATTCTGAAAATAGCAACGCAAGGGTACGGGTGTCATTCGGTGCTGTAGGGCTTGGACAAGGCAGTCTAACAGTTTGTCATTCGCGTACTGTTAGTTTGCCGAGGTAAATTAATACTTGTGGTCGACCGAGACTTCATTCACGTAGACTTTAGATGTTTAATTCATTTCTTTTTAAAATACTTTATAATTCAATTCAATAATTCTTTTTTTATTGTGTTAATAATTGTCAGCAGAAGGTTCTTTTGTTTGTTGCGCAGAGATTCCTTTATGAATAAACTAAAGACCACGAGAACGAAGTCGCGGGCAACAACTAGTGTTTTAAAATATACTACATAATTTACTACTTTACAAATAAACTTATTTCGAATTGTCACGTCGATGCTTAGACATAACAGTGTTTACTATTTCTTATCTAAAACAAAAGTGATGTGTAAAATAATTGTTTTTCAGTTTTATCCAAACTTGTACTTGTATGCAATTAATTATACCTGATGAATCTTTTCCAGCCAAAATACAACATTTGCAGTTGTAGATACCAGCCAAATAACTTGCCAAAACGTTGCGACCACTAGTAACGTCGATATCAGTCTACAAAATGCTTGTGATGGTTATTCGACTATTGGCGCATGTCCCCCTCTACACTTCTCTGTTCAATCCACCGCGCCTGCTGAAATATCCACAGCTACTTGTACAGGTTTGTGCCAACTAAGTACTTCATTTAATCTTTGTTTTACCTCAAGCTGACAACCTAATTATGCAGCGTATTATTTTTGCGAAAACTGACTAACATCGCTAGATCACCAGAGTTGTCGCTTTTCTGCACAGTGGAGTGCCTTTTTTCGCCGAAGTTTCTCGTTGCTTTTGACATTCACACATTATTAATTTTAGAGTGAGTAGTAGTGGGTAAGTCACTGTTGGTAGATATATTCCCCTTTACATTTTAAAATTTATGAGTATTTTATTAACATTCGTTTTAATTCCAGATATAAATGTATGCCGATTCCCGAATAGCATTCGGTTCCAAGTACAAGTGGATGGATTGCAATGCTTCAGCAAGGCAATCAACCTAGTATCCAGTGTCTTCTTTGTTCTGTTCGGGTTGATCCTCAACATAGTCAGAAGTCTATAGTCATGCTCTAAGAAGATATATTTTTGTGTAGGTTTAAGTTCTTAGCTTAGAATTTAGATTAGACTGCCTTTAGGATGACATTTAAAAAATCGTATTTATAGTAGTTAACCCGACGATACCATCGATTATTGTTAAATTATAAATGTGTAATCATTATTGACGAAGCTGGAGACTACGAGTTTTGTGAGATGTCACAGGGTACCTACTTCTGCCTATTTCATAAATAGATACCAACGCGAAGTAAATGAATAAAATATCTAATACCTAATTAAGTTGTGCGATAACTTTGTGTAAAGATTTTTTTACTATTAAACACTTTTAAAAAAAAATTGTATGTACCACACCACCACATTTACTTACACATCAATTGGCTTAGACGACCCAAATTGATTTGACAAGAACCTTGATGAACGCAAAGGTTCCTGAGTTTGATTCCCGATTCGAGTTTTTTTTTTATCAAAACGATCTTTTCTAGATTGACTCGAGACTGAGTGGTGTCAACCGACGCAACGTGACGTGTCTATTGATCATACAAATCGCTAAACAAAACTCTACCCCATTGACTAGAGTTTTATTTATTAATATAATGTGTAGAATCGGTGGTTCCCAGGCGGCCGGGGATGTTTATAGAGAAGAAAAGGAGAGCGATATCTACCCATTACTACAACAGACCCCTCCGTTAGGCTTTTCATGGGGATCCATAATGGTTTCGGGAGGAATTTGCGCGTACAGAGTTGGTTGTTGTCTACAATCGTCTAGTTAAGCAACTCGATATGTTGAGGAGATCCTCTAGGAGCGTGTTGTACTACATTTCGGGTTTATTGGGTATGACTAATTTATATGACTGTAACAAAAAGTATAAACAAATTGATTTTTTTTCATTCAAGTACAGTCGACAACATGTTTATTAGGAAAATATTGTAGGAATATCATATTTTCCTAATATGATGTTTTAGGAACGTAATGTTTCGCGAATCGAATATCTTGCGATTATGAGATTTTGCGATCATCATGTTTTGCTAGTATGCTGTTTTGCGAATATGATATTTTGCGAACATCGTGTTTTGCTTATATGATATGCAGCGACGGAGGGGAATAGCCTGCTGTAGCACCTGCGGCAGACTCTTCCAAGCGCATATCCACATTATATGAGTAACATTATTCAGAACATGCCAGATCCAATAATCGTTTAAAACCATAAACAATATTTTGTTGTGGTGGTGTTCTTCAGGAGATGAGTAATACTCGGAGTCTAGGTTTGTATTGATTTACTAGGTAAACTTACATAACTATATTATATACAAAAATCAGGTAAAATCTTACTGGCTAAAAATATAACTAACAAATCAGACTGTACAAATTATGACCAATAGGAAACTAGCAAGAAAGTTTTGTAGAATGCTGACACAGCGAGCGAGAGGTCTTGGCCCTCTCACGTGGGTCGCGGATTTGTAGAGCGAGATGGCGTATCTGTGCGTCTCGTGCGGAGGACGTAAATATAACCGGCGCGCAGCTCGCGCGCTCGGCACTAAGGCAAAAAACCACTCCAATCCGCTTATAGTCAAAGCCGACTCCGTCGACTCCGTCGGCCTCGGCACGTTCTGGACGACCCTGACGATTCCTACACCGCGTATTGTAGAACAACAGCCAACACCGCCTTAAGCACTTCAAGTACTGCACAACATTTTAGTTCGCATCACCGCACCCGCCGAAGGGTGAGAGGTCCCGTATTTCATTTCGGCCGACACAGACATGTGCCTGGCCGTTTTTCCCCTGCCCACCCTACGGACGACGGCCCAAGCCGAGGTCCGAGCCTACAGAGGCGCCCTTGAGGCCAGAGTCCGACTCACCCCCAGATCGGGCCCGCTAGAAAGGAGCCCGTCAGCGGTCCGGCCGGTTTCGGCAGTTCCGGTCCAGTCGGCGCCACCACTAGCGGGGTCGCCGCTTGGTAGGGTGCCTTTTGCACTCCACATTGGCCTGATCACGCCTGCTAGTATGGGGCTCGACACGTACGAGTCTGAGGCTCACACTCGGCCGGGTCGCGGCGACCGGTAGCGGGGTGGACCTAGGCTGTGCGCCTTCAGCGCACGCCACAACTGCCCGGGTTAAGCTGAAGAATGTCTTCCTCAAAGGAACTCAGCGATAGGTCCGTCCAAAAAAAAAAGCGCTCGGCACTCCGTTGTTATCACTGCGATGATAATGATTAATGAGCTCCCATAATTTAAATGCGAGGAGTTACATGAAAAAAACTTGGCCAAGATTCCGTGCCTGTGTGAGTGTTGTTATTTTATTTATTAACTCCTTTACTCGCCCGTAGGTACGATCACGCTGTTCAACAGGGTGATTGGGCAAATGATTATAATCAAACCCTAACTCCGGCTTACTACAATGAACTCATCAACATCAAGCATCCGTAATCAAGACACAATAGAAATTCCATTGTTATCCGGTCTCATGAATCTGCCATAGATTACTTACTTATTATTGGGAATCCGCTTGGATGGTCGTCACCTTTCACATGTTGTCGGCCTTACTTGAGGACGTAAGTAATACCTAACCAAAACTCCGTTAAGGCAATACACAAGCCGTGTAGTACGCCATAAAAAAAAAGTTATCAAAAGCACAAACCTTTGAGTATTTATCCGATCTAAGGCACAAACATACCAACAACATGGGTCTTTGACTAAATCTAGGATTCCCATTTTTTTTTACCCGACTGCCAAGGAAGGTTATTCTAATTGTTGTGGTCATGCACGTGATGTCAAATCACGTAACATAGTTTTGTATAAATTCATTGTCTTTGTTGCAAAAATTCTTTAAAAAAATAAAAGTCATTTTGACAGATGACACTTCTACCGATAACTGTCATTTCTGTCCTGCTGTGACTGTGATGCAGATCACAGATGTCAAAACAAAGTACACTGAATTACTATTGCGTTTGTGAGTGTTATTTAGTTCCTATAGATTATATTAAATCATTAACAATGTCTGGTGAAGATTGTGATGCTTTAGATCGCGGTGACAATGATGGACAAAAATCTGATAAAATGTTTACCCTAAAAAAATGGAATGCTGTCGCAATGTGGAGCTGGGATGTAGAATGTGATACTTGTGCAATTTGTCGCGTCCAAGTTATGGGTAAGTTCACTCCAATATAAATTTGCGCCATTACCTAAAGTTTACTGCTAATTATTTTAATACATACTACATATTTGCAGTTGCTTATTAATAAATTCCTTTACTAATTTATTAGTAGGAACTAATTATTGACTGCCACGCTAAATCTACCTTCACAAAATATTGATTGCACGAATTTTGTGGCAATTTTCTGGAATGAAATCAGGTTTGCCTTAGGTAGGTAATAATTTAATAAAATGAATAGATTTATCTTGTCTTTAATTTTTTTTTTAATATACTTACACGACTTTTAAATAAGTAGGTACCCGAATTTTATTATAGTGTTTTACTCATGAATATAAATAAAATTTATGATGGGACCAATAGTAAAAAAAGAAAAAAAAAGCAATTCCTTAAATTTTGTTTGAGTAGCACTGAAAATTTAGTACCACAGAAGAGTTGTGCTATTTTTCATAATTATTCTATTGGTTCCATAGTGAAAGTTGTATACCTACATCCATGAGTATAACACTATATTAAATTTGTGCACCCATCAAAAGGCTTATGTTCATCAGTGTCCTATGGCTGATACAAGAATGAAATCATTAAAAAGTCAATAAGCAATTCATACTGAAGTGATAGTGATAATTGATTATACAATTTAAAAGGAGGTAGTTTAAGGGAGCTCAAAAATAACCTGTTAAATAGTATACTTTTTAATATATTGTTCATCTGCTTTTTTACAATAAAGTACACAATTTTTTTATATAGCAATTTACTACACATAAAGTTTTACAATTATATTTAGTATTATACAGTAGAACCTTACTGCTAATTTAACCTATTAGAGACACATAGATTAAATAAGTACTTTTAAGCTGAGTCAAGCCAAGGATCGAGGTTCATGCCATGCACTGGGAGAAGCCTATGTCTAGCTGTGGACTGACATGGGGCTGTTTATGAAATTTAAGTTTTTTTTAAAACGTCTATTTATATTATGATGTAAAATCTTATGCAAACTTTACTTGTTATTTGGGTTTATAACGCTGACATATTCATAATATCAGTCTAAGTACCTAATATTTATTAGACTCAGCGGTTTGAGTTGAACACTTGCCTATTGTAAAAAACACTTCAATCTACTTTAGCAACCATATATTATTTATTTATGTATACAGGGACTTGAACAGTATGTCAGTTAGGTATGTATAAAAAAATAATACTGCCACACTTACCGTCAGTCACAACAGATGGCTATGATATCAATGTCAGACTATGTAAGTATGAAAGTGTAAGTGTATTACACATTAAAATTCTTATAAACATCTTTACACAAAACTACCTACTATAGTTAAATAATATTATTAATTTGACTGTGTAACATGTACCTACAAATTAAATATTGAAATAACTATTAGTGGGATTTTGATTGTGAGATTTATGTTTTAAGAAGCTCACACGATTTTTACATACACATTAGTTTTTTAAACACACAAATGTCTACACAAACATAATGTAAAAATACACTAATGCTGACTTATTATATTGCACACTAAATACTTCTTTACTATTTATTTAACATAACATTTAAAAACGTTATAATAGTATTTACTTTTAAAATTTATCATTCAGTCTAAAAAACTAGTTTATTTTAGGTATCAAGAAAAATATTGAAATCAGGAATGCACAAAATAAAAAAGTTGAAATAGACTAGTTACCTAGTTGAGGTCCATTTTAAAAGACTATTGTCCCTAATATAATGTATTTATACTTAAGTAGGTAACATAAAAAAAAACAGGTATCATCCAATTAGGTAAGTTAATAGTAGTTAAGTAGTAAATATTTTATTCATTTCATTAGTTTAGATCTTCATAAATTTTAATAAATTGTAAAACTGTATTTCATGGTTTTATATTCCTATCTACCATGTATTAACCTAATCAGCATCCATTTGGCAATGGCTTAATATTTGCTATCGAGCTCATTCTTCGTGTTCTAGTAGAAGATCCACCTGTCAATTTATTTTCTATTTGTTCAAGACTCTTTCCTCTAGTTTCTGGCACAAAAACAATTACGAAAAATAACCCAACGAAAGTAATACACCCAAACAGCCAAAAAGTACCTGCTGGCCCTATGCCATCTATTATATTAAGAAACGTTTTTGTTACCGTAAATGTGCATAACCAGTTAAATGCTGTGCAAATAGAAGCAGCGGCTCCTCTTATTTTTGCGGGCAAAATTTCTCCCATCATTAACCAAGGAATAGGACCAAAAGCTAGTGAAAAACCTAATAAATAAATCATAAGACATGTCAATGGTAACCAACCTAACGAGGACACATCCAATTTTAAGTCAATTTGCACATAAAAGAATGTACCCAACACAATTAATGTAATTGTCATTGTGACAGATGAAATGTATAGAAGTACTTTACGACCGGCTCTGTCAATAAGTGCTGTAGCAATAAATGTTGATATAAAATTAACTGTTCCTACTATGATAGTCGATAAATTGCCGTCTACTGAACTACCAGACATTTTAAATATTGACACAGTGTAAAATATAACGGCATTAATACCTGATAATTGCTGAAACGTCATTAAACCTAACGAAATTAAAATAGACCTCGTGTATTTGCTTCTAAATAGTTCTTTTAAATTTGAATCATTCGTTTCAGTTTCGGCGCTCGCAAGAGCGATATCACGTAATTCATTGTCTATTTTCGCATTTTTTCCTCGGAGCCACTGTAGGGCCTTTCGAGCCTCGTCATTCCGGCCGCGAGATAAATACCAATGGGGAGTTTCAGGAATCATCAGCATTAAAATAAAAAAAGGTATAGGCAAGGAGGCTCCTAAATAAGCGAGCTCGGACCAGTCTAGATACTTTCCTGCAAGATAACAGATTAATATACCTATATTCCCGATGGCAGTTGGAAATAACCCTAAAGTACCACGAACTTCTGGTTGTATTGCTTCTCCAAGATAAACGGGGAATGCCAGTGATCCGATGCCGACACACAAACCGCATATCACGCGACCTGTTAGTACTAGGTGTACTGTCTTCGCTGTTGCTATGACAATCCACCCGACGAAGAAAGGTGGCGCGGTGAATAGGATTGTTCTCCGTCTTCCAATGTAGTCCACGAGTGGACCTCCTATTACGCCTCCTGCGAGTGCAGCAAGTGGCATCAAGCTGCCTACCCAGCTGGCCTGTTAACACAAGTTAATGTTTTTTAATCAGCTTTTGTCTGCCATTTCGGACGCATTTATATTTTTTGCGATAAAAAGTGATGACATGTAAAAGTCGGAAAAAAACTGTCGAAGGCCTGTTGTAGATGAGCCCGGATTACCGGACAAACAGATGAATAGAAAAAATAACATAGGTATTTGGGTTTAAAGAATGTTCAAAATTAAAGAGGAAACGCATTATTTGATAAACGGAAGTCTACTAGCATAATTATAGTTTAATAGAAGAATGATTACCACCCATAGATTATTTTGCGACTGCTGGTTTGATTTACTATGCAGCAGTTTAGACATTTTTGGAAACAATAATTTTACTTTTTAAGTTTAGGCCAATACGGTTCGGCCATGTTTAATTAGAACTAAAAATTTTAGGCGTGTGGAAGGGCACCCAAAATATAAACTTATGAGTCTAAACACGGAAGTGTAACGTAAATTAATTAATATTTAGTAAAACACTTTTGGGGTATAATTAACAAAACAAGTTTTGCAAACTGTATCGTGTGACTAATCAATTAGAAGGTCTTAGTTTCAAAGTATGAAATTAAGTTTTTAATCATTTTAAAATAGTTTTTTTATTTTTTTAGGAAAATAGATAATAATAAGAAATATTTATTTCTCTCACATTTTTTTACAGTGTGTCTTGTGGTAAATGAGTACATCATTTGTAGCACTTTGTGTGTGACAGACTGGTGCCTGATACACGTTTCAGGCACCGTATTCCAAGTCACTAGTGCTCCATCCCCAGGTTGATTACTTTAAATACACAGCACTAGGTTATCTATACCAATTGAACACTACCAAAATAAATAAGAAAGCCCGCACTACAGTATGAGCTTTCTCAATCATTACGCTACTTAAGTAGTTGAGAAATATAAAAATAAATAATAAAGCAAAAGGCATGCTCACATTGCATAAATAATTTCAAGTTTAAAGGCTAACATGCGAGTGTACTTCTATAATATAATTGATATCAAATAGGTGTAATTACTATTACACCTATTACTCTTACTAGAGAATTGTATTGTAAATAAATCGATATTATTCTTGACTTTTATCTTAATTTTCGGCTTGGTTTATACAATTTGTGGTTTACTGCCCTAATATTATTCGTATTTTCATCTGTTATCGTTAAGGATAATTAATGAATTCAGGTTTAATGATTGATTACATTGTTAAATAGAATGTAGGTATATTTAAGATAATGGGATTAATTAAATTATAAAATTAGATTGATTTTAGGATATAGGTCGTAATAATACGGTTTCGGTTTCATCGTAATCCAAAGTTTTTATCGAGTAACAGTTTCCCTTCGATTTGAGGAGAGTTTATATAACAGGGATTTGTTAAGCTTGTTGTGTATCCACAATATCTTATAAGGGCCAAGTAAACAAAAGAACTGTTGTGCATGTTGAGAACTATGTGGCACGGCTTCACAGACTTTGCCTTTTCTGCGCTTTTCATTGTTGAGACCCGGGTTATAATAATGCGGAATGTTGTTTCAGTGTTGTTTGTAATAGGAAAGACTGTCTGACTGTAAGACCTCCCAATTTTGGTAAAGTGTGGATGTAGGATAACGCAAAGGAAGGCCAGGATTTTCGACATTGCAGGAAGTATTGCGATTGGCCTGTAGTTATCGACACAGCATTCGAAAAAAATTCCCTTGATCTCCGAAACTACTGCGCCAAAAATTTGGAAAAAATATAATTGTTTACGTGAGGGAAAACCTTAAAACCTATAAAAGTACCAAAACCCAAGTACACAAGTTATAGTTTGACAAGTTCGTGCATGACACTCATAAGGAGTGATAATGGACATTATACAATAAGGAAAAAGTTTTCCCTGTTTCACTATCTGTGCGTCTAATAGCTCGCTTAGGCTCCTCTTTTTCGTAAGCGTTTGTATCTCCTGAGTGTCATCATGCACGAACTTGTAAAGCTAAATATAATTGAATTCGGGACCTTGTCCGGTTTTTAAGCAACTATGTTGTCTCATGTCGGTTGTTCCTAATAAAGTTTTCTTAAAGCACTCACTTGTTCTTTAGTAATGGAAATTGTAGTACTGTTCTCCATAGTAACGAGAGCCGGCGAAGTATAAGCCGCTGAAAATCCTATGATCATGGAACCCATCGATACTGCCACTGCTGCTAACACCTAAGAAAAATAGATTGTTTTTATTATAGCCAATTTGTTAAGAAAATAAACTAAACGAAAACACATCTTTCTTTTTTTGGAAAAGTATCCGGCAGAGATTGGCTTGGCTTTTTCATCCGTAATAAGTCCGTAAGAAGGCTTATTGATTAAACAAATTACAGGACTAATGATGTAAACCTGGTTTGGGTTGTATCAACGATAAAATTTTCACTTGTTTTTTTTTCATAAAATAAACTAGCATTTTGTAAATGCAAAAAACAAAAAGTTTAAACAGATTTAGGTTGGTTAACGCAAAATAATATGAAACTATTAGCGCGTGTGACGTTATTCGCGGAGAGGTGTGCGCAGCCCGCCCACGAGCAATTTGAGCAATCATCAGCTCTGATTGATTGTCTACATCACGTGCAGGGATGAAGTATCGTTTTCGATGTATTTTTGGATGTACAATGTAATTAGCCCAAAATTATCTGTAAGCCTTATATTTAATAATATATAGGTAAAATAAACAGTGAAATATATTATTATATCCATTCGTTATTTTTTATGTTTAATTAGGTACGGCAATTTGGTCGTTCTTATCCACGACACGATAATATCCGCGAAAAAAGTACAAATAAAATATGAACAAAATCACGTTTAGACACGAGGCAACAATTAGTTTCAGTAATTATTTTGTCTGAATATTGGCGATCCCGAAAACTTCATAAACGATAGCACGTCATTAAAATGTCGTAACAAACTTTTAATTCGTAGTTCATTAATTGGCATCAATTGGCTATTGCCACTTAGTCTAATGTACATAAATATGTATATAAATGTTTAATGGTCATTTTTTTTTTATTTTTATTGTATCACTTAGCACTGCATTTCAAAACAGGTGGATCTACCTGTGAAAACGTATATTTGGGTTTTTCAAAATCGGCGCTTTTCACTCCTATACTATAATGAGTATCCGCTCTCATCAGAATCTTCATTTTGATGTTTTTGTTATGTCACAGTTCATACACAATCGCACTGCACGGTTTATTTTTTTATACTAAATAGTGTAACACAGTGTAAGTGTACGCGATATAAGCTAAAGAAGAAATGCGTGTCCCTCGCTACGCTTGCCGCGATATATATGGACACAAATTGATTGACAAAACTGATTGGCTCTCGAGGTTGTGTGATTCAAAACAATGTCTTTGAATTGGCCAGAGAAAACCACGATTTTATTTCATTTCTGTAAATGTAACATAATATTTCTGCTCAGTTAAGGTAAATCTAGTTCATGGTGTTATTATGTTTTAATAAAATATTCATCATAATAATATTTTAATGTTTTACTTATTACAAGTTTAAAGGGGCATGCAACTGTAATGTTTTTAATTGTATCGCCTTAAAACAAACTTTGAAAAAGTTCCCAATGCTGTTTTTTTTACAAAATGATTTTAATAACAACCTATTTACATATCGTATGAAGAAAATATATTAATTTCCAACATTTTGATTGTAAACCACTAACAAAAAAAATGTTAAGACTATGTAAATAAGCAACTACCTAATTATTGCGCGTTACGAACATGTGCTGTTTATGTGCTCTAGAAGTCTAGATAAACAAAAAAGGAGTAATAACTGGACAGCTGTAAACATTCGTGTATTATTGCAATCTGTGTGTCATTTTATTTCCGTCGTCAGTCAGTAGTATTAGCTCACGGAATCGTTTGCGTGCCCAGGAGCCCTATGATGAAAGATCATCTAAGTATTTATTCATTTATTTATAAACTATGATGAATAAATGAAGAAGTTTTTTTTTTAAATTTTCCATATAACATATATCTTCCACGTAAAGGCAGTGTCAAATAGCTTTAGTTGTCAGATTCTGACAACTAAAGCTGTTTGACACAGCCTTCTGAAGGATGTTGATCCCCGCTTTGTTTCTTACTTCAGTTCCCACTTTTACCCTGTCGCTGCTCTTCCGATAGGCTAGTCAATAATTCAACGCTTTTTTAGGAATAAGAACTTTTTCGGGTCAAGTTGAGTTTTTAGTTTGTTGTGAGTTTTTAGCGTTTGCTGCTTTGACTCAGCTGTTTGTTTAAATTGTCTGTCCGTCCGTCAAAGGTTTCTAGCTTGTAAACGGAATGAGTTATAGATATACAATCTAGCAAAGTAACCCTGTATAGGTACTATGAGTAGAAAATCATTTAGATTCACAATTAAATTATTTTTCATAGAATTTCTTAAATATTTTATGTCTAACTTGTAGGGTTTCATTGTTTAGAGCCTTCGATGAGTCGATTACACTGATGTGTATTCTTGATCAAAGTTTAAAGCTCATTGGACTCAATGACTACTCCTTAAAAGATTGATCATTAATTTTTTATCATCAAAAATACAGAATGGAGAACTCGAAAGTCCGTTAAATTTATACCATTTTTGTTATGGGGTTTACCTACAATATAAACGGTAATAATATACGTGTTAAACTTAGTATCATGATTTCGAAATAGTTAAACAACACAACTAAAAATTGCTAGTAGCGCAATAAAAGCGCAAGTCGGGCGAGCGCGAGCGCACGCAGTTAATACAGAACTCTCGGTGCGCGAATCCCGACTGGTTTTTGATATTGGTTGCATAACCATTTCTAGATAAAATTAAAAAATGTATACCTTATCGAAAAGTAAACGAAAATCCGTCGCGAAACCGTGTTTTATATGCATATCCACATTGACTAATAGATCAAGTTCATTAAAAAACTTATAAAAAGCTCTCACCAGGCAAGGCAAAATTGACACGATCACCCGACACTGTAAGTAAGATAAATTGTAGGTACCTTTCCCTAAGCTACGTTTAAAATCTATGGACTGTTCCTAACTTAGGTAGGTTTTTGTAAAACCTTGTCCATACTAAAATTATGATAGCCTATCAATAGCTATTTACAACAGCTTTTAAATCAGCCTATATTATTACTACTTACGCCTTCTGTCACAATACAAGCAATGTTTTAGTTTCTGCCTGCTATGCCTGCATAATCATTAGTGGCACTCGCCTTTATTTTCGGTCAAGCATTCGAAACTATCAAATACGGTTATATCGTTGATTTGTAATATGACGTAAAATTGACAAAAGTTCGTAAAGCGACTGAAATTAGAACAAAAAATAATAATTTTGTTTTTTTCCATTTTCAGTCCCATTACGAACCATCGAATACCGTTTTTGATCTTAATGGACTAGATCGTATCTGTATTGCGACTACTATTAAATTACGAAAGTTTCAGGTAATACAGACAGTACAGACACCAGCGCTGCAGGCTGGTGCGACCTGACCATAGCTGAATTTATTACAATGCATTTCTGAATTTTGTTTAAGCAAATCTATAAGTAATCGCTTTTGCATAATTCAGTAATGCAAAAAATCTCTATAAATAAGATAATAACTCTTGGCGGTCTCTCCACAGTGTCGTTTGTATTGAAAGCTACGAGAGGTGCTTACAGGGCAGAGGTAGAGATGTGCCGTTCCCGGGAACTTTCCCCATGCGCATATTGGACAATATCACATAAATTGCTCTGAACCTATGATAAGTAGCTTAAGCACTTGTGTTACAGAAATCAAAAACAAAGATGGTATCACAACACCCAGACCCGGGACAATATAGAAAACTTATTTTTTATACATCGACCGACCGGGAGTCGAACCCGGGACCTCAGAGATAGCGACACCAAGTCCGGTATCGCCTCTCGGCTACGGAGGTCGTCAATAGAGAATTGGGCCAAAGGTAACAGTTCTGCAGAGAAAGGCTTGAAAAAAAGGTCAATAGTAATTTTACTTTTTTTTAAACTATTGAATATTCTAAACTAATGTAACTAAAAAATACAATTTTGTGTGGTCGAGTAAAATAGGGCAAAGTATAAACGCCAGAAGCTAGAAGTATAGAGTAGTAGGACACATGACTAAATTAATTCCGCACATTGCGCGTTCGTCGCTCCGGTCGTGATGTGCCAATGACTCTGATTTATTGTCTACTACAGCGGTTCTCAATCTTTTTTGGTGACGGAACCCTTTTGGATAGCAAAATACTTGATGGAACCCTACAATAAAACAATGGTTTTTAAGTGTATTTTTTATTAATAAGCATAATTAGAGTACCATGTAATAGTTACTTATTACTTACTTACATAACAAGTATAATAATAAATATAACATTGAAAAAGAAAAAAAATCTAACTAATGTATGAAACTGTTTTTTATTTTTCATCAATTGGTTGATATCAGGTTTCATAGAGGACAGTTGAAGTCTCATATCAGGTTCGGCGTCCAGTCTATTGCGGTATTTTGTTTTCGTGGCTGCATAGGTTGAGAATCCTGTTTCGCACAAATATGTTGTTGGAAACGGGAGAAGAATATTCAAAGCCATTTTGGCAAGCATTGGATATTCATTTCGGATTCTGCACCAAAAATCGTTGAGAGGCGTCGTTTTGAACAGTGACTCCATACTTGTGTCAGATGACATTTCTAAAAGAGATTCATATATCTCGTTTGACATACTTTCGGGCTTTTGTAAGTTGGGTAAAAAAGGATTATGAATCCATGAATTCAGTTTCATTTTTGTATTCTGTTCTTCAGGAAAATACTGCTCAAAAGATGCGCGCATCGAAGTGAGATATTGGACCAATTCTTCAAATACATCATCTTGAAATATTTCTGAGTTGTTATCGCCAAGAAACTCACTGAGTGACGTAAAGCTTTCTATTTCTCTATTTCCAACGCAAATAATCCAAAAATCTAATTTTCTTTTGAAGGCAGTTATTTTGTTACAGGCCTGGAACACTGTTGTCTGTTTACCTTGCAATGATAAATTTAATTCGTTCAGTTTCTGAAAGATATCCGCCATAAAAGACAGTCGGAACAACCAAGTTTTATCATACAAACGGTCTTTCAAATTAAAAGAAGTATCTGAAAGAAACATTTGTAACTCGGCTCTAAGTTCAAATAGCCTTGTTAAAGTTTTACCCCGAGACAGCCATCGCACTTCTGTATGGAGCAGCAGTGTTTTATGTGTGCTGCCATAATCTTCACACAATAATGAGAACAATCGGGATTGTAGTGGTCGTGATTTGATAAAATTAATTATTTTTACCGCTTCATCCATAACTAATTTTAGATTGGACGGCATTTGCTTCATCGCAAGTGCTTGTCTATGCAGGATACAATGGCTGGAACTACAATTAGGCGCTTTATTTTTTATTCGTGACACTACTCCTGCTGTTTTACCCGTCATCGCCTTGGCCCCATCTGTACAAATGTCAATGCAATCGTTCCAACTGAGATTATTTTCCTCAAAAAATATATTTATTTTATTAAAAATTTCCTCTCCGGTAGTGTTTGTGGGTAGAGGTGAACACATAAGCATGTCTTCTTCAAAAGAACTTTCACATGGATATCTCACGATAACCAGCAAGATAGCCAGACCAGCGACATCAGTCGACTCATCCATTTGCAAGACGAATTGTGTTTTTTGTAGACGTGTAACTAGTTCTTGTTTGACGTAGCTTGCTAGATCATGAATTCGCCGTGAAACAGTATCGTTAGATAGCGGCACAGTAGAAAGATGCTTTGCAGATTTTTCATCGAGCATGCATTTTGTTATGTCTAATACACATGGTTTTATTAAATTCTCAGCGATAGTGTGCGCTTCTCCTGCTTGTGCAATGCGATAGCTAACTAAATATGATGCCTCCGTGGCCTTTTCATTGATAGTTTGGGTTACATGCATCATTGTTTTTTGACTTTCCAATAACTGTTCTTTTTTACGTACAAAAAATTCTTTATTCTTGTCTTTAGACTCGGGGTGTACAGTTTCTAAATGTCGGCGCAACTTGGCAGGTGCCATGGAACTATTAGGAAGCAGTTTACTACATAACATGCAGAGAGGTGAGCCGTTGGAATCAACAAATCCAAAACTGATATATGATTCATCATACTTCCTTTTTTTCGCCTTTGAAACCGTGGAACTTGACGTCGTTGCATCATCGTCTGGATCGGTAATTGCTGTATACTCCACGCGGACTGCTTTTGAACATTCGGCTTCGTTGGAAGATGTTGTTGCGACACGTTTAACGCCTTTAAGCCAACGTTCCATTCTTTCAGGATGGTGAGGTTAAAATAATGCACGGTCGTTACTGCGTAGAAGAGTTTAGCACTTTAGTCCAAAGAAGAAATGTACAAAACTGATACAATCAGAAAACAGCAGTAGAACAATACACAATTTTTTTCTAGCAGGTAGGTACTTATCGCTCCGAACGCTAATCGTCGACTGACTAGTGTCAAGGCTTGATCATCGCTTTTATAGTCCTAGCCTCAATCTCGAACATTCTCAAAAATACTCGAGTCGGCGTCTTTGATAAATAAAAAGCCGATATAAAAATAGAAATTCAAAAAATGTGGTGTAAGCAATCTCGACTTTACGTTTTGAAGTTAGAGCCGAAAGTCGCTTGTTCACAATTATAGCGTCTAATTTCAAAGGCGGCTTTTATCAAAGGGATTGCGCGGTCACAAGTAGGTATCGGCGGTGGCGGCATAGTAAAATTGTTCGTGAATCGTGATACGCCGCGACAGAACGGTCGACCAGAGAGAGGTGTTTTGATTTTTTTTTCTAACTTCTTGCGGAACCCCGACAGGGGTATCGCGGAACCCTAGGGTTCCGCGGAACACACTTAGAGTATGGCTGGTCTACTATATTTTATAATACTGCACCGAGAGTGTAAATAAATTTTGTAATAAGTAAGCAAGTATTATTTTATAAATTCAAATCTTTATTTGGGGTGCGTTTCATTTGAATTAAAAACAAATAAACTAATTTTAAAAGTTATAACGCTCATTTAATATAATTTTTACTTAGACTAAATACCCTTGCTATAACTTCACTTCATATTATTTTCATTTGTTATAACATTTACATTTTATAATCACATTTTTTATAAAGCTCTTACGATTTAACAATCATTTCATATATTATCACCTAATGCAATTTTTACGAGGAATAATTATCATTTATTATAATAATTAAGAAACCGAGTCGCCGTGGTCTTTCGCCGTGGTACTAGTCTGCCCTAGACTAGAGTGTAATTTCTAAGCCGAAGCTGCGCAGGCGAGCGAAGAACTGCACTTCCCGCAGCGCCGGAGAAGAGCAAATCCAATTGCATGTATGCTTGCATTATGCTTGCTTGCTTGCGTGCTTGCAAGCATGCATGTATGCTAGAATACTTGCATACTGTAATGATTGTATGCTTAATGATTGCATGCATGCTTGCATGGATGCTTGCAGTAGAGTGTTATTAGGAAATTGAAATAAAAGAAACATAAATATGTAACCTGTTTTACGTTTTAGCTAATTACAAACAGTCAGGCGTTAAGTGAAACGATAATTAGAAAAACTAATATTATATTAAATAAGCTTTATAACTCTTAATTGTTATTTAAAATGAGTGTTAGAGCTAATGATTTTTATTTTAAATGAAATTATAAAATGATAGATTATATGAAACGTCAATTCTATAAAGTGAGTTGTTATATGAAGATAGATTATATTAAATGAAATTATATTATAACAGCGTTATATTAATAATATTTATACGGAACATTACACACCCCTTTATTTGCTTATTATGTACATTGGAAATTATATTATAACAGCGTTATATTAATAATATTTATACGGAACATTACACACCCCTTTATTTGCTTATTATGTACATTGGTGGTACATCTACTTACATATTATGTAACAGGACTTAAATCTTAGACCTATAAGGTATTACATCTAACTAAACCTTTTGAATTTCATTTACACCAACAACTAATTAACATTTTTGTAATGCATGGCAGATAAGGTAACTGCTGGGCTAGTTTTCTTAGTCTTTGGTCCCCTAGCTCTTGGTACCTTCTACCACCGAATATAATAATAGCTTCTACCAACAACAATATTTAACCCAGACCTGGTTTTAAATGTCATTCTGTGTGTGTCAATTCGTTTAAAGTCTCTTAAATCTCAATCTTTATAAGATTGAGATAAACTAACCAAATCTAGACTTGAAGAGGACGTGCAATAGCAATAAGTTGTTATGTTCATCCGTTAACATAGTTCATATTTTAACAGTCAAAACTCGTTATCGTGCTATTATAATAAGAAAAGTTTGGCTCCGTCTTATGCTTTGACACTTGCGTCGCTCACTCAGTTCGCGCAATTGGGTATGTGGTCACTTCTCTACGAGTATTATCTATCATACATTCATAAACCAACCTAAAGATACCGAACAAACCTACTGCAGTCTTCAAGTATCTAGCGATTGTGGTTTAATTAAACGAATACGGATGTCGAACTGTCGAAATTAACGCGTGTGTTCACTCCCTAAGTAGTTCACTATACTTTGATAAATATGTTTGTTTAATGATACATATCCTCCTACTTTGTGGTTTGCCTTTACTTTATACACAAAATTGATCTAAATGTACTGATCAAAGTTAAAAATGTGAAGGTAAGTAAAAGACTAATAAATAAAACAAACACAAAAAGTACTGTTAATTTTTTATATTAATAAAAAATTATAACAAATAAAATAAATATATTCTCCGTAATATACGGAGTCACCAGCAGTAAAATCCTACGTCTATGTCATAGTGTTAAATTAGTAGTTTTTAAAACGAATCACTTACAAAATAATTATTTGGTCATAAAATAAGTACCTAAAATATTTGTCATGATCAACACAAGATTTTAAATTAAAATAAATATTTATTTTCACAATAGATTGTTAAACAAATCTTTACGTATAAAAGTTATACAATATCCCCTATTAACAGAACCATTTTTACATAATCATTTCCGTTTTAATTAAGATCAAAATCTATTTGAGATTCTTACAAAACCATAGTAAGGAACTGATCTATGACAGCATACCGCTGAGCGGAATGCTATTACATTATGATTTACAGCTAAAGGAACTATTGATGATAAAACTAATATTTACCCTATTATAACTAATATAATTTACATGTACGCATTAGACAATTTATGGCTACGATCCAAATCAGTCTTCTTCACACACTGAACAATCAGTGCATTCTTACATCTCTATTCATTATCAATCAGCACAGCGCAATTGCAGCCATCGCACTCTGGAATGTACGTTTTAATTTATACTATATATCACTTATTATACACTTCTAACGTTGAGTAAGACGTTAGCAGTTAGCACCCGTTTTGAGTTTGTTTATTGCTGCTGACGATTCGAACTCTTCGGGATCCTCCAGTAAGTTTCTTTTCAATTTCTTCTAAACTTATGCCCCGAGTCTCAGGTACAAAGAAGATCACGAAAAATAGACCAATTAAACATATGACTGTAAACAGCCACATAGCGCCGTACATGTTGAGTGCGAGACTGATGTTTGTAAAAGTTTTTGTTACAATAAATGCACAAGTCCAATTTAAACCAGTAGCCAGAGATGCAGCTGTTCCTCTAATTTTCGACGGCAAAATCTCACCAAGCATTAGCCATGGTATAGGACCAAAACCAATTGAGAATCCCAAAACGTATATCACAAGGCACGCCAGTGGTAACCAACCAAAGTTTTCCACATTAACTCCAGCATCCTTCACATAGCAATATGAGCCCAAAGTCACCAAAGTGATTATCATGGACACCGAAGAAATGTATAATAACATTTTTCTTCCCAGACGATCAATGAGAGCGGTCGCTATAAAGGTTGAAATAAAGTTTACAATCCCAATGATAATACTAGACAAATTTTTGTCAATGCTGCTGCCAGACATCATAAATATCTTTTCAGCGTAAAATATTACTGCATTTATTCCACTGAATTGCTGAAAGATCATTAAACCAAGAGATATGGCTATGGCAGGAATATATCTCCGAGTAAATAATTGCCCAATAGCGTTTCCTCTAATGTGGTCTGATTCAGCCTGCACTCTTGCAAGATCACGTAGTTCCTTGTCAATGTTAACGTTCTTGCCTCTTAACCACTGAAGTGACTTACGGGCATCCTCGGCGCGCCCTTTAGACATGTACCAGCTTGGAGTTTCGGGAGTCAAGAGCATAAGTAAGAAGAACGGTATTGGCAGTGCAGCTCCGAAAAATGCCAGCCCTGACCAGTCGAGGTAGTTTCCGACGAAATACGCTATAAGAATACCCGTGTTACCGAATGCAGTTGGTAGTAATCCAAGAGCCCCTCTAACTTCTGGTTGTAGGGTTTCACCGCAATAAACTGGGAATGCCAATGAACCAATTCCTACACAGATTCCAATAAGAGCTCTTCCAGCGTAGACCATAATGATGCCGTTAGCGTTGGCTATTAGCATCCAACCAATAAAGAACGGCAGCGCAGTTGCAGATATGGCTAATCTTCTGCCCAAACATCCAATAAGTGACCCGCCGCAGATGCTCCCAATTAAGGCTGCTAGTGGTACAAGGCCACCCACCCAGCTGCTCTGTAAACAAGAAAGCATAACAATTGTGAAAAAGAACAAGGATATTTTATAGCCAAATTTAGATACATAGGTCAAACTAAATCATTTTCATGATCATCTTATTAAGTTTGCATGCCATCTAAATAGATTTTGATGCTGTTTGGTAGTTTGGTAGTGTAAAATTGCAACAAATTGTATTTTAGAGAATTAGGGTATAATAAATAACTACCCTGTTGCTCTTAACATCGGTGATTAGCGTATTTCAAATTGAAACTCAAATTCATGACCTTCAGAATCTGTTAGGAGTCCTTAAATCACAATGCATTTTCTAAAACGCTGATCGCAGATACTAAAAGGAACTAGCTAGTATAATGTAAATAAAAATTTAGCTCTTTTACATTTGCTACCCTACAAATGCGATAAACAATAACTCATGGCTACTATAGAGAAAGTTTTACTTACCAAAAACTTTATCTAAACTAAAATTAATTGAATGAGAAACTTACTTGTTCTTCAGTCAAATTCATTTCTTCTGTCATTTTCGTCAATGTCGGGGATGTATAGCCAGACGAAAAACCGACGATCAACGATCCCATAGACACAGCAAATGCAGCCAATATCTGTAACAATTTCAGTTATTTTGTTAACACTTTAGTTTCTTCTCAAAAACACTTGCTCTCACCTTCCAAAGGCACACACCTGATGTGGGCCATCGTATTTCATGTCTGTTCCAAAGTCTCTATTTTTAAACGGCGTTGCGTTCGCGCGCAAGCCTTTCCCGTAAAGCTATGAGCTTTTCTGAGCGTTTCAGCCTTATTATGTACCTTTGCAATGCCAACAAACATATTCCACTTATGTACATGTAAGTAAATTACGTTCATGCAGGAAACAGTTTCTTTGTTTGAGTCCGAAGCAATATGTACTATGTTTACTTTGCTACGAATATATGCTATAAATTATAGATAACCACTTAATTTATGTACGTCAAATAAATAACTTACTGATTTATTATAAAGGAGAAACTTTCTGATCAAAAACCAATCTAAAAACATTACTCAAAAATATGTCCAGCTTCGAATACTGGAACTTGATGAAATATTCCGAAATCGAATTAATCAATCTACATGTAGTTTTCCATTTATTGCATGGCTTATCGATTCGCGTTGATTTTACTGTTTATGTGTATCGAAACGATGGACACTATTACGGTATTATTGACTAAGATATTTTAAAATTTTTAGAAAAGTTTTTGAACTAACCTGGGTCCACAAATAGATCTTTTGCGTTGTGGGGCTATACGGCGGGGTGTCTCCATTGATAGCGTAATCAGTTTTGACTTTACTGCTGTCTGTACTAAGTTGTTTCACAAATGGCACTGAGTTTCGCAAGTTCTCATCCTTAGCACTCTTGATTTCCATTTCCATCTTGTATTTGAACTCGTTTCCTAAGCTGATTTGACGGAGTTGTTGGAAGTGGCGGCGGGTCTTCTCAAAGGAGTCCTGCTCGTCCTCGCTGCTGCTCTCGGTAGAAACGTTCTCAGGGATAGCAGCGTAGTTGGGCGCGAGCGTTCCCTGGGATCCACACGAGGTGGCAAGAGACGTGCACGTCGTCGACGCAGAGAGCGTCGGCCGTGATGGAACCCTCGCGTATTTCGGTCCACGTGTGCGGTACAAACGCTCCTCGTCGCCTTGTCCACGTCGGACTTGCTCGTTTCCACCCTGGAATACCAAAATACACGTATTTATGACCGAGTCAACCGACACATATGAACAAAAAACATATTACACTCAATAACTTATACGCTTGTTACAAGTTCTAGATGTAAACATTTGCACAGCTATTACCTAAATAAAACTAATTACTTCACACCGCGGAACATGAGTTACTAAAGTGGGCATCCGCGAATAGGGATGTAGTATTTATTATATCCGCTATCTTATGTGCGTAAGCATTCTGGCCTAAGGGAGCTGGGGTCAATCGGTCTAAGGAACGCACATCTTATTGACTACTGACTGTCATATGACCACAGCATGTTTCGATAACCTAATGATAATACGAATGCCGGGCACCCTGACCCGGCTCGGACACAATTCCAGTCTCAATCTTCATATCACTCCGGATCAATAGGCACTTATTGACGATTATCTGCACTTTATACAAAACGATATTATTTCTCCGGTTTGGGTAAAGGCTTCGCTGAACGAATAATGACTGTCGCCGACACCGCTGTCCATGTCGAATGCTTGGCGTTATCGGCCGATCTGCAGCAACTATAACGATGTTTATAAAACATCAAGTATAAACATTTTCTTTAGTTGTCATACCCATTGTCGCCAATAGCTGCTTAAATAGTGTCGGGAGTTTGTATTAGTTGATCAATTTAGTATTTTAAGCTAGCATTGTTCGTATAAAACAATAATCATTATTACCTATGTTAGTTACCTCCGATTCATTACGGAAGGTGTTGTATCTTTTAAATATTGGGTCAAGCCGCCTTTCCATTACTTGTAATTTTATTTAACAAAAATATGACTTAATTTTATTTGAAATGTTAAATCATAATGATGTGATATTCAATCAATTTTGACAGCAACTGTCTAAAATACGACTATCAAAATATTATAAAAATTAATTGATAGTCTGATATTTTTCCATGAAGGATTTTTCAACCAAAGATTTACGATGGTTATCTATCTATATATATAAAAGAAGAGACTGACTGACTGACTGACTGACTGACTGACTGACATATCAACGCACAGCCCAAACCGCTGGTGCTAGAGATTCCAAATTTGGCATTTAGGTTTCTTATAAGGTCTAGGGGTGCACTAAGAAAGGGTTTTTCAAAATTCACCCTCTAAAGGGGTGAAATGGGGGCCCAAAGTTTGTATGGGGAAACAAGATTAGTTAGACTATTTTATTCGAAACTTCACAGGAGTATTCCTAACAATAAATGATTAAACACGTGTTTCAGGTTTTTTGCGAAATCCACCCCTAAAGGGGGGTAAAAGGGGTGACAAAGTCTGAAAATCAACATGGGTATTGTTTCTATGGTTTATCGGGTCGCTGATTACGAAAACCACAACAATTTTAAAATACAACGTTGCGGACGTGAAATATCATCCCCCTGTTGGGGTGCGATGGGGTTGAAATGTCTAAATATCATTATGGGTGTCGATTTTATGGTTTTTTGGGATGTTAATTACGAAAATGACATCGATTTGGAAATTGAATATAGTGGACATAAAAAATTCTTGAATTCAACCCTTAAGTAGGTGAAAAGGGGAAAGAAACTTTGTATTTCAGTTATCTATTTATATAAAATTTTAAACTGACTAATTGTTGATATTTTTAATATAGGTTTTTTGGAAATTATAGCCCTAAGGGGGTAAAATAGGAGATGAAAATTAATGAAAGCATATCAGTTTCAAATAATAATTTTAAAATTTTGTATTATGGTGACGATTGAAAATAAATTTATGTATTACAGCGTTCTTGATTATTCAACCCCTGAAGGCGTGAAAAAGGATAATAAGTTGTGTCTTGAAAGTCCTTCATTTTTAAAGTTATAATCACTAAACTTATTTTTATAGTAAACTTACTCAATACATTGTTATTTTCACTCGGCTGCCGTAGGAGGGTTATGTTTTTCGAGCGTATGTATGTGTGTTTTATAAGTTTTTGGCACGCTCTACAGCCTAAGCCGTTAGAGATGTATTTCATCATATGAGATTCTTCTCAGTTGTGGAAATGACATAAAGCATATCGTTTTCCGGAATTCCCATGGGACATAGGAATTACGCGGGGAACTCTGATCTCTAATGCTACTTACCTGATTTCAACCCTCGATGAAGGTCTGCTTTTAGATTAGTTTAAATGCTGTTGAAGTGTTCCAGAGACGTCGCCTGCGGTCTACGGGGCCCAAAATTTTGTTTATTTTAAGCTAGGACGCACCGTTTTCGAGATATCAAGGCGCTGCGTACACGACGTAGCAGGGCGGGCCGGACAATTTTGCCGCGAACAATAGACCAAAGGGAATCGTATACTGCAACGCACACGGCGGTCAATAAGACCGCGCCGCCAGTGCCCGCCCCGCACCGCGGCATGTCCGTGGCTGCCCGCCGTGAATCGCACAAACCAGTTTGTATACACTAACGCAGACGGCGGCGCGGGCGACTAGCTTAGTCTGCGTCGCGCGCTCTACTAGAATGGTTGTCCTGAACTGACCGTCGTGCACGTTGAGTACACGGCGCGGGCAGCCGCCGGGCATCGATGAGCAGACGCGGTCTTTATTGCTTCACGGTCAAAAATACCGCACCACTGCGTTGTATGCGCAGCACCTTACTCCATTCCATATTAATTAATCTATATACATATATAAAAGGCAAAAGTGATTGACTGATGTATCAAAGCACAGCCTAAACCGCGGGTTCTAGAAATTCCAAATTTGACACGTAGGTTTCTTATAAATCTAGGGGTCACTAAGAAAGGATTTTTCAAAATTCATCCCCTAAACGGGTGAAATGGGGATCCAAAGTTTGTATGGGTAAACAAGATTAGTAAGACTCTTTTATTCAAAACTTCACAGGAGTAAGTGTTTGTGTTTCAAATTTTTTGAAAAGTCAACTCCTGAAAAGGGGAAGGGGGCTGACGAAGTCTGAAAATCAACATGGGTATTGTTTCTATGGTTTATCGGGTCGCTGATTACGAAAACAACAACGATTTTAAAATTTAACTTTGCGAACGTCAAATTCCATCTTTCCTGTTGGGATGCGATGGGGTTGAAATGTCTATGAATATATTATGGGTGTAGATTTTATGGTTTTTTGGAACTTTGATTTTAAAATTGAATATTGTGAACATGAAAATTCTTGAAATTATTTGTGCCAAATTGCAATTCAATCGAGCCAGTAATTTCGGAGCTAATCGGTTGTAACAGACGGACTGGCAGACAGCCATACGTGATCCCAACACAGGTTCTATTTTTGCATTTGATCTATCCTAAAATTGATAAATCGCTATATTATATCATATCATATCGTGTTTTGATAGTCATGCTAAAAAATATTGTCTATAAAGAAGTTTTGTAGTTTTTTAAATTACTGAGTTTGACATTCATACTTCACTTAAAATCAAATCTAACGCGAGCGAAGCCGCGGGCAAAAGCTAGTTTTACATAAAGTTCCGATTGTAGGTACATCTCCTCTTTATTGTTTTATTTATCCTTTATTTAATAGAAGATGCATATTCGTATTTGCAATCAGTACAGGATTTACTTGACCTTTATTTGAAGCCGATAATTTCTAATTAACGGATTTCTAGTACGTAAACATATTCATTTCCCACAAAGTATGAAACTGCTCTCTTCTTATCTCAATGACGTTTTTGAACTTGGACATAGCGGGTTCAAGTATACGCCTCACGTGTCTATCCAGTCTGTATAAAATATAGACTGTGTACGTTAACAATGAAATTATGTTCTTAATAAATGTATTTTTTATTATTATTTAGGTTCAGACAACAGCTCGTCAACCTACCACAAAACGTCAAATTTACTTAATTGATATTGATCTCTACGTGTCGGACTTAAAGTTAAAAATCGGTTCAATAATCTTTAACTTTTTGGGTAGGTTGCTTGCCGTTGACTGTACCTACAATAAGTAACGTCCATGGATATTAAGTATTTGAAAATGATTGAATAATAAAATAAAAAACTTTTTTTTTAAATTATTATTTGTCAAACAAGTAAATAAATAAATAAGATGAATCTATGGTGGTCCAAAATTTTATTGAAACGATATTTGAGGGTAGTTTCAAAGCCAAAGAAAACATAAAACTTTCCATTGTGTAGTCTGAAATAGAAACTTCAATTTTATGAAGTCGAAGTTCAATAGTATCGACAGTTATTATGTACTTTTCTGTTGTAACTGACTAAAGAGAACTGTACCTATGTAAACTTTTTAATAGCGCCAAACCCTTGTTTACCCTTAAAGACAGCCCATGAAAGTACCATGAACACTATGCTTTAAGGTAGATGTGGTGCGTAAAAAACCTCCAGACATTCATAATGGTTGTAAAAAAAATATTGAATGCTGAACTTTTTTTGTCTTTCCTTTCTAAAATATTATTATCGTACAAAAATTTTAGTGAGCAAATTATGCGAATGCAGCGCTATCTATTGAAAAGCACCAGAATTACGTACACGACTTGTAACATTATCAGTTCTTTTATTAGCCGCAGAATCCTAGAGTGGCGCTTGCAATGTAAACTTAAGTCCCTACAGAGGGCGTTGATCAAAGCTCAGCGACTACATTAAAATATTCTTAATTTTATGATTTCATTAAAACAACATCAGTTTGATAAAATACGAAAAATAAGTAGCATTTAAATTAAACAGGCAACTAATAAATTTTAATATTAAATCATTTAAATCGAGATGTTCAAACAATAATATAGATGGCGTTGAATAGTAATGAAGTGACGCTACGTTTTAATGTATTAATTCAATATCATTAATTTTTTATTTTGTATGAAATAATATATAATAATAAAATATATAAAAAATATATAATACATATCAAAACTTTTAATAACAAAAACACTAATAATTTTTTCTGAACTCTACATTAAAGCGACGTTTTTATTTTACTTATTTCTTTTTTACTTATTACCAATGAAAATAACATCCTGTGCAATAAAATACCGCTGAATGCCTGCATTCCACCATCGACCTTGCAAGGCCGCTTCGGTTCAACACCGCTGCAACTATTACTACTACTATTTGTTTACGAATTGCATTCAAATTGAAAGTACCACTTTTTGTTTAAGTAGCACTTGCAGCAGTATGCCATATTGATTATTTTAATTGAGACCTTTTAATAAAGTATCGAAACATGCCATGTCATTTCCAGTTTTAATCGGCTGGTTGAAGTTTTACATTACTTCGCAAATTACGATTAATGTGTGTGTGTGTGTGTGAAATATACATTTTGACAATATTTGTATTGGTTGCATAGCTGGAATAGCGTTGCTGAGCAACGGATAAAATCGACCGCCTGCCACCCGGTGTGGGTGGTGCGGACTGCGGGTGGATGGTTGGGGATCGTCTAGAGCTTTCCAAAACAGAAAATTCGAGAAACGTTGCGTTTTCTTTCACTCTGCTAACGGACTGCACGGACACCTTTAAGTTATCAAAGAAGACAAATTAAGACTCACCATTTCCGTAGACAGTTGCTTCAGATATCCCATGATCTTCCCCATTGCGTTGGGGTTATTCTTATTGAAGCTCATCTTGATACCGTTACTCGAAAACAAGTGTCTTCAGGACTCTTGCAGACGTCGTCAGGGAACGTCAAAATGATAATGTCTATAAAATAATACACAGTATTTTTTCCTTAAATCTAACAGTTCTTTATAATCCAGGTTCGCGAATCACCGGCAAATAATTCACATCACTAGCCGCAACGTAAACTTTTCCTCCGATCGACGACCAGCGTGTTTCCGTCGCGGTCTGACACAGTTTATCGACAAAGTCTTAAAAACGAATTAATTTATGAAGGTTCACAATGTTTAGGTTATTCATTCGATTAAGTTTAAAGTTCGCGCCACAACCTGTAAGGGTGCACAACATTCAACTAGTATGCACAACAAACAAAACTGTTGGCAGCGCGGTAACGAGTTGTTCAGATTCAAGTTCTCTATTGAAACTTGCAGATGGCAGCGCAGTGTTTTATATAGCAAAGGTTGGTAGAGGCCGGCGCCGCCGGCAAGCCCCTCCCGCGCGCCCACTCGCCGCCCCTGCTGTACCTGCGCTTCATGTCTGTGAAAACATATTAGTGTGCGTGCACTCACACTTTCAGTGCAATCAACTATACCTGAATTACTGTGAACGTTTTGCAGTCGCCTATAAGAATTTGGCTGCTTACCTCAGGTACACACAAGATAAAAATAGCAGGTTGTATTTTTTATTTATTATAAAAATATTGGTATGGTAATAACTTTACGCTTCATTAAAAAAAAAAAGTTTTCATGGGAGAGCTGTATAGTTATTTTTACCCTAACAATAATTTAGTAAATTAAAACTACATTGATCGGTGCTTAAAGAACATTGCATTGCCTTCTACAATCAAGTTTAATCAACACGCAACACGTTTGCATAAAACATAAGTAAATCAACTCTACATTTTTCATGCGACCTTGACCGTGGGCGATTCTTAGAAATTTCCTAACCATAAACTATAACTGTTTAGATTAAAATATTTAAGTATGTTGAATACTCAGTTTTTTAAGGTCATGGTAAGGACTCAGGTGTCATAGATATTTTTTAACCACAATATATTTTCAATCTACTGAATTATGATATATTTCAATAAAAAGAGTACCTATAGATACTGTATCATCCATAATTATTTAAATAAATTCGCCAATTTTTGCGTTTACAAAATTTTTACTCAAAAACACGCTTAACAACCGTTAACAAACGTTAGTGTGGAATCATTTATTTAACAACGATTGTTACTATTGGAGAAGAGACGAGCCTCCAGCCAGACCCTTGTGGTTTGCGGTGCGCGAAAGGGTGACCAAACGCCACGAAACTTCTAAAATTAATTGTCAATGCTACGATTTGCTTTAAGAGCTAGTAGGCTTGGGATCCAGTTTATATGTGACCGTTTATATGTGTGTACAGGGTGGCCAGAAAAGTGACATCCAAAATTTTTTTTAGGTGCCTCTTCATAATGTTAGCACCTCGTTATTTCTTAAGGGTACTACGCTGAAATTTTACAAGTATAAAATTGAACTATGTAACTAATTATTGATATAACACTCCGTTTATAAATCCACAAGAAATTTAATCAGTTGGTGGTTAAATAACTTCGCTGCGCAACGTAGCCCGAAGTGAACTAAATTTCATCTTCATGTACGTAGGTCACATTATAAGTTTTGCGTAACTTAAAAAAACAACATGTTATAACCAAAATATTATGTATTGCTTTTCAAAATACTCTCCTTTACATTTTAAACATTTTTTCATGCGATCGAACCATTTTTTAAAACAGGAGGACCACAGATCTGATGCATGTTTTCTACGTGCTGATTGAACGCTATCACTGCCTCTTCTGAGTTGGTAAAAGTAAAACCTCTCATCAAATCTTTGATTTTGGGGAAGATACAGAAATCACAGGGTGCTAGGTCGGGGCTATGCGCAGGATGGGTGACGAGTTGTACTTTTTCAGAAGCTAAAAATTACTTTGTTTTGTTGGCCGTGTGTGAAGAAGCGTTGTCATGATGTAGGAGAACGCGGCTTTTGGGTCGTCTTTCGCGATCTTTTTCTAACACCCTGGGTAAACAAATGGTAGAATACTGTACCGCTCGTCTCGGCATTAACACTCTTTTGATCTTCAAGTGGAATTGTACAGATGGGACCCGTAGCTGACACCAACGTTTCTCGCCTGCCTCGCTTTTGTTGGCCTGTTCTAATTTTCACACACCCATTCAAAAGATTGCTGTTTTTTTTCGGGTTCAAAACAATAAATCTACGTTTCGTCTCCTGTGACAATGTCATAAACAACATTAGAATGTCCATGGTCGTACTTCAGTAGAATCTGAGCACCATTCCACGCGAGCCCGCTTCTGCTCCGCTGTTAGTTCATGAGGAATCCAACGACAGCAAAGTTTCCGAACTTTCAATTCTTCGTGTCAAATTTTCTGAATTTGGCTCATACCAATCCCCAATAGTCCTCTAATTGTCTCATAGGTAATCCGCGAGTTTTCTTCAATTAGCCGCTTAACAGTAGCCACATTGTTTTCGTTGACGGCAGTTGAAGGCCGCCCTTCACGAAATTTGTCATGTAAAGAAACTCGACCTCTCTCAAATTCAGCAAACCATTGCCTTACGGTGCTCAAACAAGGTGCTTCTCTCCCAAAAGGATTTTGAAGACGAGCGGCACAGTCTTGCGGAGAGAGAGAACTTTTAAAATCATAAAAAATCATCGCTCTAAAATCTTTTCGACTTAATTCCATTTTCGTTGCGTCGCGTACGTAGAACTTTGATGTGATAAAAATCAATTGACAAATCATATCCCGCCAATTGTTTTTTTTTTTTATTACTAAGAAGGTTGCAAAGTTTAAAAAAATATAACATTCGAAATTCAAATTAGTTCCGATTAGCTAGAAGTGCAAAACTTTTAGTGTGCCCCATGTATTAATAATTTCCAGGATACTAATGAAACTTCACAAACATTTATAGGCAAGTTAATACTACAATATAAAGTTTCAAGTAAGTCTTTAGAGCTCGTTCTAGAAGTTACAATAACTTTAAAAAATTCCAAACGGATCATTATTTTTTAATTTCTAAACTAATTCATAAGAACTCGTGTACAAATAATTATAAAAGTGGCGTTTAACCTATTCAGAGATCTAGCATATACGTAAACGTTACTCCAGCGCAGGATTTTGAATATCTAAGCAGACCTAAAAATACGAATCCCAATTGTGTCGCAACCTTTATCTCGTCTAGGCAACTAATTATGTAGCTGCTAACATTTATTTCATCATTCCCATTTTAAAAAAACTTCCTGCTGGGGTAACTACCGCAGCAAAAACTGTTTTTGTCAAATAAAAAAAAAATCAGCACAACAAATTAAAAAATCTGCACTACAATTACAGAAAATGGAAAACGAATTTTATTATCTATTATACTCAAATGACAACTGCAACATTCGGCAATAGGGATGATGACAGGGTAAGGAAAATGAAATTCTATTTAGTCCGTCATTTATAATATCAAAAAATAATAGATACTTATTTTTTCTTAGGTCAATCAACCAAAAAATTACAAAGATAAAGCGCGTCAAAGTTTGGGAGTAGGCTTGTGTGTCGTGACGTCACTTCTAAGAAAAAATTGTACCTAGACGTGACGTTGGGCTAGTTTTTTGTCAATCAAACAAAAAATGATGAAAATAAAGCGCATCAAAGTTAGCACGTGACGTCACGCCTTGCTAAAAAGTGTCGCAAGGCGTGACGTTACACGGAACTTTAACGGGCTATATCTTCATCATTTTTTGTTCGATTGAGAAAAGAAAAAATACGTGTCCAATATTTTCTGTTAATCCAACTGACGGACTAATTAGTTTTTTTAGGAAACTAGACCAAAAATACGTCTCCAATACTTTTTGATAAATCTACCTGATAGACTAAGAATTGAAATGTTGGTCGTCATCCCTTTTTTTGGCTGGCGTAACGAATACGCTATTACAAAGATTTGCTTCTTAAAACTATTACAAATAACAATGGTTTTATATTTTTTTTAAATAAACGGATAGTAATAAAATTTTAATTATATTGTGATAATTCATTTTATGTAGGTAGGTGGTACAACACATAGTCTCTTGGATGTTGTTTTAGATAGAGCATTTGTTCATTCTTTTAACTCCTCTACATTATGCTGTCGATCTACAGCATACAATATTTTTCAAAATTGTACATTGCTCTTTATTTTAGCTCAAGTGGTTTTTCTAACATTCGTTTAATTGTTTTTTTTTCATTGGGTTTGAGAGTAAGTTTTTTTCACTGTCGAGCGAAAGTTAGCTGAGTAGAGGATTTGTCTTTTCTTTTTAAAGATGAAAAATAAAAAAGTAATAAGCAATAAAAATTTAGGTATAGTTTAATTGTTTATTAATAGAAATGTTATACTATTAGAAAGGCCATGCCTAGGGTGACACTCCATTAAGGCGGACCTGAGCTGAGCTGTGCGGAAATCAACCAATAAAATCCCTTTTGTTTTACAGCATAGCTCTTCTACAAAGGGCGGTGTTTAGTGGAGCTGTGATCTTGGATGGAGTTTTTTAGCTAATAAAACGTCTCAGCTCAGCTTAGCGCAGCTCCGCCTCAATGGAGTCTCACCCTAAATCGTGTACATGATTGTTGGCACGCGGTGCTGTTGGTCACAACAACATCACAATCACCGCGGAGGCAGGTCACGCACGTCATCGCCAACCGCGCGCGCCGACTGATTGAAATGCAGGCGTCCGCAAATTAGACGCCAGCAGAACAATAAGCTAAGCAGGCTGGTTATACTTATTGGTCCAAGGTTTTGATTGACGTATTTTTTTAATGTTTTAGAAAGTAACAGTTCAATCTGGTTCGCACCTACTTTTAGCCATTCGTTAACGTTCACGGTCCCAATAATGTCATCATTCCCCTCTAAGTTGCTAGCATTTTAATGACTAAACTAAGTGAGATAAGTTTACTGCAGAGCCAGTTTCTTGTAAGACAAAACTGGCTTTGTGTCTAAAATGCTCATACATGACGTAAATGACAGTTATTTGTTTTCACTCATACGTCAATCGCACGCTAAAGCCACAGTCTATAGCCGCCACATCACACACACGCATCATCATCACACACCTACAATACTTGAGTTTGACAAAGATCTATCTGAAAAAAAAATATATATATAAAAACGTAGATAGGCAATTTTGTTCGTTTTGGTTTCATAATCTGAATTCAGAACAGTATGTGTAAGGCCGGCCTAACGGTACTTTTTGTAATATGCCGTATATTTTTTTAAGCATGTCCTTCGTCGTGAAAATGTGTATAACAAACCTCGGTTGTTTAATTTGTTTGAGTCACTCTCAAAGTATTGACTTGTCTGAATAACATATTATTACCATTGTCTGCTGTCCGTTGGAAAATTTTGCAAAGATTTGAAAAATATCTTTTTACGATATACCTTTATAAAACTACCCCAATGAAAATCATTGGGGGAGGCCTGTGTTTAGCAGTGGACGTCCTATGGCTGAAATGATGATGATGATGACCTACCTACTTAGCAACTTACCTTTTTAGTAAGTCTTCGATATTTTATTATTTCTATTTATCAGTTATATTTCTAATGTTATTGACCAATACTGATCATGAAAGTTTATATCAGTAAGAATATTTAAATTTCGTTATAATAAAAAAAAACATTAACAGGATTGGAGTTGGCACGTGTAAAATGTGCGCACTGAGCGCACATTTTATACACGTGCCAATTCCAATCCTGAATAAAATTTTCTTTTAATTTATTTAAGAAAATACTGTAGCAATTATACCTACAGAAAAAGAGGAAACAGAGGTAATGCCAATCTTTGTTTATGCCAATTTCTAGCATAGTTTTAAACGGAATTAAGTAAATCAAGTTATTATTAGCATCAAAAACAACGTCGATATTTAAAATATAAGTGAAACTAAATGTAGCATCCTGGCTTTAAAAATAGAATCAAGAAATTGACTTACACTATTGTAAAGAACACCAAAACTTTTTTTTTCTAGTTAAATAAGGTCGGGTACGCAACCCGCGTTTTGTGACGTGGATGAGAGCGTGCAACGCAGCACGTCCCAAAGGCCGGCAGCGGCATTCCCGAAAGCGCTGTCTGTGTTATATTTGAGGGCTTGGCAGCCACAAATACACACGCGGAGCTTTCGCGCGACGTCACACATGCGTCAGACTCCTGAATCAGCCAAAAATTACTGCAACCGTTACGCTCCAAACCAGATTACATCAGTGTAGTAAACACTTGAAAATACAATTTATATTATTGTCACTATTTAGTAACCCTTTAATTTAAAAGTCAGTTACGTCAGTCACCAAGCGACTGCCTGGCGCGATAGGACATCGACCACACATGACTGCTGACACACTAACGCACACAACGTAAACTTGAGACATTCACGTTTACGACGCACACATACATCACGGATTCAAAAATGTCAGTGGAAGATTTAACTAAAGCGTGTAGACGGGCAGGGCGGGTCCTGGCCCGGCGTTCTCGAACGTTCTCTTGGTACAGCAACCACCTCTCGCAGTCGAAACGTATAGCATTGTTGTCACTCAATGGATATAAATAAATAAATAAATACACTGAATTTTGACTGCATTTTAATGGTGACACAAACCTAAACAACTGATAGATACTGTACTTGGATACTCAAAATCCGTATTACGCTGAAAATCACTGATTACTGTGCCACGAATGCTTCGAAAAGGCAACATAACGGTAAGAACGGTATTTGGGCCTTCTAAAATGCGTAATTTTGGGCCAAAATAGTTTGTTATTATTTATTGTTGTTTCAAAGTAGTATAGTTTAGTTAGTGTGGCTTTAGGATGCCAAAAGACGGCAGCAGGAAACGTTCACTTGAAATAATAAGAAGTATTATTTAGCAAATTCTTCAACAATGAGATTCTTGTAGAAACGTATCACCTTTTCGAGCGGAGACAGAAGAAGATATCAGTGTATTAAATCATATTGTACAGACGCAAATGTGTCACGCGTTTTATCCAAGAGGGAGTGTCTTATCTTATCAGTTGTAAACTGAGATAAATATCCGATTAAAAATTTCCATGGAGGGTTATAGTTGAGTTACAACACTTGACTATTACATATGCATCTGTTTTTAGTTACACAACAGAGAGGTAGTGTAACTATGTGATCACTTCTTTAAATTTGTATTTTGAAACTGTACCTACATAGGTACTACTTTTTAGGTCGGCCCGGAACTAAATGTCAAACTAATAAACGTTCAATGTTCAGTCCGTCTGTTTGTCTACCGTAATCCGTATGTCCTAGCCTTAGAGCATGTCCTAGCCATTTTATTTCGAGCCTATCAATGTTAGCTAAAAGTTAGCATGGCTTTTGAAATCTACTAAAATCTTAAACGTTTTATCATCATCATCATTTATCATTTCAGCCATAGGACGTCCACTGCTGAACCTACGCCTGTTTCAATGACTTGCAGATTGGCCAGTTGAAAGCGGCCTGCATTCAACGGCTTCCTGCAACCTTTACCAGGTCGCACCGATGTATAATAATACCTTATTTGAGTAAGTATATATTTAAAATTGTATGACAAGCGTCAAATAAAGTTTGTTTTTTAATACACATAACACACAATGTAAGATTCACCACTTGCTTTTTAGTTCCGGATAACCTATCTGGCACTTGTTTTGACAGATAACCCATACAATTAGCTGTTAAAAAAGTGCCAGTAAGGTTTTCTGGAACTTAATAGCAAGTGGTGAAACTGGCCCTTAGGGTCATAATTTTTCGGTGCCCTTAGGGTCATAAATTTTGCGGTTTTAAAAATGTAAACTAATTCCTTAACCGTTTTTATTTTTAATCATTTCAAAACGTCGAAAATATCGTGCCATGATTAATAATATATTTCATTATCATATTTATGATAAATTCGTTCATTCATGTCAATAAATCATGTAAAACAAGGATAAAAGTGTTGCTCCAAAAACAGAAAACCTGCGTCAACGGCATACGATAATTAGGACTTTAATAGCTATAGCTGTTAAACTGGAATTGAATCCTTTATTCAAGTTACGGCTATTACCTACATACAAATAATCGGTCGGAATGTATAATGCCCTTGTTAGCCGAGGCACTTTCAGGCTATTTGTGACGCAAGTAGGGCAATCAATAAATTCTCTGCCTGGGTTCTAGACTTGACTTGCATTATTTACTACGGCATCGTCTTTACAAGCAAACATTTTCTAAATGCAATCACATCTGATAATTATATCAATCATCATAAAATAAATCCCAATGATCAATAAACGATAAATAAAAGCTATCTAGGGGCCGTTGTTACTATCTTACTACACAATTAGTTCATAGTTGGGCCAGGCATCCATGTCCCTACAACAGAAGAGTGATTAACAGCGAACGCCTAAGAAAAATTAAACAGTAACTTGTAATAAAATTGAAACCAGTAATTCATCGGATTAATATTTCATGCAAAAACACTGAGCGCCTAAACAAACATTTAATTTACCACACACAACACAACACACCTACTATAGTTTAACTAAAACTTCAAATTGTTCGGTTATATGTCACCATAAATACAATAGATTATAAGATGATGATTGTCGATCGCGCCAACAATAACACGATTCACGATTCATTGAACACCATCATGTCTCGAACATTGTAGATGTTGTTTGTAGGCCAGTTACCATCAATAGAATTGACAGATTTAAGGAAAAAATTAATAATGGTGTTCATTTAATAAAACCTACGACTGACCACAGTGCTGATGAGTTATACAAGAATTTTTTTGGCTTAATTAAAAATGAATTTGATCAGATTTTTACGGAAAGAAAGATAAAAATAAATAACCTAAAGAGTAAGTTCAATGATTGGGCTACTCCTGGTATTTATAAAAGTAGAAATACATTATATGACTTGTATAGTTTAAAAGCAGATTCTCAGAACCCACAGATCATAGAGTATGTTAAAAAGTATTCTAAAATATTTAAACAAGTATGTGCCAAAGCAAAGTCAAACCATCTACGTAGCATAATTACAGGTTCTACTAATAAAGCGAAGGCTACGTGGAATATTATAAATAAGGAAACTTGTAGACAAAAACCAAGGGATCACACTTACTTAATTAAATCAAACTCAGAAGTTGCAAATACTTTTGAGAAATTCTTCTCAAACATAGCTACCTCTACAACTAAAGAACTTGCATCTTCTGCTAAACTAGATGAGTCTCTTTTAAAGTCAGGTGTTAATGAGTGTCAATCTCCATTAAATTTTAGACATATAAACGCTGAGGAAATACTAAAAACATTTAGGGAATTAAATATGAAAAAAACTAAGGATCTATGGGGAATCTCTGTCAATATCATTAATACAATATCACCTTACAATTATATTTAACAAATGTATTGATGATGGAGAATTCCCAACTTTAATGAAATTTAGCAAAATTATTCCTTTATTTAAATCGGGTAAGAAAACTGATCCCTCCAATTTTCGACCAATATCTATCTTACCCGTACTTAGTAAAATTTTTGAAAAATATTGTTTAATCAACTTTTATCTCACTTTGTCCTAAATAAGTTACTACATGATAAACAATACGGTTTCACAAAAGGTAGAAATACTACCGATGCTGGAGTTGCGCTCATGGCGTTCGGCCGGAATGATCGGTAATGCCTAGTGTGACTGGCGGCCGTGACGATTCCTTGATGCATAACTATTATATCTATATAACACACAATTATGTTCTCAATCTGTTCTCCACGCGAAACCTAATATTTATTTAAGTAATAATTATAACCTGTTAGTACCTGTCTTTTTAGTAATACGCTGTCTATTCATTAGTTTACGTACTGTTTATTGTCTTTAAGTTTATTTCTTTTATATTTAATATGCATATTATTTATTTAAGTTTCGTCGGCTGTCCGTCCGTGTACCTCACTCAGCGGGGCCTACTGAAAACCAGCGTCGCGGCCTACTCAGGCCGTGGCTCAAGCTGAGTGAGGTCCCATTATCCCGGACATCACAAGCACATAGTGGCACCGCTTGGTTTACTCGTTTTTCTATTAGAATTTTTATTTTGTTACTCTTTTTTTCTTTTAATTTAAATAATGTATTGTGTCTTTTACTGTCGTGTGTGATGTCCAATGTATAATAAATGTCTTTTCTTTCTTTCTTTCTTTCTAAAACATGTATTCGATGCTAGAGTAAGCAAGATGTTTTAGGTATCTTCTGTGATCTTTCTAAGGCCTTTGATTGTGTAGATCATCAAACTTTACTAAAAAAGTTGAGACATTATGGGGTTTCAAAAGAGTCCTTAGATTTATTAAACTCTTATCTCACAGGCAGAACTCAAAAAGTATGTATCAATGGAACTGAATCTTCAGGGTCACCTCTTACCATGGGTGTACCGCAGGGATCAATATTAGGACCCCTGCTATTTCTAATTTATATAAATGACCTTCCTTACTTTGCAACCGACCTATGTGAGGTGGTATTATTTGCAGATGATACATCACTGATCTTTAAAATTAAAAGAGGTCAAGAATCTTTTGACGATGTAAATAATGCACTCTCGCGGGTTCTGCATTGGTTTAGTACCAACAATCTTTTGCTCAATGCAAGCAAAACGAAATGCATAAAATTTACAATGCCAAATGTAAGGAAGGTTTCAACACATATCATTGTAAAAGATGAACGACTGGATACTAGTAATTCCACTACCTTTTTGGGAATAACTTTAGATTCCCGTCTGCAATGGGGTGTTCATATTGAGACTCTGTCAGGAAGACTTAGTTCAGCTGCTTATGCTGTGGGAAAGATAAGACAATTGACTGAGGTTGGAACGGGAAGATTAGTGTATTTTAGCTACTTTCATAGTATAATGTCATACGGAATATTGTTATGGGGCTCAGCAGCCGATATTGAATCTATCTTTGTACTACAAAAGAGAGCTGTACGGGCAATTTACAACCTTCGACCACGAGACTCATTAAAAGAACTGTTTAAGGAAATTAATATACTTACAGTGGCCTCTCAATTCATTTATGAAAATATTATGCACATTCGCAAAAACCTGCATCTTTTCCCTAAGAAAAGTGACAAACATAATTTTAATACCCGGAATAAAGATAAACTTGCTGTTTCAAATTTCAGACTGCATAAAGTAAGTAATTCGTTCATGGGGAAATGTATTCGCTTTTTTAACAAATTACCACAGTCTATTGTTGAACTACCCATGTTTGAGTTTAAATCGCATGTTAAGATTATTTTGATGAAAAAGGGTTATTATACTGTTAATGACTATTTTAATGACATAATGTCTGGAATTAAATACTGCCCTGCTCGCACAGGTATACATTATTTTCTTTTCCTTTTTTTTGTGGCAGCTAGTGGTGACTGAGTTTTTTTCGGCGTTTCTTCTCAGCACTTGCCAGATTGTCTGTGTCTTGTCTCGAAGCGCTAGTAAACCCAAAAAATAAGGAGACATGTTCTGCCCCATATGGGCCACTAATGTTATTATTGACGTTCATAAGTGGCAGTTTTCTGCCCTAAACTGAATAAATGATTTTTGACTTTGACTTGACTTTGACTTTAATTTGGTGGGGGGGTAGTCGAACGAAAAGCCTGGTCGATCTATTTCAATGGTTTTTATTTATCATTTAAAGAGTAAGAGTAAGAGTGTACTCCAAAGTACAAGTTTAATGTAGTTTGTGTTATAATGTTTGGTAAAGTGATAAAGAGCTGAAATTATTGAATTATCATTGTATTCAACGCCGCATCGAGTGTCAAGTGACTTGTCTCAAGACAACTTGCTTGACCCTTTAAACAGCGTCCTGAAACTTGATTCTACGGGAAGGGTAGCCTCTACTGAAACCAAGAAAAGCAATAAAAACTAAACACTCGTTATTTATTGTGCATTATGTCAAGCTTTGACTATTCAGCAAGAAAGCAAGCAAGAATACACTCAACATTGGCAGAATCGCTGCTCTGCTTTAAGAGCAGGATGAGTCCATTGAAAAAAAAGAAACAACTGTGACGTGGAATCCTACATTTACCTTGGCACCTTTATTTCGAACAATGGCGGATGTATTGATGAAATAAAGCGACGAATGGCTATCACAAGATCAGCGATGGATAGAATGAAGAGGATATGGAGGAACAGAAATATCACAAAGGCCACGAAGGCTAGACTCGTGCGCACATTTATCTTCCCTATATGTCTCTTTCTAATATGAAAATAGTTGCTCTGGAGATGTGGTGCTGAAGGAAATCGCTTAGTGTGTCTTAGATTGGATACTTGAAGAACTCGGCATCAGGCAGCGCCTGTTTTCTTTAGTGCTATCTGGCATTCTTGTATTCTTCGGACACGTTTCTAGCGCGACAACCGTTCCATAGAACGCCTCGTCGTCCAGGGAAAAGTGGAAGGCACTAAACCGCGCGGGAGGTCACACATGCAATGGACCGACCAGATAAAGTCTGCTGTAGGTGGTTCCCTTTACAAATGCAGCAGGATGACCTCCAGCAGAGAGAGATGGCGAGACATAGTGAAGCGCATAAAATCAGCCCCCTTCGATACTACTACATAACGACCACGACCGCTCTGTCAAGAGCGAATCGTCTAAGAAGAAGATAAGGTCAAGAAAGAGACAAACCAGTAGCTACCAACGTCACCAGCTCGATTCATAACCTAACGATAACTCTGTTATCGACGGATTCGATTACATATTGGTTAATTTCTAATAATGTCAATTCACAATAATCGTTCGTCGATCAACTTGACATAATATTCCGTACCGTATCGAAATGATGTCACAACACGTACGATAGGTAATTCTCGACCCGCAACAAATATCAACGCTATTCACAACACATTTATCTGACAAGACTGTCCTAATGTCTAATCGATATCTGTCAGTAAATTATCGAGTGGTTAGTTAGTTAGTTAGTTAGTTTAGCTGGGCTTTCTCCGCACTTAGCCTCTTGATTGGGCCATTGTGCGTGTTGCTTAGTCTTTCTTACTCCAACCATCCTAGGTCATCCCAGAAGGTCAGCAACCTTTTCAGATTGCTGCAGGCTTCCGGGAGCGATCCTGGTGATTGGAGGATCCGTGCCCGTTGATCTGCCACGCTTCTGCATTCCAATAGCACGTGCTGTGGCGTTTCTTCTGCCTCCATGCATCCTCTGCATGTGGGGCTGTCTGTCACACCTATGTTAAACAGGTGTTTATTAAGAGGACAGTGGCCGGTTATAATACCTATAACCTTGCGAATTTTGTCCCTTGCTAGTCTGATGAGGTTGCGGGCAAATTTATTTGATGCTACCGGAACCGCATTTTTCGTTTGCCTGCATCCTTCACTGTTTCTCCATTCATTTAGATGTGTTTCTTTGGTTCTTGCGCGCAACCATGATTTTATTTGGGCCTGAGGTATGGGAAGTAGTGGTTCCGGTCCGTGCACAATTGCCTTCGATCCTCTTTTGGCCAGCTCGTCTGCTGCGTCATTGCCTAGAGAGTTGCTGTGTCCTTTAATCCATTGCAGGGTTACTCTGTTCGTGTTCGCAATAGATTGGAGTGCGTTGTGACATTCCAGTATAAGGACAGAGGTTATGATATTGTTTTTTAAAGCTTGAAGCACGGATGCACTGTCTGAGATAATTTTTATATTATGCTCTCGGACGTCTCTGGCTGCTACTGCCTGTGCTGCTTTGGTGATGCCAATACATTCTGCTTGGAAGATTGTGTTCAGCTTATCTAGGGTGGTTGATATTTTTATATTTAAGTCATTCGAGAAGACACCGGCTCCAGTACCATGTGCAGTTTTGGAGCCGTCTGTGTATATCCTAACTTCGTTGATGCCAGAGCTATCTTTTGCTTCTTCCGTCAGTTGGATGTTGTATCTTCGATCGAAAATGTGATGACACGGTGTTCTGTCCATAGGCGCCTCGAGAAGTGGTATCTCCTGTAGGATCGCCTGCAGAACTTTTGAGTGTGCTGTTTCTGTGTTTTGTTTCCATAGTCCGTTTGCTCTTAGTCTTAAGGCGGTTGCTTGTGCTTCCTCTTGTATGACAAAATCTAAGGGTCTTAGGTTCAAGAGGAGCTCGAGCGCGGCTGATGGAGTGGTTCTCATACATCCAGTGGTTGCTACACACGCTAGTCGTTGTAGACTTTGGAGTTTTGATTTCACCGTGATCAGTTGTGTTCTGGGCCACCACACAACTGATCCGTAAGTTAGAGACGGTCTGATAACTGATGTATATAGCCAAAGTGTAATTTTTGGATTAAGACCCCAAGTTTTACCAACTAGTCTTCTACATTGACAAAAAGCTATACAGGCCTTCTTTATTTTGGCTTCTATGTGACTCGCCCAGTTCAGTTTATTATCGAGGATGACGCCCAGATATTTCACTTGATTTGATAGCGAGAGTTTGGTATTAAATAATTTTGGTAGTTGTAGTTCTGGTAACTTCCTTTTGTTGGTGAAAAGGATTAGTTCTGTCTTTTTCGGATTTACTGACAGTTGATGCTCGTCACACCATTTTTCTACAATCTGAAGGGCTGAACGCATTATTGCGCAGAGCATATTTTCAGCATTTCCATTTATCAGTATTGCTAGGTCATCTGCATAACCAATAGTAGTGTACCCTCTTTCATTTAGTTTGCATAGGAGGCTGTCCACTACTATGTTCCATAAGAGTGGTGAGAGGACTCCTCCTTGCGGGCATCCTCTTACTACCTTTGCTCTTGTGGTAGTATTCACCACTATCTGGACCGCCCTTTTGCTGACAAGCTCTGTGATCCAGTACTTGATGACTGGTTCAACTTTGGATTTTTGCAGGGCGTGGTTGATGCTGTTGTGCATGGTTTTGTCAAATGCCCCTTCTATGTCTATGAAGGCCGCAAGTGTTGAGGCTTTGTTAGTGATAGCCGATTCTATTTTGTGCACCACCATGTGTAGTGCTGACTCTGTTGATCTGCCTTTTCTGTATGCATGTTGCTGGGGATGTAGTGGTTTGCTTTTTAGAGCTCCATCCCTTAGGTATCGATCTACTAGTCTTTCCAGCGTTTTGAGAAGGAATGATGTTAGACTAATGGGCCTGAAAGATTTGGCGTGTGTATAGTCTTCCTTGCCCGGTTTCGGTAGGAAGACTACCTTCGCTTCCCTCCACGATTTGGGTATGTATTTGAAAGCTATACAGGCCCTGTAGATTGGTAGTAGATATTTTATTACCTGATTGGATTGCCATTGTAGTAGTGCTGGGAATATCCCATCTAGCCCTGCAGATTTGAACGGTTTGAAGCTTTTTAGGGCCCATTCCATTCTTTTTGCAGTTACTACCTTGTTTGCGACTTCCCATTCTTGGGTTGTCGGTATGCTGTGCTGTTCGTCTGGCCACTCGGAGTCTGGCGTGATTTGACATCCGGGGAAGTGTGTTTCCAGTAACACTGCACTGGTCTCTTCGTCCGTGTTTGTATAAGTGCCGTCTTCCTTCTTAAGTGAGCCCAAGAGTTTGAGATCGCCTTTTGACAGGATTTTTGTTATTCTTGCGGCTTGGTTGGTTGAGTTTATGGTACTACAAAACTTATGCCAGGCCTCCGTTCTCCGGAATCTAATCCGCTTCTTGTAGTACTTTTGTGCTGTTTTGTATTTCTTCCAGTCCTCAGTGGACCTGGTGTTTTTTGCTCGGTTAAAAAGTGTCCTGAGTCCCTTGCGTAGCCGTTCAAGTTCTGGCCCCCACCAGGTCCTTTTTTCCAGGCCTTTGGACATGCCAGTTCATAACTATCTGTAAGAGTTGTAGTTAGGAATTGTATGTTTGATTCTATGTTGTTAGTACTAAGTATTACGTCGGTTGGTTCCGTGTCACCTAGTGCTTTGGTTAGTAGATTTGTGTACCTTGTTATATCCGTTTTGCGGGGGTTACGATATGGGACAGGGTTTGTTTGCTTGTATTGTATTTGAAAACACACGCGGCGATGGTCTGCAAAGGATGGCTCGTTCGACACATGCCATCCTTCAATGAGGTTGGTCGCCGCGTGTGTTGCCATGGTAATGTCTATAATAGTTTGATACCTTGAGCTTACGAATGTAGGTTCCGTACCTCTGTTCATAATGTTCAGGTTTGCTTGGTATAAGTATTCGGCTAGTGACTCACCCCTTTTGTTTGTGTCCTTACTTCCCCACAGCGGGTGATGCGCGTTGCAGTCTGCGGAGATGATCAGATCCCAGTCGTGTGCTTCGCAGTGTTGCACCAGTTCGGCTAGTTCTCTTGGAGGAGTTTCGCCATCGCTGGGCATATACGCTGAAGCTAACACTAGGACGGTTTGTTGTTCTGTAAGTATTTTCACTGCTGTGAGGTCTCTAGAACAGAATTGGTTAAGCAAAGTAGTTGTTATGTTTTTGGGCATAAATATGCAGGTTCTCGGTTTCTCAACCGAGGTGTCCAGCAGCAACTTACCACCGATGTTGTTTAGACCGCAGACCCTGTTGTTTCTGATCCAGGGTTCTTGTATCATGGCGACGGTCTTGTTGTCTTCCTCCAGCACTCTGCGAAGAGTGGCCGCCGCTATTTGTTTGTGCTGGAGGTTGGTTTGAATGACATTGAGGGAGCTAGGGACTACGCAGGACGTCATCTTCGTCGCTAGTGCTACCCTCAATGTGCAGGGGCGAGTTCCTGTCCATCTCGCTCGTACCCGGTTGGGGAGCTGAGGTGGATGGCCCTGGAGTCGAGGTTTCCTTCCCAGTGGCCTCACTTACCGCTGCTGGTTGATTTCCGGCCGTTGTCGTCTCTTCTGGGGAGAAGAAACGGATATACCCACTTCCGGACATGTGGGCTACCCGGCGGTCTCTCTCCAGGATGGTTTGCTTCTGGTCCTCAGGGATTCCTAGTATAAGGTGGACCACCTTATCTTTGGAATCTACCTCTTGAGGCTTCTCATCCACCGTCATGTCGTAACACTGCCAGGAGTCGACTTTGTACCACGGGTTCTGGGCACAAAGGACTCTGTGCAGCGTGGCAGCGTCAGTGATGCGAGTGTGGATAAGAAGCCCCGCCTTAAGCTTCTTTTTCATTTCTGACTGCTTAATGACAGTCAGAGTGGTGCCGGGTATGGGTGATGGCATGGTTTTCGTCGCGTTGGCCAACCAGCTGAGAGCATTCGCGTCCTCACACCACATCGCTAGTGCTCCGTCCATTAGGAAGGGGCGTCCGCGGAAAGATGGAGCTTGCGCGCTCGGAGACGGTGGAGACAGTACAGCCTGCAGGATGCTATCGTCGATAGTCTCCCTGAGCTGGTCTGCCTGCTTCTGCGAGAGGTCCCTCGGCGGGACGGTGATAATCGCTACTCTCAGATGCGACTGGTTCGCGTCTGCGTAGCTCATCGCCCGCTTTGGTTTCGCGTCAGTTTTCGCGCGTTTTGCTTCCCCCCTAGGTGATTGGGTTTCGTCCAGTCGGGCTCGCTTCGAAGAAACGCGCCCGTCCGGACAATTCCCATCCCCAGGCTGTTCCTTTTCAGGAGCAGTGGAAGCAGTCGCAGCGTTCCGCCGACCGCGATTACCTCTCTGCTTACGCCTCTTTTTCAGCTGTGGTGGTGGTGGTGGTAGTGGTGACGCCGTTGTTCCCTGTGCCGTTGCCGTCTCCGTGGACGTAGGCGGCGCAGGTCCGCGCTGCGTTTCCGCTGCTGCGTCGGCTGTCACGTTGGTTGTCTTTTTGGGCTGCAAGGCCTCCCTTCTCGCGCGCCTGTTAAGGCGACTGCGTTCTGGTTGGCCCTTCAGTCCTGTTTTGTTTGTGTGTGCCGCTGCATTAGCGTTACCCCTTTTGCAAGGGCGCTTATGGGCGGCTACGGTCCACTCTGACACAGTAGGTGTGCCAGTGTTTGGTATAGCCTCTGCGAGGCCTGACAGGTCCAGGCTGGAGCCTGGTCCTGAGCACGGGTTGCCCCCCCCAGAATACGAGGAGCAGACCGAGCTAGGCTCGGTGAGGGATTCTCCACTACCAGTGGTACCCTCCTGGGGTAGTTTCTTTTTACCGGGTGCTGACATTGTAGGTTTTGGGGCTGTTGGCGAAAGATGCCAGATGAGACTCACACTACCTGCCCTTGGTGCGTGTGGTACAAATTTTTGGGGGGATTTAGTGCCCCAAGGCTATGTGGGCCTAGGTGTGGTTATGCGCCGCCACGGTTCGGCTCTGCGGGATTGGTTAAGGGAGTGAGGATGGGTAGGAGTTAGGATCTTGGGTGACGACCAGAGGTTTTTGTTATACCAGTTGCATAAGGCAATTGGCCAAGAACAGGCGGCAACCTCGGGAAGGATAGTCCACTGGTCTTGTTTAGGGGGATCTTTGCGACCTGCGCTACTCCCTAAACCGTTCGCCAAACCCAGCATCGGACAGATGCTGGGAGTAGAGGAATCATCAATCATGTCTTAATGATTGACCATTCTCCGCCCATTATCGAGTGGTATCAAGCATCCGATTCATACTTTAATCAAAACAACCAGCTTCAAAATAATCAACTCTTACAACTGGAAATATACTACAGGGTTATTTGTAAAACATCAACAACCTCCTAGGGGCTGATTCTGGTGCTCAAATATAACAACTTTTTCTATGAGACCAACATTGAGATCGCAAAAAAAAAAACACTTTCCCATACTAAGCCGCCATCAGCTGACAACAGTTTGTATGGAGAAGTGTTTTTTTTTTTTTTTACTTTTTTTTTTAACAGTTTGGTTTATCACGTTACAGTCAGAATGACAAAATAAATGATGACTTCACTATTCATATTAAGACTGCAAAGCAGAACTGCATGCAACTGCAAGTCAGGTGTGCATAGTGGCAACGGCCGTCCTTGGCGTGGCGCTCTGTTACATAACGAAGGTCAATCAAGGCAAGCCCCCTTTGTGATTGTGTAGAATTGTGGGAGGAATTGATAAACGTTTCGTAGAACCGTTTTATAGCAGTCGTAAAAATAATAACAATCAGCTTAGGGCTGTTACAAAAAGATCAATAATAAAATTATTACAGTCAAAAGATATGGATATTAAGTTGGTTGATATAATATTACCCGTATTCACACTATGACATCGTGGTGGACGCTAACTCAATTGTTCGCCTATCGGAGTGTTTGTACTGCATATTAATATTACGTGCATAGATTACCATAATAAGTTTAACAGTATATGCGTAGAGTGTGCATTTGAATGCAATACAGGACCCTTCTAGTTAAGGCGTACTACTATATTATGTCTTTCTTGTTATAAGAAGCAAACAAATTGCTAAAGGAAAGACCGGTTATGAATATTGCACCTTAAAATAGTACCTATGTCTACAAATAAAACCACTTAATATGGGAGTAATATTTGCGCGCCAAACCGTTTACGATTTGTCGACTTCGAAGTAAAAGTAGCAAAACTTATTAACTCTAATGAGCAGCATGATCACGCACACGACGTGGCCTGATGTGGCGCCACTGAATGCTTAACAAGAATTCCAACATGCCTTTCCAACTACGTACGAGAAGTTGCGTCTCGCGATATTTGTATAAATAAATCATACAATGAAGCGCCATGGCAAAAGATTACCCATAGGGGCTATAGGCCATTAAAGGAAACTAAACTAGCCCTTTCAGAGGAAATCAATAGGAATTTAGTTCAATGTAGAGCAACAAACATAGTGTTGTAGAACAATTACCTCTGCAACAATACTATCTAATAAAACACTGTGTGACCTTTCGTAAATATTTGAAGATGTGTTTTATGCATTGTCCGAAAAATTATACAGTCATCATCCTACATTATCAGGTTTTTTTTTTATTACAGGAATATCGTCTCAACTTATTGACTTCCAAGCGGTCGCATAAAGACTACGTATTACAATAAAATGTATATTGGAGGGCTAACAAGTTAAATCGATATTTATTAACCTAAACCTGGTTTTAAATGGCATTCTGTATTTGTCAATTCTTTTGAAGATGATAGAGACTGAATGCAGACTACCGCTAAATACAGAATACAGAAAGTTGCGGAAGTTTACATACGGTTTTGTTTTCCGAACCAAAAAAGTAAAGTTTTTAGCATTCTTCATAGTTGTCTCCAAAATTATTTCACATAATTATAGTTAAGTAAGTTAGTTTGATAAATGTGTAACCTAGAGACAAATGTCTAAAGATGAATTAAAAACCTAGGACGAAATGACAAAAGATAAAACTAGACGACCTTCGTCCAACCAAATAAAATATGCGCTGATGACTTTCATGGAAAAGTACTGGAAGAAAAGTGCGCAGACGCACAGGCTATTGCAATAACATTTTAGGAGTCGTAAACATTTTTTTACGGTATTCAATAATTGGTCGTGCAGAAGTATTATGGAGTCATAACAAGTTATTTTCGAATAAAACCAAACCTGTCACATCTTGTTACCTTAACATCTCTCCGCATCCGGGTCTGTTTTGCCGAAAACTTTCAACTTCAAATAATATTTTTATTAATCTGATTTTGAATGTAATGTAATAGATTTTCAAGGATTTTTCAAAAAGGTTTAAAACTTCTGTCGAACCTGTATCAGTGAGCAAACACTAACGTGTAATATTCACACTGTCTCAATGTTTCGTAATGAAACTCGGTAACGCACACATATGCGAAGTACACTTACATTATGAGAATGTGTTGGTGCATAGAACTAGGCGCCTTCGGTACTAAATTTAAACGCACCGACTAGCGAAACGACTTGTGTTAGTTCACTAGAACTGCATTGGTGTAATCTTGATATAAATACTTTTCATTGTAGTAAAAAATATTACAAACTTGTTAAACTTAGAGTGCATAAATTTCTGTTAAATTTATTTAATCCTTTTTTCCGTACCTCAAAAAGAAAAAACAGCACCACTTTTTTGTCCATGTGCCTTTATCTCGGGAACGCGTGGAGGTATCGAGGTGAAATTAAAACCATATACTCAGGTCTATAGTCCCTTGAAGCTGTGAAAAATAAAACTTGTAAGTTTACGTAAAAAAAACGGCCGTTTATGCCGCAAAAGACTTATATTTCGACACTCAACGGAATCAAAATATATAGGGTTGACCTAGAACTATAAAATTTGGCAAGTAATATTGTCTTACAACAAGTACAGGAAAAAATCTAAAAACTGTACATTTGTACTTCCATTTTGTAATTAAATTAAACTGGGAAACTTGATTCTTGAACAATTTATAAAAGTCATGTACCTACACATTTGTACGGTAAAACAATATTAATTTCTTAGTATATAAAAAAAAAAATTGTCACTGACTGTACTCGCAGTACATCGTCTGATGTGATAAGTAACATAAAACTGATATTCTAAACTAGATACATACCTTGTTTCAAAATATACATTAATTTTGAAAAAAGTTAAATTTAATTAAATGTTTTATTTAATTTAAATAATAATTTAAAATCCCTTAATTTACATGATGTGTTTGGCCTGACTCAATAGGAAGGTGGTTATTAAATATTATTTGACGACCTCCGTTAGCCGAACGGCGAGCATACTGGAAGGTGATGTCGCTATCTCTGAGGTCCCAGGTTCGATTGCCGGTCGGTTAATGTAAGAAATGACTTTTGTATATTGTCTCGGGTTTGGGTGTTGTGGTACCGTCGATGTTTCTGATTTCTGTAACACAAGTGCTTATACTCTAAGCTACTTATCATAGGATCAGATCATGTATGTTTGTGATGTTGTCCAATATTTGGGGTACATAAATCGATTCAAGCAAAGTTGCAGGGTTCTTTTATTGGCATAAAAACATTGTTATTTTAAGTTACAGGCCACGGTAGAGTCTAATCTAAATCATTACTGCGGTATTTTCAACAAACATTAAGTTTGCTTATATAAAAGTAGCTTTGTCATTTCCAAACCATCTTGTCTGTTTTTTACTTCTTCCAAACCGACCATACTCATTAACCGATTTTTGTAACAGGTTTTACGGAATTTCCACTCCGACAATCGAAAACAAAAAACAATTAATTACTTTTTCAAAAACCGCTGTATTAAATTATTTAAAAAAACAAGTAATAATATTTGCATCGATTTTTATCGTTATGGCATTTTAATATACGCACGGCCTATTCAATAGGCCCTATTGTAAACATTATTTACATTTTCATTTCGTTTCATTGAATAATATAGCGCTCGTCTACGTGTACGTGAGGGCCGCCCACGTGTACTCGAGTAGATATTTTTAAATGTCACCCATTATATTTGTACTGATAAAACGAGTATGCCATGAGATACCTTATGTAGCGGGATCAACCACCTCATGTGATGCATTTTGGCACGCCTGCCTTAGCAATCGAATGTTCCCGATGCTGGCTTCTCACGCATTCCACGCGGTGCAATCTTATGAGTTATTTTGTTACAATTTAAAGCCAACTTTTTCAATTTAGATATATGAAAAAATCATGATTATGATCCTACTGAATTAAAACACCAGCAATTTTTGGAATAAAGGATCTAATGTAATATTAATTAAACATACATAACGAGGCATAATTTCGCTACTTTTTGTAAAAATTAAGTAGTACTATGGACAATCAAGCGTTTTATGTGATACTCAGTACTTGCGCTGAACTAAGCCAATTTTAAAGTCGAGATTTAATAAGTACGTTTTGCACAAAAAATACTTTATTGGTTTTGCCACAAACAAGAAGTCTCCATATACAATATTCTAATACGAAAAACATACACCAGCAGTCGTTTTGTTTGGTCAAGTAGTTGACACGCGGTTCTCAACGTCATTATGAACTCATGCATTTTCAATTAATTTTTGCCACCAGCTCGTGGGAGTTAACTGGCTTGGCTGCGTTCCAAGTTCCGACTGACGCCAATTATGTTGATTTTGACATATTTAGTTTATAAATAGATACAAAATCAATAAAATATGTGATTTTGAGTTGTTTTGTGGGTGGAGGTGTCACATAACTTTCGAAAATAAATTAGATTATTTACAATTTGGTTTGGCATGGCACAGAAAACCCTATTATTCTCTACCAACTTAAGTATAACCGATGTCTACTTACCATTAAATTAACATAATATGTTGCATTTCGATAAATATTACTTAATTATTATTATATAATCGGCCAATCTGGAAGTCAATGGGGGAAGCATATGTTCAGCAGTGGACGTCCTATGGCTGAAATGATGATGATGATGATTAAACATCGGATTATATGCATTTGCATATGTCGTAGCCAGATCGTAAAATTGACCAATTCATGATGTGACCGATCATTTCATAAAATGGTGGTATTTCATGATATGGCCAACTAAAACTGACCATATCGTTTATACGTCAACATTCAATGAAATGCCAACGCACGTTTGGCCATATCATTAAAATAAAAATATGTTTACAAGCTACGTGAATTTGTTTAATAATTGTAATCTTGGTCGATAGATAAATAAAACATTTTAAAAAGTTATTATTTTTAAACATAACTAATAAATAGAAACACTTGAATAGCTAAATAACCTAACTAACCTCTCAAATTACGTTCCGATCTCCTCGATTGTTTGACGTTGCGTTCGTTTTTTGAGTGACTCATAAAAATCGCCTAGCTTGGTGTATATTTCACTGCACTTTCACCTTCAATTTACACATTATTATTCACTTTTAGAATAAAATATTTGTCCGCCGCTATTACTCATCACAAAAACAAAGCAACATTAGCGCCTCTACCGGTGGGTAATGTATCGATTTTATGATATGATCACTAATGTTTGATCATTTCATGAAGTATTCGTGCGTTTAGCTGTTTATATCGTCAAACGCTGAGTATTCATTGATCAGGTCAGACCACATCATGATGTAGGCAGCGTGTTCTGTTCTATATCATGAAATACCACCATTTTATGAAATGATCGGTCACATCATGAAATGATCAATTTTACGATCTGACCACGACACATATACAAATGCATAAAATTCCCTAATTACGGCGTTAGTGCATATTTTACCCTCTTTCCCCAATCCTATAAATAAATCAATAGAAATACTGAAAAAAAATATTGAATTCGCCAATGCCCTTCCTAATTCAATAACAGAAAAGGTTCGCACAAAGTTGGACGATGTTTTGCGCCATAACCCAAGTCTTCAAGACCTGAAGAACATTAATGGCTACATCAACGGCACAGGTCGTACCTCCAGAAATGGCGCCAAATTTTAAATTTTATCCAATGACGTCAGTTGATGTGGAGAGGTCATTCTCGGCGTAAATATGGATACTGGGTGACAAACGTCACAAATTTGCGCTCGAAAATTTGGCAAAATACTTAATTGTAAATTGCCACAAAAACTATACTAAATTTTAAGAGAATTTCGCTGTTTTTGTACACTCTTTGATTAAAATATAAAAATAATAAAGGTTTTTTGATATTGTATTGTGCATATTTTAGTCATATCAATCATTTTTAGTGCATATTTCGGCCTTTTTAGTGCATACTTGCATGCATATTTTGGCATTTTGTTAGTGCATACAATCCGATGTCTATTACATAAATATACATCACTGATGTTATTGGGAGCGGATTGTCACTAGAATGCGACTACTATTAAATTACAGGAATTGGGCTTTAGGTATAGGAGAGCAACACTTTTTAGAGAATATGATATTGTTTTTATACGGTAAGTTGTATTCAATCAGCAAAATTAGTTTCTTAAGTTTTATTGCTTATTGTTACAGATTCATCATTATACCTAAAATCTATGATGCTGAAATCGTCTTTAATTCGATTTTTCGGTGCACTTGTATATGCCTATTAGGACCTCGTCTAACACAAACATCACAATTTATTTCCTACTTACTCACATATTTGCTAGCATGATGTCGGCTCCGCTAATGAGTAGTTACGCACTTCAAACACTTTGTATTGTTGAGCAAATTACAAACGTTTCAGTGCGCCGCAAAGTTTCAATTTGCATAAAGTCGTTAAGTGCACGAGAAAAAAAATACAAAAGCCATATATGTTTTTCAAAGAACATGTCATTATCCTTTTCGCGATTTGGTTATACTTAAAATTACTTATACCTAGTTTTTTTTTTTCGTTTTTTCCCACTTAGTACCTTACCTTACCTTATGTTGGTTTATGAAGATGTCATCAACATTTACAGAGCTGAACGCTAAATTGACTATGTAGTATGATAAATGAGTTTAAGGAAGTTATTCACTTGATTGATTGGTATATTAGAAATAACTTAATGTACCTATTTACTTAATTATACTAAAAAACATCGTAATAACGAGGACATAAGCAAGTTCTAAGTAATTAAAGCCTAAAATGTAATATGCCACTGTGATGGATAAATAATGAATAAGTAATTGATTGTTTGAAGTCCTCGTCCGGACACTTAAATTCGTCCCAAAATATTACCACTGCTTCAGGGAGTATATTATTTTATAAGCCACAAAAGCTGGTGAGGGAAATAAGACGTGCAACAAACTCGAGTCACCTTTGTAGGCCTCTATTACACAAAATATCGTTACAAGAAAGACATGTCCTGACATGTTATGTCAAACATGTCAAAGTTTAAAAGTCCATGCACTCTTGTCGTTCAAATTTAAATTTAAAAAATAGAAAATGACTTTATAATATCCTTTTTAAGAAGGAACACTAAAATAATATTTCCTACTTTTGTTTAGGTTTCTTATAATTTATCCCTGATAAGTATTATAATTTATATTTAAATAATAATAATAATATCTATAAATATAAAAGAAAGTCGGGTTAGTTACACCATTTATAAGTCAAGAACGGCTGAACCGCTCCGAATAGCAGAATAACTAATAAAAAATCTGAAAAGTTTACAAAAAAAAGAGGCGGTACGAAGTTCGCCGGGACAGCTAGTTTTATATATAAAAAAACATTTTTTTTATCAAAAAAAATAACCGACTTCAAATAACTTTTAAACAATCATACCAAACAGTTATAGCGCCAGTGCCAGCCGTGGAGTGTTTGAATGTGGTTGTTTGCACCGACTCCAATAATATAACTGTTTGGTTTTATTGTCTAAAAGTTATCTTTAGCTTTTTAGTGTTTTTGAAGTCGGTTATTTTTTTATAAAAAATTGTTTTATTTGTCTGTTTTTTAGTGTTTTTTAAATTCTAAATGGCGATATGTGATGTAATTATAGCAAAATTGTTTCTCATGACGATTTAAATAAGTCCAAACACGGCTATGATACATTGTTTTATCACAGAGTTCGGTGCTTACCTTCCGCCTTATTCATCAGATCAGAACTAGTTTGATGGTATCATTCTCACCAGAATCATTTATTAAAATTTTGTTTGTCGACTATGGCAAGGCTTAACTGTCTTAATGAAAATATTTTATCGCGTGGGTGGGGCGTACCTTACTCGTGGAAGACTATTGTGGCCAACTTTGGTCTCCTTCATCAGTTTCACCTTAGCAAATGATACTTTCTGAATGCAAATGCTTGACTTGTTGTTAAATATACTAAAATCGCTATATGTATACCTATAATATTTTAGGAGTTCCCTCAATTCCTCATGGATTCCATCATCAGAATTGAATTTTGAAAAAAATGGAACCAATCTGGAGGTATACCCTTTCAATTGAAAAAATAATTTTTCAAATCGGTTCATTAATGGCGGAGTTCTGAGGTAACAAACATAAAAAAAAAAACATACAACCGAATTAAGAACCTCCTCCTTTTTTGAAGTCGGTTAAAAACACTTGTTTTTAGCGTTTTACTTGTAGGTATCTTAATAATTTTGCCATGCGATTAGATGTAGATAATAAAGATGACGTGAGAAATGGTTCTGAAAACAATATGTTTAAAATTCTGCGTAAGTGATATTATCAGTGTTGTTCGCTGACAAGGTCACTGCAGAATCGGACGGTGTGCACGAGCACTGATTGAATTTTATTAAAGGCGGGGTCGCCATATTATTACTGTCTTTGCAATGGTCCAATGTAAATGCTCACCACACCCCCACTTTTGATTGAGTGCAACGTAGGTAGTGGTAAGTATCTACTGTTTATTTTACTGATATATAGGTAATATGAGAAAATGATATTATGTGCTTTAGTTAGAAAGAACTACGCACTTTGTACAGGTGCTAAAAACGACAATTGAATGCGTTGCCCATAGTTAAGGTATAATTTGCACCAAAAGAACTGTTTTCTTTAGTTTTATTAATTAATTATGATTTGTAACGACATTAAATTGATATTTGTATTTTTAACGCATGATGCGTCACTTCGTTTTGAATTTTAATACATAAAATATATTTTAATACATAGCCTCAAGTTATATTTTAGCAGTTAATTAATAGCCAGATATTATTTTTTTTAAAGTAGAATATTATTACAATCTTTTGTTTTTAACCACGTAATAGAAAAACCAACGTGTCTGTCTTGTACATCAAGAAACATACAGAAAAAAAAAATTGTCATTTCAAATATCTAACACCTAATTATTCAACAGTTTTTTTCCATCATTGAATAGCCGCAAGCGCAGTTCTCTGTTTTGGTCAACTCAAGGACACAGCAAGTATCCGGCAGTGTCACATTAATATGCATAATTAATTCATGTCCCTCCTATTGATTTGTAGTATTGAAAGAGTACGAGTACTAGAAAGTGACCATTGGAAAGCTTTATGATATTTTTTCAGTCCCAACTTCCTTGTTTGAAAGTGTTTTCTATCAAGCCCCTCGAATGTCGCCGCCGATTTTTGTCGATAAATATAAAGCGTGCAATACTTATCTGTTCAAATATATTTACTCTTATTGCACTACTTAAATATTTCTAGATTATACAAAGCACAGTTAGTGCACTATCCTCTATTCAGAAAATGTTTTGAGATTTCAAGATCAAATGTGACGTTATAAGTAGGTAACATGAATTATTCTTGGTGTTTCCGGACATACTTGTAAGTAATTTACCGCTAACCATAATAAATTCCAGTAATAGATCAATTTGTCCTACAAATCACGGTAACGCGGATCGGAATGAGACTTCTATATGTAGATCAGTTAAATGTCAGTTATTTCAATGCCGCTATTGCAATTGAAAACCCCTAACCTTACATGGATTAAACGTCTAGGTCAAAGGACGACCATAGCTTATTACTCAGTAAATAATATAATTATCGCCGCTACTGCGATAAACTGCGATTGTACAAATAATACCCTCGATTAAACACGGCCGCGTGAATGTATCGACAAATTGACAATTTGTGTGTTTATCTTTTGCCTTGCCCTATATATCTTACGAGTATAAGATGTGATTAGTTTAATTGTTTGCAACGCTAATTTTGTCGCAAGTTGCGTGCACGCACTTATTTCAAATAACATTAAACGATCCGTAAACGATTTGTTTATTATTATTACACTGGTTAACACGTGCCTTTTTTCCTGAGATAAAAATATCTCAGGAAAAAAGTGCAAAAGCACTACATAAGATCAATTTAAAGCACTAATTACGGGAAAAATACAGGTACTAGCTTTATTTTTTTACATACACGAAATTTAAAAAAAATCGTTTTTCTCAACTACTTACTATGAAACGCTCTATTAAATTATTTTCTTGAGTGTCAGATTGATCTTCAAGTTGATCCCTTTGTAAATTCCAGCAATAATCGGCCACCATGTGGGCGTCCACCTTTCCTGATAACTGATAACGCTCTTATATTGTAGGTACATTTTGAGGAAATCTTCTTAAAAAGAGTACAGTCAACGGCAGGTCAACCTACTCAAAAAGTTAAAGGTCTTTGAACCGATTTTTAACTTTAAGGTCGACACATAGATATCAATTCAATTGAGAAAATTTGACGTTATGTAGTAGGTTGACGAGCTGTTGTCTGTTCATCTTAGAGTTGGCTGACTACTTGAAAAAATCTTTTACAAAACAAAATATTTTCCGAGCTTTGAATTAGAGTGCATTGATTGAAATCACAAAGCTTTGGTCTTGTATGTACAAGTTGTCTAAATTGTAGACCATCGACGATACCCCCTTTAGTGGCGTCTGTGTGGTCTACTGTAAAATCAGGATACCTGTCGTCTTTAATTTCCTATTATGACCTGCACCTCGATTCAGAATTTTACGATAACTGCTCTCGACGGATTCGGTTAGATATCGATCGATTTCAAATAATTTCAATTCACAATAACCGTATCCTATGACTGAAATGGTGATGATAATATTTTTTTTGTTGGCCAGTGTTATTCTTACTTTAATAGCTGCTAAGATGATTATACTCGTGTACTGTAAGACATGTCAGTATAATTCTGTAAAATTTTTAGAAGATTTTATCTACATACCTTACTATGAGTAACAAGCACGGCAATGTTCTTTTGACTTTCAGAGTATTAGCTACGTTCATTGCACCTCATACGCCTCAATGCCTCATTGTGTACGTTATTATTTTTCCACTATCAATTCCCATTAAAACTGTTAAATCCTATCTCCGAAGTATTCCCGATCGCAATGTATGAAACCCATTGCAGAAAAGACCCCGTTGATGTCCTTTTAACCATGATTTAATTAAATAGAAAATAACTTTGTGAGATTGATATTCTTCTAACGTTTTGGTTTTGGATTATTTTGCTTAAGCTTGCTACTGAAAGTAACTTTGCTCTCTTTTAAATAACGTTCGATACAGATAAACAAATTGTGACGCTACGAGTAAAAATAGAATACTGACGGAAACATTAATCATCTAGACTCTTCTTTACTTTCTTGATCGATACACTTACCCAGGTAACATATCAAATTAGCGACGATCAGTCATTCTTTAGACGCTATCAGTGGACCATACGATTGTTTACATGCCCAAAATATCTTGTTAACAAACAAAATTAAACGTGCTACAGTGCTTGCTACGAATAGTTTACGTTACAGTGACTCAGGTCAGACCATAATGCGATCTTCTCGATATGCTGAGTGATGGATGACACTAAGATGCCTGTTCACATTTTCAGTCTATTCACGGCAATTCGTTGCCGGCAGGTATATGATCGTCAATATTCCGGCAATATGTTTGACAGATTGCTTGCCATTAAAGAATTCGAGTATTGCCCGCCATATTTGTACGTTGCTTATTGAAAAAATAATATCTAAGTAATTGTTGAAAAACATAGAAAGCATAATTCGTATACAACGTATAAATGAGTAGGTAATATTAGCTTATTATAACAACTACTTTCATATTTCTAACTTGAAAAAAAAAGGTGAATTTTGCACCTACTTTAATAAATCGCACGAGCTTTAATAAATCTAAAACTGTATTTTTTTTTTCTACATTATCTCTTTTCTTCTGGATACGTTTAGTCCATCGAAGACGAGTTACTTCTTACAAACTCTCCTCAACAAAAAAATAATTAAAAAACACCCTGAAAAATGGACTCAGTTTGAGATAGTGCCTCCTCCTCCATGTATGTTTTGTTTTTTGTCTCGCGATGGCAGCTTTTCGAGAGCGTCGGACCACTGTACTATGATCCACTGTGGCAATCAATAATCACAAAGATATAAGAATGCAAATCTATTTTATTGTGTTGTATTGAATACAAATTACTTTTATTGTGTTGTAGTGTAAAGATTATAAAAAATAATTACAGTGTACCATTTTTTATTCGACGACATAATCGATCTAAAATTGCGTTGCTGAAGTTCCTTCTTATGATAGATCTACGTGTCGTTCAAGTTAAATCCCAGTGGAACATAAAGATTTTATTACTACATGCAGAACCAGCCGAATAATTTCCCTGTATTATTTACAAGATGTGTCTTGTATCTTATCTTCCTGTTTCAAAAGGACAAACATTAAACTCAGGACGGAAGCGCATTTGCAGTGCACTTGAAATGTGAATTACACAGGTTGGACCAAACGACTTACTATCTTAAATGTTTAAAATATTCATTTTTATTTTAAGGAAACAGATTTTTGTAAAACCCGCCGAATGTTTATCATTTAACTAGAGTATAATAACACTATCTATTGCTTTATATTAAATTACTTATAAATGAAGAGATCATTAGGTACATTACTTCAAGTCTCAATATTCTCACTAAACCTTGGGTATCTACATCATACTTTTGAAGCTGACCGTACGTTCAGATGCGAACATTTTATTCCTGATTCACTTTATCCGAGTGATCTTGTCGCCACGAAAGGTCTTATTGCGGATTATCAAGATTGCAAAGCAGATACAAGAAACAATGATATCGACGGGTAGGGCTTTAATATTACAGCCTTTAACGACCTGAAGCTTGACATTATTTTTATGATAGCATAAATTAAAATCACATCGTTAATGCAATACTAACCGCTCATAACTTGTTTTTGTAAAGTTTTATATTCCAATTTTATTATCTCAGACATTTTGTCAAATCGGATTTTTTTATTATTAACTTAGCAACTAAAGATAGTCATTTTAAAATGTCACGATAGTAAACAAGTTAATATTAGTTGTATAAACGTAAATTTTCGTTTTCGAAATAGTAATAATTATTATGTAAAAAAATATTTTGTCTATGTTTTATAACTAAAAATCTTCGGATTTGGAATTCCCCTATCTCAAAAACGTATTCTTTAATGCAGATGACATGTTCATTTATTACTGTACCAAAAAGATAACTATTGTTTTTATTTGTTTCAGACGCATGCCTCCGATGCCAGGGCGAGAGCAAGAAGGATTCGTACGGCAAGCAAGATTGCGTGGTGGTGTGGGGAGAGTGCAACCACAGTTTCCACTTCTGCTGCATGTCTCTTTGGGTGAAGCAAAACAACCGTTGCCCGCTCTGCCAGCAAGAGTGGTCCATACAACGCATGGGCAAATAACTAGTCTTACAGTCTTCTTGACGGCAGCCGAAGGTTTGGTTCAAACTAAAGTGAAAACTATTATATGAATTGTGCCTACTTTTAAATAAAACACGACTCCTGTACGTGTACATCAATCATATTTAAATAAAAATAACAGTGAGTTCAAGTGAGTTAGCATTACTATTTTAGCAATAAAGTTCTTTTAAGTTAACGTATGTTTTAATTATTTCAAAACCCTTAATTAGATCAAGGTGTTTTGTTGGGAGGACTAGGAGATTTGTTTACAGATCTTGATGCAATTCAATCAACTATTAGACCACAAACCGTATTGGATGCAGTGTAAAAATAGTTTGATGCAGATCCGCATCTAAAATTAGCCTGGTTTTATGTTTCCGTCGACACGTGGCCTACATAAAGTGACCGGTTAAATTCGTTACACCTATTAATGATTTACTACATACATAATACCTAGGGCATTTAATTTATAATGACAATGATGACATTATACTCTGAAATCATAATATTCATTAAGTTAAAATAAACATTATCATGATGTTGGGTCCATATTAATTCTTGCTGCGCAATAAAATAAACATATTATTCAATAGAAGAATACCTGAATACCTGACAAATTATTGGATGTTTCCATTTGTAAACGTTTTAGGGAAGAAATACGATAAAATAAAAGTTTAAACTACAAACTGTACCTACAAAATGTTTTGATCACAAGCACCAAACTAATTTCGAAGATTGAGTTAAGAGGTACTTGTTTTTTACTTAAAATGATTATCATAATTTAGTAAAATATAGTAACAACAAAAACTTTAAATAGAAAATGAGAAAATACAGTAAAAATAGGGGTATTTTTACTCTTTTTTTTTCGTAGAATGTGTGCAGAAATAACTGTGAAAATTGTTGGTTAAAGATCGGTATCTGAAATCGCTCCTTGTCCAGCAGCGCATTGTGTAAGATTCATATTGAAAACACGGACGGTGTTGTCTTTCAATGCAGCAACATCAAAATCGCTAGAATTTTTATGCGATTTTGACGTTGACTCCATAGTCAAAGTTGCTGCATATCAGCAGCTGATTACGTAGTACTGTCAAGGAATTAAACATTTATTTATTTATTTAAACTTTATTGCACAGGTGGGTACAATTGGCGGACTTAATGCTATACAGCATTCTCTACCAGTCAAACTGTTTACGTTGTTTATTAAACTTATTTAGAGAGGTACCATTCATCGTATATTTCGTGGTCATCGAAACTCGAGCCTGAAGTTATTCAAGAAAGAATTAATTATGGGCACATGCGTGACACGACAGTGGCATTTTACAATAATTATAGTGCATCCATATGCCTGATACGTGGGCGGTATAAAATGCCAACACCATGAAGTTTTATCTGACATAGACTTAGCAATTATTACTCTAATAAATCATTTGAGTCAATAAAATAGTTGCATAGTGTTATGTACAAATATTATGAATGTGTGTTCATATGTTTACTCGGAAAGCTTGTCTAAGCGTTTATTAATTACTTTACCTAGTATAGTCTAACACGGCTGCAAATAAACCTTTTAGCGCAGAATTAATTATAGTACAAAAACTTTATAAGTTGTCGATGTTGGCTATATTACGAGTATAATACCGCGATTGGTGATTAAAAGGCCGTGCACCTAATTTCTGTGCAAAATTTAAAATACGGATCTATACTTGTGTGCGTCTATGATGCGGGATAAAGCATCAACAATGTTGATCCTTTACAAGATAATATTGATAATTTATGGACGTCCTACCTAGGTTTGAAAAACGATCGGTTTTGCGCTCTTGATTTTATAGTTAATTTTGACTTAGGTTTACTACTTTTTTTTTATTCATTAAATAAAAAATATATTGTTTTAAAAGTATACCTAAAGATTATTGTCTAGTGTTTAAATCTTATAATTATAAAGACAGAAAAAAAAGATATTTGAATGGAGATTTCTAAAATTGTATGTTATTTCAGCGTTTTTTTTCTGCTATACAGGGTTACATTGCAAAGGGATGCCAAATTAAATAAATAAGATTCAGGCAACAATGTAAAGCGTCTTAACCGTTATTTTTACAATAATCGTATGTTACGAAAAAAAATACTTCAAAATATCCGAAGATAATCCAACTGACACTGAAACTAGCCAATTCGTTCCAAAAAAATCCTTACAGATATAAAAACTAAAAGAAGGCCTATGCCTATGCACTTATTGTGATCTTGGTCCCATAGTAAATGATTATTTTTACTTATTAATATATCTTAATACCTACTTCATAAAAATGTTAAGTATATAAGTATAATTTCGGCGAGAAAGATTTGGGCAGGCCACATAGAACGTAGTAGTACGCAGCAGTGGACGTCCTAGCGCTCGAAATGGAAATAAATGAATATGAAATGATGATGATTTCGGTACTGATGCGATAATGATTTATATATGAATTGGTTTGGTGACGCATGCGAGCAATAGGTGTAAATGTGGTTTGTCGCTGCTGTTGCTGGTGTTTTAATCATACCTTAATATCGGTGTGATTCCCTTTTTAATAATACAAAAATTTCGAATAAGAAAATGTAAGTTTTCTATGTGAAAAGATTATATTGGCAATGAATTACCTTCATTGAAATATACAAAATGATACCTTATTTGATATTATTAATATTTTCTGCCTATAACTGAACGGAAACCATCAGACAATTTAAGTCTTAAGGTGAATTGTGGTAATTATCCAAACCTTATATTAAAAAGTTTAATGGCTCCACTCCTTAAATTTAAGTGCCTAAGGACGTAAATACCACCTCAGCAAAATGCCTTAACCTAGCAATCGCCGTTTGTACAATTTTTATGAAGTGTACTTACGCAACAATAATGGCAACTGAACTGAAATTGAACAAGATTGCCAAAAAAACATGGGTAAATCCAATGGGATTTTGGCCTTTCCATTTAAAACTCTCCGGTCAACTGGTCGATTTAGTATGGAAGATCAAAAGACTTCATGTTGTGTAGTTGTAGAAATAAGGTAAAAACGATCGAAACTTCACCCCTCGACTGTACTTAATTGCCTGAACAATGTGTGATCATGCTATTAGTTAGTGGTATCCAGACCTATATCATAAATAATGGAACAGGTTATCATTGTGTAAATGCACTTTGCATCGGCTTATATAAAATTATTAAATATTTATCACATGGTAATGTTTACTGAACGATGTTACCATAGTCAATATTGTGAACAATGTCTTTGTACCCACATAATACCTAACGTGAGAAAGACGATTAGATCCCGTGCAAGTAATAAATGTATATATCTGATATTTTAGAACCTTTCGATTAAGAATTGACAACCGATAAACCACGACATGAACTTAAAGGTAAACTTGCAGATTTTTTAAAATCTAGATTTAAACTAAACCTAGATTGAAATAGTATTCAACAAACAAAGTGGCAGATACAAAATGTCATTTTAAACGGTTTCGATTTAATTAGGGTTCTGCAAAAGGGGTTTTTCTAAATCAGATAGTGTCACGTCGTCACGTAGTTTATCAGTTGGCAATTCGTTAAAATCTTATTATACAACAATTTCTAAAGATTTTGTTAAACTATGATTTTTAAGATTTCGTATGCGAATTGGAATTCCAATGTTTCAGAAATACATCTACTGATCCGGTATCCATCCATAATTAATAAGTTATGCTCTACCTACTTAACCTCCTCCTCACTGAATTTGTCCTACCCATAGTACATAGAAAACAAATAAATCTGGGCAGACGGGTACCGACTTTAATCGAATAAAAGGTACATAGCGACATCTAGTACCTGTTCATTCAGCAAAAAAATATTTGACAGTCCGGTCGCAGGCTAGTTTTGCCAAAATGGCGTCGGACTACAGACGTGTCAACTAATGTTCGAGATATGGTAAGTTCAATCATTTTTAATCGTACGAATATTGCAACGGCACCCAATGAATATTAATATCTTTTTTTACAAGATTTTTTCACGACTAGTATTTATTGCTAGTTAAAGTTTTTTGTCCTGTATACAGGAATCGAGCAGAGTACTGATATTAGTTCAGTTCTGTAATGTCCTTAATTTAGGAACTATGCAGTGAATTACGTGATCGATTTTTCTTGTTTTTGATGTTTAAGACCTTTTTGAGATGGAAATCCTGGATGTTCTTAACGATTCTGATCCTCAACTTAGCAAAGATGATGACAGCCAAGATCTTACATATAAATAACCCCTAGAAACCACCACTCAAGATCATCATAGGTTTGATTCAAGTGATTCTGAGGCTGATCCAGAGTCTGATTTTCCGTCACCTATCAATTCTGTTGTATCCCGAACTTTATTAGTGCCCCAACCTCTGGGAAAGGCTTACAGGGAGGAAAAGGATTTCGAGGTCTTCATAGATTAGCACAGTCTGGCCGAAGGACACTACCGGCATTGAGATCTCCTCAACCTGAAATCGTTGATAAATGGACTAGACAATTCGAGCCAATTGAAATGAGTATATATAAACTAACCTATAAGCCACTGTTCTATTAGTCAATACAAACCAAGTAAACCAAATCCTTTGGACTTAAAGTATTTGTTTTGGCATCACCTCAAAGCATCTTTGTAGACTTTGAAATTATATCAGGGTAATATAGCTCTTTTCGTGTTGAGGTAGTAAGGTTTTGGTCTTAGGGAAGCAGATATTCTTTGTCGGACAGAAGCACTAGCTTCTAGATATAGGTACGTTTTTTTTCGACCGCTTTTTCACAATAGTTAAACAGCTTTATTGAGCAGAAGATTCCATGCATAAATTATTTTATTTAGGGGATTTTTGCGTGCAAAGCGACAATATAAATCCCATTATTCCGTAACCTATTACATAGACCTTATATCACTCGCTGATTGTCAAATACTTAAGTCTGGATTTATTAAAAAAATCCTTTATTAACCCTATGTCATTTCAATTATATTACACTACTGTTGACTGTAAATGTCTTACATGCAGGACATAGAACTGCTCAGAATATATCATTACTCTCCATTTGTCCTAATGGCAAGACATAAAGAAAACCTCCCTTTTTAAATGTTAGATTTTTTTCAGTATTTTTTTAGTTAGAAAGTAACCCCCAAAGATCTCAAATTATGAGGTCTCTGTAGTGAGGAGGTTAAACATTTATAAAACGTTTATTGTTTTAGGAAAAAAACTATTTTATAAAATAGTATTTAAATATAAACAAGAATATTAAGGCAAAATAAAACAATGAAATTTGTTGAATATTCCTTGCCTTGACATGATCAAGTATGGATCGTCTTGAAACGCCTTGAAAACGTGTTTTAAGTCGACGTTCGACACTGACAATGCCACTGATATTACAACATTCAAGGAGGATAAAAGATAAAGTATAAAGTCCATAAACAGTTTAAAATATATTTTTGTTTTAGTGTGTAAATAACGGTCATTGCCAATTATACAACTTCTAATAATTAATTAGCACTCCTTTAATTAGCACTAGCAGTCCTGGCAGCCGTTGTTTTGTCCTAATTTGAAACAAAAACAAAAAAATATGTGTAGAATATGCGGTTACAAGGTGATTTACGGGACACCCTGTATAGATTTCTCTTTCTCTTTTTTGTTCTCAACTTTAATTTGAAAATCAGTCCTAAAAATTTGACATTTGCAGTAGGTTGATAAGCTGTTGACTGTACCTATTTCAAAATATAAATGAATGGAAGATTTTTACGGAAAAACAAGGAAATTATTAATAATATTATTTACATGTATGACTCAAATATTAATTAGATTTTTGCCTTGATACGAGAGGTGTGCTGCAAAAACTGGCCGAGTATTAGTCGAACTAGCGCACTGAGAGTTCCGTATCACCACACAATATATGTACTCCTTGGTGCGATTCAAACTTACAATTGGCCGATTTTTATTTATTTTACTTGTCTTGTCGGCACTCATTGGGTGCGGAACCCCAAGAATGACCAAGTCGTAGGTCCCGTTAGCGGTGAATAAACTACCGCAACTGAAACGAAGACGGTTCATTGAAATCTAACTAAACGGCTGACACAAATTCAACATTCATGGAAGTCTACGGAAAGCTTAAATACATAGCATAGTGAACAATAGACGTTAATTATTCACTATTTAGTCGTCATTGCATCTAATATGAAACAATGTCAATATGGAAATTGTTATAGCCAATAAAACTGCATTATAGTATCATGCACTAGTGTTGCGTAGCAATTCATCAAAGTAATCGACAGAACCAATGTCAGATCAATAAGATCACTTTAAACATTGAATAATTGTGTGCGACGCACATCTATCGCCGACGACCCGGCGGCACCTGGCTGCTGCTGAGTGCTGACCCATTCGTAATAAATTGTGCTAGATTGTTTCTAATAACAACCTAGTTGACATATCACTTAAAAGGTACCTAAGGCACAACATGGAGGTTTGATTTTAGTGTAATTATTATGTTCTCACTTCTCTATCACTTCCGCATACCAAATTGCCTACTGATAAAAGTTGGATGAGAAAATTGAACTATTCAAGATTTCAATATTTACAAGTTACACCACTCACCACAGCCTTAGGGCTTAAAGAGCTCTCCCACATAAGCGATTTTCCGGCGATTTCACGCCGAGGCTAGATCGCGGCGTGCACGCGGCGCACCGTTTTTTTTTATTGCTGGGTTCGCTACGTCACTCCAAAATACGTTTTATCTAATTACATTTCACCTTTAACGATTCTTTGAATGCTCATTTCTACTAGAATGTGTTTGTTTTGTATTAAATTGTTAATTCAAATGATGTGTCACCCAGATGCCATTTGCTTTAACTTGCTTCCTCTTGTCTTTTGAATTACTTATTTAAATTAATAATATTTCCTGAATTCTGAAACAAATACATAATAAATCCAAACGAAAGCTTTAAGTAAGGTAACATTATTAAAAGAAGTAATTTTATTCCTGAGTAACTCTGAATTATTTTAATAAACCAGCTAAGTGCGTGTCGCCCGTTGTTGATATTTAGATTTTGCCAACATTCATTACATTCGACGTTACGTTTGGTTGATATCATCTGGTTTAGGTTAGGTTAGAACAGTGACCACAATATTGCCCAAGCCGAACGAATTAATGAAGTTTTGGTAATTATTTTGACACACTTGACTGAATTTATGACTTGGCACCTGACTAGCAATGCAAAACGGATCCCTGAACTGACGAATGGTTTTATCACACCTACAATATTTTTGAACGGAATATCCAACAATACCAGTCGTGTTTCGATAAAATGTACTAAGACAAAACGTATATTTGGTAAAATGTATTTAGGTGAAACGTAGTACAGAACAAACGTACTTCGTAGTATCAAACATTGTATAAATTGAATTACCGAATAAAAAAATGTTCGATGAGTAGTCATAGTAGAAATGTTATTAGGTGAAAGGTGTTTTGGAGTGACGTAGTGAACCCCTTTTTGCTACCGCTCTGCAGTCTCCTGCGCAGTGTTCATTCAAGTACATAATATCCACACTATTACTACAGAATACCTAATAGTACTACCTATTACATGCATGACGAGTGACACGTTTTACAGTATGGCCACCAGAATTCCCTAGAGGACCCCAGTGGATTCATCAGTTCACCAAAATCCTCCGAGATCAAATTAGGTATAGTAAAGTTTGTTTTACACCTGCTTACCTACTTAGCGTAAAATATTGTAGTATAAAACCGCTTAGACTGGATTAATCTTATTAACAACAAAAACAACTGAAACTAACATTTCAAATACTATGTTAACAGCTTAATTATTAATCACCTTTGCGTCATAAATCGATTGTATATATACGTTTCTTGCTTCGTTCGTTCATGTAGATATTTTCTAGCGTATAACCGCAAACATTAGTCGTAACTTCTGTACTTACGTGATCAATTAAGCACATTTTTAACCAAATCGGCAAAAAAAATTGTCGTTCTGAAATTTTTGATAATTTTGCAATCAATTGGAATGCCTAATCTATATAAATAATATAGAATTGGATACGAGTAAAACAAAGTCGCTTCCTCCGCCTGTACGCTTAGATCTTCTAACTACGCCACGGATTTTTATACGGTTTTTAACAATAGACAGAATGATTCAAGAGGAAGGTTTCTAGCTATAATACATGCATATGTATTATTTTATCAATAAACAAAGATCTTATATAAGTTAGCAGTCAGACCACAGCACCACGCGGCATTTAAGCTGATAACCACTTCTCATTTTTATCGGTACAATTCTAAATTGGCTTAACAATATTTTACACTATTCGTTTCGCTTTGATAAACTTAGAATTTGGTAATTATAACACATTTTAAAAGTAATTTTGCTTTTTAACCGAACACAGAAAAGAGATTCTTAATTCATCAAGTTTTGTACTTAGTTGTAGTTTGGTTGTTGATCGTTTAATCGAAACTCTGTTCTAAATTATTTTTAGGACTGGTAACATTGGAGGATGCTTTGTTGTTCCTAAGGTACCAGCAGCTAAGATGGACAGGGTGCATTCGAACAGCGTACCTGAATCGTCCTAATCTCGGAATAAATAAAAGTTATCGATTCCGTGGTCCCACTAAAGCGTCTTGACAAAACTCGCAGACACGCAGAGGTTTAGTTAATATACGAGTGGCGGTGAGAAATAATTCCGCTAGTCTTCACAACCACATAACCTGTGGTCATCCTCACGTCAGCAGGCTCTATGTTCCAAATGAAATCTACAAACTATTCTATTGCCTATAATTTGGATTAGGCTAGAAAAGTCTATACCTACATTATTTTTAAAAAACTATTAGCTACTACAGTCTTTGAAATGAGTTATTATAATACACATAATAAAGATGTGTTCGCATGATTGTTAGAAATCATGTTTTGCTGCCCTGCGTCATAGTTAATTATTGTCATTATTGGTGTACAATTATCGATTGTATCTATTCAGATTTATTTTATCAAATACCTACTAGGAACAATCAATGTTAGTTTTAATAACGGTAATGCAATAAAAGTTACAACTTCCCTATTTCTCTTGAAACGAATCTCATTACTAAATTAGTATGCAGGTATGAACCATAAATTATAATAAGTATTTCAGATCCAAAGTCAACCAGAACATGACATATTGAATAACCTTGTTGTTAATTATTTTCAGTTTCAGGATGTTATTTAAAAACATAAATACCTAACTGTAGGTAGGTATATCAAACGTAACGGGTAAACGGCAACTTGATAATGGTATGGTAGTAACGTTGTTTTAAAATTTACATTAATAATTGTAACATTATACATTCAAATATACAGAATAACGACGAAAAAGAAAAATCTTTTACCTTTGTTCTCAAAATGGTCTCTGGAAACATGTAAATATCTATTATCATTTTCCATTTACCTGTGTAATAAATAATAATAAAATAATTAAAAAAGATCAACCTTATCAGCGGTCAACGATACTTTGCAGAAATTCTAGGATTAAGTACCTACTGTAATGTAAAAAAAAACATCATAGTTGTTCTTCTTTTCTTTTTGATGGCGATGAACGTGTATTTTTATCTCCATTGGGTAGGGATGGCATGACAAGGCATGACATGAAAAAGATTAGTTCGGTAACCATTACAAAACTATTGCACATCGGTAATAGACATACATATAATACGAGAAAACTTAGCTTTCAAAATATTCTTTAAAATTCGGGTACAAGTAGGTAGTTGATATTAAAAAAAATATTGCATAGCTAAGTACGTGCTGAAATAAAACAAATCTAAAATAATAATCAACGAATTACACCAATTTATCTATAGGTATGTTTGCTTTACAGTCATTAGTGATAATTCAACAGTCACTTACTTTTTAAATACCTATTTAAATTAGAGTTCGCAACGAACTTCTCTGCTACGTGTTATAAAACTAAGATAGTACCTACAAATGCTACAATACAAGAAATTGAAGTTTGAATTATCACATTTAAAGTTTCATTATCATCATCAGCATTTCAGCCAAAGGACGTCCACCGCTGAACATAGGCCACTGACTTTCAGATTGGCCGGTTGGAAGCGGCCTGCATTTAAAGTTTATTCAGAACAAAATAATCATAAATTAATTATTAAGTCAAATAGCTGTTGCCCGCGACTTCGCTTGCGTGGTCTTTAGTTTATTCATTAAGGATTTTCTGCGCAACTTCCTTAATTTTTTCTTTCATTGGAATCTTCTCCTGTTAATAATTAACACAACAAAAAAAATAATTGCGAAATTGTTCTATCCGTTCACGCGTGATGCGATGGCCAAGGGAAATAGAGATTCATTTTTATGAATATAGATTTACCAGTTAAAGTCCTAAAAAAAAACTGGACTTAAGATCATGCAATGGCATGGCATTGCATGATCTTAAGTCCAGTTTTAAGACCAATCAGGAAGTCACTGGGGGAGGCCTATGTTCAGCTGGGGTTTGGACTTTGGCACATTACGCCGACGACCAACGTCAAAGCAACATTTAATCGCATGTATAAAAGATCGAATAAAGCATTAGGTCGCAGTATATTTTTTGGAGTTTAAAGAAGTTTTTTTAACCTACCATGATTCTGGACGTTTTTATACGGATAAACAAGTTTATTATAATACTGCTGCATTGATTTGGTACATAAGTTTTTTATACCATGATTTATACTTAGATATTATTTATATTTATACTTAGACTAAAACAACAACCAATGTCAAAAGTGTTATCTGCGGTCTTCTGTAAAGTGGAGCAATAAATTTTATCCTAAGCATAACTACTAAAAAAACAGAACGTAGTAGCGTCATCTTATGTCAGAGCCCAAGATTCACCTTAGGTCGCGAAGCTAACGGACTCAATTAGTAAGTATTTATGAATTACTACTAATTACTTTGTCATTTGAATTTTTTGTTTGTGCATTCGTTGTATTGAATTAATCAAATAAAGTTATTTTTATTTTTAGACTCTAAGTATCGTGAGCTGAAATCTTTTTTGTGCATGTTACTTTCTTAAAAATAAAAATATAATAGGCCACAGCGGATTTTATTGCTCCACTTTACAGAAGAACGCAGATAACACTTTTGGTATCGTTGTTTCTGTCTATGAATTGGGTTTTTAATGTCTAAGTATAAATAGTAAAAGACGTAACTGTCATCATTATCATCATCATCATCATGACGTAAGCCTCCCCCAAAAAGCACCATAGAGCACGATCTCCCGCTTTTTTCAGCCAGCCACTGCCAGCAATCTTCCTAAGATCCATCGAGCTGGAAGGTATCCTACACTACGTTTGCCAAGGCGTGGTCTCCACTTGAGAACCCATTTACTCCTTCATCGGTTCTGCGACAGATGTGGCCGGCCCACTACCACTTTAGCTTGCTACATTTTAGGACTATGTCCATTACTTCGGTCTCCGCCGGATGACCTCGTTTCGGATTTTATCCCTTATCACTGGTAGGGCGCACTAGTCGAATACCTTGCTCTTCAGGCATTGTAGCAGTGGCCATGAGAAGATATGACGCAGCTTCCTAAATACTGCACAGCCAAGCTGCACTCTCCTAGCGACCTGCTTAAAGCTGTCTCTACCTTACCTAGCTGCAGCACTTGTCCGAGTCCGAGGTAGACATACTCATTGACAACTTTGAACGCCACGCCTTGAATAAAATAAACTTTTCCATAAGTCCAAAAAATATTATCCTTTTATACATGCGATCAAATGTTGCTTCGACGTATTAAACGTTCTACCTAACGTACTATCGACGATTTGTGCATTCGGCAATCCGTTGTCGACCTTTTGACGTTAGACCTTTGTCTTTGGCGTAATGTGCCAAACCGTTCAGCAGTATGGACGTCCTATAGCTGAAAACATGTTTTTTTTTTTAAGGTTATTGGGCTAATACTCAATAATACTCATACTTTTAAGGTTATTGGGCTAACTGCCTAAAATAAAGAATTTGAATTAATCTCAGGTGGCGCCAACGTGTTTTATGTTTAAGTAACAATAAAAAAAAGAAAGAAGATTTTTATCGCTCAAATAGTTCTGTAAGTGGCTCTAACCACACAAAAATTTATTCGCCATACTCATCATTACAGCCATAGGACGTCTACTGCTGAACATAGGCCTCCCCCATTGAGTTCCAGATTGGCCAGTTGAAAGCGGCCTGCATCCAGCGTCTTCCTGCGACCCTTACCAGGTCATCTGACCACCTCGTGAGTGGACTTCCTACGCTGCGCTAGCCGGTACGTGGCCTCCATTCTAGAACCTTTCTGCTCCATCGGCCGTCAGTTCTACGTGCTATGTGCCCCGCCCACTGCCACTTCAGCTTGCTAATCTGTTGGGCTATGTCAGCGACTTTTGTTCGTTTACGGATATCTTCATTTCTGATTCGATCTCGCAAGGAAACACCGAGCATAGCCCTTTCCATAGCACGCTGTGCGACCTTGAGCTTTCTTATGAGGCCCATAGTGAGAGGCCACGTTTCATTTGTTGACTTTCGTCTTTAGACACTCAAGGTATATTTCGTGTATTCGCAATACTCACAGGCATAGTTTTGAACAGGGATATATAGGTACACACTGAATTGGGTAGCGTGTCTTTCCTGTTCTGTGGGGATACAAATGAAAGTATTAAGGAGATTTTTGACGCAGGGTTTGCAACATTTTAACGCAGTGATTTCATATTTAGTAAAAAACATAGGAGAACCAATGAAATAATCACTATAAGATGAGCAGCAAATACCATGACCACAATGCCACACCTATCGAGATAAACGTGCAGTGTGGTTCCCCATTGTTTAACCATTAAAATCAATCCTAGCTGAAAATGACAGCTATAAATTAGCAGTGATTAGGAATCTAGGTTGCTGTAATGTAAAGAATACCGCGCCTTAGTCATTAGACTGGATTCTAAACTGAAGGTTACACCTAGCCTCTAGATATATTTTTACTGTCTACTACTAATTATCATTTTTTAAATTAAAGCGAATTTCCTTAATGAATTTCGAACAAGCTTTCGAAAAATATTTTTTATTATGATTGCGCATTCCGCTCACCAGTCAAGCTTCCTAGCTCGCATTACTTCAGTGGCCTCGATTTAAAGTCAAAAAGACTGTGATTATTATTGTGCATATTTGATTGGAACTCTAAAAGGTTAGCAAAAAATTTGCAAACACCGCTCTCGAGTGTTTGGGTAAATTAGTTGAGAGTTCCTGGTTTTTTGCACAGTCAGCACAACTTGATAGTCTAGTGGCATTTGAGCGAGGCGGCCATGTCCGCCACACCCGGCCAGGCCCCCTGCGCGAGCCAATCAGGCCGCGCCACCGCAAACTATAATCAGTACTTTCAATGCATTGGACAACCTTGGATGGGAATAAATAGGTATTGCGTCAGAATCTGATAATAATTTTGTTGCTTTGTTACGAGCTTCTGCCTAATCATCATTACAAACAACCTATTTTTTGTTCTGTGAATTACACACCTTTATTTTTCTAATTACTTACCTACACCTATCTACTTACGTCACTAAAATTACACGTTATTATTGGCTGTAAATTGTGGTCCAAAGCACCCATATGCACAAGTTTAGATTAACAGTCCTAGGTATGCTAATTGAATAATACATTAATTACTTACAAAACCACAAATAGCACGATTAGGTCTTTTCGGTGCCTATTCCTAAGAGGTGGGAACTTTAACAGTTAAAATGTCTACTCAACTACTGTTAGTGTTAACACCTTCCTTCACCATTTCAGCCATAGGACGTCCAACCACTGCTGAACATAGACTTCCCCAACTTGCCACGCTTGGCAGGTGGGTTGGCGAGCGCAGTTTTTTATAAAATTTCGAACGCAGATGCTGCTGCCCGTCTCGTGCTACAGGAATTAGTCGCCTCTTACGACACGCCTCCTGATGGCAGTGGGGAAGTGTATTCTTTACGGCCGGCCGACACGTCACCTAGGCATACGGTACCTACCTTACTAACGTTACAAGGTACCTCTTATTTGACTGCTTCACAAATCCGAACTTTCCCATAAATTACATTGATGTACCAGCAGATAGGTTCTATAAAGTACATTTCATGTACAGTAACTCAATGTGACAATAGCATTCAAATTGTTAAAAATGATTTGTTCGTGCCCAACTCACAAAAAAATATTATTAATGTTGGTTAAAGGTGTTACATAATGTTAAGGAAAAATATCGTTATTCGACCGTTTTGTTACGAATATATTTATTTTTAAATATCGATAAAATTACCTATATACGGTGTCCATGTTTATTGAATTAGACAGTAATATGGTAGGTGTTGTTGAGTAAAATTGAATGCATAAACATGTATAGGTACTATGAAAAATATGGTAACCTTGAGTTAGAAGCGTTAATGACACGTTTGTCGAGAATAAGTAGGCAAAAAATTGCTGACTGACAAATTGTAAAAATGAAAAATAAAGCGTTCAGACGTCGTATGATCCATGACGTTCGCATCGCGTGGTCTAGTCCACATTTCTGCTGTCCAACCTTTATTGCTTACTTATGTTTAAACAAATAGCTTCACCTCAAAACGATCAGTCATTAAGCTGCTTTTAAACGCGTTTTGTGTTAATTGTGTAGGAAAGTTAAAATATTTTTGAAATAAAAAAAATGTTTTAGGTTTCATTTATTACTAACCAAGTAAAACAATAGACTCATGCTAACATATAGTAGAAGACAGATGAACACGACAATAGTTTACTTATTAGGAGAATTACATAGAATCGTCTGACATATATATATATATTTTTTAAGTGAACGTAAATCTGTAAATGCATCTGTGTTTAAATAATTCACGATAGATGCTATCTACTATTACTCATATTATATAGAATATAATTCCACGATCCTCAATAAAAGTCGCATGTTTTATTGATGAGATGGTCACTCTGTTCGGCGTCTGTTGTAATTTTCCACTGCCAATGAATAATGAGGCTATGTTTATGAAACAATACGCCCATGGACATTGGAGTGTGCATACAAGGCAGAGGTAGGTACGTAACTCGAAGCCAAAAGGCAGAAAATTCGAAGACGGCACATCCGAGGCAGTGTGATTTGTTTGTAAGTATTTCACTAAAAGAAGGCTCGAGAAACGGCCATTCAATGCCTTCAGCTTCTAGACTTAGAACGACGATTGAGTATTTGTTTTTTTTTTTTTTAAATATTTGCATGTGACATTGGATTCTGGAGTCATATAGTCATTTAATGAAATGTTGACAATAATAATGTTAGGTGTGTGCAGCCTCTTTCATTCTTTGTTAGTGTCTCAGATTTGGTTTCTGGGGCTACCGCGATCTCATAAATCACTATTACGAACTTCCACCTTGTTTAAATCCTTTAAAGAGTTTTACGTAAAAACAACACTGTTACGTACTATTAGGTCCTTACATATGAAATTGCCGTTCTGTATCAAAAAAGTGAATCAACTTTTTTTAATGAAATTAATATTTATTCAATCTAAGTATGCGCCGTGGTTATCAATACACTTCCGCCTTTTTATAGGCAGATCATTGATCCCTTTGGAAAAAAAATCCTGGGAGCGAGAGTTCATACAGTCACAGTTCATACTGTTTGAAGGCGGTTTTGACTGCCCCATCAGAATTCACTAGCCCACAATATTGTCACGAAGCAGTCGTCTAGGTCTAAAAAAAAATATTGGGACGTGTAAAAGAGCTTCATTTAGGCCTATTTACAAAAATAAATTGATTTTATTGGTTTTAGATTTGATTTTTTTTCCTTGTAAAAAGTTATCTAAATTTTGAAAAAAGTGGTAATCGGTTGGGGCAGTTGCAGCTCCACTAGATTGCAGTCTGTGGTCTAGCGTTATCCTGAAGGAGCAGTGGGCTAGATTAATTCACCAGACTTGGTTGTTTAATGGATTTCCATCATTGTTTGCAATTGTTGGCAATACAAGTTTGCAGTAATCGTCTGGCCTGATATCAAAAAGCTGTAGTGGATAACACCAGCACTGGTCGACCAAACACTAACCAGAATCTTCTTTTTGGTCAGTTTTCGCTTAGGGCGAGGTTTTGCCGGTTCTCCAGGGTTAAGCCATTGTGATGATCGCTTCCGATTGTCGTACAGGATGCATTTCTCATCACAAGTCACGATACGGTTTAAAATCCCCATATTATTGTGACGATTGAGCAAAAAGACGCAGCAAGCGACTCGTGTTTGTTGGTTTGCTTCAGTCAATACGTGCGGTACCCACTTTTCGAGTTTTTTGACATTTCCAATTTGGCGCAAATGGATAAGTATCGTTTTGTCAGTTACGCCGAGACTGCTGCTAATTCAAAAGTGGTTTGAGATGGATCCGCTTCCACATTTGCCTTCAATTCTTCGTTATTCACTTCACTTGAGTATCAGGTCCACGAGGCTCATTATGTAAATCGAAATTTCCAGAACGGAAACGTTGAAACCAAAAACGTTACGATCGTTAGCGGTGCCTAGTCTGTACACGTCGTTAATTCTTCGAGTCGTTTCTGCAGCACTGGTGCCACGGTGGAACTCGTATTTGTAAATACCGCGAATTTTCAATTTGTCCATAGTTGTTGTTATAGCAATGTTGAAACTCAAACAAATGATGTGTAAAAAATATTGTTTTAAAATTTGTAAAAAAAAAATTGTTTACACATTGTTTGAGCTGCATCAAACAAAAAATGATGTGTAAACAATTTCAAAATAAATTTGAATTTGGAATTGAAATTTCAAACGCTATATTTAATGTTAAAGTTGCCAGTATTGAGTATCGGCAATTTAAGGACCTAATATTTTAAGCGTTTGAGGTATATAGGGGTGCTGAACTGAGGTAAGTGTTCACTGACCAAAGGTATTTGGCCAATCGTGACTTTTATGTAGCGAATAATTAGCAAACAGTTATTGTGCTCTCGTTTCACTACACGTGGGATGGGACAGATAGTTCGTGGATTAATATTATCAATAAAATATATTTAATGGAAGATATAGAGCCGCCTAACATTTTATACTTTTTTTTCGTTAATTATCCGGTGTTTTATTAGTTATTCTGCTATTCGGGGCGAATACAAATCCAACAAACCAAAGATCATAAAAATCGGTTCAGTCGTTCTTGACTTATAAATGGTGTAACTAACCCGACTTTCTTTTATATATTATTATAGATTATAGATAAGATATACGAGTAGATAAACAACTTCTGTTTGTGAATGTGACCAATAGTAATATTCGTATGAAGACAATAAAATCCATACATCCGATACATACAATCGAGTAGCGCTTAGACATTAGTATGGAACAGCAGACTTTTTTACTCGATTCTACCGTTGGTCCTATCCTATATTAAAAGTTGTTTAAAATAGTCATGAGAAGAATAACCTGTAGAAACGTCCTGTAAACCATCATTTAAAGTTAAACTTACCTGAACCTTGTAGGGCCGATCCGACCAAGCATGAAGTTATACCAGAATATAACGGGTAAAATTAGAATTTAATTTTCCCTTGGATAAGTTCGATTACGATTTCCAACCTTTTTAAGCAATACACTATACTCGGTATTTTTATTTAAAGAGTGAATGATCAACGAATTGACAAACCTACTAAAATCCTAGTCATCCATTTCACCTGACACTCGATGCGTCGTTGAATACAATGTCACCAAACATTAGAACACAGACTACACGAAACTTGCACTCTAAAGCTTTTAAATGATAAATAAAACCAATAAAATAGATCGATAATGCTTTTCGTTTGACTTATTGGTTGGTAAAATGCAAAATTAGCTTACTCTAGATTAAACAGTGGTTTAGACGTGTAAAAACTTACACCAGCTTGGTCGAATCGGCTCTAAATTGTATTTATTTAACTTATTCTTAGATTAGTGATTGGTAAAATGCAAAATCAGCTAACTTTAGATTAAGCAGTGGTTTACTATTAAGTAAAAACTTACACCAACTTGGTCAAATCGGGTCTTTAAGATGCAATAATGATAAAAGAAGTTTACTGGTGACCTGTAATTTCAACCTAGCATAGGCATAATAATATGCACACACAAACTTTTTTGTATAAATCTGTTTGTGTAAAGTAGTAAGGACTTATTTGTTTTACTATTTAAAAATAAATATAAATGTAGTAACTGCTAATTATCCGAGTTGTAATTACGAGTACCTATGTGTACTATGAAAAAACATGCGGTTTTTCTAACGTTTAATATTTCCTCGTAATAGGCGACTGGTTTTGAGAACCTTGCTTTCACACGTGTAGTATATGTTCAGCGAAGTGACGCACTTTACCGAAAGTGTTTATTTTTCTTGTATTGCGAAATGAATAAATAATGGTGAAGTACCATTATTCACCACTATTTAAATTCCGATTGTGCAATCTTTTATACTTTGACTAATTTAGTTAGAGTAAGCAAGGGTGGATACATGTGTGTACATGTTTAAAGTATTTTATTTTGGTCACAACTCACAAGAACCATTTCCATAATAATACGGAATGTTTTTACGGTTTTAGTTTCTGTTTTAATAAGTAGGTATAATATTCTGATTATTTTTTTAGACTTTACACCCGTATTTAAAGACAGTTCTAAGTAATTACTTGAGTAAGACCGGTTTTGACCAAGCTGGTGTAAGTTTTAACTTGAGAGTATACCACTGCTTAATCTAGAGTAAGCTGATTTCTCATTCTACTAACCACTAATCTATGAAAAATATTTAAACGGGCGATTTTGAAAGTGTATAAATTATACTGAGATTAAGTAAATGTCAAAGTTGTTACTTGTCTAATCCACATTTGTCACCTCGAAACTGACAAGTTGTCAACATTTAGCATTGTCACTCTATTATCCTATAAAATTGAAATGTTGTGGCATTTCAAGTCAACCTAGAAGAAATGGATTACATGGATTTTAGTATCTTTATCCATTCGTTGATCATTCACTCTTGAACTATAGAGTAATAATACCGAGTATAGTGTATTGCTCGAAAAACGTAATCGAAGCTATCCAAGGGTAAATTAAAGGAGTAAATTGTGTTTGGTCGAATCGGCCCTAAATGTAATTGCTAAGCAACGATTTTGTTGCTATAGTGAAGTAATTGAGAGATGTCAAAAGTTAGAATTCTTAGCCAAGTAATAGTCACCAATTCCTTTACGAATTAAGAACCATTCTGAACACGATTTTTTAACGTTTTAGCGGTAATATTTCAAAATAGAAAGTTTCGAAACGACTTATTTTATTATAGATGACATCGATATAGTTTTTTTGTGGATAATAAGTATATGTTTATTTAACAGGTTTGAAGCTATAAGCAAAGTTTACGCCCAGAACGCAACTGTCTTACGTCGATTGACTTCTACTAAGTGGGGAGAATCACTTAGTGTTTTGCCCACCTCCATCCTCTACTACTCTGCGAATATTTGGAGACGTTCAGCACACGCGGGTCTGGTAGATACGTCCTTGAACGAAACCTGTCGTAAGGCATCTTTAATCGGCTACAGTTCAAATGATGTATCCAGTAACTGGCATCGAGCTGGCATTGCTCCACCATAGATGTGCGAGACAGTGGCAAGTGGCACTGAGCGTCGTAAGCAAGACGAGCAAACTTCATCCTATAAGGTGTAATTAAAATAACTCAAAATATTACTCTTTTCTCTTTGTTTGTGTCGATCTTGAGTAGGAAATTCCCGCCTGGACATTATCTGCAATGGCTGACTTGGAAGTCCTTTAATATAGAGCCAAGTAGGCCATTGCAAGCAAAATCAAGGTTTTACTGGTTTCGCATTGCAAAAACTGCAAAGTATGACAAATACCGTGACATCTGCATGCGGAAAGCACTTATGAGTGCCAATGCCATTCGCGTGTCAAATCAGCAGGATCACAGTTTCCAACACTTTTTTGCCATCAAAATGCTAAGAATAAGACGAATTTTAATAAAATATAATGTTGTATTATCATTTCTAACGGAATATCAATCTCATCGGCATATCTTCTCATGCAACATAACTTAGCAATCAAATCTTGCTAGAGGAAAACAACCATCAAGCACTGGCTGTTACTTTGGCATTTACTTAGCTAAGTAACGTTCTTATCTTGATCTAGAACAAATTTTCAAAATAAGAATTCTATACTAAAGTAATAACTTCGCTAAGTTGTTACCTAGCAACAAGCAATTGCTTCATTATAAATACGGGTGAGTATAATATGCTTGGACAAGGGTAATACCAAGCACGACCTTAGGAAGATGGCTGGCAGTGGATGGATGAAAAAGGGAGATCGTGCTCTTTGGGGGAGGCTTACGTCCTGCAGTGGACTGCAATAGGCTGACATGATGAAGGGTAGGTAATACATGTGCCTTTGTAATATTCACATTTTGGAACTATTCACCGCCTACCTCTTTAAAGTCTGATTTGTGTCCTCTGCTTAAAGGTCTGCCTGTATGGAACTGATAAATTAAGTTTTTTTTTTTTGGATAAGCAAAGATGTTTGTTGTAAATATATAGATAGACTCGACATAAGTAAATTAGGCATGTTTTCTGCACCATAAATCGGAGCAAGCTCATACAATATAAAAAGCTACCTGCCTATGAATCTGTAAAATTGTATTGTGTAAAGGTATGACTATCTGCACCAAAGTTACTATCTTTAATTTATTTGCTGACGTAATTGCTATGCTTTCGTGAATAGGTATGCACATTTTTATCAAGTCACGTATAATCCTGTACACACCTACTAAAGTTTTGGAACTAAGAAACGCGTAAAAATCGCGATGACTAACATATTCGCAAAACACGTGATACGTAGGATGATAGGTACCTACTTTTTATATGTACGGGCAAGATACAAAATTTACACAGGTTTAACCATCGTCAGTGTTTTAAGATTGTGTTTTTTAATATTTTATATTATTATTGACGATTGCCTTGTAATAAATAAATTATACGGTTGAAATGTAGAGCCATCAACATTCGATGTTGTTGTTGTATAATTGATTACTGAATTACTGTTTGTAACGCCGTTGATTTTCTTAAATAAATTAAATAAAATAAGAGCAACTGATCACGTAGTTTTAAGGAGTGTCTTATTTTTTGTACAGCCTGCAGTATATTTGTATGGTGTACAATAAAGAGTATCTATCTATCTATCTATATTCTGTGGAATATGCATGGAATAAATAAAAAACGTAACAGATACCTACCCACTGACCAGTATTGTTTAATGAACTCGTTTAGTAATTTAGTGCCCAATTCTAGGGAGCTTAATAGACGTGAATTAGTAAGAGGCACGAGATGACGAGACACAGACCGATTGTAATCTTTGGTTTAATTGTCTGTTTGTAAAGCGAGCCCAAATAAAGAATGTTATGAAATGCTTTAGCCACCACGACTGCTCTCTTACAATAACTCATCGAGCGTCAAATAATATTTACAGTCTACAGCAAATAAAATAATCACTGCGATATTTGGTAGTATAATATTTAAATGTGACTATTTACAAGGTTCATCTACTAATACGTCAAATACGTCATACTAACAACATACATACGTATGAACTAGCGTAGCTATGCCATTTTTATTTAGTGCCGATGAGAGTTCTAAATATTTTGCTAAGCCAGGCAATCATTTTTTGCTGTAACTCATCTTGCTGTTTAGGTTTTGTATAAGAACTGAAACAAAAGATAATGAATTCGTGGTTCAATAGAATACAATACTACACGATTGTAGAGTCGATTTAGAAGAAATACTTAATGTTCATGTGAAATCCTCGGTGTATTATAGACAGGTCTGTTCAGAAATGTAATACAATACATGTGGACAATACAAATGACTAAACTTAGAAATCAATATTTTAGTTTTTCGGTATGCTTGCTTATAACAGCTATGTTTGTACCAATCTAGAGGCAATCGGAAAATTCCGCTCCTGATCAGCACCAATTATATCAATCTAACAGGCGGTGGCGCCAATTCTACAACGGACCAGCTAACTGTCACATAATCATCGTTTTAGTTGATAACGTGAAAAAGACATTGGGGTTTAATAACTATTTTGTAACAGTTAATTTTCTAGCGACTGAATGATTCTGATTCAATTAATTTATTCAGATGATAATTATATATATTGTTAAACACAACTCATCACTTACTTAAATAATTACACTGAAACAATAATAATTACAATAAAACAAATCAAAATAAATGTAACTTCATTATACAATTCTATTCTGATTCTGAATTCAGATTGCGTTGTTTCGAGCAAACATTCCCCAATGTTTCAGTTCCTACCTTTCAGATTTCGTAATTTCCCTAAAAGTTCGCGGCCTAAAAATTTTATAATCTTGATATCTTCAGATTAATAAAGTATTTTTTTTAATCATTCATAATGTTTTGCATTGTCTTTGCATTTCACGTGGCAGGGCGTAAACCACGGTTTGCCTGTTAAGATAGGTTAATAAAGAAAGAAATAGTGTACTACAACAAATATGTATAAATTAACAAGAAAGTTTTTGCGGACTTATAAATTTGTGTTTTTTCTACCTAGTAAGTATACTTTAAGTAGAGAAAAATACAATAATGTTATGCACAACACAAAAATAATTTCAGTGCTAACTTTAACGCGACTTTTAATTCAACCAATCTATCAATTTAAATCAGATTCACGATTATAAAAATATATTGTTATTGAAAACGAATTAAAGTAGTTTTATTTCGCGGGCCTGCAAATCTTTCTTATTTTAAATCATAATTTACCCTTCTTTGTCCGATGCACTCCCGTCACTTGCGTTCCTCTATAAAACTGACCCTCTCACCGCACTGGTTTTATTTCCAACTCTTTTCCCCTTCAATCCATTCGGCTCTGGAACTTTCTCTCCGAAAATATCAAACAAGCCCCCAGTAAATACTCTTTCAAAAAACTTGCCCGTGCTTATTTTCTTCGTAAATTGAAATCATCATCTTGAATCCTTAGGTAGGTATTGTAGTCTCATGACCGTCGTCAAATTTATTTATGTATGTATTTTGCCTATGTAATCTATGTATAATAGTTTTTAATTTATGTATTATCGTTATTTACTGTATGAAGGTAAAATAATTACAAAGACATTTTATTTGAATTTGTCTTGCCTTTGTCGCACCGCCCACAAAACATCTCTGTTTAGCCTAATGGTCGACTGGTAGAGAATGTCTCATGGTCACTACCACCACCTTTGTATGTTTTTTTTAAATCTGTGCAATAAAGTCTAAATAAATAAATCAAACTAAAAAAAACTGTAACTGTAACAATGGTTTTTATATTTTACGATTACAGAAGTTTTTTTTTAATTTAACGATATTTTACTTACGTAAAATGACTTAGGTAGGTTAGAGGTAGTTTCCTGAACTTTGTATTTGTATTGGTTGGACTTTGAACCGTTATTGTATGCATTTTAAAATTTTATTATTCAGAACAGCGGCCACGAGTTCTAATCCCATGAGCCCAGAGGCAAGAATTTTATGTGCTGAACACATCATTTTTACCTAAGTCATGATTGCATGTCATTTAAGTATGTACTTACATATATTATCCGTTATTTAGTCGTTATTTATACTTGCTACAGTACAGGCTTTGGTTAGTTTTAATATGATTTTGGAACTGGATTATTTACATATTTCTTTTATTATTATTACTAAGGCGATAATTACGGCAAATAGACGAATCAAGGACTCGTTGAAATAAAGGCGTTACAGACAGAGCATCATACTCGTACCAGCAAAACTATACCTCATCGACGAATCAGGGAGTGGCCTAATTGTTAAAAGTTTCTGGAGGTCAGTGACGTCAGCGTTTAATAGAAAGTTAAAACGAGCGTGCGTGAAGTCATGTAGGTGCCGCGCGGAGGTGTGGCTGCGGCTGCGCGCATCGCACGCGGGTCGGCGCACGCGCACGTTTGCGCACGTCCGCGTACCGCGTGCGTCTCTACACGTTACGCAGCAATGTGTGCGTGTGGACAACAAATAACTAATTGCAGAGAGTCCATTACGTAGGGACGACTGTCTGCCTTTTCATAAGAACTTAGCTGCAAAATGTATTTAATTTACCTACTCGAAAGCATCAAATCCTACCTACTCAAAATCTGATTAAGTATTTTAAACGTAACTGTGAGTTACAGTTTTAAGTGACTGAAATTAACAAAAATATTATGCCTTTCTAATAAGAGCTTATACAAGTAAGTGTAGGTACTAACTCGAATACTTACGGATAATACTCGTATTATTATTACAAATAAATACCTAAGACATATTATGTCTACAAAGAAGATTCTGTTAGCTGGATTCTAGGCGACGATCGGACGTTCTGTACTTTTTTATTCGATGACATACTGACTGCGCCGGCGCCACTACACACACTAAATGGCACAACTACCGACTCTATTGCATCAGCTGTTTTGTTACTAATCTATTTTGCTGAATTCACAGACGATGAATAAAATTGAGTTACAACACTACCTTTATATTAAGTTACTAAGTCTGCTGATGACTAATTAATTACCTACAATGGGCTAGTTTCCTGAAAAAATATAATTTCGTCCTACTATAGTCTATAGTCCGTCAGTTGGATTAACAAAAAATATTGGACATGTATTTTTTCTTTTCTCAATCAAACAAATAATTATGAAGATATAGCCCGTTAAAGTTCCGCGTAACGTCACGCCTCGCGACACTTTTTAGCAAGGCGTGACGTCACGTGCTCACTTTGATGCGCTTTATCTTCATTTTTAGGGTTCCATAGCCAAATTGCAAAAAACGGAACCCTTATAGATTCGTCATGTCTGTCTGTCCGTCTGTCCGTCCGTCCGTATGTCACAGCCACTTTTTTCCGAAACTATAAGAACTATACTGTTGAAACTTGGTAAGTAGATGCATTCTGTGAACCGCATTAAGATTTTCACAAAAAAATAGAAAAATAATAATAAATTTTGGGGGCTCCCCATACTTAGAACTAAAACTCGAAATTTTTTTTTTCGTCAAACCCATACGTGTGGGGTATCAATGGATAGGTCTTTAAAAATGATATTGAGGTTTCTAAAATCATTTTTTTCTAAACTGAATAGTTTGCGTGTGAGACGCTTCCAAAGTGGTAAAATGTGTGTCCCCCCCCCCTGTAACTTCTAAAATAAGAGAATGATAAATCTAAAAAAAATATATAATGTACATTACCATAAAAACTACCAGCGAAAATTGGTTTGAACGAGATCAAGTAATCAGTTTTTTTTTAATACGTCATAAATCGTAAACCGCAATTTAACTTTCGTAATGTTATGGATTTCATTTTGCAATAAAAATACCATAACTATGACTCGATTGTCGTGATGGGTGAACTTTTACTCATAACGGTACCTACAGGTTTGTACGGAACCCTCGGTGGGCGAGTCCGACTCGCACTTGGCCGGTTTTTTGTTTGATTGACAAAAGACAAAATATTGGTCCAATATTTTCTGGTAATCTATCTGACGGACCAATTAGAATAATCTTTTTTTGACCCAAGAAACTAGCCTTAATAAGGACCTAAGAGCACTTGTATGTGAATGCATGCCAACAACATGCAAATCGTTACGTTTAACATCAGATCATAATTTGTGCGTTTAACTAACTTAGCCACATAATGCCTAAATAACAAGTATAATATCATCTGAAATACAACAACTTTTCCTATGAAAACAAACAATATCAAAAAATAAAAATATTTTTGTCGTTATCCGAAATGACTTGCAAAGAACCACTTTTAAATAAAATAGATAACATAGTAAAGTAAGTATGCCTATATAGGTACGTCCCACTGCAGGGCATAGGCCTCACCTCAACTTGGTACTTACGAGGTGTCGCATAAATCGCTTGCCAATAATATGTTCGGCATGAATATAAGGAAGTAACAACTAGTAACTAACAGTACCAATCTACCTACTTATTAGTTGTATTGTCACCTCACCACACCCACAAACGCGTCAGATTATAATAATAATGACCACACGTAGGTACACGTCAGACATTTTTTTGTTACCTATTAGTGGCTGGCTACTTAGTTAACCTTCATGAGCATTGACTTATAAAAATCAATGTTCATGAGTCTACTCTTACATAACAATGACGATTTGAGTTATAAAACCAGTTTTAACGTTACCGTGTCCCTGACATCGTATGTGAAATTCATTATTTAATTCGAGTATGTCCTTCTAAAATAAAAAACACGTTTTTCCCGACTCTGACGCACTCGGCCGTTGGCAGCCGCTGATTGGCCGGTACAACCAAGCCCCCTCGCGTCATGCAATATCGATATCACGAAACGTAACTCGTGACTTTGCCACGGCATACTCTTTTATTAAACTCCGTATTGTTGTGATAAATCAGCGCAAACAACTTCAGGAAAAAGAAGTCTCTTTGAAATAATAATTATTAAAACTAAATTATGTAGATTATTATTATTATTATAGCTTTATTTTCCACATAACTCTTTAACAAAATATATACAATATATATAAATAAATATTTCCTTTCTTTTTAATTTTTGTTATGTGGCCCCCCTGCGGGTAAAAGCCTCCTCCATCTCTCTCCATGTTTGCTTATCCGTGGCTACATCCATCCAATTCTTTCCTGCTACATTTTCTATATCTTCAGCCCATCTTTTCCTTGGTCTTCCTATGTTCCTTTTGCCTGACGGGCCCTGCCATTTTGTTATTTAATGAGTCCACCTCTTGTCTTTATATCTCGCTAAATGTCCAGCCCATTTCCATTTCTGTTTCAGACCATACTGAAGAGTATCTGTTAACTTTGTCTTCTTGCGAATGTCTATGTTCCTTGTTTTCTGTAGCCTTCTTAGTTTCAAGATTGATCTTTCCATGGTATGTTGACAGGATAAGATTTTTCTTTTGACTCTTTCGGTGTAAACCCATGTTTGACTAGCATGGGTTAGACATGGGAGATTGCAGGAATCCATTATTTATTATGTAGATTAGCAAGGCTAATTTCCGTTATCAACGGAAACCTACCCATTTACATAGGTAAACCTTTTTTAAATTGGCTGGCGCAGGTGTTATTTGATAAAGCAAAATTAGTGCACTAAATTAAACATCAGTGGTATTAATTTTAAATTTGCTTAAATTGCAATTTAGCTATTTCAAGTGAGTGTTTATGAGTCATAAAGTCATCATAATTATTTGCGCAACAATTTGGTAATATTTAGGTCTTTTTCAACAAGCTAATATTGTATACTGACTTATATATTTTCCAAATTATCAAGAAAACAAATTTTACTATGCATTGCATCAGCTGTACGCACGTGCTTGCCAGTTCTGGCCTTCAAATGACATTAGTCACGGACGGCCCGGGTTCTAAAGCAAAACGTGTGGTATGTGGGTGTGTCCTGTTGCTATTAGATAACGAACTTTTTGATGATTTCTCAGTAGGTAGGCAATTTATTTTATCATGTTTTATGCCTATGGGTAATTATCATGTTTCATGGAAACGAACAAACGCCTACTTAATTTTAATAAACAAGTTTGACCGGGTTTCATCAGGAGATTACTAAAAGTTTAAGACCGCATCTTAAATACTACTTATCTGAATTATTTAATGAAACCAACATTATGCAAATGTTTTTTTATGTTTTCGTTAGCAACTTGTTATTTAAAGCGTAAATTATTATAAATTAAACGAAACGCGACGGACACAACAGTATTTGTGCGCGTTTCAACAACAATGAGGGTCAATTGGGTGGAAAAGTTCGCAAAAATCTTAATAGGCATGATGAATTTACATTCTGAGACGTTAGGCGATTTGCGTCAAATGTTTGGGAATAACGTCACTGTTTTTTTTTTGTCTTCATTATGCATTCGACTTGGAAACAAGCAAGGTCATAAAAACAAATCAACTTGAAGCCTGGTCACGCAGCCAGACAAAAACCGATGCCCATTACCGGCAAGGCCTTCATAAAATGTTTAAATACCTAGTCATAATACATAATTAGCTATGACAACCACAAAAAGCTGTTATCATTATGACTAGAAAAAATTAAAATTCTAAACGGAAAAGTTGTGTCATGATTACTCATGATTCGTGAAACTCGCTGAAAAGTGTTCCATGTTATGCAAACGGTCAAATGTAAAAGTTGCAGTAAGTTGCTGTGGAGCACCACATAAGAAACATTGCCATGTTTTAGCAAAAAGGATCTATAGGTACATAATTCTTACAACCGAAACCAAAACTTCCTTTACGGCAATTTGTTTGATATTGTAAAAGTTTCTAATAATTTTAGCTAGCTGCAAAAGTGTTGTTATTGGTAGAGTTTGAGTTGAACAAAGACACGAAACTGACATTGTAATCATTACTAATCATTGTAACTTTCAGTGGCAGATTTATAGCGGTCTTTAGGTAAAATACGTACCTACTCTTATGGTATGTACGTACACACGTATTATTAAGGGCACGAGGTAGAGCATGGTAGAGCGGCGATAGCAGGGACACGAGCTGTTTATGTTTATATACTAATGGGTTCAAGAGATATTATTAAACGAATATTTGCAATTTGTATCTTTTATTTTAAATTCGCTTAGATTAACTGCTATGCCGAGTTTCAAAAATCAAAAGCAACGCAATTCAATACGTAGTACCGATTACAATTTACAAGTACCTAGTACCTACTACTTCTCTTATCTTAATTTGAAATCATTTGATTCGAGATAATCACGGCGAATGGAAAAACATGATAGGTACCTAGACGTAAATTAGGTTCTGAAAATGACTTCACAACTAAAAAATCTGTGATCTAACCAAACAGGTTATAGTGATATACATTAAGTGTTAAATAAAAGAACATTGAATGTTTCTTATAAAAATATCTGCTGTAAGTACAGTCGTCCAATCACTTCACGACCTCGAAGGCGTACACAAACAAAACCTTCAGACGCACACATAAAAAGTTAGAAGGCGTGTTCGTGTGCATGCACAACATTTTGAAGTGTGCAGAAAAGCACACAAGGATATTTGCCTACATATGTACGTAAGCTATCACATACCAGCATGCAATTCGTTTGAAAAGCCGCCGGCGCGCGGGCGCAGACACGTAAGCCGGTCACCTGACCGTCTCACTCGACTCGAACTCGAAGCTACCAACCCTGTATTACCAAAACGTCACTTAAGAGACTTTGTAAGAGCACAAATTTGCGTCTAAATACACATGTGCACATGGCTGAAATTGTATCAGCGTGGTATGTCCTCGTCATAGTGGCGACTAGACATTACCAGGAATGAAGATTTTCCAGTTTCCAAATGAAACGCCGTAACGTTTTAAACGGTTAGGATATTTTCAACTTTATGTTGTTCGTTAGAAGGAGATTATTGCAAACATATTTCTAACATCGGCGTAATGACTAAAAGGAAGTCCCTCAAAATCAGTGACGCAAAAGCCACTCCTCCGTTAGAATCAGACACGGATATCGTTTTTTATTAATGTCAGTGAAGACGAAAAGATGATACCTACTTTAAAATACTCCCTAAAATGAAATGTCGAGACTTCGTGCACACAGATCATACCATACTTTTGTATTATTTACGAGTACATATTTATTAATTTATAAAAGCCTGACTTGGTGTGCCTTAAAATAAGAAGTGCTAATATTTTGTCGTGATAAGGATAATTTTAGTCTTTAAAGTTACATATGTTTTTAAATTGCCAAACTATCCAGCGTGACTATGCTAAGTCAGATATTTTATATAAAGGTTATTCTCTTATAAAAAATTTGGTCTGCGTAGGTATGAATAGTTTAGGTTAAGAATATGTACATATAATTAGTTGGAAATGAAATGTTAATAGTTAAATTACCGCATTACGGTTATTTATTACCTAAAAACAATTAAAAAAATGAATTTTCAAAATATTAGATTGACCCCGACGTGATTTGAACACGCAACCTTCTGATCTGGAGTCAGACGCGCTACCGTTGCGCCACGGAGTCGTTGTGTGACACGACGAAATACTAATATATTATGCACATTACAAATTTATTTATTCTAGATTTATGACAAAATGACTAGTAAAATAAGCTTACAATTTATTTTCATTTACACTGAATATTAATAAAGCAGTGTTAAGTATAATAATTTAATTTAGAATAACATAAAAGGACAGCAACACCATCTTTGAGCTGTATTTTAAACCAAAATACCTGGTGATATTTACAGAGGGTAAAGAATTTACCAACATATTCTGATAGATGGCGCTTGACAGCGAAGGTATGGTATTGTTCTCTAATCCAAAAATTGTACCTTATTCGAAGGTAAAATTTATTTCTCTACGTTAGGTACATTATTTTATTAGGCCATATTATTTTATTTTGACTAGGGGTTAATGTTTTTAAAAGTTTTCAGGTCAGGCAAATATTGTTGTTACGCATGGTCAATTGTCGTAATCGAAAATGCTTCTAGAAACTTTATTTGTTCCCGTGGCTAAACCCACCGAATTCTGTTTCATCATCATCATTTTAGCCAAAGGACGTCCACTGTGAACATAGGCCCCAATGACGTTCACCCACAAGGTGGACAGACAGACGACCTGGCCCATCTGGAAGTTATTCGGGGAGGCCTATGTTCAGAATTCTGCTTATCAAATTAAAATACATACTTAGGTACTTATAGCATGGTAGCACGCAAACGATTTTTTTTTTCAATCTGATAATATCTAAATATAATAATTAAGTATTAGAAACAAGCTTTATCTTTTAAAAATAGTAGTTTTCGATACCATTTTATTTGGGAGGTCTACCTTAAAAACCAGTTAATTTTTTATATAAAAATGTTTACTCTTATATTTAAATACCGTAATTTGCCTGTTCTTTCGCAAGCCCCTGTGGCCTAATGGATAAGGCATCGGCCTCCTAAGCCGGGGATTGTGGGTTCGAGTCCCACCAGGGGTACTTATACGTTTTTTGTTTTTGTATTCTTAGTTTATTAAGACTATACGTTAATATAATAATAAGTGTGATCTATGGTTTTAATAAAACTATTAAGTAATTTGTATGGTCCATTTTACATTTATTTAATATAAATTATTATTAAAATAAAAAATATTTCTTGTATAAAGGTGATGAAACAATAAAAATACATTAATTTTATTACATTTTACAAAATACCTATTAACGAAGCATTAATGCGAGAAAAAGTAAAATTGGGATATACATTTTCATTTCTCGTGTAGTATTCGCTGATGCACGCAGAGGTAAACATCTTAATCCAGTTTGTCGAATATAGTAGCCTACTTGATGTGGCAAACGGCAATCGTCATCTATAAAAATAAAAAACAATAATTATTTCAACGCGTGCAAATGCAATGCATGCACTTTTGTATTATTTTACCTTTATTTCTATGCCTATCAACACAACGTTATTTTCACCGTTTCACTTATCGGCGCCGTGGCTTAGTTGGTTAAAGCGCCTGTCTAGTAAACAGGAGATCGGGGGTTCGAATCCCCCCGGGGCCTATGGCACAAACAATTGCCATTACGTTTTTGCTTCTTTTAATAGTTTTTATATTCCTTTTTTAATGACATCTTACAGAAATATCGGGTTCTCATAAAGTTAATATATTTTTTTTACTTCTTGGAGTTTATTTGTAGGTAATTTTAATATTTAGAAGCCTTTCCGATGAAAATCGGTATTTTTTGTGTATTTAACTTTGAGGCAGCTTGCCAGCGCATATTAAAATATCATTTTATAATATCGTTGCAGCTTGCCCTCAAAGCTTAAGGCAAGCTATCTCTATATTGTATTGATTCACGAGCCTTCCAACCGGTATCAAACGGTTGGATTGGACATTGGTGATGTCAATTCAATCAAGGGCCCTTGCAAAAGTTGGATTCTCTTTCTAATTAAGTTATTCTCTTTCTACTTTTGTTTACTTACAATAAAAGTATATCAATTAATTTATTATCCCTTTTCAATTATTTTTATGAAAATAAGAAATTTTTATTTTAACACAAATTTTAAAAAGAACCATAACACATTCATTTTTTTCTTAGATTTGTATTGGCGACGTCGTCATTATTATTCGCTGGCCTTGTTTCCACGTCTGGGTTCGGCGCGGTGTGTTTTTCTGTTCCATGCAATCCGCTCACTCGTCATCGAGTCATTTACTCACTTCTAGTCATATCATCATTTAGCACACAATCCATCCATCTCTTCTTAAATCATCTTCTACCATCAATACTTAAACCCATCACTATACTCGTTACGCGCGCCTCATCCCTTCTTATTTCTTTACTTGTCCGTACCAAGACTTTCGTATCGGATGGAGAAGTGAACAGGCATATCTTACGAGCACAGATGTTTCCCGTCGTGGAGGCGGCGACGCTGTAGTATGCCGGAAGACAGAAGTCGGGGGAAGGACACGCCTGAGTGAGGTTGAAGACGTGACTCGCGCGTTCGGGGACAGTCTGGCACGAGCGGGACGCGTCTGCACCACGCCATGAACACACCAGCAGCTCACCTTGTCCGTCGTTGCGAATCTATATAGGAATTAAACGCATTATAAGGTTCTGTTGTAAAAAAATTCGTCATTATTTAAAATTTGGAATGGGTATGCACTTTTTTTACCTTAACTCATCAGGGAATAAGAAATAATGTTAATCATAAAAACAATGTTTTTGATAGGTACACAGTCAATTAAAATGAGATAATAGGCCACCTATAGAATTTAGGTCAATCAAATATCTACAAAACAATAAACAAAAATCACTCACATGAATGTTGATTAACGGTTGTTGTTGTAGGTAGAAAGGGTGTATCCTGTAGGTAACTTTACGGTTTGGCAGTACAAAGTCTTCATACTCCACTTGGTCGAAAGAGCTTCCGTTGAATGGACAATGGGGTCCAAATATTCTTGTTGGTATCTCACTTTTTACAACTAAAGAATCTACAGCTTCAATTACGGCAGTCACAGCTGTTGACGATGTCTGCAATGAAAAAAATCGTACCAGTTAAGCTTTTAATTTACCTTAGCAATAGCCAATACAGACTTATATTGTCCTTTTAACTATTTATTTTACTAATGACGATAAAAAAATATTAACGATAAATTTATAGTTATTATATTTATATTTATATTAGCTGGCGTAGTTAATAAGCTAATTAGATAAGTATTATTCTGGCATTTTAAGTAGGTAACTGATATCCAGGGTGAATTTTTTTAGTATAAAATACTTAAAGGTTTGCACTCGTGAAACCTAACAACTTTGCCCAAAAAACGAACTAGTTTCCTATCTTACATTAATTTTGTTAGTATATACGTTTGCCATGCGCGTTCATTTTAAGTAATAGTTTTCATGCACTAACAACATTAATTTGAGATAAGTAGGTAACTAGTTTCTTGGGCAAAATGGTTTGTTACCATGAGTTTAAACAGGCTCTTAACTATTTTACACTAACATAAATTCACCCTATATGTATAAATCAATAATTTAATGAAAATATGTACCTATCTAAATATTTACTATCTTAAGATAGAGCTACTGGAAACACTCAGTTCTATGAAAAAATAGGCTATCGATATTCTCACAGTAACTCATTTATGAATTATGTAATTAAGATAATACATATACCTGAAATAATTATGTAAGTACATATACTTAAAAATTAATTTCTCGCATCTGGCTGCGATTTCTAAGTTTCCTGTTTACTTACATATCTTTTCTTTTCGATCTTATTAATAGTATGTACAAGTCATAAACAATAGCTCTTTGAGCCGTCTGGCTTATTTATTTTAGATAAGTGAATTGGCTAGTTTCCTAATTCATAAAAAGATTGTTCTATTTAGTCCGTCATTTAGATAATCAAAAAATATTGAACTTATATTTTGTCTTGTCAATCAAACAAAAAATGACGAAGATAAAGCGCATCAAAGTTTGGGAATGGGAGCACGTGACGTCACGCCTTGCTAAAAAGTGTCGCAAGGCGTGACTGTACGCGGAACTTTAACGGACTATATCTTCATCATTTTTTGTTTGATTGAGAAAAGAAAAAATACGTGTCCAATATTTTCTGTTAATCCAACTGACGGACTAATTAGATTTTTTTAGGAAACTAGCCCATTAAACTAGGAGAAATATAGTGTAAGCATAGAACATTATGAATTTATAGAAACTAGATGTTTTCAGCAAGTTAAAGGTTTAAACGATAGAAAACATCCCTTGGCAGAGGTTTATACCGTCGCTGACCGCATATGTACATTTTATAAGATACATTTCAGAATAAATTTCGTTTGCCGCTGTCGCCAGTATCGGAATCGTTAAACAAGTTAATCGATTTCCTGAATAATTACCGATAGAAACAGTTCAGAGTAGTCCAAATACTCAGTATTGATGTTCTGAAAGTCCGTCAGGTCTCGTGCCGCGTACGTGAAGTAGACATCGAAGAAGCTGGTTCTAAGCGCAAGCATCAGATCCGTGGCTCTTAGCAGTTCGGAGCCCGAGGGCCGGTCGCTGGGGCTGACTATCAGCACCATGGTACTGGGGCCCGCGCTGGCTAATAGCTCAACTTCCTCCAAGGTTTTCTCGCGAGAGAGCCTAATAGACCTTGATATGATGTTCGGTAGATTCAGGCGGTTCGGCCCTGAAAATTGGAATAGGTAACTAATAAAAGTTTAACTAACATACACAACTTGAACTGGTCAAAGCCGGTTGCAAAAAATTAATTATTTTATGTCAATAATCCAAAGGTGTGAAGTAGCCATAACATGGGTAGCCGGAATCTGAGCCTGGAGTCCCACACACTCCTCCACCCGTACTCTCGTGGCTGGAGGTTAGTCTAGAACTGGCTTTCCTTACGGGAAGGTGCTACCAGAATTTGAACCCTATTCGCCAGTCATACGGTTACAAGCAATGAAACTTCAATAGGCCAAGCCTGTTTAGCACAAAAGTAGCAAATAGAAAGCCTTAGGAATATCTACAAATTTTCCAATAAATCTTCTAGCACATTTTTTTAGTTAACCTGTTAATATAGTAACGTTACACGAAAACGTTTTATTTACCTACATGGGTCAGTGTAGTTGCTAATGTAGTCGAATACGGCAGTTAGATTGTTAGAAGGCGGCACGATCCACTCGCCGGTGTTTCCGTGCAGCAGCGCTAGCGAGCTTCGCTGCAGGTTGATCTCTAGGGCTCCACCAAGCCAACTAGAAACAGCTTAGGTGTTATTTGACTCAATATTTATGACAGCGCGAACAAGGCATGATATTTGTTTTATCTATAGTCGCCATAATATACAAACTCTGCTTATACAACGCGTTGTTTGCGTTGTTTCAGACAGTCTCTAACTTTTTATATTACCTCTATGATGATAAAATATTATTATCGAGATAAGTGTAAACAGTTAGTTTATAATAAAATAATAAATAAACACAATTTTACTTGTGATTGACAAAAACTTTACCTTGTATAGTTTGGGATTGGGATTATGAAACTATTTTAATAAGATGTTTATAATTCATCGCCTCATTGTACGTTTTTGATACAAAAAATGGCGATGAATGTGTAGAAAAAGTACGAGCTAAATTTCAGGGCTATTCAGAATAGAGTCTAGAATTCGCTATGTGCAAAGTGGGTGGTGGGGGCCGTCAAATCGATCGCAGCACGCAATGTAGCAGAAATGTGAAAAAACTCTGGACTGTCATGTGTCAAATTGCTATATTTCCATAGAATTCCATACTTACGATAATAAGTATTTTTAAGTTAAAACGTTATAATTCGCGGTCACAGTACGTGTTGTGTTATAAAGTGTAGAAACAATGGGAAAAATAGTTTGTGCATGTTTTATTCGTTTTCAATATCAAGATGGAAATTGGAGCGAAGAAATAAATGGATATAGCAGCTCTGAAAAGAAAAAAGGTTGGAGGAAGTTTGTGTCACAGACGATTGTCTTATGATCACAGCTCTTATTAAGTGGCTTTGTCCGTTAGTTCTAAGCTCTTCAAAGTCTCTCACATGCTGTGCTAATACTATTTTTTCCCCTTTTTGCACAGTTTGAAGTTGGAAAGTTATATCATGTTGTATTGATTAAAATCCCGTACATATTAGAACATCCAAATTTTAGTTTAAATAAGAAAATCACCTATTATAATAGGCACAACCTCTTTAGATGTATTCATCTAATTTCGAAGAAAATCAATCCGAAAATCATTCTCAAACCAGCCAGTTGCCATAATTTGAGAGATCTTAAGTCCACAATAATTGTGGTCACTAGGGGCGCTGTCATCGCGCACACAGCGAATACAGGAAAAATATAAAAGAGTTTACGTGATTTCGCGAGTACTCAGGCGACATCTGTGGCCCTACCATGAGCTAACGGCATTGATGATGCTCGGTGTCGCTAGAGGGCGTTATATCTTTGTAGAGATTTTTACAGCGCCTCTATCGGATACTATTGCAAACTACATGCGACCATAATTTTATGGGCGTCGCTAACAAGATTGACTATCAATAATTGGTTTCGCAAACTGATAAGCTGACTGTAAAAATTTTACTAACTCTAATATTGTGGTTTATTTACATAACATTACACTTGATGAGGAAATATACCTGAGCGATAATTTCTCCTTTTCTACTTTTGATAGGATAAACATACAACAAATTTATTGTATTTGTGTAATTATGTTACTTACGACATAAACTGTTCAACATCGTATTGCCTCCAAGCACCGTCAGTAGCGACCACCATGTCAATGACAGGCACACTGGTGCTAGCACGGCAATCGAGATGGTTCTGGCTTAGGACGTTTGCTGAAAAATTCCGTTTAAAATTTTGGATGGTTTGGATAGATAGATACAGGGTGACATTACAAAGAGGTGCTAAATCTTTAGGAGTGGCTCAGAATCAGTAACTTATTCGAACTATGCAAAGAACATTTTGCATAGTTCCTATTCGCTGTTAAAATTCATACGCGTGGATAATTTAACACATTCATGAAAAAATTGCACCTTATGTGCACTGGGTAAGGTCCTTGTTGGCTCGCCGTACCTTTGCCTCTGATGAATGATTCCGCGGCTTTCGTAGTCTCTCTATTGACTTTATTTTCGGATATTTTAAAAGTTTTTTTTTGTAAAATACGTTTATTAAAAATAATAACGATTAAGACACTTCTTTATATTGTTCCCTAGATCTTATTTTTTTAAATTTGGCACCCCTTTGCATAACTCTGTATAAGTTAATTAAAATTTTATCATGATTAATTCAAGATAAGTAAGATAACTACATTCCATACGTAGCATAATATGATGCGTCGGTTTTTAAAGTGCCATTGAATAAATACATTGAACATTGCATAATAAAAGACAAACGTTATTAAACCATGTTGGCCCTGGCCAGAAGAATAAAGAATGTCGTCTGACAATATTATTCATTTAGAAGTGGTTTTAGGCTTATAGCTGAATTTAAAATATAAATATTTCTACTTTTATGGCCTTCAAATTTCTGGTATCCAATAATTTTGTCGTTTTACTTATACATTTTTATTCGATTCTTATTAGATGCAGGTTCATAGTAAAAAGTAAATTCTTTAGCCCAGTTAAGAATTTAACGAAGACGAACATTAAAACACTTACGAACATAACTAACGAACGCTGCGACCGCCGCTTGAGTAATTCTATCCATTTCCTCGCTCGGCACATACGCGGTGATCTGTCGCAGGGCTAGCACTCGTGCGAACCTCGATGCCTCTGTCAGCAACACAGAGGAAGTGAAGTACTGGTTGAACAAGGCTTGGCGGTTGCAAGCCTTCACGTTCGGATCGAAAGATACGCCCTCGTGCGAGTAATACATGTCCAGAATTTGTGATAGACGCAAAGTGCCCCTTTGTTCGTTCCATCTGGAAATGAAGTTCGCCAAAATCAAGCCTGGAAAATGAATAATGTTTTTTTTATTATTTCACCTCTTCTTTAATGGAAAAAAGTCTTCTTTGACATTATGGTATATTCATCAAATTTCACATTATAAAGCCGAAATATTGTAGTTTACATCCAAAATATTGTCAATGTGTGACTTAGCGTGGGTAAAGCTCTTACGTACAACATACATTTGTTGCTGCCTTGCTGTACATTGTATCAGCAGTTAGACCGGTGTAACGGGGGTTCGAACTTCGACGGTTTGCACTCTGCAATTTACTGTTTGACTATTACCGGCCTACTTTACACTGCACCGAAACCTCAAACCCGTGAGAGAGCGTGCTTAACAATGCTTGATTTCTTTTTGCATACCTTCTGAAACGACGCACTGTTCTAAGAATGAAAGGTTAGACTTAAAGGCCAAAACAGACTAATCGTGTTTTAGCCCTAGCGCGGCTAAGCACTATACAAGTACGTCACGCTGACTGCAGCTGTAACGCTGCAGTGTTTGGTTCATATATCGTTCCTTATACCTATTATAACTTAACGTGTGAGCCCGTGTTTAAACCGCAATACTGTTATACTGCATTTGCTCTGTGCGACCGAGGCTTACTTGTGTAGTATAATGTGTTAAATGGATGGATGGATTTAGGAGATCAGAACCCAATAAATAACGAATAATTTTAAAACAGACATTCAATTCCTACCGTCAACGCCAGCAAGTATTTCCGCATCGGTAAAGTGCCAGTCCACATTAGAAGCATTTCGCGGAAGCAAATAAAAATCTCGAGGCAACAGCGTATCGTTCCATCGGTTGCTGCTTCCAATAACCAATGTGTGTGACGCGAACCCTACCCTTGGGCCTTGGTTGACTACCACTTCAGCTAGGTCACCTGAAATGTGAGACATAAACAATGGTCACTGTTAAATGGAATAAAAAATTAAAAAACATATCTACTTCTTACTAATATTATAAATGCGAAAGTTTGTAAGTAGTTTGTTTGTTTGTAGTTTTATTTATTTTTTCTATTAATTGTTTGATTTGACCATCATATGCATAGCTACATAATTATATAGCAATCATGATAATTAAAACTTACATACAGGACAACCGGGAAATACAGGCCATGGTGAAGCGATTCAAACGACCTCTCGTTTAAAAGGTCGACTGCTATTTATGTATATATGTTAAGGTAACAAAGGATTTAATTACGTACCAGCTAGCGTAGCAACCCAAATATTACTTATATCTGCCGCGGCCGGCTGTTCTTTAGCGTTGAAAGCCTCTATGTCTTCAAACCATTCCTGTTTCGCCGAGGACATAAGAGGCTCAGATATACCTTCCTTGAATATATCAGCGTTAAGGATTTCGGACACTAACACACGCTGCGTTTCTAGCGAAGCTGCTACTGCTGCGACTAGGATACCTGGAGCGATAGGTCCCCAGTCCGTTTGTATTACGCCTTCTTCAATGGGGCAACGACTATGTATCCTTTAAGCGAAAAGTAGATCCTTATAAATTTCGAAATTATAAATTTGTCTCGCTAAAACTCGAGAATGGCTGGACCGATTTGGCTTATTTTGATCTTGAAATATTTGTGGAAGTTCAGGGAAGGTTTAAAAGGTCAGAAAATATTTTAAAAATGCAAGGAAAGTAGTAAAACAATAATGCACTGCTAGGACCGCGTGGTGTAGTATGGCCCAAACCATCTCATAGTTGAGGCCCGTGCCCTGCAGTGAGACGTATGTAGGCATACTTTTAGGTAAACGAGCAACAGTTTCTCTTTGGCAATATGTTGGTTTATAGGAGTGTAGAACTATTTGATAACATTGCGTGTTCCTATATAATCATGCCTACAATGCAAATTAGTGCCCACAACACGACCTTTTTTAAAAGTTGCTTGAACCAATCAACATGATTAGGTCTACTTGTTGATTTTGATCATTAGCAAATTGATTCTCGACCTATCCAATCATCATCATCATCATTTCAGCCATAGGACGTCCACTGCTGAACATAGGCCTCCCTCATTGACTTCCGGATTGATCCACCACTTGTCCAATACAAAGTTATTAAACATCATTCTGCAGCTGTAGGTTAGTATAATGTTGAGAAAAACAGAATGAGTCTTTAGGCAAGTCCACTTTAGTTTTTTTACATCTTAATGAATTCATGATATTTTAGTAATCATTTTATGAAATTTACTACTGACCTACCAGGACTTTGTGTCGCCATGTTTTGTCTCTGTTGAGCAGACAGCGGGCATGCAACATTCTCGTCTCCTCTCTCCCACTGTCGCACAGACGAACTCATCATTCTATGTAGGAGACACTTTTCTGACAGAGGTAAAATAAGATCCACTTCAAGAAGGTTCTGAGTTGGCAGAAACAGGTCCATAAAAATTTGGTACCTATGGAACTGAAAGCCTCCTGCTCTGAATGGTAAAACAAATTCTGTTTCTACAGCATTAACAGACTCTTCAATACCGTCTAAGCGAACGCTGAAAATCAATTTTAAAATTAGTAAGTAGGAGGTACACTATGCGTATTCACTAAAAAGTTTTAAGAGAACTTGATACCTTCTAAGCAACGAAGTACTAAACAGCCTCATATCAAGTCTAGAATTGAGTTCCAGTTTCCTCAACAGAGATATGTAGACATCCAATCGTTTTGGTGCCATAAGTGGCGGTCCTCCACTTCGATAGCATTCTTGTAGGTGGCTAGGTATTCTCGGGACAATAGCACCTTCACTCACTAAGCAAAACAGAAATAAACAGTAAAAAAATATTGTGGAAAATTAAAGCACATTTTCGCAAATCGTAATTAATTTTGATAATCAGTTAATTTCACCGACAAGATAAAGTTTAAGAAAATCTGAATAAACAAAACTCACATGAAAAAAGGACTAAATAAATAAAGAAATAAACAGGATACCAATTCATTTTATGGGTAAATTGTTCCGTTAATTTAGGACAAAATAAAACATTAGACACATTGTACTACGCTTGGTAAAGATAATGCTGAATACAGGGGAATGATAAGATAGTGAATCATTGAGTATACAATTTGCGATAAAGCTCACACCCGATTTATGCACTAGAAATGTTAGGTGAAAAAATAAAAGTAAAAATTTTAACAAAAATATTTTTATTTCGTGACATTTACATGTACAATGTAACCGTTATTTTGTCCATTAATTTAATACTAGATATTAAGAGGTATTTGTTAGAACTGTTTTCGACTAAAATTTTGTCAAAAAGATTTCTAAGATTTATTTAATAATTGGTAGATATTTTCTAATTATTCTAGTAGACAGATGTATTATGTTGATAAAATAAAAAGGTACTCATCTTCAAATAATCATTTAAGAAGAAGTTTAAACAAAATGTGGAAACTTTAAATACTTAAACATACATTTTTAAATATCTCTAGCTACTTTATACAATGAATTCAATTCGGAATGATAAATTAGACCAAATAAAAATGTAAAATGAATGTCTATTTTGAGCGCCTAATTTGGACTCCACCCACTACCTAAATACAAGAAATTATAGAACACAACCAATCAAAACAATTATTATTGTTAAGTAAGAACAGACTCACTCAATTACATTTCTAAGAAAAACAGTCTTTCATGGTAATCTATCAATAAATCTTATAGTAAAATAAATATCAATAAAATTATTGATAGAATGATAAAGTGATGCTGAATTGCTTATAATATTGTAGATAGGCAGGTATTTTAAATTATTGATACAGACATAAAATAAATTGTTAGATATGAAGGCTGGATTTATAACAAATTAGTCTGTTACAGACATTACAGTTTATTAATTTACAATCAGAAATACATTTATAAGATCACATTAAATAAACAATGAGTTCATGTCAGTTTTTTTAAAATACTATACTTCGGCCTATTATTATTTACACATTTATATTAGAAAGTATCCTATCTATAATATGTGAAGCTATGAATAAACCATCTCGCCCCTTTACAAAATAAATGTTACATAAACAGTTACAGTGTAAAATTATATTGTTCTTTAGTAAAAGCCACTAAAATTAATAACTCAAGTACATCACAATAAAATTATCGTAAAACTAATTTTGCAGGCTTTCCATCAACTTGGCGAGATGTCCCATGTTTTAGGGTAAATTCTCTTTTTATGTATGCAAAAAGCAGGTCAGTTATTAGGAATATTTGTGCTGTGGCAAATGATAGAGTTACTCCAAAAAAGAAATTGGCATTAGCCGAGCCAGAATATATCCACAGATGCCACACGGTTGGACCCAGAGCTGATGTAATGATGAAAGCACATCCGACTATGAACTTTTGCTGCATAACTGAAACAGATCAAGGTATATGGTTTTATTATCTATCTATGTAATAGGTAAATTATATATATCTTAATTTATATCTTTTATAAGATTCACCTTAATTATTTATTTATTTATGAAAAGAGACTCAAACCAATGAAACGAGACACAATAATAGTGTAAATGTTATCATGCGTCCGCTTCATAAGTTAAATTATCTTGTAAAATGTCACGCTTGCCATCAGAAGATATAACAATAGTTATGCATGTATGTCTTCTCATAGACAGGTAGAGGGTTATATAATAGCCATGGAAATACATAGTTATAAATACAACTGTCCCTATTTCCAATACTGAATTTTAATTACTAATTGTAAACTAAATTCAAGCAGAATTTCTAAGCAATGTCAATCACCAACTTTTTATAACGATCAATCAAAGGTGGCCAGTTCCTGAAAGGTGATCATCTTCACAGCTATTTATTTACCCTATTATATTTATAGAATTGTTGCATAAATAGAAAAAAAGTTAGTTTATATATGATTCACAAACACCTACATGCAAATAGATGCTTCCACATGGGCAGTAGGGCCAAATAAAATCCAACATCACCAATGCAGGGATAAGATCTAAATATGATAGACAGGGCTATGAGCACTGTAGCCAATAGCACAGGTTCCTTCTTAAATCTCAGTGTTAGTGGAACCACATACAGGGCCAATGCATTGATTTGAAATGCACATACAAACAACAGCCTAAAATGCTCAAACATCTCCGTAAAGAAGTACCAAAAGAGACCTATATTTGGTTTCAGATCTGGCACTGTAAGTCTGAAACAGAGAAATCAATAAATTTGTTAATTAAGAAAAAAAAGGGTGTTTATAATCATCAATATAGAAAATTCAGTATTTATAAACATGACATTGTAGTGGTGCTTTTAAAATGTAGAGTTTTAGAAGGACTTTTGGTTCATAAACTTATTATTAGGTATAATTTTAAAAAGGTTAAATTAAAATGTTCAGTCTTTAAAATTACTAGATGGATACTTACATAAATCCATATGTATTATAGACATATTGATAAGAACCATCCATTATGTATGCAGATATGTAAATAAGGAAACCCCAGCAGAGCACAAATACCAGCAAAGTTCTTATGTAGGAGCACTTGTTACAGCCCTTGTTTACATCTGCTAATAGAATAGCAATGGGCACTATTAAAAGCACCGGGTATAGAGCTTGGTGCGTAGCCAGGGCTATAAAAATACAAGCTAGCACTCCATGACCACTTGATGCGCCCCATAAGGATGTTGCCACCAGCAGATTCTGCATAACAGTTGTTGTCATTCCAGCACAGTTTAGTACTGAGTATGGATTAAAGAGATAGACGGACAAAACATAGTCAGATGCTTCATCCAACTTTGTGTCATTAAGAAGCATTATCTTTGATTCATCAGCTATTTCACCAACATGTTTTTCTTGTGACTCCTTGCAAATTCTTAAGAAAGATTTTGATGTTTTGTACAGCAGATAGGCAGTGAGCAGGTCCAGTACCGTAAATATAAGCGGCAACAAGTACGGCACTTTCTTCATTAAATAATGGAAGAATATTAACATTACAGGCGATTCATGAAAAGAATCTCCATCGTATGGGTTTATGTTACGATCATAGAGGTATGCGCCTTCTACTAATCTCTTCCAGGAGTTTAAAGGAGTAGTAATCTCAACTCTATTTGCTATTGTTTGCCAAGAATCCAAATGAATTAGCCAATATCTCAAAACCCCGGCGAGTAAGATATTAAAAAATACTGCCATTATTCTCAATTTAGCATTATTTTGCGTCTTTAAATTGTTACTAAATGCAGTTTCCTTTCCTTTTTACTTGTCGATTCTTCCTGTCTTCAGAATTTCAACAAATTCAGAATTATAGCAAGAAAGAAGAAACACATTTCTACACTTTTTTAGAAAATAATACAATTGTCGTGACAAATAATGTCAGAATCACAGAGCGAGCCGTCAGTATCATAAAGCTGGTGGGTGACAAACTGCGGCGGACGCAGCTCCGGACTCGTCTTGACATTGTAAGGTCAAACGCTGCCATTGGTCGATGTTTGGGCTGGCGGAAGTTGACTGAAGGATAGACCAATGGCAGCGCTTGACCTCACAATGTCAAGACGAGTCCGCAGCCGCGTCCGCCTTCATTTGTCCGTTGTAGTTTGTCACCAGCTTACCGGTGACAGATGGCGGCGGACGCGGCTCCGGACTCGTCTTGACATTGTAAGGTCAAACGCTGCCATTGGTCGATCTTTGGGCTGGCGGAAGTTGACTGAAGGATAGACCAATGGCAGCGCTTGACCTCACAATGTCAAGACGAGTCCGGAGCCGCGTCCGCCGCAGTGTGTCACCAGTTTTAAGACTTTTTTTTTAAATAAGTTATTAAAGTGATGTGATGTCTGATGACCGTAAAATTTGTCACCGACTATTTATGATCACAGAGATATTCCGGTCAATATAAAATATCGATTGTTTTTATCGATGATAGTTAATCGATACTGGTTAATCGATGCTAAAAAGAATCGATTAACTGATAGTGACCTGTCAAAAAATGCCTATCCTTCTTAAATAATTAAGGTTTCCGAAAATTTAATCTCTGTACAATAAAACAACAGTGGTTATAAATGGTCAAAATGAATACAGAACTTCGGAACAAGATGTAAACTTTGTTTAGGTACAGACATCTGAGGCCCAATTCCCGTAATTTGACAATTGTCGCAATCTGGTGTCGATCCGGTCCCAGTAACATTACTATCACAAACGGTATTCTCGTAAACTTTCAATTTGACGTAAAATTTTTAAAACTATCCCAATAAGACTAAAAACAGAGCAAAAAAATATCTAATTTTGGTTTCTTCCATTTTCAGTCGCATTACGAACTATAATAGCATTTTTTGAGTTTATTAAAATACCGTTTGGGATCGTAATGTTACTGGGAGCGGATCGACACCGGATTGCGACTATTGTCAAATTACGGGAATTGGCCCTCTGTTTCACACTATCTTCTGTCTGTCATGTAGAATTTGCATGAACATATCGATCCAGCACGCATAGATAGTTTGAACTTTCGTCATCAAATACACATAAAATATCATTAAAATATATTTTTATAAAAATTAATGTTTTTTACACATACATTTTATTAAATTTATTGACTTGACGCTTGACACGTAACAAATAATTTCAAATACCTTTGGAAAGATAATACAAAGGAGTATATATTACATTACAAAAGAGTAAGTAATATTCGTTAGATACTCTTTTATAAAACCTCTCATATTTTGGTGATAAGGCGTTGCGCAGACAAAGGGGTGGGGCGAGCTGGTTAATTTTACCTCGAATAAAAGAATAAAGGTAATCGTGTACTGTCAACTAGGGATGGGATTCTATCCGGGTAAATACTTAGAATGGGAAAATACTCAGGAATATTCTCAATTATTCCACCCGAGGGGAATTTATTCGGTTAGATTAGAGTTTTATTAGTAATATGAACCCATTTGACACATGTGCCGTGTAGGGACGGTCGTAAAGAATACACTTCCCCACCGCCAACAGGAGGCGTGTCGTAAGAGTCCACTAATTCCTGTAGCAGGAGACGGGCAGCAGCGTCTTCGTGCGAAATCTAATAAAAATAACTGCGCTTGCCAACCCGCCTGCCAAGCGTAGCGAGTATTGGCAATCCCCCCCCCCCCCCCGATGATCATTCATTGGCTTTTGTTTAGCAGTGGGCCTCCTATGGCTGAAAGATGATGATGATGATGACTCCTTACACCCAGTCAAAACAGGTGGAATGAGCAAGAATGGCAACATGGTCCGCTACACCTTGTCTCTTGGCCCTAGTAGCTGTGAGTCTCGTCTCTTTTGCTTGGTCAAGGTCAATTGAATGGATTTCTGTCGCAGTCATTGGAGAAACTATCCGTGGGATGTGAAGCATTCTTCGGCTCTCCTTATTTCGCGAAAGAAGCGCATTAGAGCCAGCTTGTGGATGATTGTCACTGGTCTAATCAATTTGGGGCCTGGGGCAGTCTTTCATGGTGATCAGTGGTCGGACCGCTGCCTTGCAAAGGCAGCACCTGATGAGAGCTGAACATCCAGCTTTATTGCTGAGCTCGCCGCATCGGATACTATAAATAACCAGGAAGTACTAAGATAGTGATAATTTAAAAAGTGACAATACGTAATGATATTAGTTTACAAACTAGGTAATTAAGTAAATTTTAAACTAGCGGTGAACTTTAAATTCCGTTTAGTTATCACTACCCATTTTAGGAATATACCTGGTGGAATCATTAATTCCGAGCCGCTTATCTCTACTGCCAACGCACATAGTGATCAAAAGGACCGCTCCGCCCAGTACCCGCTGTGGCGGCGCATCGTGACTGAGACTGTGGCTGCCCGCCGTGGACCGCATAAACCAGTTTGTTTAGATTTAACGAAAACTGCGGCGCGGGCGGCTAGCTTAGTCCGCGTTTATCTCAGGAACGAACGCCTTGAACTGACTGCTCGCTACCGCGCCGCCGTATGCTTTGAGTTCTGGGCGTGGGGATCCGCGGTAAGACGCAGCCTTTATTACTTTGCGGTCAAGAAAAAAACGGCCCACCTCGACGTCTGCGCAGCGTCTAAGTTACGCCTACGAAACGCTGGCACCGATGCGACGTAGCAGTGCAATTGAAGTGGATGCACGTCACCCAGAGCGTCTAGTATGAGTGCCACAAAACCGTTGCTTCTCACTAAATCGATCGAAAAGTAATACAAATGAACGTTTACTATTCGATCGTTGTATGCAAAGCGACCACTTTACAAAACTAGTAAGCCCACAGAAATTAAACGACACGTCTCGACGAGGATGTGGGCTGCATCGTCGACGAAGACATCCATTTTATCTTGCTTGAATTTTTTCAATGTATACCTTGTCTTCAGGTTGTTTTCGTGAAATTTTATTTATTGTAGTTGTAGTAATTTCGGATGTGACTGGACGCATGAAAGTAATTTATGTAAAAACTAAATTCAAAATTATTAATTATTATTAGTAACCGGATGTACACGTATCGTGTGCCGGACGGCTAAATAAGCAAAGCGCAAGCGGGACGAGTCCCGAATACCAATATCATAGAGCATATATCCTCTATTTATCGAGCATAATATATGATATGTACTCGATGACCAATAAAGACGATGCAGTCCACATGATTGATTGGACAATGCAGTCCACATATTATTGCTTTCCTTGACGTTACACGCATGATGTATGTATGTCACACCGAAGGCAAAATTGATAGCATTTCTTCTATGATAATAACAAATAAGAAAATTAAAAAGAGAAATAGTAATCTGAAATAAGTCCTCTTTCTTTTAGGTAACCCAAATAGGTAAATACCTGCCGTCGCCAATAGCATGGGTGGTCACCCGTGTGATAAGAAATCTACTAGTGTGTTTTATAAACAAGGTATTTTGATCTAAAAGTAATTAAATAAAAGAAACCATTTTCCTTATAAATCCGCGTTACCGTTACATATCCTATTCGTTTACATCATTTAATTTTATTTATTCAGTCGGATGACAGTTCTTATCAAAGATGCCTCTGGATACGCTGTGCAAGCCACAAAAGTAAAAAAATAAATAATATAAAATTATAAATAACATATCCTAAATTATTATACTTACATATGTTTATACTTAAGAATTTATTTTCTAATTTCTTAAACCCTTTTATTCCTCATTCACCTACTACCCTGATCCTTTCTTACCTTTTCTAAATTCCCGGTAAGTTTCTGATTCCAAACGTTTCCTTACCTTTTGTCCACATATCGTTATGGCTAAACGCAAGCCACGCAAGCCAAAAACTTAACAAAAAAGTAAAAAAAAAATTGTCATGACGTCATGAGTCGTTCTATTGCATCTGTCAGTGTCAAGAGGAGTTTCGACAGGCTGCTTTTGTCAGCAGAATGATCACAGATTATTACACAGATTAGACAGAGTCTAAGAATATTTTCTTTTAAATCAATGTTGTACGGCCCTTGCCGTATCCATACCACCTAGCTGTCAAGAAGCTCAGCCCCCCTAGCATGACCACCAAAACACAATATGGTACGTTATGGTAAAGCGATTAACAACACTAACTGTAAAAATAATAATAGATATAGCCGCCACTTTGATTTTTGATCGAAACAGCGATCATAATATTTGACGTCACCGGCACGGCGATTCAACATGGCGGCTATATCTATCATATTTTTAAAGTTGGTGTCGATATATCGCTATATCATAATATATCATATCGTGTTTTGGTGGTCATGCTAGGGAAGCAGGTGCCTATACCATGAAGTGTCATGCCATGGAGTGTACAAGTCGTCGGCATATTGTATGATTCGGCTCGTCATTAAATTTATGGCGTCGTCCGTTTGTAAACGCTCGCTGATTTGTAAAATTGATGATGCTTTAATTATATTTCGTCCGGGAGTGTACTAGCGAGCGCACGCATACTTCGCTCCGTTATAATTTAGTGTTGCGTATAACAGTTATCTCTATCGATATCGATTTACATTGTGCGTACAATGCTTTGCATAGTCATTGAAAATGGATAAGTTCCTAGTCAGATCATCATCAATTCCAAATATCTCGTCAAAGCGGCAAGCTGATGACCCTTCTTCAGCAGCTCGGACAGCGAAGAGGCTGGCATTTGCTCGTTCTGTAGATAAGGGACGTCCGTCCTCCATATTCCACAAAAACAGCTTTGAGCCCCTTCAGACTGATGTCGAAACTGACTCCGATGTTGAAAGTATTGAAAGACCATCCATGGCGCAAAAGACTGGTCACATACCTCCAATTGTGTTAATAATCGATAAAGACTGGACTCATCAGAAAATCAAAGACTTAATATCTACATATACAAAGTCCTTCCACCTCAAATATCGTGGCAAAGGAAAACTAGCGGTCATATGCCACTCCTCAACAGCTCACCAGGCTCTCAAAGAAGGTCTGCTTAAAGAAAATGTGAATTTCCTAACCTATTCAAGGAAAGATGAAAAAACCCCTAAACTCGTCATCCGCGGAATCCCGTCGACGGTGTGCGAAGATTTGCCCGCTGAATTGGCATCCATGGGATTTAATGACTCAAAAGTATCAGTAATGAAGACTAAAAGCCCTGTTGACTGTCCTCCTCTCCTAGTCAAGCTGGCTCCAGGATCTGACGCTAAAAAATTTCGGCAGATTAAATTCATCCTTGACTGCGTGGTCAGCATAGTAAGATATCGTCCCAACCGTACCCTCGGCACCCAATGCTTCCGCTGTCAGGCGTTCGGACACTCTTCAAAGAATTGTAACATGCCACCTCGTTGCATCAAATGCACTAACCAACATGCTATCGGCGAGAGCCCTAAGAAGACCCGAAATGAGCCTGCAAAGTGCGTTAACTGCAATGAAAACCATCCGGCTAACTATAGGGAATGCAGTGCAAGGCTGGCCTATCTCCAACGCATTCGCGACCTTCGGGATCAGCAAAGAAAACCACGACAGCCTTTTATGGCCACGCAGGCTAACAAATCATGGGCTGATATTCTCAATACCCATAAGAATGTCCCGATGCCAAATCTTGTTAAAAGCCCCCAAATAAAACCTTTGATGCAGGAAACTATCCCTGTACACACCACCCAAGAATCTGTCACCGTCCCAAATGCACTAAATTATGATAATAAAACAAGTCCTCCGGAGCAACATACATCACCTTGCCATGACACGGCTACAAAGGAAATAATGGATATCCTGTCTACAATCAGGAAGATTAAATGTCAATTTGTCAACTGCAATTCAATGTTAGACAAAGTCATGCTGGTGCTAACGCACCTTGGTCACTGTGTGTAATGGTACTTGCTTTCTAAAGCTTCTGTGTTGGAACGCCGATGGTATCCGTTCCAAGATTCACGAGTTACTACACCTGGTAGGTGCCATTAACGTAGATATAATAGCTATAAGCGAATCTAGACTTAATCCAAACATTCGTATTTCAACGCCTGGATATGTAACCTACAGGCAGGATAGACATTACATGACAGGTCGGGGGCAGGGTGTTATTTTAATGATAAAAGACAACATAAAACACTCCCCTATAGACCTGCCGAATACCCAACATCTCGAGGCTGTAGGTATCAAGGTCTCCATTTCGGGCATTGATTACATAATAGTGTCGGCGTATCAGTCACCAAATCTTCCGTTCATAACTAAAGACCTAGATAATATTCTAGCCATTGGCAGTCGAGTTGTAGTCATGGGAGACCTCAATGCTAATCATGACCTATGGATTCCTGGCATAAATAATGCCCACGGAAGGAAACTATTTGGGCACATGTTGTCGAATGACTTCCAAATCCACGCAAGTGGCACGCCTTCTCTCATTCATTACCGGAGTGAATTAACACCCACCAATCCTAACCTAGTTATCACTCAAAACATAAATAACATTAGCACGATTGAGGCCTTGAATTCACTGTCATCGAATCATTTACCTCTGTTCTTCGCCATTGAAGGACAACCATCCGTGAAACCACCAGTAACGTTCTTTCAGTACAATAAGGCTGATTGGAAAAAGTTCCGTTCCCATCTTAATGATAAAATCACACTTAATGCAACAACCTTTGTAACTACGAAGGAAATCGACTCCTCTCTTGACTCCTTCAACCAGGCCTTAATTAAAGCTAGAAATGCATGTGTTCCTAGGAAAATACTCAGCATCTCCAAAGATTCTAAGCTGCCATGGTATATACAGAAGTTAATTAAACTTCGAAACCGGCTTAGACGAGATCTCTTAACTTCTGATGATATTAGCACCAAAAAACTTATAAAACTGAACATTAACACTCTAAAAGGACTTATAAAATCTAAAATTACAGAACATCTTGACTCAGTATGGACCAACAAACTAAATAAAGTAGATAACCCTAGCAATGATATCTGGCGAGTGGTAAAGTCCCTTCGTAACGAATCCCAAGTTATTCCGCCCCTCATAAAAACAAATGATTCATTGACTTGTGATGAGGCTGACCGGTGTGAGCTGCTTGCTGATACTTTCGTCGAAAACATGAAATTAACCTATGATTGGCATGACCCTGACTTGACACCGATAATATGTAATTCCATTAGTTCGCTCAACAATAACTGCAGTCCCTACCAGATTAAGTTAGTTCGTCCAAATGAACTGGTGCGACACATTCGTAAACTCAAAAAACGAAAGTCCCCAGGCGAAGACAATATCCACAATTCATTACTTAAAAACCTACCACAAAAGGCAATAGTGTTTCTTACCAAATTGATGAACGGCTGTTTACAGCTTGGTTATTTCCCTGGAATATGGAAAACAGCAAAGGTAATTGCAATAAAAAAGCCGAACAAGGACGGAAAAATGCCTGTTAGTTATCGCCCGATTAGCCTTTTGTCGGTCTTGGCTAAATTGTTTGAAGCAGTCATTTATTCTAGACTGCTCGGAGCTACTGAGCAGTCTATAAAGGATGAGCAATTCGGTTTCAGGAGCGGTCATTCCACTACTCATCAGTTGGTTAGAGTAACTGAACATATCGCTCATCATTTAAACCTTGGTGAATCAACCGGAATGTTTCTCCTTGATATCGAGAAGGCGTTCGACACCGTGTGGCATGATGGTCTCCTTCATAAGCTTATGGAACTGAAAATTCCCATTGGTCTAGTTAAGATGATTCAATCCTATCTGTCAAATCGCAGTTTTAAAGTCCATATAGGCGAAACTTTTTCCCAAGCTAGGGCAATTCCCGCTGGCGTACCCCAAGGTTCGATTCTTGGCCCGTACCTTTTTCTTTTGTATGTTCGGGATATGCCTAAACAGCCAAGGACCGAACTGGCATGTTTCGCTGACGACACAGCATCATTTACATCATCTGCAGATGAGGACTTAGTAATTGGCAGACTTCAATACTCTTTAAACTTATTGAAGTCATACTTTGAGAAATGGAAACTTAAACTCAATGGGGCCAAAACCGAAGCAATAATGTTTTCTAGAAAACGTAAAATGCCAACAAGAACTCTTAAGATAGGGGGCCAGTCTATACGCTGGCAATGTAATGTCAAATATCTTGGTGTTAAATTTGATAAGAAACTAAACTGGACAAGCCATATTTCTGATTTAAAAAACAAAGGAGTGGCAGCTTTGACTGGCTTACATCCTATTTTGAATAGGAAAAGCTCCCTCAGCTCCAAAACCAAACTTCGTATTTACACGACTCTAGTCCGACCTTGTATTACCTATGCCTGTCCAGCATGGAATGCCACATGTCTTTCCAACCATCAGTCATTGCAAATCATTCAAAACAAAGCATTGAAAATAGCATTCAACAGGGTTGACGTTTGGCTGTCAAGAGCGGCAGACGCAATATTTTTGCAATTCTAGTTTTTATTTGTGTTTTATTGAATTATCTGCTTGTTTTTCTAAATATTGAGTCTGATGAGTGAAAGAAGTAGTGGGTCATATGATCTGGGTGAAGGAAGTAGTGGGGTCACTTCCGACATTGTGTGTGGGCAGCGAGGAAAATCGGCCCCTTGGGATTGTGTCAGCATGACGGGATCAGTCGGGGCTGGGAAATTGGAAACGGTTTTGGATGAGGATGCCATGTCGCATGGCCGACAGCCATCGGAGAAGCGGGCTGGTGGTCCTAGTGACGATAGTTGTGCTTCGGATGCGAGCTTTATTACTGTGGGAAGGAGACCTAAGCGTTCAAGGGTCGCAGTAATGGCAGATGCGGAGCTCGGAGCGGGCAGGGTCGCGAAAAATTTTTTTGAAGTTTATGTGGTGGCGAAACAGGATTTGCCAAAGCAATTCGGGTTGGCTAAATTGTTGCAACAGAAAGGAATCAAGGGTATTATGCAAATAAAGTTTATTGGCCCCCGTAAGGTGCGTATTCAATTGAATTCGAAGGATGAGGCTGAAAAGATTCTCGTAGCGGAGGACTTTAATAACGACGATAGACGCTCGTATTGGTCAAACGTGTTATCTTGTTGCTATGGAATCGTTAGACGGGTGGAGTTGGAGCTTGAGGAGGACGAGTTTCTGAGAAGCATTGAAGGACCGCAGGATATTCTGTCAGTGCGGAGGCTGAACCGTTTGGATGATGATGGTCGATGGGTCAAGTCAGAAGTAATTCGATTGTGTTTTAAAGGAGCTTGTTTGCCTTCTTATATTTACGCATATGGGTGCCGGTTTAAAGTAATGCCTTATAATTCTCCGGTGTCCCAATGTTCGAGATGCTGGAAGTTTGGCCACCTTGTCAGGTTTTGCCCATCAGTAAAAATTTACTGTCCAAAATGTGGTGGAGCTCATGCCAATTGCGAGATGACTGAATTTAAATGTCTTAATTGTAAGGGACCTCATATGGCTTTAAATAAATCTTGCCCAGCCTTTTTGAAGGAAAAGGAAATACGAGGGATAATGGCTTCTGAGGGTTGTGTGTATAAAAAAGCTGTATGGTTATACGAGCAAAAGAAAAAGAAACGGATGGCAGAGTTCTGGAGCCCGGAAGAACGGGTAAATACTGAGGGAACGAGTCTTAAGACGGCATATAGAGACGCGGTGTTAAGTAATTTAGTAGAGGCTACAGAATCCGAGCACACTAGCAGCGCGCCTATGTCTCAACAGCCGAGTTGTCAGGCTAAAGCAGCAACTGAGACTACGCAAGAAGTCCGGAAGCGGAGGAAGCCAAAGAAAGTTGCAACTGCTAAAGATGTTGAGGATCAGGATATTTTGTACGATCAGCCAGTTCATGTTTTGATTGAGGAGAGAAGTCAAAAAAAGCGGAAGAAGAGACGAGTTGATTTTGAAACAATAATTGGAAAAGTGAAAGATATTTTACTCTGTAATGAAAGCTGGGGAGAGAAGTGTAAATCGATGTTGAAGTTTGTTGTTGCGGAATGCATGGAGATATTTAAGAACTTTTTTATGGATGTTGATTTTACTAAGTTCTTTTTTACTAACGTAAATGGCTAAATCTAATTCCAAGTCAATTTTGAATGTAGTACAGTGGAATTCACAAAGTATTAGGCCTAAATTGACTGAATTCGATCTATTTTTAAATAGAGATAAGGTTCATATTGCATTAGTTAGTGAGACATGGTTGGACGCTAGTTTAGCTCTTAACATAAGTGGGTACAATGTTTTTAGAAAAGACAGATCTGACTCATATGGCGGTGTTGCAATATTTGTTCACAAATCTATAAAGGTTCAGGCCTTTCAGATTACTTCGAGTCATTCCGGTATCGAAATTGTTAGTGTTAGAATTTTAAATTGTAGTCGCTTAAATTATATTGTATCTGTGTATTGTCCTTCTACAGTGCAAACGACGCAACGAGATTGGGATGATATTTTTGTTAGGTTTTCCAGTAAAGCATTAGTAGCGGGCGATTTTAATGCTCATCATACTGACTGGTCATACAAATGTGACTCCAGAGGTAATCAGTTGTTTGATTCCGCACTTGAGCATGGTTTTGTGTCACTAAACAATGGCAAGGCGACGAGAGTTAAGTTTGTAAACGGGTCGCTGCAAGAAAGTTCCCCCGACATCACTTTTTGCTCTTCTGACGTTGCTGTAGATTTCATCTGGGATGTTACCAATGAAAACTTAAGTAGTGATCATCTCATTATTAAATTAAGCTTAGATTCATGGTACTGTCGACATTTTGAACAAAGATTAAATTTTAAGAGTGCTGATTGGGTAGGCTTTCGTGATTGCATAAGAGAGTATTTTTCTAATGACTCAAATTTTATACATAATAACGTTCAGGCAATGTATGACATTTTCGAAGAGCGTGTTAAAAAAGCTTTATCGTTGAATATTCCAGTTGTTAAGATCTGTACTGACCCTACGCGGGTCTTTACGCCTAAGCAGTACTGGAGTCCATTGCTATCCAAGGTTGTTGCTCAGAGGCGGCTTGCTTTAAGTAATTTCCGGCGTAATCCGACTCCCGATAATTTGAGGTTATTGCAGCAAAAGGTTACAGAGGCACAGAGGCTTATTCGAAATGCAAGATGTCTGAGTTGGCAGAAGTTTTGTCAAAGTGTAGATGAGGCTACGTCCGCGTCTGCTATGTGGAATCGTATGAAATGGATGAAGGGTTATAGATGCTCCACAGTTGTTACGCCCGAGGAAAGTAAAGTGGAATTATTGCATTCTTTGACGCCTGATTTTGTGCAGAGTGAGACGCCTACGTTTACTTCTACAAATTCACATCTTGAGGTTGAATTTACTTTTGAGGAATTCACTAGTTGTTTGCGAAAGAAAGATTCTGCGCCAGGTATTGATGGAATCACATATGCTGTGATCCTCAATCTTCCGTCGATCGCTAAGCTATTTTTACTTAAGGTGTATAACATGATCTTCATGTCGGGCGTAGTGCCTAGTCAGTGGCGGGATATTCGAGTTGTACCCATTCCTAAGTCAACTGAGGCGCAGGATCAGGTATCAAAGCTAAGGCCTATTTCATTAATGTCCTGTGTGTGTAAATTATTTCATGCTATGCTGGCGAGACGGTTGGAGTGGTATGTAGAGAAAAATGAGGTTTTATCGCGGAGTACGGTAGGATTTAGGAGGGGTCAGTCTTGCATGGATTGTTTAGCTCGTTTAGTGTCTTACATTCAAGTTGGATTTTCTAAAAACATGGTTACGCTGGCATGCTTTTTGGACATTGAAGGTGCTTATAATAATGTGTCAGTGGGCAGAGTCGTCGACATTCTAAATTGTTTAGGAGCTGGGGCTAGGTTCTGTAGATATTTATGGTCATTTTTAAGTGAGAGATATCTCGTTCTGCATGATCAAAATGTTGGCTTTTCTATGGTGCGTTGGACAGATAAAGGCTTGGCCCAAGGCGATCCACTTTCTCCCCTTTTGTTTAATATTGCTACTTATCAGGTTTGCCACATTATAAACAGGGTTTCTATAAGTCAATATGCAGATGATTTCGTTTTGTATATTCGTGGTAAATCTTTAGATGATAGTGTTTGTCAAATGCAGGATTCCATAAGTGATATGGTAAATGTTTTAGACAGTTTAGGGTTAGATGTATCAGCCAGCAAGTCAAAGTTCTGCATGTTCAGTAAAGGTCATAAAGTTCAGCGGGTTAGTCTTGACATACGCGGTAATCCGTTATGTTCTGACAGTACGATTAAGTATTTAGGAGTATGGTTAGATAAATCGTTGCGTTGGGGGAAACATATTGGATATATTATAGAGAAGACTCAAAGATTTCTTAGTATCTTGAAAACTCTGGCAGGTGCTTCTTGGGGAGTGCACCCAAAACATCTTCGTCGGTTGTACATTTCTTTGATTCGTAGTAGGATGGATTATGCATGTTTTTTGTACAATGACGGTGCACAGAAGCATTTGTATAAGCTTGAAAAAGTTCAAAATCAGGCTTTAAGGGTAGTTGGAGGGTTTATCAGATCAACTCCTATTCATGTAATGGAAAGTGAGCTTTGTATATTTCCGTTACATATTAGAAGACGGTTCTTGGCCATTAGGTTTTGTTTGAGAGCATTGAGTTGTAATAGTGTCACTGTTGACGTGTGTCGTGAGTTAGCAGCGTTGTGCCTCAGTGGTAATTGGAGTCGAAAGAAGAAGCCGCTTTTAGCGGAGGTAGTCGAGGAAGTATCGAATGTACATATTTACTCATCTTATCCATTACCAATGTTTAAACTGAATGTTTGGGTGTCAAAATTTATACTAAGTGATGTTTTATTTTGTAACCTGGAGTGTATTGTTGGTGCAAAAAGTGCCTACAATATCAATGTCCTTCGTCTTGAAGTAATTCAAGAGTTAGAAAGGAAATATGCTTCTTTCCAGAGAATATTTACTGATGGTTCAAGATGTGGTGAAAAGATAGGGGCAGCTTTCTTTGATCCTATCAGTGGTAAAAAGGCACAGTTTAAGATTTCTTCTGATGTATCTATTATGTCTGCAGAGCTAAGTGCAATCTTTGAGGCTTTGTTGTATGTTAAAGTGACAAGATATCCTAAAATATTGATTCTTACCGATAGCAAAAGTGCCATTCAGCATATAGCACGATGTGCTTTGGGGGAACGTTGTATTTCGTTGGCTTATAACATTTTGGAGCAAATAGATATCATTAAGAGTTCCGGAGGATGCCTTAAATTGCAATGGGTTCCGTCTCATATTGGTTTGGCGGGGAATGAGCAGGCTGACCGGTTAGCTGCAACGGCTGCTACTGATGGTGTTGAGACTGTTATTGTTCCTGATTTTTCAGAGGTAGTCGCGCGATACAAAAGTAAAATGTTTGGTTACTGGAAGGAGTATTTTGACGAACGGTCTCGTACCAAAGGTATTTGGTATAAGACCATTCAGTCGGAGCCTCCCCAAGTTCCCTGGTTCGATCATGCCAGGCTCAGCAGAGTAGAAGTTGTCAGGGCTCACAGGCTTCGGTCTGGACACGTTCCGTTGAATAAATTTGCTCATCTTATGAAGATAATCGATTCGCCCAACTGTGATGAATGTGGGAAGGTGGAGGATGTGTATCACTTTTTGACGGAATGTGCCAAGACCAAATCCAAGAGGGATAAGTTGCGTAGGGACTGGGGCATGAAACGCTTTGATGTGGGTTTTGTCCAATCTATATTGGCATAATTTGTATACAGTTTTTTTTTTGTAAGTATCGAATACCAGTTTAGTCATATATGTATTTTATTATTTTCTTTGTATTAGGTAGTTTTTGTGTATGTATTCTTTAGACATTATTTTAAGTTCTGTTGATGTTTGTTTGCGTGTAGGGTAGAGGCCAGCTAGAGCTGGCATATTCATGTATGAATAAAGCTCCATAATAAATAAAAGATTTTAAAAAAAAAAAAAAGCATTCAACACACCCTTTTACACAAACTTACAAAAACTTCATGACAAAATAAATCTTTTAAAATTACGCAACTTTATACTAAAACTGACACGTAAATTTCTCATCAATACTAAACATCATACAAATCCTCTCATATCTAAAATCTGCCAAACAAAAATTCATGACCTTACAAAAACTTCATCATCGATAGTTATGGCACCTACCACTTACCACATCACTACGTGTGATGTCACCCATTGTGCGCGCGGACAGATCGAAGCGCAGTAACCAGTATACGCTGAGCCCGTCGTCGCGTTCCAACACACGGCGGCTAAAGGTCTGCCTTAAACGGTCACTTAAGCCTTTTTAAACTTACCTCCCTTATAATTATTGTCCTCCGCTTCGTCTAGCATTGAATTGCTTGTTATTTATTAGATAAACATTCTTTATTAAATGAACTTATAACTAAAAAGTTTATGGATAGGTAATGTAATAGTAAATATTTTGGCATAATCCTACATAGGAATCAAAAATATTATTCTCAGCGTTATAAGCTTTCAGAGGTGTTTACTTAACCTAAAAAAGTGTTGTGTCTTAAGCTTGTGTCCATCCTACTATTGTATCGCATGGTCTGTTATTTTATTTTATGTCTAAATAAAGTATTTTGTAAAACAAATAAAACAAACAATTATATTCATTTCGTCAACAACTCATACATAATTAAGGTACCTAACCATGATTAAGATCATTGTCCTAATTAATTTTATATTATTCTTTTTTTAATGTACTTAACAGACAGAAACTTACTTAATAAAAACTTAACTAAAAACATTTAGGTAAATTTAATTATTTTATAAAATTGATTGATAGCAGTTATGTTATTATAAGTCGAGGTTTATTAGAAAAAGAGTGAGCTGTTAATTTTTAGAGCAGGTAGAAATATTGGGGCATATTGTATCGATGATCTCAATCGAGAGGGAGCGCAGGGCTCGGTCGGTTCGGAACTTCGGAGTAATATGTTGGCTCGCAGGTTGGCTCGTTGCACAACTGAAGTTAAAGTAACTCTTTTTAGAGCTCTTTGTCAATCACTTTACTCGTGCAACCTGTGGACACAGCATACCAAACGGGCCTACAGTGCCCTGCGAGTCAAATATAACAACACCCTTAGGATGCTGTTAGGGCAACCACACCGCTGCAGTGCATCGAACATGTTTGCTTTGCTCATGCTAGGGTTGACGGGTTTCACGCATTCATGCGCAAAAGAGTTGCCTCATTGCTAAAACGCGTCCGTGGCAGCGCAGCGGCAACGGCATCCTGAGGATGTTATCAGCACAGTTTGACTGCCCTTTCCAAAAACATTGGATCGAGTTGTCCCTGGGCATTATGTAGTTTGTAGGTATTTCATAGTTGTTTTATTTTGTTCTTTACGTAATTATGGATGTATGAATTACTACTTGTCCGAAATATTAAAGTTTATTATTATTATTTGTACGCTCTAGAAGTTCACGGGCCAAAAGTGACCCGGTTCTTTATAATAAGGCTTGCGTGGGGATTATTATTATTAGCAGTTAATAATAAAATTATTGATTTTATTAAAATATCGCTTTTAAGTTCAAACAACTTTATTTTTTTCGATATTTTGAATTTTCGTATAAATCTAAAAGTGCGTATCGAAAGGTAGGTATAATATCTACTGATTTATTTTTGAGTATTCTTTTTCAGCAACATATTATATCCAGTCCATCGAACTCCAATTTCCATGAACACTTTTTTAGTTTTTTATACGTGCCTTAATATAACTTCAAATACTTTTTCCGTTGTCCACGTCTTCATCTCTATTTTAGATTTAGAAATATTACTAACACCTCTTAGGTATACTTCTTACTTACGTGACCACATGGTGTAACTTTAACCGTTTACCCAGCGAATGCGACGAAGGCTCTAAAAAAAAATGTTTGGCCGTTTTTGCAACATTTGTTATTGATCCTCCTCTCCTATTAATTGTTGTAACGTGATAGCCTAAAACCTTTCTCGATAACTGGATGGACTATCCAACATAAAAATAATTTTGTCATGTCAAACCAGTAGTTACCGAGATTAGCGGGTTCAACCAACCAAACAAACAAACAAACTCTTCAGCTTTATAATATTAATAGTAGGTTAGAGCGTATGTATTATTTTTGTATTCGCATGTTATGATGATTTATGTAAATAACTACTTACCCGCTTTCAGAAAGGTAAAAAGGATTTGTAATAAATTCAGGAATTCTCCCTGTGAATATAACTAAGAAGACTTGCACACGGTCCGCATTTTAACAACACTGACAACACACATTCCACACACTCCTTAATTGCGATTACCAAAATAATAGGTGACCTGCTGTAGACTTTATCATCATCATCATCATCATTGATATTACTAACTACTACCTATCTACAGGTCGCTGAGAACAAGGGTCAAGTAGGATTTTCCGCCCCCATAAAGCCGGCTCGCGCCACTTACACGCCGCTCACCGCGCCGCGCCGGCTGTCTGTGGGCGCCCATTTAAACGTAAGTATGTACCCGTCGCCGTCCGCTCACGCCTTCTGTGTGTTACGCATAAAAATTTAATAATGGTACGTAATATCCATAAATAGATAATTAAAAGCACACAAATTATTGTATTATTTATTTTATCACAGACAAAGCCATAACGTAGCCATTGCAAGTACGTGTATGAGTACCTAAACCCTTAATAATATTATTGTAATTTTTCAAAGATTAGAAAAAAACTATATTAAGAGGTTTAGACTAAAATTACGACTTGGCTGGGAATAGCTGGTCATAAGGTATTTTGAGGAATATTTTATTAGCGACGCGAGTTCCAATTTTGTTCCAGTTTGTCTGGACGTACGGTAGCAGCTCCCTGTAGAGCAGTCTCCAATTTTGGTTGGTGAATCTATTGCCCAGTTCGGCTGAAATAGACCAAAAATAAATCATCAGGTATCTTAATATCTAATCAATAAATTAAACTTTTTTAATAACCACTTAATTTTCGCAATGTAGTACATGAATCATCATCATCATTTCAGTCATAGGACGTCCACTGTAGAACATAGGCCTCCCACATTTTTACTAATACCTACCTAATACACTTAACTTCCTTTTAGTGAGAGGATGATTCTACATTTCTACTGTTCAAATACAACAACATTCACTAGATCAACATTAAAATCGTGTTTTTTTAAAATCCACTAACAGTACAAAGTATAGACAACGGCAGGTCAACCTACCCAAGTGAAAGGTTATTGAATTGATTTTCAACTTTATGTCCAACAGTTAGAGATCGATATCAATTAAGAAAATTTAACGTTTTGTGGTAGGTTGACGTGACGTCAAAATTAATTAATAATGTCAGTGGCATTAATTAATTTATTAAATCCATTCGCTTCCTTTAATATGGCTACAGACTAAAACAACATCCTGTTTAGGTAGATATTAAAAGTCTGTAAGAAGAGTGTGTGGCATTTATGTTTCTATTTCTCTTGTTAAGACAAAATCGGCAATACTGAGTATCAAGTTTAAATGTGCTTGGCGAATATCCTTCATCTCTAATAGTAGTTAAGGATATATATATATTTATACGCTTTATTTCATCATTTTAGGAGTTTCTCATAAGTAAGTACAGTCATAATCTAATATTACTAGGTTACTAACTAAAGTTATAACGACCGTTGTAGATTTTTTAACTAGAAGGATCTATGTAGGAAATAAAAAAAAGATAATTGATATAAGTAAGTATTGTTTTCCGCAAAGTCATCTTAACTAAATACAAGGTAACAGGCTGTTATTTATTATGTTACGTTTAAATGTTTCGTCATGTGTCAGTGCACAGCTATTTTCTTTGTATGGCTTGAAACTACCAACAAAACAACATCAAAATTTATGTTCGCATTATTTAATTAGATTTTTAAAACCGCGTGATTTAAAAATTACTTAATAACAAGGTGAGGATTTTAGGATTGAGTTCAGGAGTCGTAATATTAAAGTATTAGATTTCTAATTCGCATACAAAATCGAAATGGCATTGAAATTCCCAGGATATTTTAATTACATTTACGATTTTGGGGATATCGCATGCGACTTGGAATATGCGTCAAAAAGACTATACTTACCTACGTAGATAAATGTTAAGAAATGTTTATCTTTAAATTATTAATGAAGAAGCGTTATTATCACCCCTATCCCTAGTGTGACGCCAATTGAATCTCCGTCAAGAGATAGCGCCTGCGTCAAAGAGATTTCCCTCCGCTTAAAATTTTGCGTCGGTTTAGTAGAGCACGTCTCTTTAATTTGTATCATAGTCCGAAGTAGGTAGGTACGTCTATAGCTTGTCCCTTGCTAGTCAGTTTCTGGAGACGTACTCGTATTATTGAAGCATTACTATGAAATTGTAAGATTGGTATACGAATTTCCAAAAATTGTTTACCATTTTTGGGATTTTGTTTGCGAAATGGCAATCTCATGTATTAAATAAAATACGTCTCTAGGTACCGACTAAGAAGAAACTAGAGATTAGCTCTACTAACAGGGCCTCTCTGAATAAAATGGTAATGTAAATAAAATAAATAAATATAAATATTGGACAACATCACTTACATTGCTCTGAACCTAAGGTAAGAAGTAGCTTAAGCACTTGTGTCAAAGAAATCAGAAAGAACGACGGTACTACAACACCCAGACCGAGACAACATAGAAAAGTTCATTGCTACATTTGACCCGACCAGGAATCGAACAGGGACCTCAGAGATGTCAACGCCAAGTCCGGCGTGCTCGCCACTCGGCTATCGAAAACGTCAAAGGTCGATGTGTTTTACTTTTCCACGGGATATTCCGATACAGGGAATTTGACTGGTTAAGTCTAGAGTCCACATAGAAGAACCTACTTCAACGAATATGTTTCGTTTAATCTAATGCTAAAAATAATTTTAAGATACCTTTAAACTCAAGGTTACATTAGGATTAAGTATTATCAAGACACGGAGAGCTGCGGGTTCAATAAAGACCATGTCCAGGATAGAGCGTCCTAAGACGGGATATATATATATCTAGGAAGAAGAAGAAAACTTATCATTAAATTCAATTTATTATAAGGTTTGTGCTAGTTACTTACTTAATTCTTTACTGTCTGGGTTCTCATTTGTCAGATGCGATTTCATGCTTCCGACATCAGGCCGCATGTAGAACTCAGTGATGCGGACAAACGTACCATTTTCATTTTTCTCGGGAATACCGTCGAGTTTCCATGTGTAAACTAGGTCCGCTGAAATAACGTACGTAAAACCAATGTTATATAAGATCTTGAACATATCCATAATCTTTTATTAATAAATTATAGTAGGAATAAGTAAACTAAATACTAACTCATGTTTGTAATGAATTCACCGTTGGCTTGAATCTGCAGCGAATTATATCGGCCTTCTCCAATATATTGCCCTCGAATATTGATTCTCGGCGTTGTCAAATCCATCTCCAGATGAAATCGATCTTCGTCGGCACGGAGTCTGGTAATTAAACATAATTGAAGTCGACGTATATGACAATCCAAAATCCACAGAAAAAAATAAAGGAAACACGTGAGGTTAAAATGATTCAGTTGATGATTTTAGCTTGATGATATGTTTCCTTGGTCGAACAATTAAAATGTAATGTTTCTGCAAATTCATTCAAAGTCATCTAAAATTTTCAAGGTTATAAATTCAGGTAAATACTTCTTGGAATACACACCTAAGTATAGTATCTAATTATAAATTCTAATTACTTTGATAAATTATTTACCTTGCATCATGCACTGTCGATTTCTTCAATCCCTCTACATAAATATTTTTGGCTATTAATTTTGCATAAATCTGTAAGGAAAATAAACTTTTTGGAATAACAGTTCACGAAAATAATACAGTTAATAAAAATAAGAGTTATTGTAAATAAAAATAACTACTTAGATTCAAATAGTGTGCAACTTTACCCGTTTTATGTAACAACGGTTAATAATTAGATATTCTAGGCACTACCGTGTAATTTTTTAAGTTAAATATAGTTTACATCATTCCTACTTTTGAATCTGCTAAATTAGAGTGCTAGATCTCGAAATATTTCTACAACAAAATGTTACTTCTAAAAGTAATCTAAAACATTACCTACATACGGTTTTATTATTACTATTATTTAACTCTATTAAAGTTACACGCTACAATTATTACAAAATAACAAAATACAGTGTTTGAAGTTTGAACTAACTCTAAAAGCCTCAATTTAAGACAGTATTCCATTATCAGATTTCACCATATGTATAGAATAAGGTGAACTCATCGAGTACTGTACTCCATTGCTGAACTCCACGCCACTAACGAATGAAATGGTGTAATTACGCGAACGCCAGCATGCTACTAGGCAACGAGGTTTCTTCTTTTTCTATACGTTCGTGGACCTTACCTGGTTATTTTTATATTCTATACGTAAATCCTTCTGATTGTATGGGTCTACTGATGGTACATCTAATTCTTGAATGCCGTCAGACAGGACAGCAAGGCCCTCCTGCACTGCTTCTAACAAGCATTCGTTCACATCTTCAGAATTTCGATCACATACTTTCAAGTAATTCTCTGTAAAAAAAATAAAAATTAAACCACTTGGCACAACAACTGCCGAGACACGATGGACTAAAACTTAAACAGATTCAAATGGACTTGAACTGACCGTTATCACTATTAGCTATGGGAACGGAACTTATAAATCCTACCATACTAAGTAAGTACTTATATCTGCGAATGTTGGTCAAGGTGCAAACATGATTCCTTATCTAAAAGTGCAACCTTTATGAACAGTTTTATTCACTACTGGTTCTAAGTTATTTGTTTAGAAGAGCTCTTTCGTTGTGTGCTTGTCACGTACAAGTATTACATAGTAGGAGGTGAACTCTTTAACTACGGAGGTGCTGATAAAGTTTGCAATTCCAAAAGCAAATCAAATTTGTATGAAGAAACAAAAAAATCGCAATTCAGATGTTGACCCTTTACAAAAAGTTCTTTTAAATGTTAGTTGGCCACTTTTTTAAATGCACCCTGGAAAACTGAACCCAGGAAACGGCCGGCTCGTCATACATTGTTTGCCCCAAAAGTATAAGTCTATGGGTCACAATCAAAATTGAATTTCTGGGTTCATTTTTCAGTCTTATAAAAGAAGAGATAGAAATATTAGCTGAATACAGGAAGAATTTTTTATCACCATCCAAATTTAAATATAATCTATGACGAAAAAAACAATACTCGTGTTTTTTCTTTTGGTATCGCACAGTACAAAAATGTTGAGATAAAGCACCTGGTAATTGTTTAAACAAATACTAAGAGTATGGACACGGCACGCAATCTATTCTACGCGCTAGCGTCGACGCCTCTCCCCGCACCCGCTTTTCATTGATGTTTTTACGATCCTTAAGTTGTTGACTTTCCCTTCATATTTTCGAGATAATACGCAGCGCGCGGGACGGCGGAAACGCGGTAATAAGGCACGCATACGTCACGACGGGGTTGCGCCGATGCCGACACGAGGCCGTCGTCATAGCAACCCCGTGCCGCTGCCCGCGCGCCGCCCTCATTCATGTATCTAGGGTAATGTTTACGTTAAGCAGTAACCACATTAAATTGAAAATTATATTGGGAAAAGATTTTATGGTGAAAACTTGACATACCATTTTTTTTATAAATGGGTTCTATGAAGGATTCCTAATGCCTAGAAAAAATTAGATTGTGGTAAAAAAGTATTCCTGTATAGTGGGGTTTTAAAGTTATTCTTTATAAGGCAGTGGCCGAATAGTTGCCACCAAATTTTGAACTTTAATCCCTTGTCTTAAGGTCTAAAACCAATGAAAATTTTATCATTTATAAAGGGTAAGGACATGTAATGTGATGCTTTTTAAAATATGTATGTGTCTGTGCATTTTAACACCATGTGTTTATAACTTAACACTACTCAGATTGCTAAAATATAATTGTTTTAGGTGTATTTATGCAAACTTATAAATAATTTATTAAAACGATTAGGGTCATTAAATAAAACACGAGCTTATCTAGGAATGTACTATTAAATTCTATCAAAGTTATTTGCCTTAATGATAATGGTATTAAACGCAATATGCTTTCAATATTGAGACAAATACTAAATGTATATGTCGTAGCCAGGTCGTAAAATTGACCAATTCATGATGTGACCGATCATTTCATAAAATGGTGGTATTTCATGATATGGCCAACTAAAACTGACCATATCGTTTAAACGTCAACATTCGATGAAAAGTCAATCCACGTTTGGCCATATCATTAAAATAAAAATATGTTTACAAGTTACGTGAATTTGTTTAATAATTGTAATCTTGGTCGATAGACAATAGACATATCGTCAGCAAACATAATGCACTTATGCTCCGTTACGTGGGTGATGTCATTTATGTATATAAGAAAAAAAATTGGGCCTAGCACGCTTCCCTGCGGTACGCCATATCTGTTATTCTTATATTCAGAATGGTAAGACAAAACTTCGCTATTCTTATTTTATTTATTTATTACTACTCACTGTTGTCTGTCACATAGATACGTTTTTATCCATTCTAGAGCTGGACCTCTAATTCCAACCGTTTCTATTTTTTGATGCAATAGTAGATGTGCGACATAGTCAAATGCTTTAAACAGATCAACGAATACAGCAGTTGTAAAGTTCTTGTCGTTTATTCCGGTTAAAACAGTATTTATAAGTTTGTGTATAGCTAACGTTGTAGATCTGTTTTTTGTGGAAACCATACTGGTCATTAACAATTACATATATGTATCAAACTTCTAAAAAAAGTTTATCAATCTTTTGAGCATACATCTTTCAAAGATTTTAGAGAGTATGGGTACCAGAGCTATAGGTCGATAACTGTTTACATCTTCAATATTGCCTTTCTTATAAAGTGGTTTTATTATTGACCGTTTAAGAAGCTCAGGAAAGGTACCGGACGAAAACGAGGTATTTATTAGATGAACCCATCTATCATGAATAGGAAGAATTTCATTTACACATTCTTTAATTATTTTAGTATTGATATCGTCGTATCCTTCCGAGTTGGTATTTTTCAATGATAAAAATTCTTTTTTTACTTCTGCTTCTGAGGAGGGGTTTTAAAAATATACAGTGTGGATTCTGCTTATTAATTATATATCTTTTTGGATTGTCAGTTTCTGTTTAATTTGTCAAATTGATAAAATTGACATTAAATGCAGTTGCTATATCCGAGGGGTCAGTCAAAATTGATTTTTCCAATTTTAATTTCTCTATTTCACATTTAGTGATAACGGTGTTCAGTTCATTTTTTACTACTTTCCAGATCGCTTTGCATTTATTTTTACTATTGCATATTATTTTAATATAAGTAAGTTTTTTAAAATTAGAAATACATTTTTTGAGTATCTATGAGTACTTAATATACCTATACTTTGATTTATTTGTTTCCGTTTTGTTTTTATAATAGTTGTGACGCAGTTTTCGTTTATTTCTACAACCCAGCTTAAGACCTTTTGTAATCCAATTTTGTAAAGGTTTTTATGATGAGTTAATTTTTATTTTAATTATTGGAAAACAAAGTTTATATAGAAGACATATTACATAGTTCATGAAATTTTTTGAAGCTTTTATTAAAATAATATTCGCTATAAATATCGGACCAAGATAATTTTTTAAAATAATTTTTGAATTTTATAACATATTCTTGATTGTAGTCTCGTTTATACGTAGGTCACACTATAAGTTTTGCGTAACTTAAAAAAACGACATGTTATAACCAAAATTTTTGTTTATTGCTTTTCAAAATACTCTCCTTTACATTTTAAACATATTTTCCTGCGCTCGAACCATTTTTTAAAACAGGAGGACCACAGATCTGAAGGCATGTTTTCTACGTGCTGATTGAACGCTATCACTGCCTCTTCGGAGTTGGTTAAAGTAAAACCTCTCATCAAATCTTTGATTTTGGGGAAAATACAGAAATCACAAGGTGCTAGGTCGGGGCTATGCGCAGGATGGGTGACAAGTTGTACTTTTTCGGAAGCTAAAAATGTCTTCTTTTTGTTGGCCGTGTGTAAAGAAGCGTTGTCATGATGTAGGAGAACGCGGCTTTTGGGTCGTCTTTCGCGAAATTTTTCTAACACCCTGGGTAAACAAATGGTAGAATACCACTCGGCATTAACACTCTTTTGATCTTCCAGTGGAATTGTACAGATGGGAGCTGAGAAAAAAAACGCGATCATTTTTTTACCAACGTTTCTCGCCTGCCTCACTTTTGTTGGCCTGTTCTCATTTTCAAACACCCATTCACAAGATTGCTGTTTTTTTTCGGGTTCAAAACAATAAATCCACGTTTCCTGTCCTGTGACAATGTCATAAACAGCATTAGAATGTCCGTGGTCGTACTTTAGTAGCATCTGTGAGCACCATTCCACGCGAGCGCTTCTGCTCCGCTGTCAGTTCATGAGGGATCCAACGACAGCAAAGTTTCCGAACTTTCAATTCCTCGTGTAAAATTTTCTGAATTTGGCTCATACCAATCCCCAATAGTCCTCGAATTGTCTCATAGGTAATCCGCGGGTTTTCTTCAATTAGCCGCTTAACAGTAGCCACATTATTTTCGTTGACGGCAGTTGAAGGCCGCCCTTCACGAAATTCGTCATGTAAAGAAACTTGACCTCTCTCAAATTCAGAAAACCATCGCCTCACGGTGCTCAAACAAGGTGCTTCTCTCCCAAAAGCATTTTGAAGACGAGCGGCACAGTCTTGCGGAGAAAGACAACTTTTAAAATCATAAAAAATCATTGCTCTAAAATTTTCGTTGCGTACGTAGAACTTTGATGTGTAATAAAAAAACAAATGACAAAGATTTTGTAACTCTTTTTTGGCTAAGACGCTAGCAATATTTTGATGTAATATTTTAAATGTCATATTGCCCGCTACTGATTCACATTTTTGTGAGGCACGAAAAAAAATATCCTGGGAAGTTGGATTAGTGCTAGTGGTATGTGAATTATTATGACGTTTAAAATAAAACGGTATAGTCCCTTTTTTTGGAATGTCTGTAAAGTTGGAGGTCTTATTATGTTTTATTTTATTGTATTAGTCGGCTTTTTATTATTGATTTTAGATGTCAAAGTTTGATTATTATTTTTTAGAGTTATCATATTTGATTTATTATTATTAAATGTCAAAAATTATTTTATATATATATACACAATAGTCAATACATACATTAATTATATATTATTACAAATGATGTTTAAATAATTAGGATTGGTGTTGTATTTGTCACCATACTGAATTATACAGCTTTTTTCAAAGAGTCTTGTCCACATTTGCATAGCTTTATACAATTTATATTCATAGAAGTGAGGGCTAGTGTTTACTGGGATAATATAAACTGATGTTTTACTAGATAATAAGTTAGCAACAATACAAGGTTTGAGTGTAATCTCTGTAAATCAGTATCGTGGGACCCAAATCACAGAATCACAATGTCTTGTTGAGTTACATTTTTGGCTATATCTTCACAATACGGTAAGATTTCAGAGCTTGAAGCACCTGAAAGAATCGTTGCAGAGGTGATATATTTTTCGTTCCATTTTTGGTATCTCGAGCGCATAATTGCTGAAGACAAGCCTCTCAGCTGTTCATCCCCTATAATGTGTATAGTAGGTTTATTCTGCGTTTGGGTTTTGCTATTTACATTTCCAAATTGTTTTGACACACTTCTCTGGTCATCCAGCGAGGTTGTTGAGTTATTTTTCTGTAGTCCGTGTTGAAGTTTAATAATTTGCTTATTTAAACATTCTATTTCCGATTCGGATATTGAATGCACAGGAAATTTGTAGTTTTGTTTTTTTTCTGCCGACGACAAAGCCTTGGGAGGCGTGGCAAGGAATGTAGGTGGTAAGGAGAGCCTTTCGCCGTAATCGGTTCCATGTGGGGTTTTGCAAAGGTTTTTCAACAAATGCACTTCGTTATTAAGTTTAGTAATGCATTTCTTTAAACTATTATTTTCTAATATTGTATTTTCCAATTCTGTCTCTGTAGAAATAAGATCCATATTCAGTGCTTGTGTCGTATTTTCAGTACTTTTAGATAGTCTTTCTGTGGCTATACAAGAGTCGTCGGAAGTCGATATGTCCTCTTGAGTTAATATGTGAGAGTCCTATAACGTTTTCGTAGACGCTGTGGAATGCGGCGTCGGGCTAGTTGATTTACACCGCTGTGACGCCGAAGTTTTCGGCGAATTGTATGAACAATTTGAGGCTTTAGTGGCGGCTTGTTTTCTCGGTTTTATATTGCTCTGTGCAAAGTTTGGTTTGGGTTTACAAGTAGGACATTTCCAGTTTAGTTTTTTGTCTTTATCCATAATAAGATAAAGTTTCTCTGACAGACCGATACAGTCAAACTCAAATCTCTTAAAACACTTTGAGCATTGAACAGTATCCTTTTTAGAAGCATTGGATTTGCATTTGTTACATAAAACCATCTCCGGTGCCATTTTGTAGTATATTTGACCAATTAGATGTCATATTTGACCAAAGAGACAGTAGTAGTAGTAATATTTATCCACAAAGGGAAAGGTAATGGTACAGAGCCATGCAGCCAATTACAAAATAGTAATTTTTTAAATAATATTGTCGAATATTGGAAATTAAACCAAAAAGTCATGTTGCCAGACCCGTATACAGTGGAACTAGATAGAATTACAAAAGTTGTTTCTGACATTTGAGTCATTGACGTAAATAGGAAATTAATTCAGATCCTTACATTTATTTTTTATACTTAGTTTTAAACCCCGCTAGATAGGAGGTAATTAATCTTAGATTTATGTTTTATAATTCAAATGCTTTTTTTACAAAATCGGTATGTCAGCAGGTCTCTTGATGTTTTTCTTTACACAAACATGAAACGACTTCTGGGGCGATACTCGGCCGTCTCTTTTACCTCATAATCCGGAGTACCTACTCTACCCCCCATTCTATGACGCAATCCGTCTGAACCAAAGAGAATTTAAATACTAAGTACTTATTTTAATTTTACTATAATTTCCTCCACTCAAAATGAAAAACTCTTGTCTTCGTGCTGCAATGAGGTACTGTTCTATTCACGTCACGGCATAGGTTAAATCATATAGGAATAGGTACTATGTCAGCATTTCTTATCAATTTTTTTTTATTCATTTCTGACTCAAAAGTTGTATAGAAACGGATTTTTTTATGCAACTTTCTTATTATTATTTATAGAAAACAGATAAAGATTTATTCTGTATAAAAACTTAGCATAAAGGCGACGGGTAAGGCAAGTGACCTTGAGCATTTAATGTCGACTTGCGCGCCATCTATTACGTGCCTAAGATAGTACAAATGCTTCCCGCAGACTAAACATCCATCCGTTGCGCTCCTGTGCAAATAGAATATTATCATTGCGAACAAAATAGCCGCTAATAGAAAAGTAGGCTCTAAGAGTAAAATCCATTAAATATCCTTATAATTCTGAATTTGTTGTATTTGAAGAAAACAATCTTCAACTTAAAGGCACGAATGTTATAAAATAACTAAACCAACTTTCAAACTAAACAAAAACGTCGTTTAAAATATAAATGTGTACAAGATCGCTGTATTCGCGGTACTTTGAAATATTTTGAGTGTTTATAAGAAATAATAACTAGTATTTAGATACATCAGGAAAAATTTCAATATATAAGTTACATGATATATTAATTTCCACATCCTATATCGAGTATTTTCGCCAGCACACAGCAGCAATTAGTTTTGCTCGTATCTTTGGTATCTATTAATACTCGTAAAAGTAGGTTTTTCAACATGAAAATATTAAAACAAAAACGATTACTAACAATACAATAACAAGTAGATGTAGATCTACCACTTTACAATTTGAAAGGGAGCGGTGGACTGCGTTCTTAAGAAAAATTACCACGTCATCGTCATGATTAGGTACCATGTAAGGAAGTTGCAAGAGAGCGTCAATTATCAGCAGTAAATAATTACAGACCTGTGCAAAGAACAAGATCGCTTGCACTTACATAAGGCATAAGTATAAGATAATATTAAGCAACGGGTAATAGGTAAAGCCGTAAATCCGTGACGCCTAACCTGCAGGCCGCATGCGGTAAGGCGAGCTTTTGTGAGTATTGTGAGGCCTACCTAGTATAGTACCTTACTTCAACCAAAAGACGTCCATATTCCACTGCTAGACATAGGCCTTACTCAATGACTTCCAGGTTGGCTGGCTGGAAGCAGCTTGCATTCAGCGGCTTTCTGCATATTTTACCAGGTCGTTAGTCCACCTTGAAGATGGATATCCTTGGCTGCGCTTGCTGGTACGTGGCTTCTATTCTAGAACCTATCGGCCCCATCAGCCGTCAGTTCTATGTGCTATGTGCCCCGGCCACTGCCACTCGTGTGAATGTCACTGACTTTTGTTCGTTTACGGATCTCCTCATTTCTAATTCAATCTCGCAGAGAAATACCGAGCATCCCTTTCTAAAGCACGCCGTGCAACCTTGAGCTTACTTATAAGGCCCATAGTGGGGCCCCTGTTCAGTTTTAAAAGTCATCACTGGTAATACACACTGGTTGTAGACTTTTGTCTTTAGACTCATACCTATTCATTTATTCACCATTAATTTGTAACACAAAGTACAGTATTGTCAGTGGATAAGATGTTACAATTTTGGACAAGAAGACGTTGTGTAGTTTTTCGAACTCTGTCCAGCCAAATTGGATTCCACGATTGAGCTCTTTATAACACATAGATAACATTATAGAACTTATATATAGTCAGGTAGACATCGGTCAACCATTTTGAGTAAATCTTTTAATTTGTTACGCAATGAGCATAATAAAATCCCGGCTAACATAAAAGAGCTCTCGTACACTAGATTTAAGTCGGCACTTAAGATTTGTATGCTAACATTTAGCTAAGGGATTTCAGGGTTAGTTTAAAGACCCTCGGAAACAGCTTGTACACATAGCTCACAAGTGATATGGGTCTATAATGGGTCCGGCCTTTATGGTCCCATTCCGTTACGCACCCGGCCGCCACGCACCCACATAGAAAAAATGTTATTCCGGTTCGCCCCCGGCCCGGATATTAGTTAGATATCTGATTTTTCATGATTGTGGTCTTAATTTCATTTAATTTTGTACTCGGCTATACTTAATTAGGTATCATGGCAATAAAGAAACATTGGAGGCGTCGCGGCCGGGGGCGAACCGGAATAACTTTTTTTTCTATGTGCGTGGCGGCCGGCGGGTGCGTATCGGAATGGGACCATAACGGCCGGACCCTCTATAATTATTTAGTAAGTTATTAAGTTACTCGTGTATAAATCGTCAATAATTTTATTTAAAAACTGTCAGCATAAACGGACAGATATTTTCACAATCATACATTTTAGATACACGGATCTACTATTTTATACTACTATTTTTCTACCTTCAACGGCGCGATGCATAATTTTTTAATTTTTGCAAAAAATCGGTTCGTCTTTGCCCTCAAAAGAGTGCGTCAAACTATTTCGTTTGATGCGGCTGTAGCCGCATACCACGGACACCACGGTCATGTGTCGTCAGTGTTGGGCTATGGTTTGCTGCTTAGGGGAAACTCGGTAGATGTGGCCAGAGCTTTTAAAATGCAAAAGAGGTGCATCCGAGTAATAAATGCTGCTTGGTTTCGGGATAGTTGCAGACCTCTTAAATTTATTAGAGTACTTTCCGTTAACCAAAACTATGAAATTTGGCAAATAAAATAGACTTATACTACAATTACAAGGAAAAATCTCAAAAATATTCATTTAATATTATTTTTTTGTAAATAATTTGTAATGAAACTGCGAGACTCGATTCGAAATGTAATGTGCTGCCGCTTCCTCCTTCCGTTTGTATCGTTGTCAAAACTTACCCAGTCAACTTCATAAAACGCAGCGACGTTATAACCCGTCAAAAAAGAGCAAAATTTAAAAATCTATTTTACCAACCTCGATGCCATAGGGATATATATAAGAGAAATGTTTATAATATGTCGATTGCAATATATAATAAATTACCCGAAAGACTGAAAGTGCTACAAGGAAATGTATTTAAGAAAATGTTAAATAATTGGTTGTTGAATAATTGTTTTTATAGTCTGAATGAATATTTTAATTTTAATGAATAATTGTATAATTAATATGAAATCTTTAATTTAAATAGTGTGACATTTTATTGTTATATTTTTATTAATATTTGCACGCCTGCATGCAGGCTGAATACATGGACAAAGTTAGTAAGTTCTGCATTATAAAATTGCATGTATGATGTATTCTCGCAAATAAACTTTTGAATTTGAATTTGCAATTTATGTTCTTGTTGTTAAATTTAACTTACTACTTTTAACCACCCTTTTTCTACGAGCATTTTGCGCTCGCTTCGCTTGCGGTTTTGTCTTTTTATTTTATTAAAATTACGATAAAGGTAAGCATAAATGTATGCGAATGATAAGAACACGTTTTCCCACTTGCTGAGTAAAAGTTCTTTTTACTACCTTTAATTACTACTAATTTATAATAAAAATTATAATATAATTATGTATCTACTTTAAGAAAAAGACATTTCGCGCTCGCATTGCTCGAAATTGTTGGTCTTAAGTTTTCTAAGTTCGGAAGTATTTATGGAACTACTACTACTATATTAAAGCTAATTTTTCATCTATTAAATCTACGACCCTTAATAAATTGATAATATTTGTATGCGGCCCGAGAAGAAAGATTGAGTGTCGCTGCATACAATCAAAACAGCGCGAGCAGGTGCGGAAAAAACTATAGCTAGTAATTCTTTGTACAAGGCCTTCGATCAAGTCCACAATAAATGCGAGAAAGTTGTCTTTAAAAGCAAATTCTGCATTTTAAAATTTAACTCCCTACTAATAGTGTAAAAATACATACATCCTTCATTTTAAGTAATTTTTACGTAGGTACTATAAAATTATTAAGGAAAAATGTCACTAAAATCGAAATCTAATTTTACAACTAAATTGCGCAAGCTGTTGGTACGTCGTGTACGATTTAAAGTTCAGTGATAGACATGCACTAATAAAAAAGGAGGATACCATCGTGCCAGTACTAAGTGAAGCAGGCTTTGTTTGACTATGTGTCCCTGAAAGTATGGATCAAATCGAACAGGCGTATAGTGGAAGTCATTTCCGAACTTTTTGGCTCTATGAATATAGGTTCTATTTTCAATGATAAAAATATTTTTTTATGTAATTTTCGTAAGAAAAAATGTACTACTGAAAGCTGTTCATTTATTTAAAAAAGTTTACAATCTTACACAGATTTTTTAGAACAGTAAAGGTCGTTATTTTTTCAATTTGCAAACTTCAATGTTTTATTATTTTTAATTTTAGAAACGATTTTATTTTTCTCTTTTGACTATTAGTGGACTATCTAAGTTCTGTGGTGTAGTTATTGATCTAAATAAATCAAAATTGTATTTACTTATTTATTAAAAATTACTTAAGGTGTTCAAAAGACTAGGAAATGTTGATGAACCGAAGTTATTTCTTACAACCTTAGAAAAATTCGGTAGCCAGCACGATCCCCTGACTTAAACCCCATAGACTTAGTTATTACAAAGAGATCGTGTACGACAATGATCGTGACAGAGAGTGACACAGAATAACAACTTCAGTCCTTTTCGACTTATAAAAATCGATTATATAATATATATATATATATATATAACTGTGTTTGAGAATGAGTGAAAGGCATTTTGAACACTTCTGTTCTTTTACTTATTTTTTTATTTTCATTTAGGAAGAAAGTAAAAAGAAAAAACAATTATATAGTTAGATCAATAACTACACAATAGAGCTTAGACAGTACACCAATAGTCAAAAGGTGTAAATAAATAGTTTCTCAAATTAAAAATAACGACCTTCATTGTTTCAAATATTCGTAAATCCAAAAGTATTTATAATAGCCTAATGATTCATATCTAAAAAAAACTTTTAAGATTTCAAACTTTTTTAAAACATGATCGGCTTTCGGTAGTAAATTTTTTTCTTACGAAAATTACTTGAAAATAAAGTAAAATGTTTGTTAGAGCAGAATGTGTGTGCAATTTTTTTTCTCCTAATGTACATAGGTTTGCAAGTGGATAAAAAGAAATACCCAAGGAAAGGCAAACCTTCCTACATCGTTCTAAAAAATATATATTATATACAGGGTGTTAGGTAAATGGTATATCAAGCCGAAACTAGCCCATGTTAACATATGCATATAAATGCTATGGTAAAGTCAGAAATTTGATATCATCATTTTAATTTATTTTATTTTCATACAAAACTTAATTCTCAGAATACGATTTGTATAATTTTATTTTTTTTTAAAACATAATTTTTTATCCCTTTAAAATAGAACCTATATTCATAGAGCCAAAAAGTTCAGGAATAACCACCGCTATACGCCGGTTCGATTTGATCCATACTTTTAGAGACATCCTGTATAAGAGAAGAAGAAATTAGTGATAACTAACTAATTTGTTTTGTTTAATTACTAATTGATTTTAGTAGTGTAGGACCTACCTTTACTACAATAACAAGAACTTAAGTGAACTAGAATCGCCGACATCATAACTTTTAACTAAAATAAAAAAGTAAGGTACCTACCTGCAATCGGCATCAACACGTCATATTTAATGTAGGTTAAGGTCAGGATTTACAGTGTATTTGCACTAATCTATTTATTAGGCACTTACCTATGTCAACAAGTCCGTTACAAGCGAGAGTGGTTATCAAAACTAGAACATATTTTATGAGAATCTTCATAATTATTTCACAACGCCAATTTAAAAACTGTTAAATAATTTAAAATATATTTTAGGTATATAATTTTCAACACGAGCAGCGTGACCGAGTGCCTGCCTTCGTGTGCTGACTGCATAAGCGGTCAGCTTTGGCCAATAGGGCAGATTGCATAAACATCAACCACGCAATGTCATCTACTAGACCTACAGAATACACAAATCGTGGTTACTTTATTTATTACGTCTACCGTTCTTAACAATGACGCCGATAAGGGCAGTCCCTTGAATTGTTATCCTTATTGATGTTCAACACTTATTAGATACTTCTCTATAAATTATGTAAGTACTATAAAAGATAAAAGCATTAAAATGAAGAAATGAGAAGGAAATTTTAGTTTCAGTCTAACTCGCAACCTATTATTTTATACCGCGGACATTCAATATATCAATCAATATAATCACGTGATCAAAATTTTAGGTACTCAAAGCTTATAAAACAAAGATTGATTCATTCATTTTCATTTTTATCTCTATCGCTGTTTACATATTCTACTTACTTCTAAGCAGTGCCGGATTAGCCCATAAGCAAATTAAGCAATTGCTTAGGGCACCAAAACAGCACAAAAAAAACTTATGGATTGGATTGCGTAGTAGTCAAGTAGTCTTAATCCGGCATTGCTAGTACCCATAAAATATACTTGCTGTTTGTTAGTTCAGCTATAGTCATCCACCATAATATATGCTTACCTATATCTGTTATCGTTAGCATTTTAGTAAATACATCGATGAACGAGGACTGATCGACCTAGAGTAGTACCTAGAATATTATGTCACAGAATAGAGCTCTTAAGAAAACCTGTCTACCGTACTTTATGGGTTACTTAGGTACCTACATACTTTAATCACTAAGTTATGCCAAAAACACAGACAATCGTTGCTTATATTACAGAACAGACAAATAGTTTAGTACTATATTTAGCATCTAACTATAAAAAGATCAAGAATAAGACGATTTAATGGCTGTTAAATATTCAGTTTGTAGTTAAGGTAACTAAAACAATAAAAAGTTGCACGGAACACGTCAAACTTGTTTTATCCTACACAACTTGTTTTGCCTAACAGTAGGTCATCTTATCGAGCTCTAAAGAAGATTGTATACAGATATCGCCTTTATTAAAAACATAGCAATTCAACCTCCTAGAAGCCGTATGCGAAAATTGCTTTAAATGTTAATCACCTTTTTAAAAAAACATAGCAATTCAGTCGCCCGGAAACATTACGTACATTATACAACAGTTAACTTTTTCGGGTTTATTAAATTGTCTTAATAAAAACTGAACGGCTACCTAACATATCTATATATACAGTTGTGGTCATATAATTAAAACGATTTGAAGTTCTAGAAGTTTTTTATTTAAATCATGTCAGTCAGTCAGTCATAATACACAGAGATGTGTACCTTCTAAGAAGCAACTAGTTATGTTATAAAATAGCCACATTAATAGAGCAACGTGGCTTAGGAATAAATAATTAAATCGCTAATTATTTTTCTTCACATTTTATTTATTTTACCAAAGTAACACATTCAAATAATACTGAAGCTGAACAAATAATTAAGAACGATTTATTAAACTGCTCGGTAATCGTTTTGTATAACACTTACATTTAAAAAATCACAATAGCGCGGAAAATTTAAAAAGCAATTTAATACATTTTAACTAAAATTAATAGTTAATAGCATATCCACGGCTTTTAATTACTGCTTTACACCGGCGAGGCATCGACTCTATACATTTTTGACATTTCGCAAGAGAAATAGAGTTCCATTCTTCTAAAAAAACGTCGTACAACTCTCTTAATTTCCCACACTGTGTATTTGAAACCTTTTTCTTTACTTCGAACCACAGATCTCTATTGGGTTTAGATCTGGGCTGTTAGCTGGCCAGTCTAAGACAGAAACTGATTGCGCTGTAAGAAATTCCTTTACGGTGCGTGCAGTGTGCTTTGGATCATTGTCATGCTGGAATGTCCAAAAAAGCACCCCCAAATTTTCACATTTCCACCACCGTGCTTTAATGTAACTTTCGTTTACTTAGGGTCGAATGCTGTATTAGGGGGACGTCGTAAGTACATATCGTTTTCCATCAGAACATACTCTGTCAATTTTCGTCTCGTCAGAAAAAAGTAAATTTTTCCACTGTCGCACAGTCCAGTTTTCATTCTTTCTCGCAAATGCAAGCCGGGCTTGCCTGTGGCAAAGTTTCAACATGGGTACCTTTCTTGCTATCCTACCGTGCAATTTTTCTTCTACTAAACGTCTTCGAATAGTGCGTGCTGAGATTGCTGAAGGGTTGTTTTCACCTAAATATACTTTTCACAGCTCATTGGACCCTTTAAAAGGATTTTGTTTTGCCATACGAACGATGTTTCGGTCATCTCGAGGAGTTGTTTTTCTCTGTAGTTTGATACGTAGCAAAATGCTTTACAGCGTGGAAAACCATCGTTTTTGAACATTGCAGATGGTTGGCTATTTTATTATTACTTCCCTTGTAGATTTATCACAACTTTTATTTTTTTCCATTATTTTTTCATAGAAACAATCACTTTTAATCTTTTACAGCACTAAATGGCGCCATAATTATACAAACAGTAACAAATTCACTGAATGTTCTCTATTTAATTTTGAATAAAGGTATAAACTATTTAGCGTTCTTAATTACGTGACCAGCCAGTAAATAGGAATACTATGTTTAGAAGTAGTGTGAAAAGTTTGTCTATTTATTTTAAGCTAATCATGTGTATCAATGAATAAAGTGGTTTTATGGAAAAGTTTTACGATACCGAAAGAAATAAATAAAAAATGCATGCAATAAGTTTTGCGTCTTAGTTTCCAAAAATCTTCCCTTTATATCAGCGTTCTTAATTATATGACCACCACTGTATAAAAGAAAGTCGGGTTAGTTACACCATTTATAAGTCGAGACCGGCTAGACCGATTTTTATGATCTTTGATTTGTTGAATTTGTCTCCACCCTGAATAGCAGAATAACTAATAAAAAATCTGAAAAAAAAGAGGCGGTACGAAGTTCGCCGGGACAGCTAGTAATAAATATGTACTGTACGACATCACATACATTTCTCTGATCCTAAGGTAAGTAGCTAAAGCAATGCTGCAATGTAAACTAAGTATAATCAGAATCAACGACGGTACCACAACACCCAGATCCGAGATAACATAGAAAAGTTCGTTTTCTACATTGACCTGACCGAGAATCGAACCTAAGACCTCAGAGATGGAGATCTATAAGATCTCATGCGTTAATTCTATTTTTATAATATCATTATGAAATTAACTACCTATTTTACATAATTTAAGTTCTCGCAAGCTTTTGACTTGGCTTTACTAGTGGTTGAGGGTGCGTTTCCACCAAAGCGGTAGGGGGAGCAGGAGCAGTGTTTTGTTACTGTCATTTGTATGAATTAACCTTTCTGCTTTGGTGGAAAGGCACCGCATTCATATAATTTGTGACACAAAGGGCTCTCGCCCACGCAAATTTTGTAACGTCGGTAATCGCAGCAAGTTTTTTGGCGACTTTTGTCAGCGATTTTATAACCGATTCAACGCGTGCGTCCGTCCGTCACTTTTTCGCTGACTTCTTTTTACTGGTTGTGTCTCTTGGCAAGAGTACGTGGCCGATTGTCAGTGAGTAGTGTGCGTTAGCTAATACATATCCGAACGTCCTATTTTACGCGACAATCGCGTCGCCCTGGATGTAGCGATTTTATTTATGATCGAATTTTTGTAGCACGTTGGCATTTTGCTTAGCGATCTATCCAAAGAGGCGTAGCTTCAAGGACGCGTATTTATTATTATACCCTTGGACTACTCCAATGAAACTACACTTCAAAACTAAGAAGCTCTGTCTGTCGACCGCGGAGCGGCAGCGTAGCGACTCGGCTATAATAACTTTTAAAAAATACATACTACGGAAACCATGTCATTTTCACGTACAATGCGATGAAAGGGAATTATTTTTTATTATATCTAAAAAAACGATTGTGTAGGTAAGTACTTGAAAATGTAATTTTTCGTAACACATTTATACGTATACTTATAATGTTTTTTTAGAGATGAAAACCTTATTCTTCCAGCCTCATTTGTGATTACAAAACGAAAAATTTTGTGTGATATTTACACAAATTAATATTAACTTAAATGGGGTTTAGTTGGCCACTGTTCAGAATCACAACCTGTATAGTCAAAGCATTTATCAAAAGAATCCTGCTGTCAGCCTACTTAAATGACCTACATCACATCACATTCGGCTGACAAATAAATACGATGTAGATTTATTTATGATTACTGCCATTAATTTGTTTGAATATGACTTTGTTTGTGTTCCTACTTTTTGCAGTGCAAATATCCCAAAAGAAACCGATGATTGACATAACGGAACATTTTAAGATTAACGACCATAATAACCCTAGGTAGGCATGATGTATTAAGCATACACCGCTTCTTTTATTGTATTCCTATATCCTTTATTCTCAGTTATGAAGTGGTGTAATTAGAACGGTAATAGTATCTATGTATGTACATGACAGACGAACTTAAATACGCGTTAGCAATGAACTGGTCGATGTGCTTGTTCCGTTTCACATCACAATATTTGGTATCAACATTCCAACCTTGATTTGTGATCTAGACAAATAGATCTACTACCTACTAATAAACATTTACCAGACATTTATCTACCCAACTTAGGTATTTAAAAGTTGATGGTGCAAGCTTAAAAGACAGTTAGGTTCTAATCCCAGATAAGTGAAGCGACATGCTCTTAAAAGCGTTAGTCAAAAATATTAATGAGACTTACTTCGAACAGGTCATCGACACTGGTTTAGTTGTTTTTGTGGTTAGGTATCTTCATCTCATGACAAGGATTAAGCCACAAACAATTTTGACATATCTCTATAAGGAAAACTGGAAGAATGTTTCAGAAAAAAAATGCAGTACATGTTCCCGTACATACCTATTTATAGCTTACAAATTAAATCTTTTTTAGGTCGTTTAATAAATATAAAAAAACTAAAACGCTAAACGGTTTTTTTATTTTTATAAAATTAACTTATTTCATCTATTTTAGTGAAAAATCCTAATCAAAACAAATCTTACGAGTGCAAAAATAATTTTACTGCTGAACACCGATTTCATTTCCTATTTTTCCACCCTTAGGGGTGAATTTTTTTCCAAAAATGTTTGATTATAGTATCTTTGAAGTATAGGCTATTCATTAAAAAAAGAATCATCAAAATCGGTCCACATTTGGCAAAGATATTATGTAAGATAGATACTAAAATCAGTTGGCGTGGTACGGAGTTCAAGCAATGTTTGATGATTTTCTTATAGATCCCATCATCAGAATTCAACCAAATTTCTATGGGACCATTCTGAAAGTATTACCTTTCAAAAAAAAAAAAAACGAAATCGGTCAACGCAGTAACGAATGATCGCTGAACATACATAAAAAAAAAGATACCGACGAATTGAGAACCTCCTCCTTTTTTGAAGTCGGTTAAAAATCTTACGCCAGCTAAATTAATTTCAAAATTTTACTTTTCATGTAATTTAAGATAGAGCTGTGTTTAAAAATTATATACTTTTAACACCGGAGCGCTCGAAAAAAGTTTTCAAATTCAATCTAACGATAAATTGGATAATTTACTTAAAGTTCGTCAGTATCAATTTGCTATGGTAATACGTACTGCAGAAAATATCGTCATCTGATGAACATTCGCTCACGCTTGAGTCGCGATTTCACGGGGCTGGCGCCGTGGCGACCGCAAGTATTTATTAAAGAATTCTTATTTTACACTGAACCCTTTAAATTAGTCTGGGTATCAATTTGCGCTTCTCATTAAATACTGCCTTCCTAATAACAAAATTCCTTCAAAGTTCAACGCTCTCCCAAATCATTATTTGTTGTGATCCGCATGAACTCAAAAAAATAAACACCATCAATCGGCTACACCCTCGCGAATGCATTCAGGCGAATGGTTGTCATATTTTATAAAGCTCCGTTGTATCGAGATGTCGAGCAATACAAAAGAAGAAAAAGCTCTTATCTTTTTAACCTAATGTAGAGCTGAGATATTATAAAGGCGCGAAGCGAGGAGCCCGAAGCATTTTGCGAAGCGACTCCTTGCGGGCCGCACATCCTCGCGTCGCGCCTCGGATACCTACTCTTTTTGTATTCAGTGAATGAACCAACACTAAAACGAAAATGGGGACAAAACTGATGATTCTATGGATGGGACTCTTTGTATCGACATGCGGCAGTGTCTCCAAGGGTAGTAACGGATTTTCACCGAAAGATGGCGCGTTTTACATCGATGATACAGTTATTGTTAATGGTAAGTTTTCTTGTGTTTATTTTAGTAATGTTTATACAATAGTTCTATTTTCATATCAATGGTTGATTTAAAATATTATTTGATTACTGATTTAAGGCAGTTGGGTTGAAAACTCAGGATATTTTCTCGCGGTTTTCAAAATTTAAATTGATTGTCGTAAAAGTAGGTAAATACCTGCCAGATAACTATTGAAGTGGTTTAAAGGAACACAAAAGTTAAACAAATCATAGCATAGCTCGATTTAGTTAAACAATTTAAGTCATATTTTCCTCTTTTTTTTGCTTAATGAGTCATTAAGTATTCGTACGGTGTGGACACAAAACAATGCACGACACTGTCAGTATGAGGTTTTGAGGCTAGAGAAAGTTATTTGCAACTGAGATGTCCGGTCACAGGCGAAAACGATCGGAAATAAATATTACTCGATCGATACACTTCGTTTGGCTATGTAAAATTCGATCCGATTACGGTATCTGTGTCAACATAAAGGTAGCGTCTGATAGATTAAGATCTACGGTACTTTTAAGTATGACGTATATGTTACTAATTTGTTAAAATGGTTAGCATTAGTGGTCGACAACCCGCGTTCGGCTAACTACAAAACATGTGGGCCACTGAAAAAATGGGTACGGGATCGATTCAATGCAAATTGTCAAACGCCCACACCCGCAGCCGATCACATCAATCAAATCATTGTCCGCGCCACTTAGACGGCCGCTTCTAAGTAGTGCGTTTTTTGTTAGACAACATTAATTAGATTGGAGACTAGAGATTGAAACCGGGTGACGCTGCTGACATTTTCCTACCTTGGATCGCTGAACCCGGAATCCTGAGAACAATTTATTTTTTAGACAGCCAACTAAACTTATCTATCTACTGCATCAGTTGATAATAAAAGTCAGTCTATGAAATGATGCAATCGCACACATATAGGTAACGCTGGAAAATATCCAGATACCTGCGTTACAGGTATCTTTAGCTTGAAAGTAAAGTTAAAAGAATTAAATTCTTAGGCCAAGTTCAAGGCTACGCTAGGTGCAATAATCGGTTCACTTGCATGCCTTATAGGTAAAGCTGTTTAAGATACGAGACACGACAGAACTGATTATTATAAATAGATCAAAAACCACTCCCAATCCCCAGTAATAAAGTTTATTTCAGCTTAAAATTGCGGTAGGCCACACTTTTACATGTTGGATCTAGGAACCTTTAAAAGACATACATTATTTTTATATCGCCAGAGGAAATCAGACTTAATCACTGAGAAATGACGATCGTAAATTGTGTGGATGTTTAATTGTAACTGCTGAAGCCTCAACATCAGTTTCAAGGTTGACTGTTCCAGGTACATATTTGTCAAGTTCAACTAACTTTACGACTCCAATCACATTCAATTTACTGCTGAAGAATAAATGAAGATGCGGCCGATAGTAAACAAGATGTTATAAAGCCTCTTTATATTAAATTGATATAAACGAAGTACACTGGATATCGTATGCGCGTATATGCCTATAGCTCATCCCATTATTTTTTATTATCTTAAGCACCGATGTATATTTCTTTTATGAAGCTTCAGTAAAAAGTTATTATTAAACTTGCTGTTGCCCGCGAATTTGTGGTGGTCAGCGTGGTCTTCATGTCAGCTAAATTAAAACAAATCATATTAGAAATTAGACACTTTATAGGCTACTTATTAAAAAGATACTTACCTACCTCAGCCGGGAATCTCAATATTAACATCCTATATCTATAATATTTAAAACAAAGTCGGGTTAGTTACACCATTTATAAGCCAAGAACGGCTAGAACGATTTTTATGATCTTTGATTTGTTGAATTCGTCTTCGCCCCGAATAGCAGAATAACTATTTAAAAAAACTGATAGATAACAAAATTAAGAGGCGGTGCGAAGTTCGCCAAGACAGCTAGTAATTAATAAAATAAAATAATGCTGCTAATTAATTTTGTTAACGAAAACAAATTACTGTTTTCCTTGACTTTGAACGTCTTAAGACGGGACATGCTTTAATAAAAATACATATTTAAATTACTACAGTATTACAAATTCTTTAAACGCAGTCCGGACAATGCGGCTACAATTTGAATGGCGTTGGAATCCAATAAAATCGTTCGATATAACGGTAAGCGGTATGCAGTGGTCCGAATTATATACCTAACGTATGTTTACATATGACACACGCGCTGATGTGACTAATTCTTGATTATCCTTCTTAGAATAACAACGTAGTATGTTAGGATAGGTAGCAGAGAAATTTGGTGTTCTAGCAACACTCGTTAAAGTTATGAACAAACTTTCCATATTTCGGCTGAAGTATGACTACTTAGAATTACTAATTTAGAAAATTATAGCTGAATCACATTGTCATAGAGGTTAGATAGAAAAATAGGGAATCTACTGAAAGAGGCCATTTGATACAAAGTTAATTGCTTAAATAAGACACAAAAGAAGTCAACTTCAAAAACCTTTTCGTAAATGAATAATTATTCCGAAAAAGTTCTAAGAACAACTCATAGTATTTAGATATATTCAACGATACCCACACGATGGGGTTCGTAAATAATTTAAATAAACAAAAACAACTACTAATCCACATTTTTATTAAATATAATTTTTAAGAATGTTCTCATTTCAATCGATAATCAAATCATGCAGACTTTCAGCTTTCTATCGAAAATACATAATTATATTATTTTTAGCATTTTAGTGTTTTGAAGTCGGTTTTTTTTTAAAAATAAAATTTACTTATTTCATCTATTTTTAGTGATAAATCCTAATCTAACTGCTGAACACCGATTTCATTCCCTATTTTCCTACCCTTAGGGGTGATTTTTATTTTTCAAACTTTTATCATAGCATCTTTGAAGTATAAGCTATTCAATAAAACAAAAATCATCAAAATCGGCTCATATTTGTCGAAGATAGGTAACAAGAACCACAACCAAAATATTATCTGGGTATATATTTGTTGATTTTCTCAAAAAGTTCTAAATCAATTTCGATAAAATTTATATGGGACCACCTCTGAAGTATGATCTACCAAACAGAAAAAGAATCATTAAAATCGATTCATAATTGGCGGAGTAATCGCGTAACATACATACAAAAAAAAAACATACAGTCGAATTGAGAACCTCCTCCTTTTTTGAAGTCGGTTGAAAATAAGGTTTTATTGTCCGACGTCTGATAGTACTCCGCCCTAATAAAATTGCGCGAATGCACAGAATATCTATGCTTTCTACTGTGAAGTTGACAAAAGCTTAACTGCAAAATCACAGCGGATTCATGGCATAATGTTCAAAAAAATAAAGATCGACCTTAATAAAAATAAATATTGACGGTGCCCAAACAGGCCGTTGTGGGTGGGTGGTGACTGGTTTCGAGCGCTTACTTTGTGGATGTTGTTACGGTACTCGTAAATGATGATACCGTTAGTACTTAGTTGTATTATAAAGTAAATTGACTGTAAGAGTATTGTTAGGCAACAAAAAAATATAGCCATTACAAACCAAAAAGATTACAAACCTGTAAATTTAAGTCCCTTGCCGCGATTGTTAGCCGCTATAAAGCCTTATCTCCTAAAACTACTGTAGGGATTTTATTAATCATCGTCATCACCATAATCAGCCCACGTCAGTCCACTGCTGGACATTGGCCTCTCTCAATGCACGCTACTGAGCCCGATCCGCGGCTTTTCTTTTCCATCCACTGTCAGTAGCTTTGCGTATATCATCGCTCCACTTTCCCGAAGGGGGTACTACGCTGATATTGCAAATTTTATAAATTGGCTGAACTATGATGATGTTTGTAGATTAATTTAAAAATCGTGTCGGCTACCCGTCCAATTTGGGAGCGAGAGACGGGTCGCGTCGCTTGTTACGAGTAAAAATAAGTACAATGCGAATACGAGTATAAATACGATCGAAATATGAACGAGATTAAACTAACGTAAACGAACGCTTACTTATTAACTTTTTTATCTTCACATGATGTTCTAGTTTATGTTAAAATTGCTCTTTGGAGGCGCGGCTTGGGTATGATACTATTTTTAAAGCTATAGCTGAACAGGTTTCGGATAAAAAGTAACACAATAAATCTCGATTTAAATGAAGTGTAGACTTGTCAACTTGAAATTAATCTTATATATTATTTTTTTTCAGCAGCCGTAAATCGCGCGAGAAGAGAAACAACAAATAGCACCAGGGATGGAAAACAACTGTTCTTTATTCAGACTAGATCGGTAAGTATTTATTAGCTACAACTTTTAGTTATTATACAATGTGTTAATTTTACTTCTTACATCTTTCGGTTTTATATTATTTTCTCTTCAAGTAAACGGTGTATTTTTTTTAAAGTAGTTTAATTTGAAAGCTAGAAAGATTAGCTAGCAATAAAAATTAAAAAAGACCTACAATTTTGAGCAGAAAAATTGTTAAAAAAATAATAAAATATTTTTTTTAGTAAAAAAATGCTTTATTTAAAAATTTTGGTCTATAACTTCAAAACTAGCACACTGAGGTAACTTTTTTAGCATGTTTTATTAAACTGCATGATTTACTCTACAAGTTCTTCAAAATAACATGGGTTCTATCTCTTTCTAGCATTCAAATAAAACTACTTTGAAAAAATTACACCGTTTACTTGAAGAGAAAATAATTTAAAACCGAAAGATGGGAATTTTACCAAAAAAAATCCTTTATTTTTGAAATAATTTACATAAAAATATTTTTTTTTTTTTTATTTTTTAACTATAATTTTTTATCTAGTATCCGCAAATTTCGTTTGATCAAGTGTAAAATTAACACATTGTATATACGTACATACAAATACTTCCTGACAGACAACTTTGTGACTTGTTTGTTTTGAGTATTATAAAATACTAGCTTCCAGTGTTCGATCTGTCTTTATCAACGACCCATGTCACTTCTCAGCTGAAAATTATCCAATATATCTATAATAAAATAAATAAATATGCTGTCTCGGACTTTTTTTAGAACTCTTAATTAAGGAACAATTCCGTCATACATGATTTTTGCGTAACTTTACCCGTTTACGCTCTTTAAGCTCTTAAAAAAAATTTTTTTTTCCGTTTTTGCAATATTTATCATTAATACTCCACTCCTATTGGTCGTAGCGTGATGTAATATAGCCTAAAAACTTCTTCGATAAATAGACTATCCAACACAAAATACTTTTTCAATTCGAACCTGTAGTTCCTGAGATTAACGCCTTCAACCAACCAAACAAACAAACTCTTTTTCAGCTTTATAATATTAGTAGTAATAGATGTGTCATCTCCGTTTTATTTTCAGCAAACAGATGATGGCGCTTTTGGCCTGGATTGTGAAACCACTCTAGGTAAAAAAGGGACATGTAAAAGCTTCCGAGAGTGCTATCCCTTGGTCAAGGTGGTAGACCTTTCAGGTCTTGACGGGTGGGTGATGGGCCACTATGACACTTGCAGCTATATTAGCGGCGACAATATGGAGGTTAGTATTTAAAATAACTAGGAAGGTCTTCCCAAAATTGCTACATAAGATAGAATGCTGCAATAGACCGTAGGTATACTAATATGTAGGTATATTTTTATGTTTTAGGTCTTCGGAGTATGCTGTACTGAACCGGTAGGCACTCCACCTCAACAAGAACCTGACGTGCAGCGTTTGGGCATATTACCACCAGCTGCGCCAATGCAACTGCCACCGTTGCAACTAGCTGGGTAAGGTTATGTAATGTCAGTTTCCAACGCAAGCTGAGCTTTGCTTGACCGTCATTTGTTATCGCATTTTGAGAAATGTCAGGGTTGGATTGGTGAATTTTATTTTGTTTCAAAGAGAATGACATAAAAACAAGCATTTACATTTCATTGTTCAGAAATGAGTAAAACCGATCTGACTTAATTTCATGTTGTGTGTATGAGTTGTATTTTATCTATGATTATGATGACAATAAATTCCCCAATGAATACCTACTAAGATAATGGCATTTGAATGGTGACTTTAAATTATTGCCATTTTTATCTTTATTAAGCTGACCCGCATGTAAAGTAGTTGCATATTTGCCACAAATTCATGAACTAATAATTCTCATGTTTTGAATCACATACAATAGGTACATATACTATCATCGATATGTGGGTCGATGATAGCGGTCACGTCATGATAATCAGGAATATAAATCATAGAATTCATGGTGATGTTAATGTTCCAATACTTTTTAATTAGACGACCTCCGTGTCGAGCATATCGACGATCGCGTGTTGCTATCTCTGAGGTACCGGGTTCGACTCCTGGTTGGTGAATGTAAAACAAATACTTTTCTATATTGTCTCGGTTCTAGGTGTTGTGGTACCGTCTTTGTTTCTGATTTCTATTAACACAAGTGCTTTAGCTACTTAACATTTATAATTTTGTTGTTATTAGGATCAGAACAATGTAGGTCTTGTAGGTATGTGATGTTGTCTAATATTTATTATTATTAAATGTACAATTGGCAGAATTATTGACATCCAATCTTTATTGTTAGAACATTTAACTCTTATTTAAAATAATATAACACAACGAACCAAAAAATCACACATAACGTTTTAATGTGTATTTTGAATTGGGAGGTTTCGTATCACAATTATTTCAACAGTCTTTATTTTAGTTTACAGAGGGGTATTCTGTCAGCGCTCTCAGCTCAATGGCCGTTTGGCAACAACTTTAACCTGCGCCAGATCCCTGCCAACTGGCCGCCAACCATCCCGCCATTGCCAACACACCCGCCCGACCACACCGCCCCGACACATCCACCCTCACTTGGTAATTAATATCCAAAATAATAAAGTATCTTTATTATTAGCTCAAAGTCTTAAATCCGGAAACTAAAGAAAATAAGAGTATTTTGATAGAAAAAAAATTATCAATTTAATTTGGATTTGATTTAAAGTAAACCGTTTATTCAGATCTTATATTTAGAGATTGTAATGAAACTAATAATAAATTCACGACCGTAAAGATTGTATGGACGTCTGCGCCGTCCGCAGGCCAGCGCGTAAGGGGTACATAATAGCTCGGTTTCGCTCCTCCGTAACGTTCATGGCCCCCGATTACCCATAACCCTTCGAAACCAAATTGACAACCGGTAAATCACGTGACACTAATATTAAATTATACAGAGTGTTAGGTAAATGGTATAAAAAGCTGAAACTAGCCCATGTTAACATATGCATATAAATGCTATGGTGTAGTCAGAAATTTGATAACAACATTTTTAAATATTTTTTTTCATATAAATCGGATTCTGAGAACTAAGTTTGTACTTTGTACAAAAATAAAAATAAATTGAATGATGATATCAAATTTCTGACTTCACCATAGCATTTATATGCATATGTTAACATTGGCTAGTTTCGGCTTGATATACCATTTACCTAAGACCCTGTAAAGTGTCACGTGGTTTTTCGGTCGACAATTTGTTACCGAACGGTTTTAATTGGGGGACTGGTCTCCGGGGAAAGCCTCATGTCAGAATCGACAGAAAAATTTGAAGATCAGCTACACGGATCATACATTGTTGTCATAGATAACTTTTGTAAAAACAAGCCCACGCGGCTAGAAACTGAGTCCTGTGATATTAAGTATTTTCTTTGCTTTCAAATGTTTGGTTGAAAATCTGGGATAAGAATTTTTGATATAAATATGTTACCTTGAGATTGAGATATTATGTCATGGCTAAATATTTCCGACACAAAGTCAAATTAGTTGTAGAAAAAATGCTCTTCCTTCGTCTTATCTAATTATGTTGACACAATAAACAATATTTTTACTTCAGTTGCTGGAGTTACCACAAGACCACCAAGTGCTACCACATCACAAACCACATGGGCTACTAAACCTCAGATGACAACCAAGCCTACAACAAAACAAGTAATAAAAGCCAGTCAACAATGCAAGTTAAAATAAGAGTCCTAAAAATAATAATTTACATTTACGTATTTTTACAGACATGGCCACCAATGTACCCCACACAACCTAGCAAGCCCTCGCAACCAGCCGTTGACTCTTCATGTGGAAACAAAAATGCAAAGGTGACTGAAAACAATCTACTCCACTGAAAAACTTCAAAATCGCTTTTGTCCGTAACGAAAACACAAATAAACAAAGACACTATCACACGATGACTATACTTACACAAAAAGTAAAGTATGCCTATAAACGTCGCACTGCAGGGCACAGGCCTCACTTCAACTATGAGGTGGTTTCGGGGCCATACTCACCACACGGGCCCAGTGTGCATTGGTGGAGGGGTGTTGTAAGGCCAGTGACTAAATCCTTGGCTCGGATTACATGCATCCGGAATTTTTCAGAACTCCATACAAAACGTCTCCGGACGGAAGACGGAGCCCGGATTCAATCCTTTTTGTATAAGGTTCAGAAAAATTCCGGATTAGTTCGAGCCTTACCATCACATGAAATCATGCCGCCTTAAGGCCTCTGACTAGGCTTTTCGACTAACTTTTAACGTGCCTTAAGAAGCACGAAGACTCACACAAATGATGTCTTAATTACATGTATTTTTAGAGTATTAAAGACGACGAGCGTATCGTGGGTGGTCACAACGCAGAGCTTAACGAGTGGCCATGGATAGTGGCTCTGTTCAACGGTGGCCGGCAGTTCTGCGGGGGCTCCCTCATGGACGACAGGCATGTTCTATCCGCAGCCCACTGCGTTGCACAGTAAGTACATAAAGCCAATAAGAAAGAATAGAAATAAACGAAATTCTTAATATTGGATTTCTGGCGGATATCTGGCGTGAAAAAGATCTCTCTGTAACTGTTTATATTTCAGTTATCTTTGTGTGCCACATCCAAATACATTTCACCTACTGTTGCCTAATTGAGTTACAAAGATATACAATACCCAGACTTTCAAATTTATACAATAGAAACTAGGATAGGAGGTGTTTATAAATAATGTCCTACCTCTGTCAATAAATAAAGTAAATCATAATCCGGTTACAGTATTAGAGTATTTACTATTCTACATTAATATAATATCCCAGAAAGGCAAATGCATTGAAATATTACCTACTAGACAGACCTAGCAAACACACATGAGCCAAAGTCTCGTATAAAAGACATCAACGAGCTCCTACAGATTTTTTTTTTTAATACAATTTATTTCAGTATGACGTCTTGGGATGTGGCTCGCTTAACTGCGAGACTCGGTGACCACAATATACATACGAACGCCGAGACACACCACATCGAGAGGAAAATTAAACGCGTCGTACGACACCGTGGTTTCGACATGCGGACCTTGGTAAAGTACACAATGGTGGCGATTCGGCTGTACCACTCTAAAATAAACAATATCTATTGCTCCTTAGTAGGGAATATAAAGCGACAGACTATCAGTTTAAGACTGTTAAAATTACTGTTTTGTCTTATATTTGACGATATTTTGAACGTGAAGCTGTTGCTATTATGTAGACGACTTTTTAGTTGAACTAAGCCAAGGACAATAGTTTTTTTCTTTGTTTTGTTGACGTAACACGTCGACACACCTAACACAAGTCGACATTTTTATTTATTTATTTTACAGTATAACGATATCGCCATTCTGACTTTGGATCAACCCGTACCGTTCACGAAGGCGGTGCGTCCCGTCTGTCTGCCCGGGGGAGGACGGGCTTATGCCGGTCAGATGGCCACTGTAATCGGCTGGGGCAGCTTGCGAGAGAGTGAGTAATCATAAACAACGTTGCTTCTTATCTATGATTTTTTGTTTACGGTTCCAAAGGGTGCCAATAGAACCTTATTATTTACTTTTGGTCCGCTGTCGGTTTGTCCGGCCGTCTATCTGTCTGTACGTTCTGGCACAAGGCTATTTTTTTAAATAGTTATTATGACATACAATTAATGGAGGTTGGGACTACAAGAATCGTAATTGTTTCGACGTTTTCGCTCGATCTTTATAATGACAATATTAATTTATTTTTAACCAACTTCAAAAAAGAGAGGTTCTCAATTCGTCGTTTTTTTTAAATGTATGTTCAGCGATCATTCGTTACCACGTGAACCGATTTCGATAATTCTTTTTTTGGTTGAAAGGGGATACTTTCGGAATGGTTCCATATAAATTTGGTCAAGGTCTGATAGGATCTATAAGAAAATCATCAAACATCGAACTCCATACCGCGCCAATTTTTGTATGTATGACTATGTTACCCAATATCTTCGGCAATGTGAACCGATTTTGATAATTCATTCTTTATTGAATAGCTTATACTTCACATATTTATTCATTATATGTGATATAATATTATATATTATATTTTTAAATTTTTTTTTTTAAAAATCACCTCTAAGGTCGAAAAAATAAGGGATGAAATCGGTGTTCAGCAGTTAACTTTTGTTAGCACTCTTATAATTCGTTTTGTTGAAGATGTATGACTAAAAACAAATGGAATAAGTAAAATTTATTTAAAAAAATAAACCGACTTCAAAAAACTAAAAAGCTAGAAATAATATTTACAATTAATTACCTAATCAGTTACTTTTGCAGTCGGTGCAAACAAAAACATTCAAACTCTCATCGGCTGGCACTGACTCCAAAAGTAACTGATTAGGTTGTGTTAATATTATTTTAAACTTTTTAGTTAAGTCGGTTTGTTTTTTTTTTTATGTATAGTGTAAAATATTCTATGGTGTTACTATTCGTGTGTGAGTCTGACTCCCACTGGGCAGGTTTTTTAATTGATCTAACAAATTACAATTCTAAATTAATAGTATAGACGGTAGTTTGTCACTCTAGAGCGCTGGTTTTAGTAGATATCATAGAGACAGCGCGACGCAGCGTTAGTGTTGCCTGCACTGAAAGAGGTTTTTCCATTATTTTTAACATGATTCCGCAACAGATATCGGTTGTAATAATTTTTTTCACAATTTAACACCCGCGACTGTTTCCTTGGGTCTTGATATTGATTTTTACTCATATGAACAGCACTACAACTACATAAAAATAATGTAAACATACCTTATTCTTTCAAGGCGGTCCTCAGCCGGCGACTCTGCAAGAGGTGATGATTCCAATTTGGTCGAACGCCGAGTGCCGCCTCAAGTACGGAGCGGCTGCGCCCGGCGGCATTGTCGAACACATGCTTTGTGCTGGGAAGGCTAACATGGACTCTTGCAGCGTAAGTTACATTTCGCATGATTGATCTTGAAAACTCCTATCACCCTAGACTGCATCCACAATTAACACCATTCAGGTGGTATGAAAACACCAGATAAAAACTATTACGACTGTAGACTAATTCTAATACATTACATATCAGCAGTTTGAACAAGAGAAAGAACAACTTCAGAAGTATGCCCCACGTTTAACCTAACACCCTATTTATAGCCGTTAATATACAGCGTGTTTCAAAACTCGTATCCCCGCCCGATATAACAAACATGTATTTTTTACAGCAACATTATTAAGCATATTATGAGTTTTTCCATGAACATACATCTTTATTTGTGAAACACAGGTACCAGAAAATTCTTACAAAAGGTAAAGATAAAGTAAAGGTCATACGGAGATTTGCCCAAACCACTAATTTGGTGGAACCACAAACACTATGGACCTTTGTGTTAAATGTTAATAGTCAAATCTGAAACGTTCGCGAAAAATCGTACATATCTCACAATATTTGAGTGATCGTTGTCTATCATAATTTATAGCCTTTTTTTGTATGTATGTATGTACAGGGTGACAGCGGTGGACCGTTGATGGTTAACGAAGGAGGCCGTTGGACTCAAGTGGGCGTGGTCTCGTGGGGCATCGGTTGCGGTAAAGGACAGTACCCGGGAGTGTATACACGCGTCACTGCCTTCCTGCCTTGGATTCAGAAGAACTCCAAATAGGCACACTAATCTATGCTTTATTTTATAGATACTCAACATAGTGGTGACATTCAAAATTAAAAACGATGTGTTTATCAATTATTTTGAGAAAGACAACCTACCTAACTTGCCTTTCTTAAAAAATTGGTGTATTGAGTATTGGATTTAAAAATATATTTCTATACAGATTTTGGAACGGAACTGAAATGTTATTTAATATAGGTACTTAGTTTGTGAAAATCGTGCCAATTAGTTTAAGTTAATAAATAAAAATATTCGATTTTAATTACCATTTTTTATTTTAATATTCCTAATATAATATACATTCTAGCTATGTTATTGTTTTAGATAAGAAAAATACATGAGTTCATATTACCACACATTATTCATTCAGTCTTTCAATCATTACATTAATAAAGCTAGTACATGATTGTATAGTAAACAACAGTATCACATAATTTTCTTACAATAACAATATTATTACACGCATTATGGGCGATTAAAGTTCAAATTAAGATAACATACCTCTTCACATATCGAAGTTAGAAACATGCAGTTGCTGCAAAATATTTCGTGCTGTAACAAGAAAGAAGAAAACCACTAAATAAAATATATAAATATAGGCCTAGCTAGTTAGTGATTTCATAGAAAGGTGAGTTTTTTGAGTGAAATTTGGGTATTGTGGGCTTCTTTAATCCGAACTTCATAATTCCGAATAAATAAAATTTCGATTTAACAAATCACGAATCTTATTTCACCGAATAATACGGAATATTATTTTGTCGATTATCACAGGTACGAAAAATTAAAACACCGTAATACTTTAATCCGAAAACAGTATTCCGATTATCATTATATCGAAAATGGGATAAAACGCCAATAAAGTTAATCCCGACTCGCCGTGCTTTTCGCCGTAGTACTTATCTGCCCAACACTAGAGTGTAATTCAAAAGCCGGAGGCGCGGAGGTACAGCAGCCTTTGTTTGCTCCTTGGTTTATCAAGATCGTTGTCATTTTAGCCATAGGACGTCTACTGCTGAGCATAGGCCTCCGATGACTTCGAGATTGGACGATTGGAAGCGGCCTGCATCCAATGGCCTCCTGCAACCTTTCCTGCTTGCTTGCATGTAACTTTTTGAATTGCATGCTGCACGCCTGCTTGAAAATTGACACATAGCAACTAGAGAACGCAGTATAGCGCCAGCCATAGGTAAACTGGTGTTCTGTAACATGTGTGTTAGATAATGTTTGTTTTTCATTTTCATCCTATCAATTAACTTGAAATAGTAGTCTTAATTTGTTAACATTTTTTTTCTAAACTTACCCTGGAAATAGCCAGTGTCGTGCAAATCATCAGGTGTCGGAACGAACGGCGGCTCGGCACTGAGCTGGTTTTCCCAATCGACATTCCGGAAGAGAGACATCTTCTTCACCAAGGTCGCGGCGGGCCGCTCTTCCGGCTCCATAGTGAGCAAGGCCTCGATTGCACCGACGGCCTCGGCTGACAAAGCTTCGTCAGCTTCTGGCCATTCAATATCTGAAACAAATCCATATATGTTTACAGACTGAAACAAGGTCTCAGAATGCTAAAATAAAAAATGATATGAGACAGCTTATTAGCTTACTTCTAGATAATATGTTTGTAAACACGGCCTGTGGAGTTTCGTCGTTAAAGGGAGGGACGCCAGTCATGAACTCGTAGAGACACACGCCCAGCGCCCACCAGTCCACAGACGGGCCATGCCCCTGTCTGTTTCGAACAATAATTAGCGGTTAATTTTATGAGACGCTGAGACAATTCAATTTTTTTATGTATGTACTTATTTTACATATTTGATTACTATCAGAAAGAATTGTTTTTTGTATGTTGTAAGTATTGTGATCTGGAGCCATACGACAGTAAAGGGCGACCATAGTTCACAGTAATAGTGTGTCTTGTTATGGTATAATGTGTATTGGCTTGTACAAGTTTAATATAAATCAGCATTCAATAAAAAATACGATCAGAGACAATACCAAGGCAACAAGTACTAAAGATTCAGTTCAGTTTAGTTCATTAAACATTAAAAGTTGAAACAACCTCAAATTATATTTTAACAATAAATATGAGTAAGTAGCTACCTAATCTCTATTGTTGTATCTTTAATTTTATTTTGAATTGGTAATTTAAGTGACTAACTCGTCTAATATTCAGCAGCACTAATAAATTTGAAGCATCTGTTTGTTTTCATTATTTGCCAGTCCACTTCAGTCCAGAATAAACACATTTGAAGTAGATGTGTTCGTGCGTTTGCCCCGCCCAGATGATACTGCTGTTGCGTTGGTCAGGATCGTAGGTAGTATGTATCTTGTATCAATTTTAACTTACTTCAACAACAACTCAGGTGCTAAATAGTCCGGTGTTCCCAAAATCCTTTGATCAGATACTTGATTTCCTCGCCTCACGCTTTTAGGTGTCCTATATGGAGTGTGGGCGGTAGCCACAGGTGTTTTACATATATCTGTTGGGGATCTTTCATCCTGGAACATTCAGTTTTGAATTACTACACTGACAACTAAAGCTTTTATGAGATCTTGGCACCTACTTAGTAATTTGTCATGCCTGCAGTGATAAAGAATTTTTGATGCACCCGTTTGTAGGTCCAAGTACCCGAAAAAAATATAAAAGAGCCAACAAATATAATGCAGCTTTCAGTCACATAGATTTTTCGTGAGCGTATGGCGAGGTCTTTTGAAATCCACTTAAGCCCTATTCGCACAGCTGCCTTTTGCTTTCTATTTTAGTTAAGCATGTCTTATTATCAAATTGATGTCGGGGAGGCCTATGCTGAACATAATTAAGATAACACGCACACAGCCACGCGCCTGTAAGACGAGTGTCGCTTTACGCCTGATTTGGAGGTAAGGCATACGATTGCACGAAGATTGGTGTAGTGGCCAGGGTGTGACTGTGATAAGTAATAATGAAGTATACGATGGAGCACACTAATCAGTATGCATGCTTCATATTGCCCTATCCTATTGGTGATAGAAACAAGCAAGACGGTGGGATACACAAAAACGTACCACCGATACGTACGCCAGAGCCGCTCTCTACATATCAAAATGTTAATTTAAAGAGAGAAACTTACTTTACTTATTCGTCTTGATGGGAATATTTCTAAACTAGTAGAAATATGTTTACTGAACATGATAGTTTTTTCTTTGGCACCAGATGCTGGCTGATCCTCTTTGGGTAAATTAAAGCGAGTAGCCTTATGCCTCTTTTTGGCATCTGGAGACTTGTTGTTGGAGACTGGAGTTGAGAATATCACTCCCACATTGAAATGGTGACTATCGTCTTGAGATGCCCATCTAAAAAGTTTAAATGGCTTAATGATTAATAATAAATAAATAAATAATTATACTAAATATTAGACACGCACTTGTTGTAGAAATCAGAAACAACGACGTTACCACAACACCCAGACCGGAAATAATAAATAATAATTCCTTTTTTATATCTATTGCATATTGACCTGATTGCGAATCGAAACTAGGACCTCATAGATAGAGACGCCAAGTCCGGCATGCTCGCCTCTCGGCTACGCAGGTCGTCAACACTAACAATAAAAACAATAATTAAAATGTTCTTCTGAAGAGTAATTTGAGAATAATAAAAGTTCGTTACCTTTTTTTCAGGACACCTTTTATGGGATTTTTGCGTCTGTCTGGAGTGGGGTGAATGGACATGCGTTTTGGTGTGTTCTGACTTAGCTCCAATGCCATAATCTCTTGAGTAAGGCCACTATGGTTTTCTTTGGACTCAGCAAGGCTTGTCACACCAGTAGGCGTGTCTCCATCTCCTTCTAATATTCTTTTTCTCTTTTTAGCTCTAAAACTGATGATACATATCTAGATTAACTTTTGGTCTTCTTATTATTGCACTTTGACAAACTTGAGTATTAATCTTATACCTGGGTATTCTCTTCAATGAATTACCACGGCACACAGGTGAGGTTGACTGATCATGTTGAGAATCAGTCAAGACAGCTGACTCTCCTAAAGATGACCCATTATTGCTACTTATATCAGTAGACTTATTGCTTCTTGAGTTGCTACTATTTTTAGAGCTTTCACAAGTGTGGTAGGAACTTAGAGACTCGGACCCAGAGTCCTGAGACTGAAAATATAAGTGATGATTATTTATGCTGAAATTCAGCATGAATATTATGTAGATAACGCCAATAAAGTTATGAAACTTTACAAAACGAGTAAAACATACTGCTATATCATCCAGGTTAATGCTCTCAGCACTCATAAAGGGATGGATTCCAGATAGTTGAGAGTGTTCCATCACATTTGAACTTTCTAATCCACTTACTCCATCAAACATTCCTTGTAGTTTACCTGCATAGTAATTTAAGTTTTTTTTTTAAAATACAGATTTTGTTTTCACAAGATTATTTACTATCGCAGAAGCTATGTAAAACTGTTAAGATAATGCCGATTTTATAAAACCTATATTTGGTGCAGTCATTTGAACATTAAATAATAATGGTTATTTTTCTTAGGACCGATTTTTCAATCGCCAGATAACTTTTAATCAACGAATAAAAGTTTGACACATTTTCTATACGAGAAAAGTCAATAAGTATGTCAAACTTATTCTTCACATCAAGTTATCTGGCTACTAAAATATATTATAAAGAAAATTTGTCAAAACGTCAACTTTAGTCGGATAAAAGTTACTATCTGGAGTTTGAAAAATCGGCTAAGACTGTTTATTGTCTGCCTGACTGTGTGCTTAAACCAATGTCCAACAATGAGTATGTCAAAATTTTACATGAGGCAAGATAAGGAAAAACTAATTCATAGGAGGTCAGTTTATATCACACACAGCCTTATTTTAAAATGAAAAACGTGAACTTAGTTATTAAGCATGATGTTCATACTAGTCTCCCTAAGTTCATCAATTAGGTTCTCACACGCATCAGCCGACATGACAGAAGTGTGTGTAGAATCTCCACCACCAGAACCAAAAGACAGATGTGATGTTAAGGACAACAGCTGGCCTGGTGTCCTCATGTTCAAACTTGGTGTCCGATTCACAAAGTCTGATATTTCTAAATCTGTAAAAGAAAGATTTTAGAAAGACTTTTATTGTTTTATTTGTTTTAGTTTCCATGTACTTAGCAGATGTTTCTATAAATTATACCACTGAATTTTATTAATGAATCAATTATGAAACAATTACCTCTGTGTATCTCTATTTTAGACAAACCAAAGTCTGTGAGTTTTACATGACCACTTCTAGCAATCAACATATTGTCTGGCTTTAGGTCCCTATGCACTATGTTGTGTTTGTGCAAATAGTCCAATGCTAAAGTCACTTCTGCTACATAGAAAACAGCCATGGACTCTTCCAGAAACCCATAAACATTCAAAAGAGACTTTAAATCTCCACCAACCATGTATTCCATTACCTGTAACAAATAGGGTTGTAACACATTTAACTCATCAGCCCTGCAAAATGAGACACAATGGAAATGACACGGTTACACACCCTCATGTGGCCATTTGGGTGTTGACAGGTTAACCCCTCAGCCCAAGAATACAAGACACAATCAAAGTTTTATTGTTGTGCAGTCTTATTCAACTGCTTAGTATTTAATAAGTAAAAAAAACATATATTATGCTGGCCTTAAAAAAAGGCCGTAATAAGATTACTAAAAGCAAGGAAAGATTGGCTAAAGGCACAACTTCTAAATTAAATTGTACATATTTCAGGATTTGGATTATCAAGGTACATGCCAAAAGAAACAACTACTAAGCAGCGTGCTATTGCTATGTCTAGATATGGTGATAGTTCTAGGACAAAATCATATAGTACTGAACGCCCAACAAAATTCGCGCCACTTATGGACGAAGACTCACCGTACTAATACTAGAACATTATATTTACGACCCTGTTAATAGTATAAATTACGCGCCAAATTTTTAAAAACTATGATTACTTATGGCTGGAAGAAGTACTGGTCTCTGAAAGAAATTATGAAGTGGCGATATAGGCATGCAAACGGACGTGGAACACCTGTATCCTACCTTGCTTCACATAAAGCTGTGTGTGAGACTTGGTCACTAACAAAACACCACAGAGAAAAACTGGCCAAATGCCAACGAGCCATGGAGAGGAGTATGTTGGGTGTAAAGCTAAAGCTAAGGGACAAAATCTGGATATCGGACTAAGGTCACCAACATACTAACTCGGATAGACCAACAAATGTGGACCTCCATAACATGCTACGTGGAAACACAGAAAAATGGAGCAAGCAGGTGACCAATTAGTACCCAAGAGATGGCAGCAGAAAAAGAGGGCGACAACCAAGAAGATGGAAGGATGAAATTCGGCTGACACTAGGTCCACATTGGACCGACCGACAACAATGGCAAGTGTTAGAGGAGGCCTATTACTATTTTTGGTACGTTCTAGGAGTTCACGGGCCAGAAATGACCCGGTCCTTTATAAGGCTTGCGTGGGGATACCGATCCAACACGTAGACACAGAATAAATAATATAGCAGAAGCGACACTTAAAGACATTTGCTAAAATAGATTATCTACTCTCAATGTGCGGCAACAAAGAGCAAATTAGCTTGCACCGGGCAAAGTACTCTCATTTTTTAATAGCCTACAAAGCGTTACTGCAAGCGATAATCCACCAAAACGCCACAAGTGAGAGCTCTTTTTACTTTGTCCTGTCAGCTACCGCTCTCTCGCAAGGGCTGCGACTTGTGTTTGTGAATTTGGTCGATACCTACCTACGCATGAAATAGCGTGTAGATAATTAGTAATCATTTCAATGAAAATATTACTTTCCATTCCGGTATATCGATACAATTAATTTATGATAACACCCTGATCATAATATTAGTGTTAAAGAGCCCTATATAAAAATGTCGTAACGTAGTAAGTACCTACTTAATGAGGACTTAAAATAGGTTTATAGACTTATTATAATATTGTGATAGGTCTGCTGGAAATCGAGTCGTTAATATTTTCAATCACAACGGAGCGGTCGCGTCGCTGCTACAATGCTACCGAGCGACCCGGTGGCAAAATATATAACCCAAATGCTGCGCAATATTTTCGATTTCTTTTAATTTTCTTATTCACAGTGAATAAAGTTGGAAGTGTAACGCGTACAAAAAACTAATTTTAATAATAAGAACGTATAACAGCGCGCGCGCGTGACACTCGACTGATTTTAGCCTCTTCGAAGGTGCGCGTCGCGTGGGAGTGGAGTGTCATAGGCCTGACGTAGAGGCCGTTTTAAGCGCAAATAATCAAACCTGAAAGTGTTACACTGCTAGATCCAATCTGTGACTACATCATGGGATGTAATCAGAGATTATACCCAGCATGTGTACAGGAACTATTGCTAGCTAATGACAAGTTACTTAGGTCTATTGAAGGAAGATAGAGGGACTGGGTTCTGGGTTATTGATGGAGACTACCGGTCACCTGCCTGGTTCAGTCTCAGACTGAAAAAATTGGCAGGTGGTGACTCGCCGGCAACTGAATGGGCCCCTCCTGGCGTCATGGGTATATACTACATATACTAAACCGGACTGAGGGGCAACACTGTTTTTGGCGGCTAAAACTGGAGAGGTGGCTCTGGACTTTAAACGACGATCATTTGCTTGCCTGCCCTGAGGGTCCGGCATCACGTGCCCACTCGTCACTTCACACCACATCCACCCTTCGAGCATCATGCTCTAGCGACTCCACTCTGGCCGGCCGGTTAAGACAAGCCAGAGGTGAGAGTCCTGCAGACCCTCTTGGTTTCCACATTGGCAAGCTGAAGACGAGGGTCTTGGCCGACTCTCGGGAGCACTCAGATTAACAACTTTCTCCGTGGTGTTGCTACTTACCACAGCTCGCCACAAAGCTGCCCTGCTATTATTACTATTATTATTTTTTATCCATAGATTTGTTATCATTGTGACAAAGTCAAGTCAAAGTCAAAAATGATTTATTCAGTTTAGGACAGAAAATTGCCACTTATGAACGTCAATTATAACATTATTGGCCCATATGGGGCCAGAACATGTCTCCTTATTTTTTGGGCCCTACTAGCGCCACAGAATACCTAATAGTACTACTAGCGCTTCTAGACAGTGAAAGTGCTGAGAAGAAACGCCGGAACAAACTCAGTCACCACTAGCTGCCACAAAAAATATAAATCAAAATAAACAGGTAGGTACAGAAGTTTAGTGCAGGCTGGACTGACCATACATTCTTGTCATCAAGATAGTCTTGAATTTTATAATACCCCTTAGACATTAAACAGGGGACGTATTTTTGAAGCATTAGAAATGAATTTCGAATTCGAACACGAAAACAATTCGTGTATGAAATTCATTTCTATTGCTCTCGATTTTACGCATTTTTGAATCACTCGTAACTATTTTCGTTTTACGCAGAAAATATCATGTAACGGAATGCAAAACCTCATTGATTTTTAAAACCGGCAGTGAATCGCTTAAAACGGAACGTAAATAAAAAGTTTTAAGTCAAATTTCTGTCAAACTTATGTTTACTTGACAATGTCATTCTTTCGTAATTTCTACTAGTAGAAAAAGAAAAACGAGTGGTTGTTGCAGAATTCATTGAATAAATTTTCAAAAATAATGATTTTAGGAATTCACATGCTAATCTTGCGATTTCGTGTTCGGATTAGAATTCGCATGATTCAAAAATACGTCTCCTGCACTGCTGCCAAGAGGTTGGCGGGGGATTATTTGACATTGTCGAAAAACGTCGGAATGAGGTCGCATTCGAAAAGGAGTTGTTAGTTTTTATAATTATTATCTTGAAAATCGTTTAGTTATTATATTCTATTTTTAAGACAATTAAATGAGTTTTATGAAAAATCTATTATTTCAAAGAAGTTTCATCACTTATACTACTTTTTTTGGTGATTGATTTTATTGTACTATTATAGTATTAGTACTCTGGGTATATATTACTTAATTACTGTTTAAAAATTTAATTCTAAAGATACTATAATTTTGATTATGAAAAAAAAAAAAAAAAAAGTTTATTTCTTTAGAAAACACAATGTACAATATTAACATTCATATTTGAGGTTACCTAGTAAGTAAATGCATATACTTGTGGCAGGTAACCACACTCCTTCATTACAATTGCATTCTGGGTACTTAAATAGGGTTATTGACAAAATTTTGATTATGTTTTACAATGAAAAGTACACATTTGAAATGGAATTTGAAATTACATTAGGTAAGACGAAAATAAATTTTGATTTTTAATTTTTACTATTTGAGTAATAAAAGCACAGGATTATATGAAGTAAATATCATAGTTTAAAACTATAAAACATACTATTATTTGTATTAGACTCAATAAATCAAATGAGCCCAAACACGAATGTTTTACTAATAGCTATTGAAGAGTTCCACCAACCACCTCCTGGTAACATCATCAGATCATCACGATGGCGTCAAATTATTGTATTGTTATCCACATAAAATACTCAGTTATTCTTAAGTTTAGTTTTTTATTTCTGATAATAGAAACGTGTTTAACTTGAATTATAAAAAATATGAAATTTTTTGACCCTAATTTGTATGGGATTATTAAGAGTTTTAGAATGTAATAATGACCCAATGTCCTAAAAAAAAGTGCAAAACATTATGGCTTTATTATATTGAAGCACCCTTAAAATATCTAATCTTAATTCATTTTAACTATGCAGATATAGCAAGGTTTTAGTCTGGTCCTTAACAGGACTAAAGTGATTATGTTCTAATATTAGGAGAGTGGGTCTTAATTCCTTGTACCTTTTCAAATCAAATTCAAATTTATTTATTTGCTCGAAAAGTGGTACATTTAAGATGGTACAAATGACAAGATCACACAATTAGCCATAAGCTGGCATGCAAATATTCAGAATTTGACTGAGTTTAACTAAAGACTAGATAATGTTCATTACATATAAAGAATAAATTAAAAAATGACAAGTATCAGGCAAAGTAAAAAATAAAAAAAACATTACAAAATCAAATTAACAATGTCAATATTAAACACAAACAAAATAGATAAATCAAGATTCTTTTAAACTGGGCCGCAGGAGGATAAGGATTTTAAAAATAGATGAGCTGGGTGCTTGTTGGTGCAAATAAAGTTTTTAAAAACTTACCAGGTACACAGAAGACAAAGATTGCAATGAATAGAATAAATGCACACAAAATGGACTTCTTGACAATGCTAATGCATTCCTCTCAGTTACAACTTGTGTAACCATATTTTTGTTTATCATATCTGATTTTTTCATTACTTTGATTGCATACATTAGCTCCTTGTTATTTTTTTTGTGTGCCAAAAATACTTTTCCAAATGCTCCACGACTGATAGGTTTGACGATAGTAAAATCATTAATATCAGGGGCCTAAAAATGACACAATAAATTATTTTACAAGTTAAAATATTCACAATTACCTACATATCTAAACAATTTAAGAATTACCTACCTTGGTAATCACATTTTCATTAATCGCATTTATTTTATCTAAAATTGTATGGCACTCTGAACTGTCTGTATATTTAGAATCATTTGAGGCCATTTTTATACAAGTTGCACTCCAAATTTTTAGGAAAATTACGAAAACTAAATTTTATTTGAATAACCAACGTAAAAATCCAGTATCCACTTGTTTTGTTGTTGATAACTAATGTCAATGTCAGTGTCATTTTTTTTTTTTTTTTTTGGTTCCATTCTTTCCTTCCTCGATGGTTGGAAAAGGCAAAGGCTTTCGCCATACAGCCAGGTCTTATGTTAAAATGTATCTTCAATGTATTTTTTTAATTTAGAGACGTTCATCAACCGTTTCACAAATAATGTTTAAAGCTCTTCTACAGTTGAAATTATGAAATTATATAGGGCTTTATAGTTTTCTTCATTCTTGAGAAGTTCCTGTAGACGGCGCGGGATGTCTTCAGGCCTTTTATAGACTTCTAATAAATCTTCAATCAAGATAAGTCTTTGAAGTGAGAATTCAGAACACTCAAAGAAAATGTGATGGAGAGACTGAATTGGTTCATTACAAAATGTGCATGACGGGGAGGTAATCATGTTCATTCTATGCAGATGTTCGTTAAAACGACCATGCCCAATTCGTAACCGAGAGATTAATGAGTAAAATTTTCTGTTCTTGAAAGTTCCTTTAAAGAACCAGGGCACTCTTATATCATTATTTATTTCTCTATACCAGGTTCCTTTTGCTTGAAGAGTTTCCTGCCAATGCTCTGTCCATTCTCTCCGTGACGATTCTTTTATAAGAGTAGTGCAATCTGAATGTGGTAATTTAATATTCTTTGCAGGAACTAGATCCGAAGTATTTGTTATAAGTTTAGCAAAATAATCTGCTTGCTCATTGCCAGCCACACCTATATGCGAAGGAGTCCAAAAAAATATAATATCTTTACCCTCATTAATTAGCTCGACATACTTTTCTTTGATTTTTATAATTAGGTAATTTGTTTTAGCATTGTGGCATGGATTAGACAGTGCTTCTAAAACGCTCATACTATCTGATATAATAATCCACTTTTGACTGTCAAATTTTTCTATGTACTGTAAGGCAGCTAATAAGGCACATGCCTCGGCCGTGTATATACTTGTAACGGTAGGTAATTTTATTCCATGACCAGTCTTTAAGCATGGATCATAAAATGCCATAGAAACATTTTCTACCGTTTTTGCACCATCCGTATAAATCTGCCTGTATCCTTCCCAATCATTAAGTTCATTATGTACAACATATTTACAAAACAGTTTTTTATTAATAATAATCTTCATTTCAAAAAATTTACTTTGATAAAGACCACTATAACATGGTAATTCATCACTTGTATGAACATTGTTTTCGTCTTTTAACTTTTTAACATCTCTTAATGCTATATTTAAATAGGAAGTGAAATTAGCATTAAGTAACTTACTTAATAATATACTATTATTTACAACCAATAATTTCATCAAAAATATTTTCCGGAGATAATCAAACCGTATATCTAATGGAGGCAAATTGCATTCAATTTGCATTGAATTAATCGGTGAGGTGTTCATAGCACCTAAGATAATGCGTAAATTTTTATTTTGGACTTTATTAAGTTTCTCGACGAGCTTTTTGTCTGATGCAAAACAAAAGAAAGCGTATTCGAAATGGCTTCTCACCAGAGATTTGTATAATACCAGCAGTATTTTAGGGTCAGCGCCCCATTGAGTACCAGTTAGAGATTTAAGAATATTAGTAGCTCTGAGGGATCGTTCTATGAGACAGTCGACATACATTTTCCAGGAGAAGTTTTGTTGAAAAATAACACCCAAAAATCTTGCACACATTTCTGTTGGCAACTCTTCATTATTATATTTTATGTTAGAAATAGGCAATTGAATGTTACGTTTCTTAAAAACTACAACTTTGCTTTTGCTTGCATTTACATCTAAGTTCAAATAAGTTAAATACGAGTGAAGTTTAACAAGCACGCTATTCAATTTGTCTATAAGATTTGTAAGATTTGAACCTTGTGTATAAATAGCTAAATCATCTGCAAATTGCAAATTTGTTATGTCAGGATCAGGTCCTAAAATTTCATTTAATCTATAAATATATAAAATATACAACAAGGGGCTCAAAATACCCCCTTGGCAGACTCCTTTGTAAGACAGCCTAGGTCCATACAATTTATTGTTTATCTTCACAAAAACCTTACGTTTATTTAGGAATTGGTACAACCATGTCACAATTTTATTGGGAATTCCTAAAGAAAGTAGCGTAGTTGATAAAACTGAAAGATTTACATTATTAAAGGCACCTATAATATCGAAAAATACACATACTAAATATTTATTTTCAGTCAAAGCTTTTTGTATATCTGTAAATAAACATCCCAAACTCTCACGAGCCGAACGACCACGTCTAAAACCAAATTGATTGTTAGGAAGTACGTGATTGCTTTCAATGAAAAACTCTAGACGTTGCTTTAATAACTGCTCAAATACTTTACCTACGCATGACGTGAGCGCAATCGGACGATATGAATCGGAACTATCTTTATTTTTACTTGGCTTTAAAACTGGAACTAAACAGTCCACCTTCCACTCTTCAGGGATTGTATTACTCTTCCATAACCCGTTAATAATAGAAAGCAATTTTGATAAATTATCTTTAGTAAGTTTTTTAAACATCTTGTAAGAAATATAATCTAAACCGCAAGTAGTGTCCTTTCGCGACTTAACAGCTGAGACTAGTTCAGATAAGCTAAAAATGTCTGTTAAGTAACTGTTAGCTGAGGTATTATTGCTTGAAGTATTATAGTTATTAGGAGGTGGAGCTTCTACATGATCTGGGGTATATTTCCTTAAAAATTCATTAACCCAAGGTGGACATTCATTATTCTGTAGAAACCTAGAATCGCTACTTTTATTAAACTTTCTCAGGGTATTCCAAATTCGAGATACTGGAGTCAGTCTATTAATATTTGAGCAGAACTCTTTCCAGTTCTCACTTTTTTCAGTGTTAATTATGCGTTTTTTTAAAGCCTGTAATTTTTTAAAATTAACATAATTTTCAGGCGAAGGGTCAGTTTTAAACTTTATAAAAGCTTCTTTAGAGTTTTGTACAGCGCTAGCGCAACGTTCATTCCACCAAGGAACCGAAAGATGTTTAAAGTTACTACGAGACGTTTGTGAAACGGAACGATTGGTATTATTTTTGTTGTAATTTGGCATTGACATATTTACAGCAGATTTGATTGTGTCACAAAAAAAATTGTATGCTTCAAGAGGACGATTGTTGTAATTAAAAGTCGGAAAATCATTTAACATTTCATTGACTGTGTCTGAATAGTGTTCCCAGTTTACTAATCGAAGGTTGGGATGATCAGGAATATCAGTTCCTGAAGCAACAAATGTTTGCAATGGTGTACATACAGCAAATAGTTGCATTGAAGTTAAGGTGGGTAAATGATAACTACCTAAAGGATCATCATAGACTTTCCAGTCACAATTTAATGCCAAACAAGAGCTCACCATAGTTAAATCCAAGCCATTCGGTCTCCAACTGTGTGAACCTACAGTTGTTACTTGTTGGTCATTTAACAGTACTAAGTCACAGTCATCTAAATTATCAAATATATTTCTACCTCGAGGGTCTATGGAGTTGCATCCCCAAATTGTGTGATGAGCATTGAAATCTCCAGCTACAAAAATAGGTTTTGGTAAACTATCTATTAGATCTTTTAACTTCTTAATGTGAAATCTTGGTGAGCTGTTGTTTGGACAGTAGACTGAAACTATTGTGTATTTCTTATTATTAATTGTTACCTGGATTGCTAGATTTTGTAAAGAATTATCAAAAAAAGTTGGGAGCCTGACATACTGAATGCTTTTATGAATTATAATAGCAACCCCATTATGCTCATTTCCACAGTCATTTCGTTCTATGTGATAACCTTTAATTTTAAATTTTTGGTGAGGCTTGAGCCATGTTTCTGATATTAAAGCTATATCTATGTAGTTATCATAAATATATTTTTGAAATAAATTGCGACTGCTCAGTATGCTCTGAGCATTCCATTGCATTATATTTAAATATTGTTCTGTGAACTTAGTAACCTTTCTTTCTTACTGAGAGTTTCTGATAGAATACCTAAAATATTTTTTGATGAAATTATTGTCTCATTTGTTTTGTTCAAAGTAATTATTTTAATTATAGTTTCTATTAAAAGATTCATTGCTGATGCATCAGTATTTAGTATGTCAAGTAAGTTGGTTTGAGGTTTTTTGTAATCTTTAACAGTGGTCTTTAGTTCTGGGAAATTTTTCTTATCAAACAGATTTGCATAAGTGGGTGCTTTGTGTTTAATTCTGTTCTCTTGAATTTTCTTTTGTTTGATGGGGCATTGACCAGAAATACTAATGTGATTACCATTACAATGAGCGCAAACAGCATTCTCTTTGGTGATTGTGCAGTCTTTATAATTGTGGTTATTGTTGCAGATTGAACATCTCTCATCATTTTTGCAGTATTTAGAAATGTGTCCATACCTCAAGCAGCGATAACACTGCTTTACCGGTGGTATATATTGCATGATGTTATGTCTCCATCCCTCGAGGTCCACAAAATCCGGCAGGGAGGTTGCTGCGAATGTGATGGCAACTGTTGGAGTTGGCTGACGGACGAAACCATTTGCTGTAGCAACTTTTCTGAAAAAACGACGGATGCTTATAATTTTCTTAGTGCTGCTTAGAAGAGTGTATATTTTCTTATTTGTGTACTTTACTGGGACATTACGAATAATGCCAGTTGTTTCTGTTGATGTTGCTGGTATTGTGGCTGCAAAGTTATTTTCTTTTAGAAATGTTTTATTTATTAAGAATGCATTGGCCAATCCTGGTTTTTCAAAATATACGCCGATTTTGTATTTATTGAGAGCCCTTAAGTACTTAATACCCTTATTATATCTTCTTATGCAGTTTGAAATGGAAAGAAGATCTCTGCTGCCTATTGGTGTCTCACTGCCTACTGCTTGTACAAAGACGACAAACTCTGTTGCATTTGAATCCTCTGGATACATTCGAGTATAGTCGGTAACATAATATGGGGCATGGTTACTCTCCTGCTCTCCCTCGTCCTCCGACTCTGATGTTGTGCTGGTAGAGTCTCGGTTGAGACCCCCCGAATCCTGATCAGGAACATCATCTTTTTTTCCCTGCTCGCCTCCCCATCGTCTTAATTGCGGTTAAAACTCTTAATTTAACAACTTTTTTAATTATTGAAGTTAAAAAAATTTAAGGAGCCCGCCTTTACTCTTCGAAGTTCCCGCGCTTTTTTTTTCTGTCAGTGTCAGTCAAGTAGTAGTAATATTTATCCTCAAAGGGAAAGGCAATGGTACAGAGCCATTAAGCCAAATCTTGAGTATTTTTATATTTTCATGTAGAGTCGAGTATTTAAGGCAAGAAAGCCATTTCTACTATTTATTATTATTTTAGAATTGTTAATCTTCATGTTGTATCTATTCCTTTCAAAATTACTATTTTTACAAATCTCCAACAGTTGACAGAATCAAGTCAAAAATAGGTTTGAGGTTTAGAGGGTTCTTGAAAAGTTCTTGAAGTGATGGCGGGATAGTCTGGTGTGTTTAGTGTCAGTCAAGCAAGTCCTTCATTATAGAGGGTACAGGTAAGGAGTACTATTTCTTATGGGCGAAAAATGGAAAAAGTGTCCAGCTAAGACAGACTAATGCATCCAGAATTATTCTGACCCTTCAAAAACAGCCCCAGACAAGCCCAGATTTAATCCATAGCTCAAGCAAACATACCTACGTTTTTTTTTTTGCATCGACTACATACGATCCGATTCTGATTTCCACCCGGAAGCCTCCGGACTCCTCCGGCCACCCGGCCCGGTTTCCTCAGCACAAGTGGGTGGAGCCTTTCAATATCGTACGCAGCAGTTGTATGGCACTAACCACATGACACTAAAAACTTTCTGTTCCGGCCGCTTCCGGGTGATTATTGCGCCAGTGTTACAAGAGACTCGCGAAAGATAGGACGTAAAAATAATATTAAATTATTTTAATTAAATCCTGCAAGGTTTTTATGTTCGTTGCTGGTGTCTGAAATTTGTCATACTCAACAATTCAATGTTATGGTACTATCGAACTATCATGCTCATGCATCATGCATCATGCATAATCATGCATCATCATCGAGCTAGCTAGCTATGGACTATGGTATCATCGTCCAATAATGGAACTGTTAAAATAAACATGATAAACCCGCCTTGCTCGTAGCATTTATCTGGGTTCGTTTGACTTGTCTTTACAAATCCTACGACCTTGTAAGATGGTGCCCAGGGTCGGATGATGATGGCAGAAATTGTTCATTAAATAAAACACTCCTAACCTACACATGATAAGCGTATCGTATATTTGGGCTCATTTGATTTTTCTTGACAGAAACTATAATTTTGTGTACTTTTTACTATTTTATTTATTCCACAGCGAGTCATAATTTAAAATCTCAGCTTTAGGTAGCGTCCATGTCCATTTTGAATAGACGTCTGTCGTCGACGTTCAGTGCAACGGCTAGCGACAGACTGAATAATTTTCTCTCCAGATACACCCAGACCGCATGTAGTCGATTGCAAGCCGGAATCGGTTTTTTCCCGGACCAGACAGGTTCCAGATACGTATACTCCGGTATTCCGAACCTAGTAGCGGTGACAGATGGCGACTGACGCGGCTGCGGACTCGTCTTGACATTGTAAGGTCAAGCGCTGCCATTGGTCTATCCTTCAGTCATACTTCCGCCAGCCCAAGGATCGACCAATGGCAGCGTTTGACCTTACAATGTGAAGACGAGTCCGCAGCCGCGTCCGTCGCCATCTGTCACCGGCTTAAAGCATTAAATAACAGTTCCAAAACCCTCCAAAGTGGCGCTAGCGTAGGCAAAGGGTATGGTATGATGATGAATGTAGTTGTTGACGGATTGAAGTATGCCGAGTATGGAGTGCCTAGTTAAAACATTTTAAGGCCGATTTTTCAAAAGCCAGATAACTTTTAAGTGGAGAATAAGTTCAATTTTATTCGTTGAATAAAATTTATCTGGCGATAAAAAATCGGCCCTTAGTGACTTTGAATTATGGAAGATAAAGCCATCCTTTAAAAAACCATTTGATAAATTACCCTATTGATACTGTGGCGCCACCTAATTTTACGCACTTTGACGGACACTTTTTCAAACGAAGATAGTAGCTGATCAGTGCTCCTGACCTCTATCCTCCAATGAAAATTAATATTGGACTGGCTGTCCCATACAAATATAACAGCAAGTGTGCCCATTTGAAGCGCCACAAGCGAGAGTACCGAATACTAATTTTGACGTACAGCATAAGGCTTGGACTACAAGCATCCGGAATTTTTCGGAACTGCATACAAAACGGCTCCGGACAAGCCCGGATTTAATCCTATTTGTCACTTAACTACATGCATCGGGCTTGTCCGGAGCCGTTTTGTATGGAGTTCTGAAAAAATCCAGATGCTTGTAGTTCAAGCCTAACTATCTTGCAGCCTTAATAATTTAGTTTTCATTACTGTCGTATCTAAAACTGGTGGCAATCTGCGACGGACGCGACTGCGGACTCGTCTTGACATTGTGAGGTCAAGCGCTGCCATTGGTCTATCCTTCAGTCAACTTCCGCCAGCCCAAGGATCGACCAATGGCAGCGTTTGACCTTACAATGTCAAGACGAGTCCGCAGCCGCGTCCGTCGCCATTTGTCACCGGCTTAAAGTCCGTTTATCCTTACTTGTCCTATTTAATAAACAAACAACAGTACCAACAACAGCAAAAACACGTTTTACCGACTTGATCTCACTATATATACCGTAAATAAATGTCTTATATTATAAAAGAAACACGTAGAACACATTGTTCTCTAAAAACTGTTAGTATTCATTAATTTTTTTAAAGATTTTACACAAAATCGAAAAAATTTGGCACAGACAAAAAATGACGTGACTGTTTGATATAACGTAAATTCTGTTTGTCTTTGGATTTTAGAGATGGGACAGGAGAAATGAATGAATGACTTTATTGTGAATGTAAAAAGGACGATGTACTGTTTTGTAAATTACTATCTAACATCAACCCTGATAATTACAAAAAGTTATAACCTAAGTTATTACTAAGTAATATCTATTTAAGGAAGATCTTGAAATACACCACTATTTTGATCTTATAACGTTTTTGGTTTAATGTTATAAAATGGATCTATAGAAAACATTCGTTCACTATTATTTTATATTTAATTTACTAGTTAATTCAGTCGTCCGTCCTGGTCCGTCCGCCATTATTGTTTACTAAATTTTGATAAGACAAGTAAGGATATACAGACTATCTTCACCGCATCTAGCTTTAAGCATAGTGACAACGTAGTTTTATCTAATCAGTGATAGTGACATACAGCGCCAAGACGGTGATGATCAAAGAAGCATGAATTTTATTTGACAGTCTACCAGTGGCGAATCCAGGATTTTGGTTTGACTCGACGCAAATAAGGGCAGGCTTTATAAAGATAAACATAAAAGTATTAATACTAAAAATATATTTTTTAATTTTAGGCTTAATTATTTTGGATATTCGGACACTAGTCGTATATCAGTACTAAAGTACGCCCAAGTTGCGTTAAATACCTAGGGCAAATAGAACAAAGCTAAGCGTATAGGTACTCAAATGCAGGTAACGCAGTTCCACTTAGCGCAGGGCAGAAAGCGCCGGATCTAGGGTGGTGTAAGATACCATTATTCGCTGTGTGCAAAGTAGGTGGTGGGGGTCGTCAAATCGATCGCAGCACGCAATGTGTCAGAAATGTGAAATAAGCCTGGACTGTCAGTGTCAAATTGCTATATTTCCATAGAATTCCATACTAACGTTTTAAGTATTTTTAAGTAAAAACATTAAAATTCGCGATATGGGTCATAGTACGTGTTGTGTTATAAAGTGTAGAAACAATGGGAAAAACTGTTTGTGCATGTTTTATTCGTTTCCAACATCAAAATGGAAATTAGAGCAAAGAAACAAATGGATATCTGCTGTGAAAAGATATAAGTTTGTAGGGAGTTTGTGTCACAGACGTTTGTCTTATGATCACAGCTCTTATTATGTAGCTTTATCCGTTGGTTCTAAGTTCTTCAACGTATCTCACATGCTGTGCTAATACATTATTTTCCCTTTTTGCACAGTTTGAGGTTGGAAAGTTATATCACTTTGTATTCATTCAAATTCGGTATGTATTATAACAATTATATTTAGTTCAAGTAAGAAAATGACTTATTATAATATGCACAAACTTTTTAGACATTTTCATCAAATTTCGAAGAAAAACAATCCTAAAATCATTCTCAAACCATCCAGTTGCCTTAATTTGAAAGAACTTAAGTCCACAAAAATTGTGGTCACTAGCGCTGTCATCGCGCACACAGCGAATAGCACCCCTTTGCGTTTCACGCCATTATATTATCAATAATGATCTCGAACGATTGACAAAAGTAGGTAATAATAGAAGAAACCTTTTTTTTCTTGCCGAATACTAATGACAGCATTTGTAACCCATAAGCAGAGCGGCATATGAGCTGGCGAAGCAAAATTTTTTAGATTACGAAGAATTCTGATAACTGTCTGTTCTTAGTTTTAGGGCTCGTAGATGTATCGCTGTAAAATGACGTGTTCTTTCTCAGATTAATTATTTCTATTTACCAATTTATAAATCCAGCCAATTGAAGTTTGCAAGTGAGTACAGTAGTGAAGGTAGAATGACCTAGTACAAAGAATAAACAATTTTAGTAGTGTGGATGATTTGTATACACTTGGACACAATACGCTTGTCAACGTGATTAAAAGCGATTTATCGACACCAACTAGACTGTAAAAATATGATAAACAGGGTTATTTTTAAAAAATCAACAACCCTCTAGGGGCTAATTCTGGTGCTCAAATACAACAACTTTTTCCATGGGACCGACATTAAAATCGCAAAAAAAAAACACTTTCCTATACTAAGCCGCCGACCAGCGGACATCAGTTTGTATAAAGGAGTAAATTTTTTTTTTAGATTACTATGTTGGTCCGGTCCCATAGAAAAAGTTGTTGTATTTGAGCACCAGACTCAGCCCGTCGGTGGTTGTTGATGTTTTAAAAATAACGCTGTATATAGCCGCCATGTTGTATCACCGGGCCGTACCTGTGACGTCACATGTTATGATCGCTGTTTCGATAAAAAAAAATATAACATGATATAGCTCCCATTTTGATTAAATGGCGGAGCTATATCATGCTAGAAAATAAAATACAGTTGGTGGCGGTGGGAGGAGGGGGAACCCTAAGCTACTGACCGGACCGCTACTGGTCTAGCCAGTCCATAGTTATTTCATGTCATTGACTTCTAAGCATTCAAGCAAGAATAACGCTTATGATGCGTGGAATGTACCACACTGGATATTCTTAGCTTTCCCTATAATAAAGTCAATCTAATTTTATTACAAAGCGCTTTAAAAAAAAATATTTGTGGTGGTCGTGTATTAAATATTATATTCTGTCCGTCATATATATTTTTTTAAATCAGCTAAGATAATATTTTGTAAAACGTTGTATGCACAGGAAAATAAAATTGTAGGTTCTAAGGTAAAACATTCAACATTAATAATTTCACTTGAAGAAGAACACGTTCACTTCTCAATTCTGCAGGCTGAAACGCATTGGCTAAAAGCTTGTACAAGAGTCGAGCACATCAATGGCTGATGAGGATTTTCTTCATAACATTGTAAAATCTGTAAATCAAACAGCTTTGAACAACCAATTAATCATTTATGCTTAGTTTATCTTTATTTACTTGACACATTTTTATTTTCCTATTCATACAACTAAAATACATTTAGGTACTTATCTGAAAATTACCTTAGCACGCCAATCCAAACATGGTTTAATTTTTTGCAGTTTTTCGTTTGTTATTTTAGGAGCTTCAAAGGTCTTATAGGTGTTTTCGACAGTTTTTTCATATTCAGCTTCAATGATTTTGTTAATAGTATGATGTTCTTTTTTAAGGTGATGTATTCTATTAGCCCAATAGTCACCATCACCTTCCTCCAAAGGTTCAATGGACTTAACATCTTTAAAAATAAGGTCATCACCAGGATCCTGTTAGGGAATAATTTAGGATAGAACTTACCTTGTTTTCTTTGTTATTTAAAAAATATATTATTTAATAATTAGTCGTGGAAACCGCAGCAAAATTCATAAAGTAACTAAGAAATTTTGTTTTTAACACAAACTTAATAAGAATTTGTTTAAAGCTGTTTTGAGTTCAAAAAGAAGTAGGTTAGAGAAGATTCTTACTGCTGTTATGTCATCCAATTCCACAACATTTTCATCTTTTATTGAAATTTGAATATTTAGAGCTGGTGTTAAAGCAAACGTGTTATCGAAACTAACACGTCGAGTATCTTTACTTGATATTATTCCCATCTCAATGCTAATTATCTTAATATCAAAGCTAATTGAATACAAAAAATTTTATTAATAATAAACTACAGACATTTGTAAACAAATGGCAGGTAGATGACATAAAGACAAAATGGCAGCCGGTCTATGAATAAGCTATCAAAAGAAAATATGGCAAAATCGAGAAAAGAGGTAGGTAAGTACGTTTTAGTAATAAAACTAACTACTTTCCTACTAAGCCAGTAGTCGTAGCGTGATCGCCTAAGATGGTTAACAAAAAAAACATTTGAACATGTACCGGTGCAGTCTGCACCTCCACTTCGGTTATTCAAGTAACCGAATCAAAAGATTTGATATCATTCTCGATTCGAATGTCGGAAAAAAACTCGGTTCCCAGGTTTTTTCTCGAATGATTTAAAAAGATATAATGTTATTATTAATTCAACGTAAATTTTTACATTTTTTTCATATTGCAAATAATAATTATAGGTTTTGGATCGGATGAATGTAATACCAGATGGGATCTCAGGAGCAGATTTCGAGCAAAATGTCCTGGAATTCAAGGAATTCCAAGTATTCACTGAAACTGACATACATAAAATTTTGAAACCGGTTGAACAACCATTGGGTTGTCTTTGGATTCCGTAGTCGAAAGAATTTTGGAACAATGGAATACACTGACATTATTTTTTAATGGAAGATGGCTCGAAGACAATGAATGTATGGAAATACATAAGCAATTGAATGATACTTCAATAAAGGCCAATTTTTTCTTCCTGAATTGGATTTTACCTAAATTAACCCAGGCAAATACACTATTTCAGAGCGAAATTCTAATGATAACAAAAATTTATACTAAAATGAACGATCTCTAATATAAGCTGTTGTCAGTTTAATTTAATTTAATCCAACTGACGAAAATCATTTTATAAGTTTGGATGAAATCTATCTTGGTCTAGGAGTTCAAAAACAATTTTCAACAAACGAAAATAAACTAATGGAATTAGAGAAAAGCGAGAAAATAAAAATAAAATGCCGAAATTACCAACGATTAATCTATAAAAAATATTAAAACGGGCGGTTTTGAAAGTGTATAAATTAAACTGAGAATAAGTAAATGTCAAAGTTGTCACTTGTCAAATCCACTCCTATCACCTCGAAACTGACATGTGTTGTCAACATCTAGCATTGACACTCTATTATCCTACAAAATTAAAATGTTGTGCCATTTCAAGTCAACCTAGAAGAAATGGATTACATGGATTTTGGTAAGTTTATCAATTAGTTGATCGTTTACTCTTGAACTACAGAATAACAATACCAAGTATAGTGTATAGCTCGAAAAACGTAATCGAAGTTATCCACGAGTAAATTCAAGGTGTAAAATTATACCCGTAATAGTTATTCCGGTACAGCTTTGTGTTTGGTCGAATCGTCCCTAAGTAAGTCGTGTTTACGCTCGACGAAACGCACACAAGTAAAAAATAATGATGCCTTTATATTGAATTTCACCCAAAAGTAGGGGGTTGAAACGGGGCGCTATGGGGCATGACAGAAAAAATCTCACTGATTTTAAATGGACCATTGACATTTATGCTTTCTGAAGTATATTAGTATGCAGCTGGGACTTTTAAAATAGACTAGTCAAAACTTGTCAAGGATCATCTGGGTAAGGTTATGTTAAATCAGTTACCAAATAAAAAAGCACGAATCCGAGCAAGCGGAGCAAGCGTGCCGCGGTAGCAGCCGGCGAGCGCTAGATTATAATTCTGGTTCTATAATTTAGACAATAGTCCCGTATAAAATCTGCAAATATCTCAGTAACGGTGCGTCGGATCCAAAAAATTATGAAATTTTTACCCCCTTAAAGACCCTAGATTGCACCCGGGCCCTCTATTTCTCGGATTTTGACCTCTAAAAACAGTCAAGTGCGAGTTGGTGAAATTTTTCTCCGTAAAAGTGTAGAGTGCGAGTTGGTGAAAATTTTCTCAGTAAAAGTGTAGAAAAATTACAAGTCCCAGCTCCATACAAAAAATGATCGAAAATTCGGCTGTCAATTATATTCCATAAGTGTCGCCATAGCGCCCTGTTACCTATACTCTGACCGATCAGACCGAGAATCGAACCCGGGATCTAAATAATTCAGTCGTCTCAATTATTTCGATTACAAAACAAAATATAAATTGAGAAATTTCTCTTTTAAAAACAACAAAATGTGGGAGAAATTTTTTCCCCATACAGGCAACATTTTCATAAAATTTCAAGACTAATTTTTATTTTTAATTATTGTTTTACGTAAAAATATAAGTTTTAACGCAATTCTCACACGTGAAATGTAATGTTACAATCTTTCTTGTGTTTTGCTAATGTACTGTACAACCGTTCACTTCGCAAACCGTCATGTTTTTTTAATATTTCGGGAGCTGTTTGTCACGCGACACGATGTTGAGCACTAACGGGCCGAGTAATAAACTAAGCCATTGTGGCTTAGTTTGTATTGCCTCACTTTACGGACGCGGACTTGGCTTCTGGGCGTTCTATTTCGATGGATAAAGGCATGTGTAGGAATCCGTAAAAGATATGCGCTTAATGTCCAGTCCTAGTTGCAGTTTGTAAACTTGAACCTGATAGTTGTTTGGATGACTCAAGTCATCGGAACGAATCTCTTCATAATCTATTCACCTTGCTGCCTAGATTGGCACCAACTTCTTTAGTCGAACAGCAACAACTTGACGACCAATGGCAAAAATTGCCAAAATTAAAAGGAGACGTGGATCCAAGTCAAAGACTTGATGTGTTTTGGCACAAGGTGAGTAAAAATGCTATCTATTTTAACTGTGTTTATGTAGTTTAATTAAGAGTTCCGGTTCCGGCTGTCAAACAGTTCGTATCGTAAAACTGCTCTCCCAATAAAATCGTAAACAATCAGTGCTAAAGTGCGTGATCAGTGCTCAAAACCACCAAAACCACTAGTTTAAGTGCCAAATTAGAACTACAAACGTTATCTCCGCTGTCTAAAAACTCTAAACATACAATTTTTAGTGTGAAATATCAACAATCTCAAAAGTGTGACCTATCAAAGAACTGACAACTAACAACTACCTTCATATTTTCTAACAAAGTAAAGAACGAATGGTAAACTATTTCCGGTCATCTGTCCTTCGACATACTCAGTGCTGCTATAAGTAAAAATTCAACTGACAGTGCCTGAGTTGCCTGCTAAAAAGTGTTGCCACGAATTAAAAAAATCTTCGAAACAGTAGAATAGGACCTGAAATTGAAATTAGATAAAATGGATGAAATGAAAGTAGACTTTAAAATGCAAACAGAATTACTTGTTGATAGTATTAATAAAAGTCTCTCAGAAACTATAGACGAAAAGCTAAAACCGTTGTTGGAAGAGAACAGGAAACTAAAACAAGAAGTCAACAATCTACAAACAAGAGTGCAAAACTTGGAAAGAGATGCAAGAAAGAACAACATTGTACTGCATGGCGTCGCCGAAAATGAGAACAATGAAAATGATTTAAGGCAAAACGTAATAGAAAAATCTTAAACAAAATAAGCCAAAAAGCTGAAGGAATGCAGGACTGGGACAAATGGGAAATCAGCAACTTGAGAAGACTTGGCAAGAAATATCCTGAGAAGAAAAGACCAATACTTATTACTCTTACACTAACATGGCGAAAATATGAAATATTGAAAAACAATAGAAACTTTCCTTTAGACATTTATGCCACCGAGGAGAAATTCTTCTGAAAAGGAAGGAATTAAAACAAAAAAAGAGCAGGGAGAAAGAAAAGGGAAAATAGCCTTTATACGGTACGATAAACTCATAGTCAAGGATAAAGATGCAGCATTGGCTAAAAGAAAGAGATCACCATCAAAGTTACCGCCAGAATGATACAACAGCTACGAATTCAAAAAAAAAAATTAAACCCAACATTCTAAACTACGTAGCTAGGGGCAGTTCTGCTTCAACATCAGAGCTTCCAAAAAACTAAAAACTGCCTACGACAACTGGAACCAAAACAAAATAATACAAACAAAAAACAGAAAACCACCGAAAGCAAACCGAAAAGTACTTATAGCAAACATGAACAGACCAACAGGTCCCAATACGGCTGGTCACCGCGGGACTTTAGACCACCACCCTCCATTGATTAATAAAGAAAATAAAGATAAAACCAAAAGCCAACCAACAAGTAAAAAAGATACCAAGAAACACAATCTCAAAATTTTAACACCTAAAACTCCATGTATATTTGTACGCTAAATACGAGAACATTAAGGACAGAAGAAAGTCTGCAAGAACTAGAACTAGCCATAAGTAACCTAAAATGGGACATCATAGGAATCAGTGAGATGAGACGAGAAGGAGAAGGTATAGAAGAGCGAACCAACTATATAATGTACCATAAAGGCGGCACTGACGGTCACAGAGGCATGGGATTCCTAGTAAAAGCTAAACACAAGAAAATTATCACAGGATTCGAAGGACTAAACGACCGAATTGCACTACTTTACATAGAATTGCCCAATAATAAGAAAGACTGGACAATCCTGCAAATTTACGCGCCGACAGAAAAAGCCAACAAGGACGACCTCAAAAAATTCTATCACTCTCTCTGAATCAGTCAGAAAATACGATAGGAACAATCTCTTTGATGGGAGATTTTAATGCCCAAGTAGGCAGTAAACAAACTGGCGAAGAACTCATTATGGGAGAGTTTGGAAATGGCAAGAGAAGTACTAATGGCCACAAACTTATAGACTTTCTATTGGAACACAACCTAACACTACTAAACTCAGTCTTCAATAAAAAACGTAAGACAAAATGGACCTGGATATCCCCGAACGGAAATATTATGAATGAAATCGACTTTATAATAACAAACAAAAAGAGGGTATTCAGCGACACACACATAATTCAAAACCTTAACTTTAACACAAACCACCGCATGGTACGCAGTAAAATAAAGATGATCCCACCAAAAATTTCGAGGAAAAATATAATTAACAATAAAACACTTTTCACCGAGCAAGACTTCAACGAGACGATCTCGACGGACTTCAAATCCCTTTTAAAAGTCGCAAAGTCTGAAATACATATATTATAAAAATACAAAAAGCTAGAATTCACACTATCTAAGGTAGTAAATAACACTAGAACCAACAATGAAAACACAAAGAACAGCGACAAAACCATGGAGCTTCTTGAAGATAGGAAAAAACTAATATCTGAAAAGAAAAAAGAAAACCGAAATGAAATTTCCTTAGTCAGTAAACTAATTAGAAAAAACATGAAAAAAGATAGGAAAGCAAAAAGACTACATACTCAAGAGAAACACATAACACGATCAGGTGGCACAAAAAAAGCACTAAAGGAGCTGAGAGAAAAAGGGAAAGAATGGATCCTTAATTTGAAAAACAACCAACATAACATCACAAAACGCACACAAATCCAAAAGGCGGCCCCAAGCTACTACCAAACCCTGTACTCCAACAATCTAACAACAACTGAGGCTGAAGCGACGATCCAGCTAGCCCAATTAGAGTCACCGGCAGATGACTTAGTACCATACATACTTCGAGAAGAAGTAGAAAAGGCAATTATTAGTCAAAAACTAGATAAATCACCAAGCCCAGATAGAATTCCTAACGAATTGATGAGAGGAACACTTGAAGAAATTGGCCAAAGTCAAAGTCAAAGTCAAAATTGCCACTTACGACTTTTAGCCCGGTTTTAACTGCAGTGTTTAACGAAATATTACAAACTGAGATTATTCCAGACCAGTGGGGTGAATCTCACATCATACTTCTACATAAGAAGGATGCTAAAGATGATATTGGTAACTATAGGCCAATCAGCTCAATGTCTAATGTGTACAAGGTGTTTGCAAAGGTCATTCTGGGTAGAATATCAGGTATACTAGACGAAAATCAGCCCATAGAACAAGCTAGGTTCAGGAAAAACTTTTGCACAATAGACCATATCCACACTATGAAACAACTAATGCAGAAATACAACGAATACCAAAAGCCACTCTACCTTGCCTTTATAGATTACTCAAAAGCGTTTGACACAATCAACCACAACTACATATGGTCAAGCCTGAACCAACAAGGAGTCAATAAAGTATATATCAACATTATTAAAAACTTATATGCCAAGAGCAAAAGTAGGATAAAACTAGAGTCAATAGGTCACCAATTCCCTATCAATAGAGGAGTAAGACAGGGAGACCCAATTTCCCCAAAACTCTTCTCGGCAGTACTGGAAAGTATCTTCAGAAAATTGGATTGGGATAATTTGGGTCTAAACATATACGGTAGCCGTCTAAATCACCTTAGGTTCGCAGATAACCTAGTCCTGCTAGAAGAGGATCCAACCAAGTTACAAACGATGATCAAAACACTAGCCGCTAGAAGCAAAGAAGTAGGCCTAGAAATGAACGGGAACAAAACAAAGGTAATGACCAATTCCAAACAAGTGGACATAGTGGTCAACGGAAGTCTTTTTGAATATGTTGAGGAATATGTCTACTTTGGCCAAATAATCTCCCCTGTCCTCCCGTGACCAGATGTCGAAAGAGATCAATAAAAGAATCGCCAGCGGCTAGAAGAAATATTGGGCTCTGTAGGAGATTATGAAGGGCTACACATTAAAAAGAAGACTTTCAACACATGCATCCTACCATGTATAACATATGGATGCGAAACATGGTCACTCATTAAAAATCACAGGGATAAACTTGCAATCTATCAGCGGGCTATGGAAAGAAGTATGATCGGTGCAAAGCTGAAAGACAAAATCCGAAATGAGGATATACGATCTAAAACAAAGCTGACTGACATACTTACTCGAATTGATCAGCAAAAGTGGAGGTGGACTGGACACCTTTTAAGATGTAATTTAAATAAGTGGAGTAGACAAGTGAAGTGACCTACTGGTATCCTAGGGATGGCAAACGGAAAAAGGGACGTCCACTTTGAAGATGGGAAGATGAAATGGCAATGACCCTGGGACCCCAGTGGACGAGAGTGGCAATGGATAGAGCTCAGTGGAGACAGATGGAGGAGGCCTATGCCAAAAGGCACACAGAAACAAGAGACATTTTGTAGCAACTACCTGTAAATAATATTGTAACATACTTATACTGCATTGTTTCTGGAATAAATGGCTATTTTGTTTTATTTTATGTAGTTTAATTAATATGATTAGTCTTACCCAAACGGATGTTTGCATTTCATTTCAAGTAAAGCAAATAGAAGAGTTCTGCTCGGTAGCTCAATTTATGCTGAACATTTTAGCTCTTCTTAATTCTAACGCAGAGTGCGAAAGAATGTTCAGCCAAATAAATGACACAATAACAAAAAAACGCAACAAACTAATAACGAATACAATCAGGGGAAATATGTTGGCAAAGCAAGTAATTTTATAATACAGAGAAAGCAATCGGACTGAATGATAGTGATTAGCTGTAATGTTTCATTTACTAAGATAATAATAATTAAAAGTATATTTAACAATATAACTGTCTTTCAATTGCACTGTATAACACACGGTTTTTTGGCTAAAATTCCCTGTAAAGTTGGCGTAAATACTGTATTCTGACGTCCAGAACACTGTATTCTCATTTTCTCTGGAAACACTGCACAAAGAAAAAAAAATTCATTCATGGAGGTGTCAAACACTGATTAAAACTACGCTATAAGATAGCGGACATAAATACGTCAATAAAGCCGGTGACAGATGGAGGCGGACGCGGCTGCGGTATCGTCTTGACATTGTAAGGTCAAACGCTGCCATTGGTCGATCTTTGGGCTGGCGGAAGTTGACTGAAGGATAGACCAATGGCAGCGCTTGACCTCACAATGTCAAGACGAGTCCGGAGCCGCGTCCGCCGCAGTGTGTCACCAGTTTAACATCAATAGAATTTGAAACTTTATATTTTTAAGACTTTTTTTTTCTTTTATGTAAGATATTAAAGTGATGTGATGTTTGATGACCGTAAAATATGTCACAGACTATTTAAGATCACAGAGATATTTCAGTCAATATCAAATTATCGATGATAGTTAATCGATGCTAAAAAGAATCGATTAACCGATAGTGACCTGTCAAAAAATGCTTAGAGATCCTTCTTAAATAAATAAGGTTTCCGCAAATTAAATCTCTGTACAATAAAACAACAGTGGTTATAAATGGTCAAATTTATGAATACAGAACTTCGGAACAAAATATAAACTTTGTTTATCTCCAGACATCTGTTTCACACTATCTTCTGACTGTCATGTAGAATTTGCATGAACATATCGATCCAGCACGCATACGTAGTTTCATGAACTCTAAGATCATCAAATATCAGTAAAATAGATTTTTATAAAAATTATGTTTTTTACACATATATTTTATCACTGAACAAGTAATACAACGTTTTATGAAGCCGAACTTCCCTACAAAATAATTTTGGTCACAGATTAGTAATTTTACAGATTATGAATTGAATTTGACGACAAGTTAAGTGTTAAGCCAACATTCAGAATTTAACTTCCAAAATGACAGCCTCTTTATTATCAACTCTCTAGTGATGTGTACTGTAGTAGTAGAATTGGGAGAAATTATATCGATATCGACATTAGTGCTGTATATATTTATATCGATAACCCATATTGCCAAAGGTAGACTTATCTTTAACTTGGATCATTTTCAATAAAATTAAGTAATTTTATTCAATTTTATTGATTTTACAGAACATTAGGACACTATTTAAATAAATACCCAAGGCAATTGATTGATAACCAATGTTTTTTAACAATACACATAAAATGATCAGTTTATAACTAAATATAACATTGATCGGTAGCTGTAAGTTTCCTTATTAAAAATAAACTAAACTATTTAAAAAAATACAAATTCTACTCTTTTTACTACCTTATAAAATGAGCGATAATCGGGTTATTACCATAGTAGGTAAATACATTGAGTACCCATCCATCGCTAATTTTATTACAAAATAGATACCGCAACGTTCGCTTATATACCTAGTTGGGAAAGTTTCAACTAAATGTCTTTATAGTTTCGAGTAAGAGTCAACTTTTACCTCTTCTGACAAAATGTAGAACTCCCAAGTAGCGGTCTCTTACGAACGCTTGGTATTTATTAAGTTACAACAATAATTGCATATTTTACGATCTTTTGTAAATTGCAAGACACGACGATTTGTGTTGGTTGCTCCATATTTTTGCCCTCAGGTTTTTGCGATCGGCTTTTGCAAGTATTTATGACGAGCTCCATTAGTACCTGCGAATGTAATTTTATCTATTAAATGGCGCTTTTTTTGAGGGAACTTATAAGTAGTATGTTTTGCTTTACTAAATCGCTCGTCCAATTTCTTTATCCTCAGATAGCTCTGAAAAAAAAAAACTGACTAGTGGGCCTGGGCCTAGTATATTTGAAAAAATTATCACTTCACATATAAATCGACCGAAAAATAATACAAATTGACGTTTATTTTTCGATAGTTTTATGCGAAGACATTATTTTATGAAAATTACATAAGGCGTTTAGTCGCACTGCTAGTTACACAGAAAAGTTAGAATGCTCCAGGGCTAAGCCCAGTCAGTCGGGTCTATCAAATATTATTAAAATTAATTTTAAATTAAATTTATTGAAATGTAGATGTGTTGCTGTGACAAAATTAAATATGAAGTGAGTTGGAATTCATTGTTGGAATTTCATTGGCTGCCATCAGATGACTTCCAATCTGACGCCAACAGAAGGCGTGTTGTAAGAGGCGACTAACTCCTGTAGCACAAGACAGGCAGCAGCGTCTGCGTGCGAAATGTTATAAAAAACTGCGCTTACCAACTCGCCTGCCAAGCGTGGTGAGTATTGCCAATCCCCCCCAATACAGAACAAATAACTAGGTACTATTTTTTATAAATGCAAGAGGCTTATTCAGTTTATACATTTAGTTTTATTTACCTGTACACTGCTACACTCAGATAGGTCATAGCCTGTATGTATCAAAGTTGTGCTCGATATTTGGTTAGGTAACAACTGTTGTCAAAGTATCTGAAACCATGAATCAAATTGTTATAAACAAAAAAATAAACAGGTTTATGCATTATTGTTTTCAGGGACTGTATACTGGTATGAATTTAAGTACAATTTGTTTCTGTGTGACATCATACCATTCTAATTAAGTAATACACTTCGAGTAATACCATCAAACTTCCTTAAGTTTCCAAGTGTTATTAGTTTAGGCCTATTGTATGCATTATTAGATTCCGATAATATGTGATTTACAAGTGAGAAAAATGGTTTATACACTAAATACAGCATGATTTTGTAAAACTATACCAATGAAATTGCTATAATTTTTGGAACATCATTAATTTTATTTTCTGGTTTTAAGCTCTGTGATTTTGCGGAAATTAGCACACCGTTTTTATTTCACAAACGAATCAATATTAATATTATGCGTTAATAAGTTATGGGTAGGTTTTATATTTATTTAATAATCAGACACTTACCGGTTTTCATCTAGTGGAAGATTAGCAATAAATAGAGATGTATTTGTGTATCTGTGCTTCACGGATCCCGCAGACCTCGCAAATTCTTTCTACATAGCTTTTAAAATAATAATTAATATATTTTAATTGTTATATTTTTTCCTTAAAATAAAACATATTCGAACCAATGATAAAAAAAAAGCTTTTAAAAGACATTCTAGATATGTTATTGAAAAAATATATGATAGCCAATAGCTAATTTTATAAAATTTTGCGCGGTAAACGTCAACGTGATCAATTTCTTTTTACTTTTTTGATATTTGTAGTTAACACCATGCAAATAAGATTTAATTCTACCATCGCTTCTCCAGTGGCCTGTTCATGTATTTTTTTCCATCTAATACATAATCTACACACTTATTGAGAAAAATAGAATTACTACAATTAAACTTACATTATTTCAATTATATGTTGTAAACTAAACATCAATTAGTTTTTATTACTTCTACAACGAACATTCGTATACACTGGCAATTTTTTTCCCACGTGTATGTTGGTACTAATGGAATGAACATATTATTAAGTTGGTCAAACATTCACACACACTTGTCTATATTCCGCCTTGAAGTAATGTCAAATAAATTGATTGTATGAAGTTTTGCCCCACTGCATTTTAATGAATTCATTGACTTGACGCTTGACACAGCTTGACAGACGTCAATGTAACAAATAATTTCAAATACCTTTGGAAAGATAATACAAAGGAGTATGTATCATTTTACAAAAGAGTATGTAATATTTGTTAGATACTTTTTTAAAAAACCTCTCATATTTTGGTGATAAGGCGTTGCGCAGACGAAGGGGTGGGGCGGGCTGGATAATTTTACCTCGAATAATAGAATAAAGGGAATCGTGTACTTTCAACTAGGGTTGGGATTCTATCCGGGTAAATACTTAGAATGGGAAAATACTCGGGAATATTCTCAATTATTCCATCCGAGGGGAATTTATTCGGTTAGATTAGAGTTTTATTAGTAATATGAACACATTTGACACATGTGCCATGTAGGGACGGCCGTAAAGAATACACTTCCCTACCGCTAACAGGAGGCGTGTCGTAAAAGTCGACTAATTCGAAGCGAAACCTAATATTTATTTAAGTAATATATATAACGCTGTCTATTCATTAGTTTACGTACTGTTTATTGTCTTTAAGTTTATTTCTTTTTATATTTAATATGCATATTATTTATTTAAGTTTCGTCGGCTGTCCGTCCGTGTACCTCACTCAGCGGGGCCTACGGAAAATCAGCGTCGCGGCCTACTCAGGCCGTGGCTCAAGCTGAGTGAGGTCCCATTATCCCGGACATCACAGGCACATAGTGGCACCGCTTGGTTTACTCTTTTTTCTATTAAAAATTTATTTTGTTACTTTTTTTTATTTTTTATTTTTAATTTAAATAATGTATTGTGTCTTTTACTGTTTGTGTGTGATGTCCAATGTATAATAAATGTCTTTTCTTTCTTTTCTTTCTTTCTTTCTAATTCCTGTTTCTGCGCTCGCCGACCCGCCTGCCAAGCGTAGCGAGTATTGGAAATCCCCCCCCCCCCCCAGATGATCAGTCATTAGCTTTTGTTTAGCAGTGGACCTCCTATGGCTGAAATGATGACTCCTTACACCCAGTCAAAATAGGTGGAATGAGCAAGAATGGCAACATGGTCCGCTACACCTTGTCTCTTGGCCCTAGTAGCTGTCAGACTCGTCTCTTTTGCTTGGTCCAGGTTAATTTACTGGATTTCTGTCGCAGTCCTTGGAGAAACTATCCGTGGGATGTGAAGCACTCTTCGGCTCTCCTTCTTTCGCGAAATATGAGCATTAGAGCCAGCTTGTGGATGATTGTCACTGGTCTAATCGATTTGGGGCCTGGGGCAGTCTTTCATGGTGATCAGTGGTCGGACTGCTGCCTTGCAAAGGCAGCACCTTATGAGAGCTGAACATCCAGCTCTATTGCTGGGCTCGCCGCATCGGATACAGACGTTGCTGTGGTCCTCTGCAGCCCTAGAGCCTGGCCGTCATTCATGTCCAGACAATGGGAGCATCTCATTCAAGTTCTAAGAGCTGAACTCTCAACAAGGCCAGCCCAGTCAGTTTTTTCTATTATAAGGGCTTTGGCCCTGCAACAACTTAATGCCTTGAAGGCATCGGACGGGTACAGTGTCACCCATTTCGTAGGCCCTGAACCGGCTTACTTTTATTTATTAAGAAAATCACATACAATTACTTACATCTAGTATAAAGCATAGAGTAGGTACCTATAGCCAATAATAGATTTCCCTATAAATAATCAGGAAGTACTAAGGTAGTGATAATTTAAAAAGTAACATTAAGTAATGATATTAGTTTACAAAAGATAACTACAATCTAGGTAATTAAGTAAATTTTAAATTAGCAGTGAATTTTAAATTGCGTTTAGTTATACTACCCATTTTAGGAATATACCTAGTGGAATCATTAATTCCGAGCCGCCTATCTCTACTACCAACGCACACAGTGATCAAAAGGATCGCGCCGCCAGTACCCGCTGTGGCGGCGCATCGTGACTGAGACTGTGGCTGCCCGCCGTGAACCGCATAAATCAGTTTGTTTAGATTTAACGAAGACTGCGGCGCGGGTGGCTAGCTTAGCCCGCGCTTATCTCAGGAACGAACGCCTTGAACTGACTGCTCGCTACCGCGCCGCCTTATGCTTTGAGTTCTGGGCGTGGGTATCCGCGGTAAGACGCAGGCTTTATTACTTTGCGGTCAAGAAAAAACAGCCCACCTCGACGTCTGCGCAGCGTCTAAGTTACACCTACGAAACGCTGGCACCGATGCGACGTAGCAGTGCAGTTAAAGTTGTGTGTAAGTAAAGGATGCACGTCACCCAGAGGGTCTAGTGTGAGTGCCACAAATGAACGTTTACTATTCGATCGTTGTATGCAACGCGACCACTTTACAAAACTAGTAAGCCCACAGAAATTAAACGACACGTCTCGACGAGGATGTAGGCTGCATCGTCGACGAAGACATCCATTTTATCTTGCTTGATTTTTTTCAATTTATACCATGTCTTTAGGTTGTTTTCGTGAAAATTTATTTATTGTAGCTGTAGCAATTTTGGATGTGACTGGACGCATGAAAGTAATTTATGTAAAAACTAAATTCAAAATTATTAGCCCAAGTAACCGGATGTACACGTATCGTGTGCCGGGCGGCTAAATAAGCAAAGCGCAAGCGGGACGAATACGTATATCATCTAGCATAATATCCTCTATGTATCGAGCATATATACAGTGTGAGTCTTCATAAAGTGCACATATTGAAATATGGCATTCTATGCTTAATTTTATCGACGGAAAACATATTTTCCGTCCGTTCCGAAAAATCTAAAAAAGTCCACATGATTGGACAATGCATTCCACATATTGCTTTCCTTGACGTTACACGCATGATGTATGTATGTCACACGGAAGGCAAAATTGATAGCATTTCTTCTATTATATTATCAAATAAGAAAATTAAAAAGAGAAATAGCAATCTGAAATAAGTCCTACCTTTCTTTGAGGTAACCCAATTAAGTAAATATCTAACGTCGCCAATAGCATGAGTGGTGACTGGACCACCCGTGTGGATAAGAAATCGACTAAAGTGTTTTATAAACAAGGTATTTTGATCTAAGAGTAATTAAATAAATAAACCATTTTCCTTATAAATCTGCGTTACTGTGATGAGTGAATACTTATTCTTTGCGTTCACATCATTTAATTTTATTCATTCAGTCGGATGACAGTTCTTAACAACGATGCCTCTGGTGCAATCCACAAAAGTAAAAAAAACTGTCATGACGTCATAGGAGTCGTTCTATTGCATTTGTCAGTTAGTGTTGCCGAAAAATCGATAGTTTTGCAATCGATAGTTGAACGCCAAATTCATCTATACGATCAATAGGACAATCGATATCTCTTTTACTGCAATAATATCGGTAAACAGCAATACTATTGATAGTATCGAGTTTCGATCGTTGCCAACTAATGAACTATCGATACTATCGATAGTATTGCTCTTCAATATCGAGAAGACTATATATAGTATCGATACTATCGATAGTGAGCTTTAATTCAATAGTATTGCCACCTAAGAATTCAAAGAATAGCTATCTTTATTTAAAAAAAACTAAACGTACGTTTAAATAAAGTCAAATATACTAGTTAATTAATTTGATTTCGTTGAATATACCACTCATTATGCTTGCATATTAAATGCAATACTATTGAAATAAATATTACTATCGATAGTATAAAACTATGATAGTATCGATACTATCGATAGTTCATTGGTTGACAGCGATCAAAACTATCGATACTATCGATAGTATTACTGTTTACTGATAGTATTGCAGTAAAAAAGTTAACGATACTATCGATAGTATCGATAGTCTATCAATAGTATCGTTTTTCCTTCAACTATCGGTAGGCTATCGATAGACAATCGATATTGACATATCGAGTGGCAACACTACCGTCAGTGTCAAGAGGAGTTTCGACAGGTGTCAAATTCAAGAAAATGAAAGAAATATCAAAAAAGTGATTTGTAAAGACATCTAATAAATTAAAATATGTCTTTGTACGACGATCTAGATACTATAAAAGCTCGCACGACAGAAAAGGTTGCAGGATGGTCTTCAGGAATAAAATTACTTCAATCCCAACTACAGCTAAAAAAAGCTGCTGTAACGCAACCTAAAAGAGAAGCTTTGCGTCGTTCGGCTCAGGTGATGTGTTTAAATTGAATAGATTTATTTATCTATAATAGTTGCTTATAGATTTAATGGACTATTTACTTTAACGATCATCCCCAGTCTAACCGATTTATTCTGTACATGTTTAGGTATTAACTCCGGTAATAGACCTGAAAAGTAAACAAAGAGATGAAGATGAACCAAATTCAAACAGCCCTAATTCGCAACCCAAAACTCTTACAGCGTCTCTAAATGTTCGTGATTTTGATTGGAATGTCGCTAATGAATATGATCCTATGTGGCCTAATGATTATGAGAAAGTAGCTAAAGGTTGGTAACTGAAATTAATAACTGGAATTTGTAACACTTTGTAATTGGTTTTGTTCATGTAATTTTGAATAGTGTTTCTGTGCTTTTGATGTAATAAGTTGTTAGTTAAATTTATCAATCTATATTTTAACGTTTTATATATTTATTTATAGAAATGCAAGCCAAAAGATTACAACTAGATGGTGGTGATCGAAATGACAGGTCTGAGAGAAAACGAAAAAGTAGATTTGGTGATGAAGATGATATTATACCTGAAAAAACTCTTATACCCATGGTTAGTATTGAAAAATATTGGAACCAAACCAATTGTTTTTTTCATAAAATATTGAATAATAAATACTTATATGTATGTGTCATAGTCATAATTATTAATATGTTTTAAAATACTACAGCAACCAGAAGAAGAAGAAGCAGAAGAAATATCAAAACGAGCCGCTGGTGCTGCTATTGCACCACCACCATCATTGACTGTGGAGACACCATCACCACCACCCGCCATCCCTACTCCTAACACCCCTTCTCCTGGCTTCTCTATTGGTGGTTATGGCGCTAGCTCAATTGCTGCCAAAATTATGGCCAAATATGGATTTAAGGTAAGTACTTTCCTTTTTATTCCCAAGATACAGAAAAGGTTACATATTTTTACTTCAATTTTAATTTAATATCTCTATATTTATTTGAGTTTAGGAAGGCCAAGGTTTGGGCAAAAAAGAACAAGGCATGTCAGTGGCTTTACAAGTTGAGAAGACATCAAAACGAGGTGGAAGAATTATACATGAAAAAGATGGAAGCACAATGCCACCAACACCATTTGCAATGCCTTCACTTCCTGGGCCAGGTTAATGTTTATTTCTGACAAGATTGTGTATTTATTTCTTTCATTATTTTATACTTCAACTATACTTTTAATGTTTTCAGATTCACCAAATGCTTCTTCTAACTCACCACAGGCAAAACAGGAACCATCAATTACTGAAATAATGAAGTCACCAAGCAAAGTAGTTTTATTGAGAGTAAGGAAATGCTTGCATCATGCAACAACCAACCAAAATTATTGTCCATCATGGGACAATAATTTTATTTTTTGCAGGCCAATGTGGACAGGGTGGTAATATGTCATTACTTTTATTTTGATTTTTGTTACAGAATATGGTAGGCCCAGGAGATGTGGATGAAGAACTTGAGCCAGAAGTTAAAGATGAATGCAATACAAAATATGGAGATGTTATAAAAGTATTAATATTTGAATTGCCAAATGTGCCTTCTGATGAAGCAGTGAGGATATTTGTGGAATTTAAACGTATAGAGAGTGCTATAAAAGCTGTTGTTGATCTTAATGGTCGGTTTTTCGGTGGTCGTCAAGTAAAAGCAGGATTCTATGATGTAGAAAAATTTAATTCTCTGCAATTAACTGAGTAAAATGTATAAGGTATGATTTGTTTTTTTTTGTAGACCTTTGTCTATCTAAATACGATATTTTTGTATGAGTGTACTGAGAGCCCATTTTAATTTTTGCGGATTTTTGCAGTTTAACTAACAACAGTGCTTAGTAAAAGTTGTGGAAATATTTGTAAAACGTAGGTTAGAGTTTGTAAAGACATAATTCAAAAGATATATTGTCTTAAGTGGGTCCCTCAGTTCACACACATAAGCTCCCAAATCTAAATACGAGTATATAATGAGTTCACCAACAAATTTTGGTTATAGACCTTTAGTAAAACATGAATAAACATCTACACAACATTAAAAAACCTAATGTGAATAGCTAATAAAAAATTATAAACGTCTTTCTGTGGTCCTTGAGGGCCCACATCAATTTATCTCCTAATTAATAGATTATAACATGAACATTATATAAAGCCAATAAGTATATCATACATACAATAAGCCAATCTTTAGTAAAAATTACAAGGAAAATTTTAAAACTAAAGAAAGATCCATTGACTTATATTACTTCGTAAGGACAGGGCGGACCGCATGTTAAACTGTTGCCACTAACGTGGCCTTATAATGATCCTCTTTAGACCGAAGTGACGTAGTCGGCTGTCGGCTGTCGTTGAGAGCGAAGGTACGTTAAAATTAGGAAAATGATAAGATTTATCGCGGTTACTACCACAAAAGCACAACTAATAAAAAGTACGACATTTAATATATCAGGTAAGTCGAAAATATGTTAATTAAGAAACATATTTACATTGTTTTAGAAATTTTGTTTCCATAATCTCAACGTTAGGCTTAATAGAAAGCAACGCATGGTGTGTTGCTGATTAATCTTTTACGACGCAGTTTAGGGTAGTTCTAATAGATGGCGTTAATGTGTCATGTATGGTAAACGTGTAGAGTAATTTGTTCTGTAAGTCGTATCTTTACTATTTAAATCAATGGAAAGATCACAAATGGTGGTAAATATTGTAACTTTACGTTTTTGTTGGTGGGCCCTCAGTTCACACACTATGCACATGCTAATTGTTTAAAATATAATTAAATACAACAATTACAAAAATGTGGAGCCTTTCAGTGCTTAGTACATTTTTTATATATTTAGATTTGGGATTGATGTGTGTGAACTGAGGGACCCACCTAAGACGATAATATCTTTTGAATTATGTCTTTACAAACTATAACTCGTTTTACAAATATTTCCACAACTTTTACTAAGCACTGTTCTACTTAGACTGCAAAAATCCCCAAAAATAAAAGTGGGCTCTCAGTACACACATACACCGATATTTACATACAATAATAGGCTAGTTTCCTAAATTAAAAAAAATATAATTCTATTTAGTCCATCAGTTAGTTGGGAATGACGTCACGCCCTGCTAAAAATTGTCGCAAGGCGTGACTTTACGCGGAACTTTAGCGGGCTATATCTGCGGACTCGTCTTGACGTTGTAAGGTCAAACGCTGCCATTGGTCGATCCTTGGGCTGGCGGAAGTTGACTGAAGGATAGACCAATGGCAGCGCTTGACCTCACAATGTCAAGACACAGAGACGCGACACGCGCAGTTTGTTACCAGTTTAAGAGTCAGAGTTGTCCAAATAATTTTCGTAAGATTATCGTAGATTTATCGTGCGATACATTTTCTGTTTAATTGCACTCAAAAATATCGCGGATCTAGGATAATTATCGCACGTATGGCAGCACTGGCAGCTACCCAAAGAAAATACAAACACAGATACACAGTCTATGGCGGGCTGTCCTACGTCACCACGTCAAGTTGACATTAATGCCTAAAAGACACATGAAAGCTCTTCTTTCGATAACTTGACTCGGCGACTCTTCTGGGTCTGCTGAAAAATGCACAGAATAATAATAGTACAATAATACCACAGAAAAGAATAAAGAAAAATGGAGGCTGACCTATACCTACATGCACTCGTTCACGCACACGGTGGTAGTGCCATCTGCAGACAGTACCGTCACTACCGTCCATGGCCGTACTTGTCACATTGCACCTATCACAATCTATCTGTTACGTCAGTTCGTCTAACGGCGGTATCGCTCGCTCGTAGCTAACTAGTTTATCGTTTCTGTCATATTATAGGCCAAAACATACTTTAAGAGAGTGCGCGCACGGGAGACTTTTGTCGCTGGGACAAAAAAGTTTTTGTCTCTGTCGCGTCGCGTCTCCAAAGAGGGGTGCGCGCACGAAGGAGACAGAGACGAAACTTTTTTTTAAAATTCGAAGCGTCATTCGCTTGTCATGTAGAATACATTTTTTTAAAATTTTATAATTGTGTTTTACGGCTCTGGGTTCCAGCCCTTTTAAGCCATATGTAGAATACATGGAGAGCAGTGCTGCCAGACGTGGGATAAAAAAGCTAGATTCACGATATTTTGGAATGTAATGCAATAGAAAAAATAATAATGTATCGCACGATAAATCTACGGAAATCCGTGACATTTTGCTCAGTTAAGTAAAAGATAATTTTATGAAATTTCAATCTGTGTATTTGAGTACATTTTACCTTTATTTGGACTACTTTGACTCTGACAGCAGGATAGTAAATATAATTTCTTTGCACTACGAAAGAGATAGACTTTTAGTGTAAAAATATCTGCCATTTTTTTATCTGTATCTGTACTTTTTTATTCAGGCGATAGTTAATAGGAGTTGTCATTTCAAACCAAATGTAAGTGAAAAATCACTTACTAGTTTCGGAGAAAGATGATTCGTATTTGCTGCTCTTTAGGGTATGTGCTCGATACTTGTGCAGTAAGTACTGCAGTAATTTAACTAACAAAAACTTGTAATTTTAAAAAGTAATCAAGTAACATGATTTAAACTTTTGAGCCGTATATTCTGTTCTTTTACTAGTAAAATTTAGATTAGGTAGTTACAAATACAGTAATTTTGTTAACTGGGGATGCGATAACACGATAATTTTGCAGTAAAACTAGAATAATTCTTAACCTATGAATCTGGCAACACTGGCGGAGAGACACAATTTTGTCCGATGTTTTTCATTTAATTATAAAACATTGGTTTTTATTTCGAAATTTCGATGGTCTTAGAAAAAATTGTGTTTGAGCACCAAAACAAGACACTGAGTACTTGGATTTACATGTTGTTTAATTATTTTTATTTGTGAGGTCTAGAACCCAGAGCCGTAAAACCCAGTATTTAAAAAAAAACAAAGACACAATTTTGTCACCCGTACTGGTCAGTGAACAAAAAAGTCTCCCAGTTGTCGCGTCGCAACGTGCGCGCACCTCCATACTTAACAGAGGACTTGACAAGAGAGACAAAAACGTCGCAGCGACAAAAGTCTCCCGTGCGCGCACTCTCTTTAACACACGACGCGACACAAGTCCCAGCTTTATACTAATAGACTTCAGAAGCCGAATGGCTATGTCAATATTCCTTGAAATCAATTAAAAAAAAATGTGTCGTGCTCCGTAGCGCCCCGTTTCCTATACTCTACCACGAGATTTTTTGCCGTTAGTTTTTAATATAGTGTCTAATGTTGCTTAGACTATGGTACGGAAACCTTGGAGCGTGAGTCTGACTCACACTTGGCCAGTTTTTTGTATCTTAAGTTTTTAAAGTTCGATATTATAGTCACCTTGCATCATGTGAAATGTTCTATTTTAATATTTTATTTTTACTAGAATTAAACAGGTTCAAAGACATACCTTAAAAGGATATTCCACAATTGGGATAACTTTCACTTTTGCAACCCTTTATAACAAACTTTTAACATTTTGCACATTTTTATTTTAAAATGAACTGACAACCTTGACATGACACCATATTTGCTACTGTGTCAAGTTCAGGGACGACAGTAAGACATCCAAAATAATACGCAATAATTAATCATTTATCAACACCGTTGACAAATTTGATAATAAATCAATTATGGTTTTATTAAAATAAAAAATAAAACATTAAAACTGTTTATTCCTTATATAAGAGAGTGCGCGCACGGGAGACTTTTGTCGCTGGGACAAAAAAGTTTTTGTCTCTGTCGCGTCGCGTCTCCAAAGAGGGGTGCGCGCATGAAGGAGACAGAGACGAAACTTTTTTTTAAATTCAAAGACATTCGCTTGTAGTATGTAGAAACATGGAGAGCAGTGCTGCCAGACGTGGGATAAATAAGCTAGATACACGATATTTTGGAATGTAATGCAATAGAAAAAATAATAATGTATCGCACGATAAATCTACGAAAATCCGTGACATTTTGCTCAGTTAAGTAAAAGAAAATTTTATGAAATTTCAATCTGTGTATTTGAATACATTTTACCTTTATTTGGACCACTTTGACTCGATGCGATAACACGATACTTTTGCAGTAAAACTAGGATAATTCTTAACCTATGAATCTGGCAACACTGGCGGAGAGACACAATTTTGTCCAATGTTTTTCATTTAATAAAAAACATTGGATTTTATTTCGAAATTTTGATTGTCTTAGAAAAAGTTGTGTTTGAGCGCCAAAACAAGACACTGAGTATTTGGATTTACATGTTGTTTAATTATTTTTATTTGCGAGGTCTAGAACCCAGAGCCGTAAAACCAAGTATTTAAAAAAAACAAAGACACAATTTTGTCACGTGCTGGTCGGCGAACAAAAATGTCTCCCAGTTGTCGCGTCGCAACGTGCGCGCACCTCCTTACTTAAAGCGTAACACACACAGAAGGCGTGAGCGGAACGGGTCGTTTCTCCGACGTGAGTTGCGCGGTTCGTCGTCTTCACACAGAGAACGGGTCGTGCGCGGAGCGGTTCGGCCGCGGTTTTGGAGCGATTCGAAGGCGCGGCTCGGATTTGTGCTATGGTCAATAACGCATATAAAATATGAAGCTTCTTGACCACAATAACTTTTACATTTAGTCACTAAATGTTGATTTGCCACGGTCACCCATTCAATGGTCAGGTCAAAACCACGGTCCCATCACTCCCATCCTAGTATCCATACTTAAGGTTCTTTAACCACGGTCCACTTTTATGACATTGATATTTTGGGTGACGATTGTTAAGCAACCTCAAATTTGGACACTAAATGGATGGGTGACCCTGGTTAAGCAACCTCAAGTTTGGCCACCAAATGGATGGGTGACCGTGGTTAAGCAACCTCAAGTTTGGTCTTTAAATGGATGGGTGACCGTGGTTAAGCAACCTCAACCTTGGACTAAATGGATGGGTGACCGTGGCTAAGCAGCCTCAGGTATAGCCCCAAAATTGATGGGTGACCGTAGTTAAGCAACCTCAAGCTTGGACACTAAATGGATGGGTGACCGTAGTTAAGCAACCATAAGTTTGGACACAAAATGGATGGGTTACGGTGGTTAAGCAACCTCAAGTTTGCTCCCTAAATGGATGGGTGACCGTGAATAAGCAACCTCAAGTTTGGTCAATAAATGGATGGGTGACCCTGGTTAAGCAACCTCAAGTTTGGCCACCAAATGGATGGGTGACCGTGGTTAAGCAACCTCAAGTTTGGCCTTTAAATGGATGGGTGACCGTGGTTAAGCAACCTCAACCTTAGACTAAATGGATGGGTGACCGTGGCTAAGCAGCCTCAGGTATAGCCCCAAAATGGATGGGTGACCGTAGTTAAGCAACCTCAAGCTTGGACACTAAATGGATGGGTGACCGTAGTTAAGCAACCATAAGTTTGGACACAAAATGGATGGGTTACCGTGGTTAAGCAACCTCAAGTTTGGTCCCAAAATGGATGGGTGACCGTGGTTAAGCAACCTCAAGTTTGGTCCCAAAATGGATGGGTGACCGAGGGTTACGTAACCTCAAATTTGAACACTAAATAGATGGGTGACCGTGGTTAAGCAACCTCAAGTTTTGAAATTAAATGGATGGGTGACCGTGGTTAAGCAACCTCAAATGTGGACACTAAATGGATGGGTGACCGTAGTACAGCAACCTTGAGTTTAGTAGATTATTACCTAGTTCGTACAAACATTTTATTTCCTCACATATTTAAGCGTAACACACACAGAGAGCGTGCGCGGGACGGCGACGGGTCACGACGGCAGTACGGCGGGTCTATTAACATAGGTTTAAATGGGCGCCCACAGACAGCGAGCGTGCGCGGGACGGCAGCGGGTCGTGCGCGGAACGGGTCCCGCGCGGCCCTTCCGCCGTCACAGATAGGCGGCGGGCGGACGGGTGGTGCGCGGGTGCGGCGTTCGTTACATTCGTCGTGATACACGCATTCAGACCAAAGCGCTCACACAGAGAGCGTGCGCGGGTCGTGCGCGGAACGGGTGCCGCGCGTATACTACGACTGTTGTGTTATTTTACAAAACATTATCATTTTTCGCTATGGATTTGAATGAAAAAAGTAATTAAATATGTGAGGAAATAAAATGTTTGTACGAACTAGGTAATAATCTACTAAACTCAAGGTTGCTGTACTACGGTCACCCATCCATTTAGTGTCCACACTTGAGGTTGCTTAACCACGGTCACCCATCCATTTATTGACCAAACTTGACGTTGCTTATTCACGGTCACCCATCCATTTAGTGTTCAAATTTGAGGTTACGTAACCCTCGGTCACCCATCCATTTTGGGACCAAACTTGAGGTTGCTTAACCACGGTCACCCATCCATTTTGGGACCAAACTTGAGGTTGCTTAACCACGGTCACCCATCCATTTAGTCCAAGGTTGAGGTTGCTTAACCACAGTCACCCATCCATTTAAAGGCCAAACTTGAGGTTGCTTAACCACGGTCACCCATCCATTTGGTGGCCAAACTTGAGGTTGCTTAACCAGGGTCACCCATCCATTTATTGACCAAACTTGACGTTGCTTATCCACGGTCGCCCATCCATTTAGTGTTCAAATTTGAGGTTACGTAACCCTCGGTCACCCATCCATTTTGGGACCAAACTTGAGGTTGCTTAACCACGGTCACCCATCCATTTTGGGACCAAACTTGAGGTTGCTTAACCACGGTCACCCATCCATTTAGTCCAAGGTTGAGGTTGCTTAACCACAGTCACCCATCCATTTAAAGGCCAAACTTGAGGTTGCTTAACCACGGTCACCCATCCATTTGGTGGCCAAACTTGAGGTTGCTTAACCAGGGTCACCCATCCATTTATTGACCAAACTTGACGTTGCTTATCCACGGTCGCCCATCCATTTAGTGTTCAAATTTGAGGTTACGTAACCCTCGGTCACCCATCCATTTTGGGACCAAACTTGAGGTTGCTTAACCACGGTCACCCATCCATTTTGGGACCAAACTTGAGGTTGCTTAACCACGGTAACCCATCCATTTTGTGTCCAAACTTATGGTTGCTTAACTACGGTCACCCATCCATTTAGTGTCCAAGCTTGAGGTTGCTTAACTACGGTCACCCATCCATTTTTGGGCTATACCTGAGGCTGCTTAGCCACGGTCACCCATCCATTTAGTCCAAGGTTGAGGTTGCTTAACCACGGTCACCCATCCATTTAAAGGCCAAACTTGAGGTTGCTTAACCACGGTCGCCCATCCATTTAGTGTTTAAATTTGAGGTTACGTAACCCTCGGTCACCCATCCATTTTGGGACCAAACTTGAGGTTGCTTAACCACGGTCACCCATCCGTTTTGGGACCAAACTTGAGGTTGCTTAACCACGGTAACCCATCCATTTTGTGTCCAAACTTATGGTTGCTTAACTACGGTCGCCCATCCATTTAGTGTCCAAGCTTGAGGTTGCTTAACTACGGTCACCCATCCATTTTGGGGCTATACCTAAGGCTGCTTAACCACGGTCACCCATCCATTTAAAGGCCAAACTTGAGGTTGCTTAACCACGGTCACCCATCCATTTGGTGGCCAAACTTGAGGTTGCTTATCCAGGGTCACCCATCCATTTATTGACCAAACTTGAGGTTGCTTATTCACGGTCACCCATCCATTTAGTGTCCAAATTTGAGGTTGCTTAACAATCGTCACCCAAAATATCAATGTCATAAAAGTGGACCGTGGTTAAAGAACCTTAAGTATGGATAGGATGGGAGTGGATAACTAGGATGGGAGTGATGGGACCGTGGTTTTGACCTGACCATTGAATGGGTGACCGTGGCAAATCAACATTTAGTGACTAAATGTAAAAGTTATCGTGTTAAAGAAGCTTCATATTTTATATGCGTTATTGACCATAGCACAAACCCGAGCCGCGCCTTCGAATCGCTCCAAAACCGCCGCCGAACCGCTTCGCGCACGACCCGTTCTCTGTGTGAAGACGACGAACCGCGCAACTCACGTCGGAGAAACGACCCGTTCCGCTCACGCCTTCTGTGTGTGTTACGCTTTAATTACTTTTTTCATTCAAATCCATAGCGAACAATGATAATGTTTTGTAAAATAACACAACAGTCGTAGTATACGCGCGGCACCCGTTCCGCGCACGACCCGCGCACGCTCTCTGTGTGAGTGCTTTGGTCTGAATGCGTGTATCACGACGAATGTAACGAACGCCGCACCCGCGCACCACCCGTCCGCCCGCCGCCTATCTGTGACGGCGGAAGGGCCGCGCGGGACCCGTTCCGCGCACGACCCGCTGCCGTTCCGCGCACGCTCGCTGTCTGTGGGCGCCCATTTAAACCTATGTTAATAGACCCGCCGTACTGCCGTCGTGACCCGTCGCCGTCCCGCGCACGCTCTCTGTGTGTGTTACGCTTAAGAGAGTGCGCGCACGGGAGACTTTTGTCGCTGCGACGTTTTTGTCTCTCATATCAAGTCCTCTGTTATGTATGGAGGTGCGCGCACGTTGCGACGCGACAACTGGGAGACTTTTTTGTTCGCTGACCAGCACGGGTGACAAAATTGTGTCTTTGTTTTTTTTTAAATACTGGGTTTTACGGCTCTGGGTTCTAGACCTCACAAATAAAAATAATTTAACAACATGTAAAAATACTCAGTGTCTTGTTTTGGTGCTCAAACACAACTTTTTCTAAGACCATCGAAATTTCGAAATAAAAACCAATGTTTTTTAGTTAAATGAAAAACATTGGACAAAATTGTGTCTCTCCGCCAGTGTTGCCAGATTCATAGGTTAAGAAATGTCCTAGTTTTACTGCAAAATTATCTTGTTATCGCATCCCCAGTTAACAAAATTACTGTATTTGTAACTACCGAATCTAGATTTTACTAGTAAAAGAACAGAATATACGGCTCAAAAGTTTAAATCATGTTACTTCATTACTTTTTAAAATTACAAGTTTTTGTTAACTTAATTACTGCAGTACTTACTGCACAAGCATCGAGCACATACCCTAAAGAGCAGCAAATACGAATCATCTTTCTCCGAAACTATTAAGTCATTTTTCACTTACATTTGGTATGAAATGACAACTCCTATTAACTATCGCCTAAATAAAAAAGTACAGATACAGATTAAAAAATGGCAGATATTTTTACGCTAAAAGTCTATCTCTTTCGTAGTGCAAAGAAATTATATTTAGATACTATCCTGCTGTCAGAGTCAAAGTTGTCCAAATAAAGGTAAAATGTATTCAAATACACAGATTGAAATTTCATTAAATTTTCTTTTACTTTTCGTAGATTTATCGTGCGATACATTATTATTTTTTCTATTGCATTACATTCCAAAACATCGTGAATCTAGCTTATTTATCCCACGTCTGGCAGCACTGCTCTCCATGTATTCTACATTTGGCTTAAAAGGGCACGAACCCAGAGCCGTAAAACACAATTATAAAATTTAAAAAAAAATGTATTCTACATACAAGCGAATGACGCTTCCAATTTTTTTTTAAAGTTTCGTCTCTGTCTCCTTCGTGCGCGCACCCCTCTTCGGAGACGCGACGTGACAGAGACTAAAACTTTTTTGTCCCGGCGACAAGTCTCCCGTGCGCGCATTCTATAATAGAGGACTTGATATGAGTGACAAAAACGTCGCAGCGACAAAAGTCTCCCGTGCGCGCACTTTTTAATACTGTATATTACTTGTTCAGTGCACAAACCCAATTATGTAAAACTACGTTAGAAAATAGCGGACCTAAATACGACACTAACCACTGATCAAGTAAAACTACGTTAGAAGTAAACAAGAGGGTAACAAGGTTTTAAAAACTTTTCAGCCGTATATTCTGTTATTTTTGTAGATTCGGTAGAGTTATTTATAAAACGATAATTTTGCAGTGTAGGATAATTCTTAACCTATGAATCTGGCAACACTAGTAGCAGCTGTGTGTGTGTATGTGTGTGTGTTGTGACTACTGTGGGAGTGGGAGGGAGAGTGAAATAGAGATTAGTAGAGTGAATAATTAATTTGATTTGAAACGCTGTGTCTAGCGTCTTTGTTGCTGCTGCACAAACAATAACGTATATCATATTATAAGCAATTAAAGGTGATTTGCATGACTGTGATTGATTTACAGTTTCGATCATGACTTGGAATTACTGACTATGTTTAATTAAAATGTGTAGTCGTGGTGTAGTCATTGATAGCGAAGTGTTCCGAGCTTAGATGTAAAAGAAGTTTAGTGTTTGTTTTTTTAAATTAAAATATAATAAATAATGGCATTTTATTCATGTAATCGGTATAGACTCTTAGTTTTAGTTTTATTAGGTTTAATTTTGTGGCAAATTTTCCAATTGTTACCAAAAAAGCAGGTTCAAGTATCGGAGGTAGGTATTTGATATTTTATCACTAAAAAGTAAGTTATTACATTCTCTAATCTGACATTATCTTAATCTTAAGTAAGTCTTTAATTTAATCCCTAAATCATGAACTCGAACAATATTAACATTGTACCATATTTTACAGGATATAGAGGAATTGGAAGATGATAGGTATAACAAACATAAGAAGGATAAAGTTAAAGTGAGAGTATATTATGAGGCACTTTGTCCAGATTCCAAGCATTTCTTTATCAAACACCTGGCACCTGTGTCAGACAAACTATCAGAGTTCCTTGATATAACCTTGGTTCCTTATGGAAAAGCTACTGTAAGTTAAGTTAATTATTTATTAACAACCTGTTTGACTTGGTTGGTGCTGCATTTGATAGATAAAAAGGTGTGTAAACATTTTTTTTTTTACATGAACATGTAATGTAATTTTTCATTTCAGACCAAAGAGAAGAATGGCCAATATATTTTCGATTGTCAACACGGTGAAGAGGAATGCTATGCAAACAAAATTCATGCTTGTGCGATTGCGGCTGTAGGCAACATGACCCTGTCTGTAAAAATAACAGAATGTATGATTATAGACAACTTAGATGCTGATGCAGCCTTAGCAAGGGTAATTTGTTATTGTTTTGTCAAGAGAATCTTACTAACTCAAAGTACATTATATTTTGATTTTAAGTAGTAAAAAATAAACTATGGATAACTATCTCCAAATAGTTTTGACTAGAAGCATTCGTCAAAACTACTATTGACCGCAAATTTAAAGTTAAAAGCAATATAAACCGATGATTTTTAGGCAAAACTACTATTGACCAACCTGTGCAGTCAAAACTACTGTTGCCTGTTTGTTTTAGTTAAATGTACTTTTAACTGATTTAGAGTTTTTATTGTAACATTACTTATTTTGGAAAAAAAAGGTGCATACAATTCAACCTTAATTTTCTTGATAAAAAAAAAATATGAAGTTGCCCCTTTTTATCTTAAAACAGCAGAATAATTGTCTATTCATTAAATTCTTTTTTTTTCACAGCTTCAAGGGACTAGACCTGAGTATATTTTTTTTATTTGATACCACCACGCATATTCGAAATAACAGACATCTTGACAGACATATGGACAGACAGATAGATGGACAACAAAGTAATCTTGGGTTTCGTTTTTCGTTTTTTCTTTTTGAGGTATAGAACCCTTAAAAGGATTTGTAATAATTTTTCTATTAATGTTTGTGGATGTTTGCTATGGTATAGAACTTCTATTAAATATTGTGCTTTTGTTTTAGTGTGCAAAAGATTTGAAGGTTGAACCTGATCCAATAACCAGTTGTGCTTCACAAGAGCAAGGCTCAGCATTACTTAAGAAACATGGAGATGACACTCACTTAATTAACCCGACCTTTATACCGACCATAACAATTAATGGTTCGAAAGCCAATCAAGCAGCTATCTTGAAAAATTTCTTGTTGGAAGTTTGTAAACTAATTGACATGCCTTTACCGCCACCGTGCTTGTGACGAATTGGATTTAATAGAGCAAACATGCATCAAATACTTAATTTGTGAATTGCAGAACTACCCAGAACTTAGAACAAAGATATATGAAGTAAATGTGCTCAAAAATTGCTCATAATGTATTAATATTTGTGTTTATATTCTTGTATTAATACTATTTACATTGGATTTAGACAGCATTTAAGCTTTCTGTTTGAATGCCTTTTATTTTAATATATTTTTTCAATGGTTTTGATAGTGATATTCCAAATATTTAAGTCACAAATTTTAATGAAAATTTATTGAAGTATGTAAGTTTTTTTATTCCTGCGTCCAGTATATTTTATTTAAAAATACTTATTAAATCATGTGGTTTAAATATCCTTTATAGATCTTACAATTATGTACACTTTGTTATAATAAATTGGTTAGTAAGGGAGGCAAATTTTTACATTTAATGGGATTTGAAAACTATAGTTAAGTATTTTTAAGCAGTTCCTACTTTACATGTAAACAATTACATTGCTATTTATTTATTTTTAAATATGCTAATAAATGATTGTGTTTTGCGCACCATGACCATATCGCTATACCGCATTATGGCCAAATTGACTCTTAGTAAAAGGTTTTTGTTTGTGATTAATATAAGTTTTGTTTTAAATGTTTTCTTTATCAGAAGATATGATTACAATGTGACACCGTCTTTTCAGCGAAGAATTCAATTTCAGTGACAACATGAAACAAAAATAGTTATTTAAATTGTTTTACGCGGTTCTGACGCTTGCAAATTTGTTTTTATGAACCAAACATGAGATGAAAAACCGGCCAAATGCGAGTCGAACTCGCGCACCAAAGGTTCCGTACAAACTTGTAAGTCCTGTATGTACGTAAATAGTTCGTCTATCATGGGAATCGAGTCTCGAAGATTTTTCCCGCTTTATTTGCAAATAAGTTTATAATAATATATTTTTTTTGTGATGATGTCTCATTTTATGGTTTTTGGATTTACCCAATACCTCAGTAGGTATTGGTGTGTTAAGAATCTTGCCAAATTTCATGAGTCTAGATCAACGAAAAGTACCTACCCTATAGGTTTTGATTTCCTAGCAAGTGTAAAATAAACTGTTAAAAAGACTAAACGGTTATATTTTTACAATTGCAAGGGATTGGTGACCTGAGTATTTGATATTAATTTCACCTTGATACCGACACGCGTTTCTGATAAAAAAGGGTTTAAGTTTTTGACAGACAGACAAAGAAGTGATTCTATAAGTGTTCATTTCTTCCTTTTGAGGTACGGAACCCTAAAAATACGCACTGGGCTTCAATTAGCTCGGTAACAATTAGGCTAGGGTAGGAAATAGACCAAAATGTAGGTCTAGTTACAAAAACATCATGGACGATTGACGAAACCTCTTTTACTATGTGGTCTTGCGAATTTTGTAGTACCAATAAATTGTTTTACCTTGCATACTTATTGATAATAACGTTACTGAGTACATACCTAGTCAATGATAATTGTCTTTCTTATCATTTTCCTGTTGGTTAATGCTTTATTCTATTAACAGAATTGTATAATGAAGTAACACTATTTTACATGAAATTTACTGTATTATTAAGACAAACTTTTTTTTATTCCTAAGTAATTAAGAACAATTTAATATTATGGCTAAATCTCACTTATAAATAAAAATAGAAAAACAAACTTTTACATTAGTTAATTCTACAAAGTTGTAATCTAATATATAAAAATGAATCTATTTCCCTTGGTCATCGCATCACGCGTGAACGGATGGAACGATTTCGCTAATTCTTTTTTTGTTGTGTTATTTATTGTCAGAAGGTTATTTTCAAAGAATTTTTTGCGAAGTTGCGCAGAAAATTATTTATGAATAAACTGAAGACCACGCGAACGAAGTCGCGGGCAACAGCTAGTACTTTTATAAAATAAAGCCAAGGTTTTAAAATAAAGCCGTATAAAATAAAGCCATTACGGCACCCAGTGGACCTGTATTTTCGAGTATACATTTAGTGGATAAATATTTTTGACTTTATTGTTATACTCATCTCAGTAGATCGTAAACGTTTTTCTCTTTAAAAAGTGGAAACTTTATTTTTATCTTATTGTGTTGGAGATAACAATAGCGGTTGTAATAGTTAATTTTGATTATTTATTTTGTTGTGTTAGCGATTAAAACAATAGTACAGTCATATTAAGTTGTTTCTTTTGTTTGGCGAAGTTCCATTCATGTTACTTAAACTTGTCTATGGTTTTCGTGCAATATACGGTGCATCCACACCGCAGTTACGTTTTGTTGAGTAACACTGCAAGTACTGCAACATAACATTAGGTAACATACTGTAACTGTGGCTACTTACTGTTTGTTGATTGTTACTCATCGCGTCCATATCGCCAGTAACATAAATTAACTTAATATTACAGGGTTACATTGCAAAAGGGTGCCAAATCTATACGGGCTCAGAATCAGTAACTTATTTGAACCATGCAAAGAACAAAACATTTTTTTTTCTCATTTTAATTATTTCTATCCGCTGTTAAAAATCGTAAGCGTGGATAATTTAACTCATTCATGAAAAAATTGCACCGTACGTGCACTGCGTAAGGTCCTTGTTGCACGGCTTTCGTTAGTCTCTCATTGACTTTATTTTCGGATATTTTAAAGTATTTTTTTTCGTAACACGATTATTAAAAATAACGATTAAGACGCTTCTATAAATTGTTCCCTAGAACTCATGTAACCCTGTATAACAAACCGAGCACCCACACCGCAGTTACTTTTTATAGATCAACGTTTCCAAGTGTTACCCAACAACATCCGTCAACAATCGTGGAATTGAGTAGCACGACTTCTCCAACTTCTGCAGGTAACAGACGTGCCACAAGCCCCGCACCCCGCGATGCTATTTTATGTTGCCGTGTTGAGGTAACATGCTCTTCAAATGTTATCGATCGTTACAGAATGTAGACTGTGTATGTAGGGCAACATTGCTCAACGTATAGTAACATTGTTCGAGAATGTGGACTGTTATGACGTGTAGGGCAACGTTGGTCAACATATCGCACATCTAGTTCTTTAAAGTCATAAATGACAAAAAGTCTAAAATTAAGTTAACAATGCCAGAACTTTCCTTTTATGTGAATTGATTGAGTGCTTAAAGATATTTTTTTAAATTCAACACCTGTGCGGTAGACTGTCTGTCTGTATACTGTTTGTCTTTATAGCATTAGTGCAAAAAATGACGCGCCTTGACGAGCCCGACTCACCTCCAGGGGCTCCGACGCACTCGGCGATAGGTACGTTAAAAAAAAATGACGCGCCTTGAGTGCAACAACGTCCTGTTGGTCGTTTGTGTCGTTCAGGTAACTAAGACTTCAAAATTTCATATTTCTAAAGCTTAAAAGACGTATATACATTTTACATTTACGGCATTAAGCACACAAGCAACTGACAATTTGAAAAGCATTACGCCTTATTTGTATTAAATGTCTTTTTAGACGTAGAATTTGTCGCAATTTTTATTACACGACGACAATTTTTATTATTATTGACGAACGACCTTTAATTGTAATTTATGACATTGTAGTACTAGATTATTCCCAAAGTGTAAAATAAGGAAGACTAGATTGCATGTGGAGGTATTATTACACTAGATATTTGAAGTAATTTATAAGTTGGCTCGCTCTAAGGTCAAAGCGGCAGTGGCGGGGCAAGACCAAAATGTTATGTGGGCAAGGTACACTTAGCGAGGCCCTCTGGTAGCGCAACAAGCAATGTTATAAATTAAAAAACAGTTTTTACTACTTTATTATACCTACGTATTTAATTCATTCATTCGAATATCACATAGGTAAGGAGCGGCTGGAGTTGTAAAGTACCTTAAATAGACAAACGCGAGGGGGCTTCCCCGTTCGTTTTCCGCGATGACGCAACGCCAACAAATTTTGTTAGCCTAAAGAAAAGTTTGGTATTTCATTTATTACTATTAATTATCGTTTTATAACGAATTTATTTTACATTGCGTCCGAGTTATGCGACCCTCGGACCGCGATGCCGTAGGCGGTGGCTCACGTCGCCTACACCTAGCGCTGCCTCTGCAAAGCGGCACAGGATATTTCCCAGTGTCGCTGTGTTAAAGGCCGTAAAGGGCAACCTGTTATGCAAGGATAGATAGATAGATAGATAGATAGATACTCTTTATTGCACACCATACAAGTAAAATACACATGATTTTTACAGAAAGATGTACAATTTAGGCGGTCTTATCGCTAATAGCGATCTCTTCCAGACAACCTTTAGGTAGAGGACAATCATTAAAGAATTCAAGGACCTCGCGGTGAAGGAAAGATGGCACTTTAATTTCCATGAGCTGCTGAATAAGCAGCACAAAGAGGTGCAGCCACTAGACCTCCCTCCGAATCAGGGACTAGTACCACCGGTAACGCCTGAAGAAGTCCAAATTGCTCCTCGCCGCATGAAGAATCGTAAAGCTGTCGGAGCCGATGGAGTCCCAATCGAAGCCTGGAAGGCGATGGGCCCTCGTGGGGTGGACATCTTAACCTACCTTTACAACCGCACACTCTTAACCGGGCTTATCCCGAGCCAATGGACAATGAGTATTATTACTCCGGTTTTCAAAGGCAAGGGATCGGTGCAAGAGTCCCACACCATGAAGCTCTATGAGCTGATTGTGGACTCCTGGATCCGACAGGAATGTGATGTCTCGGAGTGTCAATATGGGTTTCGTCCTGGCAACGGGACAATTTGTTTTTAATGTCTAAGGAATGTGATCTGTAATTATTTTGCCATGATTATGATAAGTAAGCTAAACAGGCTGATTAATAAATATCAGCTAGTACTTACGATTAGTAAAAAAACTTAAAATTTCATTTAAATGTAAAAAACTTAAGTAACATAAATAATGTCAGTTATTTGATGTTCAAAATATTGAATAAATAAATAATTTTTAAAATTTATTTATTTACAAAAATACTATAATCATAATTGTCACAAGTTTTTGAAGTGGCATCATTTAGTGCAAGAACACCACAAATGTGGGTGTTGTGTGTTTTTTGCATTTATTTAAATGTTCTTATAAATAATATAACTTTTTTAAAAAAATTATATCGTACATAAATGAACAAAATTCAATTAAAAAAAGTTTCCAATCATATATCTGATATTCGGGGCAGATACAAATTCAACAAATCAAAGATCATAAAAATCGGCCCAGCCATTCTTGACTTATAAATGGTGTAACTAACCCGACTTTGTTTTATAAACGGGGTTAAATTGCAAGGTAGTGCCAAATTTTAAAAATAAGATCTAGAGAATAATATACCTAGTCTTGCCATAAATACTGAAACAAAGAAAAACAAATTTTCTATTGCAAATAACATTAATTACTTTTACAGTATGTTAGTTTAATACATAAATATAAAACAATTTAAAATATTAAACGCTTATTCGAAGTGGTCTCCATTGGCTGCAATACAGTCCTTTAAACGTTGAGGCCAGTTATCAATAAAAGCACGCACTCTTTCCATGAGAAAATTCGTCACTGCCGATCGTACGGATTGTTTTAGGGACTCCAAATTATCATGGCGTTTAGAGCAAGCCGTACTCTCTAAAACTGACACATAAATCATAATCCAGCGGATTAAGATCGGGAGTAGACGACGGCCAGTCTTCAGCTCTGATGAAGTCCGAAACGTTTGTTTTCAACCAAACTGCGTAGACCGAGCTTTATGACCCGGCACCGAGTCTTGCTGGAAGGACCATTCTTGGTTATTGAACAAGGTGTTGGTAAGGGGCTTCACTACCTTCTCAAGAATGGTATCTTGATACACTTGTGCCGATGTTTTGATACCTTTTTCACAAAAGTCACTCCTCAGTCACTCCTTCATAGCTAATACCCAAACTAATACTGAAGTCGGTTAGTGCCTACGTTGCACTCTGTCGACTAATTGGAAAGCTTTCTTAGAGCTTTGAGCATAATTACGGTCATTTTGTTTGTTAAAAAGTTGCTCAATTGTAAAAAAAAACTCATCCGTAAACAATTTTTTTCTGTGACCTCCCTTTGCGTACCGCTTCAGTAGTTGTTTCGATTTTACCACTTTTTTAAATTATTAGTTATGAAATGACCAGTACGTCTCTTAAAGGCTGCAAGTCTTGTCCTAAGTCATCTTAAAAAATACGCGACATGGTTCTAGGTGCTGTGCTATCACTGAACAAGTAATACTAGGGTGCTATCACTCTGTCTAATCTGTGGTGCTATCTTCATCTCTCGAGATAAAATCTTTTGCTTTTGGACAGGATTTAATCGAATTCTTTCCCTTACTGCTTTGACCACCTTTTTCGCACGAACACTACGTTGACGGCCAGATCTTTTTCTGTCACAAACAGAGGAGATCTCATTGTACCTATTAATAGCCCGGTACACAAACTTTTTACTAATACCAAGCGTATGGAGAGTTTTAAAAATTTCATTTGGCTCCATACCTACTTTGTGTAATGCAATCACAGCGACTCGGTTCTCTTTATCACCCCACTCATTTTAATATTGCAAAATATTGTACAATGTATTATATCCATTTAGTTACTGATTCTGAGTGGTCCCTAAAAATTGGGAACACCCAAAAATTCCGAAATATTTGATTCCGAATTTGAGTATTCCAATTTTCTTCAATCCGAACTTCATAATTCCGATTATTAAGAATCACAAATCTTGTTTTACCGAATGTTAATAATACGAAGTCTGATTTTTCCGGTTATCACAAGTACAAAAAATTCAAACACCAAAGTGTCATTAGCCCTAAAACAGTATTCCTATTATCAATATTCCGAAAATAGGATGAATAATTAGCTAAGTTGACTTATTTTTACTTAAGAGCGAATCCGAGGTTAGGTTAGGTTAGAACAGTGACCACACACAGCGCGAAGGCAAGCGAATGGAGCGAGCGCAGCGATCGTAGTGAGCGTGCCAGTGCCCGCGGAGCGCTTAACCTGCTGCCTGCTTAACCTGCCTGCATACCTGCTTGCATGCTGCATACATGCTGCATAACTGCTTGCATGCTGCATACCTACTCGCATAATGCATGCTTGCCTGCATGCTGCATGTTTGCAGCATGCAGCACCTACATTTAAAATTATTTTATGTTTACATTGTTTTTATATTAAATGATATTATTATTTTTTTAAATATTGGATAATTAATAAGTCGGAATTTTAAATAGTTCGATCTATTAAAAATCAGAATTTTGAAATTAGGAATTATAAACGTTAGGAAAATAGATTTCGGAATTTTGAAAATCGGAATGTTAAACATGATACATAGGAAAAAAAATTGGCACTACCTTAAAATGTAACCCTGTTAGCTAAATAACTTATTGCTGTCAGATGTTGCTTTAACAGTCAAAAATGAAACCATTGTTTTCTTGGATCTATATAATGTACATTTTCAATTAGTCCGTTTTCGGACGTAGTGCTTAGGCCTTCTTAATTATTTCTGCAAGCATGCATCTAGTTGCGCTTGCGTCAACTTACTACCTTTCCGTACCGTGTAACATTCGTTGACTCTTTTTATAAAGCCTTATGTTACTCAATTGTCATAAAGCTGAAGTACTACCTATCTTTTATTTTTGCTTTTGGCCTAACAACTACTTATATTAATACCTACCTTATTAAGTAGTAGGTTAGGTAAATATATGATTTAATAGTACAGTAGCTACATACCTAGATGGGCCATTAATCATTCCGATCAAATGGCCACTTTACCGTATCATGTGCGAAGGCAATAAATTAACTAGTAAGCTCCCACTAAAGTTTCCACCTTCGCCGTGAGTCACCGCCCAAAGCAAACAACTCCAGTCAATTCAATTTAAAACCCGCTCTGACAACACCAATTTGCCTGCGTCTAAATGGCTACCTTTGCTCCGAAAACCATTTCAAACACAACAATAAATCTTCACTGGAATCACGGTCTAATTTCGTAAAAGCCCCGTCTCGCTTTGCTAATTAATATGAATGGCATTTGCATCCGGCTTTTTCTCGCGTACACCATTTCCAACTATTGTTTTGCAAAGATTCTCACAATTTATTCTTGTTTTTAACCGACTGTACAGGCTAAAGGGGGTTATGGAGAACAAAAACAGCTGTTTTATGGCTCTTCTGAAATGAAAAGCTTTTGTATCCTTTTATACAAATTGGGGCATGTAACGATGTAACTTTTTAAGGTACTCTTCATTATTAATTTAATTTATTAATTTTATTTAAGGCTAGCTATTAATTTCACTAAATTATGGGTTTTTTCACGTGAGTAGGTACTAAGTATTAAAAAGAGCTATTGTAACGTGAAACTAGATTCGTGTTATTCAGGAAAACAAGTAACTCTTCTTAGGCACATATTCCGAATACATAATACATACTTTTCACCAGAGATGCGATTTATTTGAAATACTTCTATTTAAAATGCAAAATACCTATTTTGCATTTAAATACCTTTTTGTAAAAAGCATTTTGTATTTTATTTAAAATACCTTTCGAGATGTATTTTGCATTTTTATATCCATTTCAAAATGCAAAATACTTTGTGATTAAGTCTAGTAGCCAACATTACCAGTCAAACAAAATGAAATGAACGAATGACGCTTGTATTAACGAATTTGACCGATAGAGGTGCCTGCTAGCCATGCGTGCCCTTTTTTCTTCTTTGGTCAGAGTGCGCGCCTTTTAACTGACATATGTGCCTTAAATTTGAGTATAGTGTCAATGTCAAACGAAAACGACGAACATTATCTATGGCTATAAAAACGCAACGCCGTAGACACCGACGATTCGATTTCACGGATTTATTGTTTGCTCGTGCTGGCGAAGTGGTATTGTTAAAAAGTGTAATAAATAATTTTGTTGTGTTTATTTTTTTTTCACTTTTTAATAGAGATGGGCCGAGTACTCGGTTAATACTCGGTACTCGGCGTACTCGGCGGGTTTTTAATACTCGTATTCGGCCGAATAACTCGGTTTTAATGCCGAGAATACTCGGTTTATTTAAAACAATATATTTTAGTAGATATAATTAAAACAACAGTATTATTCTTTTGTGTGTTTTTATTTAACATGGTTTAACATTGCCGTCGTAGAAGCCTTTTGTCCAACACCACTATGTGAAATCAAAGAATTGCATAAGGTACATTTCACTTTGGTTTTATCTTCTTCAATCTCGTCGTAAAATGGCCAAATTCGTGATCTTTTACGTGAACTCATTATGTCAACAATCACCAGGTACTACAGACCAATTACGAAGCGACAGCCGGAGGATCGAAAAATATCTTGTGTGCTCTAGTTAGGCGCTCGGGGTCAGCGGTATTCGTACTGGTAGAGTACGTAATTCAGGTGAGTGTAGGAGGTGTAGGAGGTCCTACACACAATCTTGTATTTGTTTACGCGCCCGAAACAGGAATTTGATTGAACCGAGTTACTCGCCGAGTACTCGGTTGGAAAAAAAAATAACTGAGTAAAACTCGGTACTCGTTACTCGGCAAAAGTGCTACTCGGCGCATCTCTACAGTTTTTAACAATACCAGTCCAATTGTTATTAATAAAAGAAAAGTGTACTAACAATAAAATAAGAACTAGATGCACAATTAACCGAAATAAATGGCAATTCACAAAATGGAGTCATGGCTATCTTTTCGTTAGTCTAGTTTTTACATTATTTTAAGTGAGCATTATTATTATTAATAACATAAGAGAATTTATTGATACGCGTACTGGTAAATATGACCAAAATGTCATGCTTATGGTGCCATTTGGCTCGGCATGTATCTCTATTCTATTTCTCATGATAAATACCTAAAACAAATAAAAATATCATTCGATTTGGTCAAAAGGTATTTTATTTTGAAAAAGTGTTTTGAAAATACCTATTTAGCATTTGAAATACAAAACGCAAAACTATTTGGTATTTTGCATTTGAAATAGTAAATCTGAAAAGTATTTTGCATTTTGTATTTAAATGCTTTTTTAAAACTATTTTGTACATCTCTGCTTTTCACTGTGATAAACATTTAAAATATCTTAGAACACTAAGGGCGTCGCCAGCCGATGACCCAGAGGGGGGAGGGGGGTAAGTTGTTAAAAAATTTGGGGTAAGAAAAGCTAAAATTGTAGGTATAGGTTAGAGCCTATGAACCTTCATCCTTGTAGTGCTCTTACCTCTAAGTAAATTTGGGTATTATGTACCTAGTAATATATACCTACCCTGATGTCAAAATAAATGCCTATCGGACCGACCAGTAATCTACAGGTTCCGATCATTAATAGAGTTTGCAGATACAAATACATAATTGTGTTAGATACGAGTACCTAATGTATTTTTTGAAACAATACAAAGTGACTGCAACAGTTGCCTAAAGTTTGTGATGACTGACGTGGGTTGCGTGGCAGTAAAGCCGCTTACACACGGTCAACTGACGATGGCACGGTCGGATCCGCTGACCCGCTACTGGCAGGATCGCCGATACTGATGCACAATGCACGTATCTAATGGATTTTTCATGTTGCCAAAAAAACTGACCATCAATAAAACGGGAATGCATCTTGCCAAAACGACTTATTCGTGCGTGCGAAGCTTTATTTTTATCGCATAATCTGCCAAGTTCGAACCAGCCACATGTGGACGCATACGCAACAAGCCAATTTGTTCACTTTTTCCCTAACAGATTTTGACGTGAAGACATTTCACCTACCTTGAGTATATCGTCTTGCCTTAATCAGATACAGTTACGTACATCTTATAAAAATCAACCAAAAATGGTGGCGTCACCGTTTTTCTATTTCAATAATCGTTACATCCAAAATAACAGGTAATTTAGATAGATTTAAAAGAAAAAATCAATGCGACAGACCCAGCTCACGAACGCAAGGCTCGGATTATAAATAACGCATATTGTTGGAAAGAAGAAGCTCTATGCTAGGTACGTAGGTCGTGTCACTTAGGTATTTATACGAGGTGAAATTTGTAATGAATAGGTACATAGTAGAAATTCGTTTGCAAATTGCAATGGAGTAATAAGGAAGCAACTACCGGGCGTGAGACAGCCCCATTAAATTTTTTATTTGAAGATAATGTATGACTATCTACTTTTTCTCGTGATATCGGTATTGGTCCCATAGTAAACGTTGTTTTAGGTACCTATCTATTTGAGCTCTCGCGCAAATCAGATCTTCATATTTTTCGGTTTGTTTTCAAATCTACGTCAGAAAGTCCTAAGTCTATTTATCTATCCTAAGTCCACCCAGTTAAAAGTGTTACCTAGAGTCCTAGAGCATCATTCAGTCTGGTTGAAGCTTCCGCTCAAACAAAAACCTTGTAATCCACTCCGGGAATTGCATTATTTTTTGTTTAATTTTATTATACATATGTAATATACATTAATTCTATACCATTATCGTTATAAGCCTATGAAGAAGTATCTAAGTATCTAAAGTGTGTAAAGCTATTGAAGTTTATGGTGATTATTCATGTAGTCTTTCTTTAAAAAATTCGGAAATAATAATATAACATTTATGTATACATTTTTTGAGGTGCTTTATATAGGGTAGGTTTTTTTTAAAAATTGTTTGGGATATGATTATAAATTTTTATTACCATGTAGGCTATATGAGGCAAGTTTCATCCTAATGATTGATCTGTTTAATTTATTGTGATTTCTATTATTTCGTTTAGTTGTTATTTTCATTTGGATAGTTTTTTTTTATGTAGAATAAATATGTCATATACATCGCAGCAGTTTCCCCATATTACTATGTCATAGGACATAGGATAGTACAGCGCTGTTTTACCAAATTACTTTAATTGAATGCATAAATAAGCTGTCTCTATCAAAATTCAGACTTAATTTAACTACTTAATTTAACTTTATTACACACTTCATCATTGCGAAAGCAAGCAGTAATAAAGTTAAAGTAAAGTACCTATGCATATATACGTCCCACTGCAGGGCACAGACCTCACCTCAATTATGAGGTTTGAGCCATACTCAACCACGCGGGCCCAGTGCAGATTGGTAGAGGGGTGTTAGGCCAGTGACCAAACCTTACTGCCAGATGTAATCAAGGTAAAGTATGATACTGAAAAAATTTACCTGTATTTTTGTAATCTGGCTTTAATTTTATAGACCAGTCCTAGCTCCACAATAAGCTACCTATTTATTTTATCAGATAATTGCTGATTCTCGTAATTATTTCGAGATTACCATATCTTTTTTTTCATCAGCTATTTCTATCCTACTGCTGGGCCAAGGCCTCCCTCAGATCTCCCTGTCGGCGGTTAGGGCTTGCCAATCAGAAAATTATTTTAGTCATCACGCTATCGTTTTCGAGGTCTACCTCTCGCACGATGTCCGTCAGTAGGCAGCCAGTGCATGACGACCAGTGTTGCCAGATGAAATCCGAAAGAAGCAGTAGAAATTGAGAAAAAAAAACAGTAGATTCAGGAAAAAAACAGTAGACAGTAAAAGTTGATATTGTAGTCATAAATATCGTCAGTAATTTCATGTAATAGTCTTACTAACATACACATAAGCCCGCTGTCACACCAAAAAAAAAGATTTTCACTTACCACTGTCGCATTTAGATTATACCTTAAATAAATGGAGCACATACCCTAGGCTATAGAATGATTTGTTCTTATGATTTGTTCGACAAAATGTTCCGCCATTTTTAATCTGTATCTTTACTGTTTTTGTATGGGCGAGCGTTGGCAGAAGTTGTCATTTCATACTAATATAAGTGGAAAAAGAATCATCAAAATCGGTTCACATTTGTCGAAGATATTGGGTAACATAGATACAAGAACCACAAACTAAAACAGTATCTGAGTATATATTTTGTTATTTTTCTCAAAAAGTGCTTAATCGATTTTGATTAAAAAAAAAATATGGGACAACTTCTGAAGTATGATCTACCAATTTGACATACATCTGACATTTGCCGTGCTAGGCGTGTTGTTCATTCGTCGTCAGTCTTGAACCTCGGGAATTTAGTATTAACACGGCTGCTGCTTTAACAAAAGTCAAACCTCTAAACATTCTGTTTCCTCAACTGATGGAAACGACGCTGCCACAGAGTAGGCAATGACCACTAACAAACACGTTTTTGAATAGACGGAATTCGTTTTTGTATATTTAGTATGAAATTGAAAAAAGCAGGTAGATTTCTCGAATTTTTGCAAATAAGTCAGTAGATCAGTAGATATCTCTAAAATCAGGTAGATCTACTGCTTTATCAGTAGATCTGGCATATTGACGACTCTAGTTTAGACTTTTTATAACTCATCCTATGGGCTGGCCCGTCCATTCCCACTACAACTTGGCAGCTTTTTCTCCCACGTCTGTGATCCATACCTATGAGAACTTTAGTCATGTTGAAACTCAAGATACCTACACATATGTGCGCCTACATTTTTCAAATTTCAAATTAAGTAAACTTTCCTATAATTAAGTAAAAAAAGCAACCAAGTGCGAGTCGGACTCGCCCATAAAAGTGGCAGCAAGTAACATAATATAAAAGTTCTAAAGAGCTAATTATTTGCGTTGATTGAATGAAATGTAAATTGCGGTTTACGATTTATGACGTATTAAAAAAAACTACTTACTAGATCTCGTTCAAACCAATTTCCCGTGGAAGTTTGCATGGTAATGTACATTACATATTTTTCAGTTTTATTTTACAAGTTACAGGGGGGTGGGGGGACATTTTACCACTTTGGAAGTGTCTCTCGCGCAAACTATTCAGTTTAGAAAAAAAAAGATATTAGAAACCTCAATATCATTAGACGACCCATCCATATCTAGATACCCCACAAGTATGGATTTGATGAAAAAATGTTTTGAGTTTCAATTCTAAGTATGGGGAGCCCTAAAATTTATTGTTCACAGAATACATCTGCTTACCAAGTTTCAACAGTATAGTTCTTATAGTTTCGGAAAAAAGTGGCTGTGACATACGGACGGACAGACAGACATGACGAATCCATAAGGGTTCCGTTTTTTGCCACGGCTACGGAACCTTAAAAACGCGTAAAATATTAGTTACCTTGTTTAGTTTATAGGTGTTTAGCATAGCTTTCGGTGTAGAGCAAGCCGTGTACTCTCATTAAAACTTTCCTCAGGCTGGCTCGCACGTGTTTTTAATTTTTATCGAGAGCCCTCGTCGTTACGAGCGTGCGGCTTCGGCAGCTTTGATTGCGGTAATGACGTCTCTCTGCCCGGCTGTTCTACGCTCTCGCCACTCCGCGAATACAGCACTATCCTTAAATAATAATTTCTTTTCAATTTAATGATGGCGCATCTTTTAATTACTGGGATTAAGAGTAACTATATTTTTTAAATTTATTACAAACTTAAGTGGACTAGTATTAAATGATGACATTAATTTGGTTTAGTCTTAATTATCTTGTTTCTAAATAAAATAAAAGCTTTTGCTTTTAGCGTCTCATGATAACTTAATAGGTTCTGTAATAAAATAATTATCTATTTTCGCCTATTATCCGCTAGATATGCAGCCAGCAGAAGCAACAAATCCTCTTAGACGGTCACTGGCGAGCCTCGCCAGCCTGCTCCGACTCCCTGCTAGCCCGCACAAACAACTCTAATGGATTTTTCATGTCGATTGAACACGGCATAGGTATGCCTGCAAGATAATCGAATATTTTAAAACAAACAATCCGGACTGCCAGTGTTATGTTTCGGCTGCAAGCTGCAACACGCGATAAGACGACTTATGTTCTCTACACTATGCTTTAATTGAAACGAAGTTGTGTACTTTCCGTAGAGCGAATAATGTTTTTAAGTTGTAGTAGATAAGGCCCATTTATGATACAAATAATGAAAAGTAAATTAAAAAAAACACCTTATCACTGTGAACGTATTATGTAATATTTTACTAAGTAAGTACAACCTATTAAGGAAGACAAATAACTAAATACACTTCAAAGGTCAAAGTTATTTGAGATTGTCTTCAGCCATTAATAATCATTAGAATTGATATCGTCGGCTTATTGCGTTCACGTCAGTACCGCAAATTATGACATTAATTTTATAACTAATTATTATTGTGTGGAGCACAAAAGAGCCGACCGCACATAAAACACGTAAGCTTCTTCTATTGTTAGGCGGGAAAACAATGAATGATTGTTCAAAACTGGTTGGGAAATGACTCGGGAAAACTGTCGCGTAGGTACTTTGATGTAAACGATCTCGCGTGGTTGTAAGGCGTAAGTAATGCGTAAGTGAAAGTGAAAAAGGTAAAATATGTTTTGGATTGGTCAACTATAATTTCCTTAAGTTGATGCTAGTTCAACTATAAAGCTTCAGAAAAACCCCTTAAGATTTTCTTTAAACGTACGTACGTACGTATAACGTACCTATACGTATGGTCCTAATTTATTAGTAAACTTCCTCTAGGGGGTGATTGTGCTTCTATTGTTCATTTGCTCAAATACAATAACTTTTTCTATGACCTTATTGATTAATATAGATAAGGTCTAACCGAAATAGTGCTCAATATTGCTAGAGGTCAACTAGTACACCATAAGGATCATGTTTATGAAAATAAAACATTGTTTTCATAAAAATGATCCTCATTAATTATTAATTACCATCCCTAAATTATTTTGGTTACGATATAACCACAAATGTAATGGGCGTAGATTTTCATTCTTAAACGAATAGAATTACACGTAAAAAAGCATTACAACAATAAATATGTATTAATTTATAAAAAATATGTTGTTAGATTATTGATGTTTTTTTTTATAACGAAGATCCATCATGTACTCCTCATCGATGACCTCCGTAGCCGAGAGGCGAGCATACCGGACTAGGTTTCGATTCCCGGTCGGTCGATGCAGGAAAACTTTTCTATATTGTCTCGGGTTTGGGTGTTGTGGTACCGTCGTTTCTGATTTCTGTAACACAAGTGCTTAAGCTACTTATCATAGGATCAGAGCAATGTATGTGTTGTTGTCCAATATTTATTTATAACTTTTTGACTTCTAGAAATATTGCGCACCATTTTGGTTAAAGAAATTCGGGTTAGTTACACCATTTATAAATCAAGAACGACTGGATCGATTTTCATGATCTTTGATGTGTTGGATTTGTATTCGCCCCGAAAAGTAGAATAACTATTAAAACATCGGAAAAATTCACGACAAAAAATATTAAGAGGCGGTACGAAGTTCGCCGGGACAGCTAGTTGACCAAAATAATATTTTCGAAGTTTTAATTTAGGTGCATATACAACAATGTTATAGTTAGATAACTTGTCCTACTATTTCATGCTAGAGATGGACTAGCTTACACCTACAAATTGTATTTCTAGTCCGGCCCTCCTGGCCCTCTACGTCCTTTCAAAGATAATTTTCGTACAAATTGCGAGCATAGAGCTACTTTCCTCAATAGACTTACATTCTATAATGGAAAAAAAATAGCTCCACGTTTATGGATATTAAAAGATAACTTCGCAGTGAATTGAGTAAGCGTAGTGTTGAAGCTGGATTTGACTTTAAGATTAATTACTAGGTACAGTTTGCGACCGACCTGGTCTACCTAGCTGCTTACTCATTCATGCGCTGAAGTCTCCGCCTCATAATTACTGTCTGTGTAATGCTGCATTAATCTGTTAATTACCGTTTTTCATAATTACTGCTTTGCCTGTGTCATTTGGAAAGAAGGTGAGGCCACCTCTCATATAAAGCTAAGCGAATAGTCATGGTGCCACTGGCGTGTGGATGGCCCACCGCCATGATCTCCGCTCTGGCATTAATATTTGCATTTTCAAGTCTTGGCAACGCTAAAGAGACATTGGTGAGTAGATGACTAATATCTGTTCAATAATTTGCCTCGCGTAATCGAAATAAAGCCTAATTTACGTAATTTAACAAGTCGTAATACAGTTTCAACCCAGTCCCATTAAAATTAAGATAAAAACGGCCTAGTGCGTATATGGCCACATGCAATGTAGAGTTCCGTAGGTGCCCATCACAATATGCGGTATTTTCTACCTGTTTAAATCAACAAATTCCTCAAAATAATTTTCTTCTTTGAGTATATTTTATAAGTTGCAAAGAGCTTGCAAGTTGTAATAGTTTTCCTTTTAACTATTATATATATATATATTATTACTAATGCCGTGAATTTATTCATATTTCTTGCAGAGAGGGGTGGGGGGGAACTTGACTTTAACAAAAAAAATATTTTAAAGCTTAATATTATCCAAACGGATCCCTGAATCAAAAATATGTAGGTATACCTGCCCATGCGAAATTACGGCTTTCTAATACTAAAAATCTTTAAGCTAAGCAAGCAAGCAAGCTAAGCACGGACTAACAGACAGGCGGACGGTCTTGGCGAAACTATAAAGGTTCCGTGTTGACTACTGAACCCTAAAAACAGTATTCATACAAATTTAAATAATGTAATAATAGTTCGTAATGTGACTGCAAATGGAACTAGCCAAAATGTCATTTTTAGTTCCATTTTCAATCGCATTACGTACGAACTTTTTGTTAATTTTTCATTATATTAAAAAGTTTACGAGAATACTACTTCTGATAGTAATGTTACTGGGACCGTATCTAAACTGGATTGCGACTGCTGTTAAGTTACGGGTTTTGGGCTTCTGGTCGTAGGTGGCTGAAGCATAAGTGTTACAACCAGGTCTATCTTTACTATAAAAGCACACGGGGCCCGTGCCCAGGGCGCCCGGCCTCACGGGGCCCCCAAAGCCCTAACACGAAAAACATATTTATAAACTAAGTAAAAGAAAATAGGGTCAAAGCCTAGAACAAAGAAGGATAATTGAAGACTGCACTTTAAACGGAGATATGAAATGACTTTTTTGAAGTCTCGAATTCATTACCAACAGTATTTTATTTTATAATGTACTAGCAGTGCCTGCGACTTCGATCGCGTGGACTACAGAATGTTTGGTACGTCTCTTATTAAGCAACGCTGTAGTCTGTGGTCTTACTCCTCTCGCCCCCCCAAGTCCCCACCCACCTTCTCCACTCCTGTCCCGATGACGAGTGAGTTTTAGAATAGAAGAAATATGATTTTCGAAGGAGTGAGTAGAATGGATGCTACCTAGATGAATGAAATTTCGGTACACAAAGTAGTCAGTGGCCTACCTCCTAATATAAATTCAAATCATGCCAAGTTTTATTTGAATTCAGTCAGTAGTTTCGAAGTGATGCGCGGCCAAGATACAGGCAGATAAACAGACAAAAAAGCTTATTTATAGAGTGTACTCCAAAAACGGTTACAGTTTTATTATAAGCAGAGATTCCGTTTTTTTCATAACATGTAGAAGAACTTACTTAACTGCTGAATTTGTACCAATTCTCGATTAAAAATATAGAAAGACAAAAAAAAACTTGTTTATTTATGTTTACTTTGCAACAGGGCACCGGGATATGTTAAGACGGCCCTGGTTACAACTAATAAAAACAAATTTTGTCTAGTTAAATAAAACCAAAGCAGCACTGTCGTCACTAAAAAAATGCTAGTTAGTAGCTCGGTACTTAATCGTCGTAATTCGACTTAAATTATTTTAACTATGGTATTGTATTATTCATTTATTTCATGTTAAAATTTTTACTTTTCATAGTAAGAGTTGGATTTAAAAACATTAATGAAATTTGCTGTTCTATCTACAGTAAATTAAGATAAAATAATTTTAATTTGTTAAATATTTACTTTTTTATATTTTTTTTTATCAACCTTTTCAATCCCACTGCTGGGCAAAGGTCTCCCCCAGACTCTTCCATCGATCTCTATCTATCGCCAATGACTCCCAATCCCTCGTTAAGTTAACCAAGTCGTCACACCATCTTTTTTTGGGTCTACCTCTTCGGCGACCGCCGTCTATAGGTACCCATCGGGTGACGATTTGGGCCCACCTGTCTGGATGCATTCTGCACACGTGTCCTGCCCACTCCCACTTTAGCTTTAAATATTTACTTTATTTGGTAAATTCTTTTTATGTTTAGTAAGGGGTTCACATAGCTTTAATAATAAGTATATAGTATAGAAAAGACGAACCACATGGAGGATAGCAAGTTTAAAATACGTTAGCAAGTTTTACCTTAAGAAAACACACTTCCACTCGTAAAAAAGTTTATTTTTTGTAAATACGAAACAAAGGACCCTCATCTTCTTAGTGAATATAAATGTAGAGCTTTAACTATTCAAGAGTAGGCAGGTCGCTTATTACTATTCAGTTGCTAGTGTGCTCTCGACTGTTGATCTACATGCGTTGCCTTTGTGAACACCGTAGGGGAAATAAGTCGTTCCAATATTAAAAATGAGATAACATTCTCAAAGAAAATATTAAGTCGTGATTCCACCGGGACCCACCCAATGCGCATCAACTTGTATCATAACGTTAAATATTCATTTAACTTGTGTGGGTTCGTCTCCACTGTCGTAGTTTTTACTTTTTTTTGGTATAGGTACATTGTGGTTACTGGTTGGATCATCAATGTTATAAAAATATGTTATTTTATAGCCACCAATATTATACGATTGTAAATAATAATTAGACACCCTTCTTAGCCAAGAGGCGACTACGACGTGGCGTCGCGGGTCGCGGTCCCGGGTTCCATTCTCGGTCGAGTTAATGTAGGAAACTAACTTTCTGTTGTGGTACATTCGTCGTTTCATTTCTATTTCATTTCTTTCATTTACATTTCTATAACATAAGTGTTTTAACTACTTACCTCAAGCAATGTATGTGATGTTGTTCTACATTTATTTATAATTTATTTTGTGATTTGTTCGAATTTTTTCAACAAAAAGCAATCTATTGCATCTATCTACCAACCTACTTACCTATTACGGGTTATAAACGACTTTTACTTCGCATCGTAGAAGTGATAATCAATGTTCTGTAGAAAACAACTGATATTATGGTAGAGCTGAAACACTATCAAGAATGTTGATCGAAATTGATGTTGCCCGGCACAGACACCTTCTCGAATAAAATCATTACGTGGGTGCTATGACGCAATCAATATGGAAAGCTGATGCGCGAGATTCGTCGTGTGTCATTGGAGCCATGTACGTGGCGGCAAGTGCATTAGGTATGCGTAGACGAAGACATTGAGCAATAGTGTCGCAGTTTCCCGCCCGGCACTCATCCATCAGCGCATACCAGGCGGTTGGCGGCCCACTGACACATTCATAAACTTACACGTGGCAGGATAAGTTTTCCACAACCTAGCATAATTCTCCGGGCTTAGAATAAATATTTTGTCCATTGTCACACGTTTGCTTTGTTTCCTGATATAGATTTTGTTACTACATTATAGAAATAAAGAAAGTATCAAGCTGCGAGGATGACTGCTTTCACTCCATGTACAAATATATTTTCATTTAACAATAAAAGTAGTGGATTTGAGTATGCGAAATGCGATCTACGAGAAACAATAAGGGTACTCTCACTGCGTTGACGGTGCGTTACTTCCATTTTTACGAAACAAAATAATTTAAATGGTTTTCCTCATGGTCTCACAGAAGATTTGTTGTGGTGTGTGTTCTGTACTGTAATATAACTAAACTTCATTTCAGGAACTGAACGAAGAAATCAAAGAAATAATACAACATGTTCACAACGAGTGCGTCGGTAAGACCGGGGTCGCCGAGGGTGAGTTTATATTTTTCCTTTGTGCGGCTTGGGGATGCGAGTGACGCGAAACAATCGCGGATAAGTCTTACACCAAAGGCCTAATAGACAAAATCATTTTTTGTATTCGGCAAAAGTGTCGCGGTGTTATATTGCCTATAAATCCAGACTTTTTTTACACTAGTATGGTGAAACAAATATTGCTTACCAAAAATATATAATCCAATACAGAAAGTAACTTAGAATTTAAATGTGTTAGCCTTAAAATTAAATGATAACGCAGGTTCATGACCTGTCTGTTTTTCTGTTTCAATTGTTAAAAGACTCTATTCTTTAATTTTTGTTAACTATTCTAAGTAAAGCTGTTTGTGAGTGCAACCCGCTCATATTTTAAAACATTATAGAACTTTTATTCTTCTTGCCCCCAGAGGATATAAAGAATTGTGAAAACGGCATATTTAAGGAGGATAAGAAATTGAAGTGCTATATGTTTTGCCTGATGGAGGAAGCGAACCTCGTGAGTTTTCTGTCTTTTGTTTATTTCTCTCTTCACCGTCCCGGCTTCGCGAAATTAGATACAAACATGAGTTTAATTTATTTTTAATTCAATTCGTTTGCTCCGCTTTCAAAGGTATGCCACGGTTAAACGGATGATATCGCGTTTGCTTTTTGTATTTGCGTCGGTATTCATTTTCAGGTAGATTCTTGTTTGAACGAAGATTAGTTTGTCCTATTTTCCTTAGCATTGACGACAGAAATGCTACAGTAAAAAGATATTCAAAGGTATATTTATTGAACAGGTGGAGGACGATGGCTCGGTTGATTACGACATGGTTATCAGCATAATTCCGGAGCAGTATACTGAGAGAGCCAAAAACATGATTTTTTCATGCAAGCACCTTGGCAAGTACTTTCCTATTAGTACATATTAACCTTTAACTACTCGTAAGTATTATTTATTGATATTAACGATTATTTTTTAGATACTCCCGACAAGGATAAGTGTCAACGAGCCTTTGATGTTCACAAGTGCTCATACGATAAGGATCCAGAAGTAAGTTGATAATTTCTCAGAAGTTCAATTTTTTAAAGGTAATATATTTTGAATAAAATCAAACTATTTTACTTCCAGTTCTACTTCTTATTCTAAGATGATTCTACACTCCATTGAATAGAGCAGGCGAGCTGTTGACAAGTGTAGACCAATAAACTTAAGAATATTTTTTAGAGCAAACAAAATGATATTTTATTGTTTCCTGCATCTGAATTTCTAGTTTATTATGTTGCATGATTTTAAATAACTTATGTAGGTATACAAGTTTACTTAAATAAAGTTAAGTAAAAGGTTTTTTTTAACTATAAGAAGGAAGTTTATTATTAGGAACAGTGGAGCACGATTATTGTAGAAAAGCTAAAGATGTCAATTAAATGCTTTGAGGAAATCAAGCCACAAAATTAGATACACAAGCATTTTATCCAAATCCCCAGTGAGAAGAAAATGTTTAGGTACCTACTTGTAAATAAAGACGTAATTTGGCGTTAGCCGGAGGCTCTCAGCCCGTCTATTTTTTATAAAATTTTGCTTGAATTTATTCAGATCTTGAAAGAAGTATAATGCTAAGGAATTAATTTGCTTCACGAGAAATAATTTGTTCGAGGAAAATAAATGAGTTCGAATCTTGTAAAACGCGTAATTGTGATCTTTAGTTAGAATTAAATTCAAAGGAACTCCCATTGCAAGGAGCAATTTGAAAAATCGTGATTGCGGCTACCACTCCACTTGAATGATATTTTACGACTTACAAGAACAAGATGCTCCAGGTATTTTTAAGAAATTCATAATACGAAGATTCTTGTACATTCTAAGATATTTTAAAAGAATCTTTATTTTTCAAAGGAATTAACAATATGAGGTAGCCGAAGCGCTTTTCTCTTCTCTGTTATCTTTATATTTGAGGTTTTTTATTGGTTGCGGACGAAAAGTCAGTTTCATTTCAAAATATTATTTAAGAGTTTGTTTAGGAGTAAAATGAGAATTTCACCTTCAAGTCACAATCAAGCTTAACCTAATTAATGATTTTCATACAGATTTATAGTCTGATAATGCTTTAAAGCATATTTATATTTTTATTTTTGTAACTATTTGCTTGTTTGTGGTGAGAAATAAATATATTTTTACATTTTACAATATCTTCTATACATACTGCAAACAAATATATAAAATTGAAGTGTCTGTTTATAATACCAAAATAACATATTTACAGAAGCATATTATAAAAGTGTATACTAAGGTACTTATAATCAGGTACTTATATTTGTTTTTTCTGCAGATTTGTAAATACTAACACTAGAATAAGATTATCATGTTACTAACACCTCTATATGGATTTTTAAAGTCTGCAATAAATGGATTATATTGAATTGTATTAAATAACAAAAAAAAATACTTACAACAAACCCATGAAATTGTGAACAAAACACAATTCAAAAAGGAAAGATATTGAATTGATTCAAAGACCACGAGAACGAAGTCATAGGCAACGACTTGTTATTATTATGTAATCCTAAGTACTTGTACTTACTTTTTCCCACCCATTCCTTTCCTACCCACTTTTAGTAATAGCTAATCAATAAATTACCTATCTACTTTATCACGATTAAATCAATGTTGATTTGATGTTCCGTGACAATGACGATAACGGCTGCTGATGTGGAAAGTGAACTTGAAAACTCCAGTTACAATAAAAGAGCACGTTATTTAACAGCAAAACGACATTCAAAAGACGGAAAAACCGAGGGTCGGAACATCTGCACATAAAGAGGCAATTTGGAGATTGCCGGGGGCGCACAACCGCCACGGAGAATTGTACTCAAATGTATTCAAAATTAAAAAAAACGAAGAAAATATTGCAAGGAAATTCATTGCGGCAAAATAAACAGGAGTGGCTTGCTCTGTGGCTGCGCCCGGGACACCTACGGCGGGCTTTCAGAGGGCTCGGGCCTCGGCGAGGGCACCCTGCGGTCATTACGAGAAATTAATAAACCACTTTTATGAGGTTCTAGATTGAAATATAAAATAACGTTGGATACTTTAATTTATTTTGTTTTTATCCTGTCAATGAAATGATTTTTTTACGTCATGCTCCCCGACGGAACCACTTTTGATTTAACTAGTTTAAGTTAATAAAAAAAAATCTATGAATGTCTATAAAATTCTAGTCCTATTTAAAAAAAAAACTATGTCTCAGGTTTATTTGTATTTTGTTATTATAAGTGGTTGCGCTGCGGAGTATCCTCCCAGCGAAACCGCCAAAATTTATCTTTTACTATGCATAGTATAATCAAATATATGGTATCAAATAATTCTATAACAATTCTACATTGAATCAGGACCCCCAAATCCTCACTAGAATTTAAATATACGGACAAAGCGGTGCCTCAAATTTTCTCATCGAAATAGTCAAATAGTCATATATTTGAAAGTGTCTCTCGCGCAAACTATTAAGTTTAAAAAAAAAAGATATTAGAAACCTCAATATCATTTTTGAAGACCTATCCATAGATAACCCACACGTATGGGTTTGATGAAAAAAAAAAATTGTTTTTGTTCTAAGTATTGGGAACCCCCAAAGATTATTGTTTTTTTTCTATTTTTGTGTGAAAATATTAATGAGGTTCACAAAATACATCTACTTATCAAGTTTTAACAGTAGAGTTCTTATAGTTTCGGAAAAAGTAGCTGTGACATACGGACGGACAGACAGACATGACGAATCCATAAGTGTTCCGTTTTTTGCCATTTGGCTACGGAACCCTAAAAATATAGTATCTTTGCTGCTAAAAAATATGTGCCTGGATTGCCGGGTGGCTTAGGGCACTATAAAACACACTACAAAAGTGGTGCCAAATAGTACTGTTATGATGATTCTTCAAGGAAAGTTTCAAAAACAAATATAAAAATAATTATGCAAGTAGACGTACTCATTTATGACAGAATACGTACCTTAGTTTTTTAGTGCGTTTAGCAACTATTTCGATGAGAAAATTTGAGGCACCGCTTTGTCCGTATATTTAAATTCTAGTGAGGATTTGGGGGTCCTGATTCAATGTAGAATTGTTATAGAATTATTTGATACCATATATTTGATTAAACTATGCATAGTAATAGATAAATCGTGGTGGTTTGGCTGGGAGGATACCCCGCAGCGCAACCACTTATAATAACAAAATACAGCTAAACCTGAGACATAGATTTTTTTTAAATAGTATTAGAATTTTATAGACATTTCATAGATTTTTTTTGATTAACTTAAACTAGTTAAATCAAAAGTGGTTCCGTCGGGGAGCATGACGTATTTTTATTAGCGTTGGATAAGGTAAGTTATAAGTTTGCAATTTACGTACATCACAAATAGGACACCTATACAGGCACCAAGACTTGTTAAATAATTTACTAAAAGCCTTTCGGTCCTTCTTAATGAACAGATTCTGGCTGGTAAGGTTTAGTAAGAAATTGAACATTTCCAATGTGGCAGCAGCGGATACGGCAATTCGGCGCCTTTTAATGTGACTAGGCGCAACTGACGTGTGCTGCCTGCCCGCCAGCGGATTAAATGCCGCGCTTTCAATTCTAAACTTCTGCTACAGTGCGCATGGCGAAGAGAATAACGATGCAATGTAGTAGTAATTTTACTAGTTAACCAATTAGTTTGTGATAACTCTCACTTTTCTTATGTCTTATCTGTGCCGAGTATAACAAAAAATCTAAAAATGTTATGTTGGTTATCGAATATTCTTAAGCAAGTACAGATTTAAAATAGCCCAATGTTTTTTTATTGTGATTTTAGCAGCCAATCAGAAAGAAAACATAGCTAATACTATTGCACGTATGTAGAAGCTGCTTAACGAACAGTCACTGGTAAGATTGACCAAGTCGTGGATGGTTGCGGATACGGCAATTTAGCGGTACGGCCGCAGTGTACGTGCGCGGCTGCCGGGCCCGGCGTATTAGCTGCCACGCTTTCAATTCCATAATTCTAAGGCTGAGGCTGCAGTGAAGCAACTGCAATTTCTCTAGAATCTCCAATGTTGCCTAAAATGCGGTCACTACCAATTACTTACATTATGTTTGTTTAGGCAAGTAAGACCATCGATTTGTGTGCTGGGATTCCTTAATCGATTTTGAACTAAGGAATTAGTTACTATTAGCTATCGACTATTCTGTAATAATTTAGACTGTTTTCTGTTTTTTTTTAAAATATTTACTAGAAAATCAATCTGCCAAACAATACTGAACAAATTTGCTTTCATTTTTACTCGATCGACTCGTGATGACGAATGAGTGATGTTTATTTCATTTTATTATAAAGCTTTACGTTAAACTTAACTACTCTCACAAAAATAATATGTTTAGAAACTTTAAAACATGTTACATTTTGTGACTGTAGACGACTACGCGGCGATGCGACGTGCTACGAAAACTACGTGTCTACGACGCTACGAGCTTGCTACGGGTGTGGTGGCGAAAATGCTCTTGTAATTACAACGAACACGTTCGACAAACATATTTCAATAGCGCTAAATTGCATAATGGCTTGTTAATTTAATAATGTACACTAAGTCAAGTATTCCAATCAACATTTGTGTGCTGATGAGTTAACTAAAAGTAATCCACACTTATAGGTAATTGTGGTTTACTACACTAGATTGAAACTAAACTACTTTTTGAAAATGTTTGACTCTGGAGTCTAATCTTTAATTTGAGAAATCTAAATGTATTTGTATTATATGAGTTTGAAATGTAAAGAAGCTTAAAACTAACTGAAATATCTACTATTATTTACATGAAAATAAGATTGATTCGACGCAAATTATTATTTCGTTATCAAGGGCCGTCATGATAACCTATACAGTAATATGAAATAATTTATTGGTGTGGGGGCGTTAGTGAAACAAACCAATTATCTAAATAAATTGAGTTAGCCTACCACGCCCTCTCCTTTCTTCATAGTTACCTCAAAGGCTCACATTAGCGATGTGACGAGTTTCTTTATTCGATTCGAGCATTCGATTTAAGCAAAGCACGTAAACAGATTGACTGCATATTATTCTAGTAACTATTGAAGACAATAAAATTAATTGGTATTTAATGTTTTAACTATCTAGGAACCAAAATTGCGCAGAGACAGTGCAAAAAATAATTTTATGTTTATAATAAAAATGCGGCAAAAATTCTCTATTTTTTAACTTCAAGTAGTCTACATATAAATAAATACGAAACCTAAAAATGTGTACTTACTAATAAAATTTTAAATAAAATATGAAGGCACATCACCCTGGTATACGGCACTAACACCCTCATCTTGGTTTTAGGACTCCATAGTTAGATAGTCGTAATAGCGGGTAGGTGGGCGTGAATTCGGGCGAGGAAAATTAAACACGGACACTTGATTAATTAGACTTAGTATTACGTTACAATTACAATCACATGTACAATGTTGTAATGTTATAAATCAACGACACTCCACCGAACACGTAACGCGTAAAAAATCGTACAGCTCGATCTAACAGCTATAACGGCTATTATTCGACCGACTGTGCGCCAGTGCTCGGCGTTGCATCAGAGCGGGGAGGATCCGGTCACAACCCGCTCTAAAATAATCGACGCGCCGTCAAATAAAATAATATAGGTATATTTATTATTAAAATCGAGTTTATCAGTTGACGTTCGCTCATTTTCTATCGAGTATGAATTTGCTCATTGTCAGAACTGAGTGAGTCAACATCACTACGGCAAAGGAAGCGCGTTATGCTCCTACGGAAAGGTGTTTGTTTCCGAGGCGCGCCACAAAATGAATATTGATGACTTTATGGCTCCCGGGATGATTTGCTGAAAAATTAGCTTCTTTTCATCGTTTTATTGCCCCCTATCGTTTGTGAAACGACGGTGATGAAGACTAATACAACCGTTAATTTTGCTTAGTAACGATCAACTGATTTATTACGGACAGTAACACAAACAATATTGTTTGCTTTTTATGACAAATCCCGACCTCATCATCTACTGGTCTTGGTTGAGCATTGAGATTAAAGAGATGCATTTATTTATTTGACAAAAAAAAATTAGAAGTTTTTTAATTGTGATAAATAGGAGACATTTAAGATTATTAATATCGTTTTGCTACTTAATTAAGTTATATTTTTGTCCATTGTTAGATTTCGACTTTCTTCGTTTTTAGGGTTCCGTGGTCAAAACGGAACTTTTATAGTTTCACGTTGTCCGTCCATCTGTCTGTCTGTCTACGGCTTAATTCAGATACTCTTAGTAATAGAAAGCTGTAATTTCGCAAGGAAGCGGTAGAATAAAATCTTGACCAAAATTTTTTTTTTGCATCTCATGTCCAAAGGTTTTTTTTTTCGCATAAAAAGGGAATGTTCTTAATTCGTCGGAATCTTTTTTACTAGATACATTTCGGGTACGGTGCAATGGAAGCACACAATATTAGATCTTCGTTCTACCACCAAATGAGATGGGTCTCGGAGAAAAGACACTGTTTTAGTTGTTGAAATTCCAAAGACACGCACAAAGCACTTTGCCTCAGGATTAGTTGTGCGAACCACGAAGGAAGCCACTGCCTGAGTTACCCACTGTCTTTTAATAAATACAACCTGGGAATTTCAAATCCAAAGTGAAAAGCTCCTTTCGTGATCAGAGTGCTTTACCTTAGACCACAGCGTTGCTTAATATGAGACATACCAAACATCCTTTAGTCCACGCGAACGAAGTCGCGGGCACAGCTAGTTATTTTATAAGTAAAGACAAATGATTATTATTCATTAGCCCCTTTCTATAATACGAGTCGAATATGCTCTATTAACATGGAACACGTTTGATGGGTGGAGTGTGAATGCATAAATATGTAGTTAGGCGGGACACCACAGACGTGCGTCATCTTGGCCAGCTTTCTGACCGGAAGACACAATTTATATGCTAATTCAGCACAAGATACAAGGCTGTGCCGCGCACGCCGCCCGCCCGCATCCCACGATACCAATTCCGTTCGGTTATCATCTCTGAAATATCATTTTGAAACAGCATTTTAATTTAAATTAGGAGGCTATTCGAATTTTATGCATGTGGGAGTAACGCGAGTTTTGGTTTTTAGAATAAACTAAACGCGTCTGCCTAGCGATGACATTCAGGAAATTGTTATTGCAGATTCATGGAAACAAGTAAAATGTAAGTACTTTAGTTAACTTTACACAAACGTTAAAGTTTCTGGTTCTGAGAAAATTCAGTTGGCCGTTTTTTTGTCGGTAAAGAAAATAGTTGTAACAAATTCGATTAACTATTTCTTGGTGCTAGTGGATTTCTATTAGTATGCAAGGTCAAAGAGGCTGTTTACTCGAGCTATGCGTCTAGTTACAGTGATTGCATCTTCATTCAGGAGTCAGCCAGGCCAAATGTTGTTCCACAAACGAAGCATAAACAGTTTATGTTTGGATATGACTATTTTGGTTATTGGCTTTTGTTCCGACGGTTCCTATTAACCAATGCATTAGAGCTCACTATGAGAAGAGGAATTTGAAGTTGCAGCTTAAATAAGAGGAACTTTATATATATATATAATATACATCACAAAACATGTAGCTTTTTGTTATTGAAAAACTCAGATTCTGATTATGATCTCATACTAAATATCTTCTACCAGAAGGTTGTTTAGCGAAGATTACTATCAGCGATAGGACAACCTAAATTGTAGTTATCTAATTGATAATCAATTTAAAACGTTTACTGTCATTGTCTATTTACTTTTATGCTTTTACTTTTACTTTTACTTGGCCAATATAAAACGCTTCATTCGGAGTAATACTGGCAAACAATTTACGGTAATTGCAACGTGTAGCAAGAAATCGCAACACTTATTACGCAATACCTATGAAGCAATTTTAGGCAACATATTTTGAGAAAAATATTTGTTCTTGAAAAAAATTTCTTTGGTATAATAAACTAGCATTTATTGTGAATGCAAAAAATAAAAAAGTTTAAACATACAGGGTTACATTTCAAGGTAGTGCCAAATTTTAAAAATAAGGTCTATAGAACAATGTAAAACTACTACTTGTATTACTATTATCGTAATTAATTTCAGTCGTCGTATTTCTGGAGTAAAATATACTTAAAAATTTCCGAAAAAAAGAAAACGCAAGATGCGCCGTCATTCATCAAAGATCACAGGCATACGCTTGTAAATTTTCTACGTATTTAATTTTGTAAATGCAGAAAGAAAGAATTAAAAATGAAAAAAAAGAGAGTTTTTTACGTAGATCGATTTAGTTACTGATTCTGAGTGGTCCTTGAAAAATTTGCACTACCTTGAAATAAATGTAACCCTGTATATTAAATAATCAATATTGTCGAAATAGTTTCTGCAGTATATTGGAATTGCCTCATATTGCTCACCTTTTTGCTCCAAATTGACTATGAGTGTAGCCGAGTAAATTGTTTAAAAAAGTCGGTGTGAAATCATTTTATCAGTAATGTTAAATTCTGAAGCAATGTTTGTTTAAGTCATTTTCTTCTTTCTTGGAGACAATTCTGTTTAAGCGTATATGTTCTCTTTTTTTATTTATAAAACAGACGAGGAGTGTGGTAAATTTTAAAAATTCAAAGTTGCAAATTCTTTCAAATATAAATTTGGTTCTTCGTAAAATGCTTACTATATAGTTTTAGTTTGAGCTACAGATAAGATTCTAAAAATGTCTAGTCCAAACAATATTTCGCTTTGGTGGCTCCGGGTGGCGGCAGCGACGACCGTTGGCTAAGCCAATTAGTGTCCACTTGGGTAAACACCGGCTCGTTAGCGGACTTGTGTGTTTTATTCAATTCAATTTGCAGGCACCACTGCCACTTATTGATACGACTTTTCTTTGTCCTCGCCTAATTCTGGCCACAGTGCGCGGAATCACAACAAAGGCTAAATGTTAACCGGATGTGTACGTGTTCCCGGCCGCTCTGGCATTTTAATCACCGTGTTGGATTCACGTTTGTTGTTTTCATTAGCGATACGGTTAGGTGGGATTTTCGACACTTGCTTGTTTACTTTTTTTAATCCTACGAGTTTGATGATTTTGCTGCGGTTAAGTTGAGTTAATTAATACTTATTTTAGAAGGCTATCTCATTCACGAATCATTTAACCGTGTCATTGTATTAAATTGGTAAAAAAAATGTTATAACCGCCGTCTCAAGAAAGGATTTTAGTGGGTAGTCCCTTATAAATTCTGGTTATAAAACTATTTTGTGGCTTAAAACTTTTCACGGGTGTTTCCGTTTAATGTTATTCAAGTCAGGGGTTACGAGCCCTTTTAGAGCGAAGGGCTGCAAGGAAGGCTGCGTAAGGGTTAACCACTTCGGTTCGTAGCAGGTCCCGAGGTTAATGTGAGTTGTTGCAGGTGTAGTTAATTAAGATTAAACGTTTGATTATCATATAACAGTTTTGTAACGCTCATTTGTTGTGCCATTAAAGCGTCTTTACTTTAGTGAAATTAAGTAACGGTGCTGATATATTAGACATAACAACTATAAAAGCTAACACTACACCTTTTTTTAAATATATAAAAATTATGAATCTTAATTATGCAAAAAAATTGCTTTCAGGACTCTTGATAGGTTTTACATTCACGATATGAATGACAAGATAATTATAAAATTGGCAAGTAGGCATTTAACATACCTTAAGATAATCTCGTTATGTGCTACGAGTCTAACTACTTTTATAATTATACAGGTAGGCAATTAAGTATAAGATTTAAAATCAACATTAAGAACATTTGAAATGTTTCACTAAAATATAAATTTTATAGCACCACTTTTATATAATATCAACAGTGATAAGGGTCGAAAGCTAGCGTATGAGAGTGTCCCACATCAGCATGCGCTCGAACGTCGCGCCGCGGTCGGGCGCAGCGGAGGATGTCGCCGGTGTCCCGTCCCGTAATCTAGTCCGTGACTTGCAAGTGGAATGCGTGGTTTTATTACCGCCCGCACCCGAAGTCGCAGCCGCGTCGCTGGAGGCAGCTAGTGCTGTCAATATTCAATAAACGAACGGGACATTCATAATTTTGAAACTTACAAAAACTTTTGCTAGGTCAACCTAACTTACTTCTATAGGTTATTTAACAACTTTTATTTTGGGACCAATGCAATTAAGCAATCAAGAAAAAAAAACTACGGTTCTGTACATTTTGGTTGACTAGCATTTGGGCATAATTATGGCAATTTTTTATTCACTCGAAAAACTACATGTTGTCATGTCACTTGTCCAATTTAACAACATTAAGATTTTTGTGATGTTTGTAAAAGGTGTGATTCGTGTTCTTTTCCTAGAAAGTGTCTGCTAGCAAGTGAGAATTATGATTTGGTTGAGAATATCCGCGCAATATTTGTATCATGACAAAATTTTTTTTGACGCATGTCTATGTAACAAGAAAACTAGCCCTTATCTCGAGCTATGCGTATTGTTTTTATAAAACTTAGGTATACATATGTACATAACAAACAGTTAACTGACAACCTTCTCCTTTTTAAAGTCAGTTGAGTACTGAAAAGTTTCACCGACGTACTGACGTATTGTGACTGTCTAAAATTGGAAAACTTTAGGGAGGAATAAATATTCGTCCCATAAGTTCCCAATTTTATAATCTTAAATAAAACGAAGGGACGTCCTACTAAAACCACAGCTGTTCGCCGCACTAGAGGGAGCTGTCGTTAGTTGTACCGCATTGTGGCGTTATTGCTGCGCGACACGGCGCGGCGGTGGGACGGGAGCGAGGTGACATCCGAAATGATGCTCGTAAGAAACCCGAAATTAAACACTGCCGCTACAGGTCTGTAATATCGTGTCGCATATCGCGTTTTCTTGATAAAACCTGCATTCCGATACACATACGGAATAAGTAAAGCCTTAGATTTATGTTTATTTATGCTGAGTCAATTAAACTTTATTTAATTCTTGTAGTATGACGTTATATTAAAGTGCATCGAAGGTGTAACGAATAACTTTCTTAAAAAAAATTTTTTTTTTAATGTAGCCGACTTAGTGAATTAGTTAAACAATATTGTGACAATAGCCATATTGCGTGGTAGATTCTAAACTGTGGATTTTTAACATTCAGATGTAAATATATTTATGTACTCGACACTTTATAAATGGTTTGATTGATGATGATACAATAAAATGTGCCAACTAAAATATTTTTGAAATGAAATGTTTATTGGCATAATATGCATGTTTGTTAATAGGTATCACAAGAAAAAAGAACACTTAAAAATATACCGTAGACAACTATTTATAGTACCATTAGTTACCTATTTATTAACAACCAGAATCTCTACATAATAAAATAAGCTCTAAAACTACAGGAACTGTAACAGCGAGTCGAGATTTTGCTATATCACTGTTACATAATATATTTTAAAGTTCTTTTTTTCAATGGGGGAACCGTCGCATCGCTTAGCATAGCGGCGAGGTTCATTGAGCAGAAAATTATATGCAAAATCACGACGTAAGTCACGGCCCGACAGGAACGGGCGGACTTCGGCAAAAATAATTAATATCGATGCTTCATGAAGACCTTTATTTTATAGGGCTCCCGGGAAATGACGAAATTAAGTTTCATAGCCTATTTCTTAGGAAAGCCTGCATTTAGCATTTTGTTTGTCTGAGGTACGATTTGACGGTTTTCGTTTCAGTCTTATTCTTACGTTTGAGTATTTATTTCATATTTGATTGTTTGATGCCGTGCATTATAACTGTATTCAAATTGTTATAGTGCGCTTTATCTAGTGTACAGTAGCATTAAATATTAGTCTGCTGCTAACTGTAAAAATTTTTAATTTCACGCATGTTTCGAGAATTTACAAGTTAACTATTAGCGTGTACAAATAATTAATAACATTCAAATATTTAAAATAAAACAATTTCAAGATCTTGTAATATTTAATAATATAATAAATAAATAATTTATTTTAACAATCACATCAATTAATTATCCCCAAACTGGGCCGAGCTTTGTACTTTGGCGACAGGTATGAGATAAACACAGTTTATACATTATGTATATTACATCCATGACTTAGTTACGATTACATACAAAGTCATCAAACAAATATTGGTCCGGTGTGGGAATCAAACCCGCGACATGTGCCTCATCCGCTTGGTTTTCTAGCCCGCAGCGCTAAACAGATCAAAACAGTCGTCCTTATAGGTAGGTGACTCTTTTCATTACGTAGTATACGTAATCTTTCTTATTATATATTTTTTTTAAATCTTAAATGAATATAAAAATTTCAGCAAACTGTGACGTGTAATGAACATTCTGAAAAAATATAGCCTAAATTTTGCGGCAGTACCGTAGTAGGGGATTAATTTGGATCGGCTATGTGCTATCCGAAGCCGTTTTAAAAACATGGCGCATCCATAATGATTGCTTGATGAGAGGTCGGGCCTGTTAGCTGCACTTTCCTCTGCCTCCCCACAGTTTGGCGTTCGTTTGCTTTTATATAACTTCTATAAAACTTTAATAATGACCCACAATCATAATTTTAATATAAAATTGAAGAATCAAGCTCTACTATTTAAAGGATCTCAAAATTTTCACAAGTATGCGCGTTATAGAAACAGTGATAAATGAAATAAGAAAGACTAATAGTGTTGTTTTCATGTCAAACTCTTTACATAAAAATTAAAACAAGGTTGGAGTGCCTAGTACCCAATACTGTTTTAAGAGCTTCATGGTTAGGCCTTTGGTAACTAAAATGCTGATAAAATCATAGTTGACCTTTTGATCGTAATAAACTACAACGAAACTAACTACACATAAACTATTCAGTAATAAGGAAAAATGTCTTGTTTAGGTTATTTTAGTTGTTATCTTTTTTATATCTAAATTAATTGAATTACCTACCATAACATTTTTAGTAATAATTGACGTGTATGTCTGCCCCATTGTTACTTGTTATACTTATTTGTGCCGAGTCATTTCCTTATTGTCATTAAGACCTATCTATTCTGATTTCTCGTATGACACACATACTTTGAGACTATACTCCAAGTATAGTTATTAACAGCTTTCGTATAAGAGCTGTTTGCCGCGAACTCGACACGAGTGCGTCCGAAGTTGAGCTCTTTAAGTTGAGAGGGAACATAACGTGCCTGCACGTAAGTGAAAATTAGAGGGTAAACATGGGACACTAGGTTTAACGATAGTCAATGCCTTTACGTAGCGCGTTGCCTTTTTGAGGGCTCAAACAGAAGCTATCAAAAATATTCAATACCTGTGGCCTATTAATAATTAGTTACGTTAAGCTGCATGAGGAGTGGTAGTGCATTTGCTATATCTCCGAGTCCTATTCTTTTATATATTTTAATGACCTACAGCCTGAGCGTATATTAACATATTTATACATATATATGTACTGGACTCGTCAAAACGAATCGAATGAGCAAACACGAAGGTTTTATTGGTAGTCATTGAGTTCTACTACCTACCTCCTGACTTCATCTCAGATCAGCACCAAATCAGCACGATGGTGTCAAACTATTGCATTGTCATCCCAATGTCAAATACTCTTACAAAGTTTTGAAGCGTTACGTCAGATAAAAAAAGTAGGTTAAAAATATTTCCAAGATTTGATTACATATTTACTTACTACAAGTGAACTTATTACAAGTGTGTTAAAAATGTGTATAACTTACCTTAATATTGCACTATTAATATCCGGAGATGCGTTGGCTTTATTTCTGGTACCAGCCAGTTGTTTCTTTGTGAAGTAGAGTCTGTAAATGTAATGTAATGTACTTTAAATTTTATTGTAATGTAAATGTAATGTAATGTACTTTTTGCCGTTTTGCTCTGCCCAAAAGTATCACCTATCATCACAATCTTCTTAATAAAGAGAACAACAGTTACTTTACGTATGTAGTTGAAAATAAAACTATCTGTAAAGTTTGAGTATAGTGTTCTAACGAGTGAACTGTCCGTACACTCGGAGCATAACAATGCCGCGCGTGTCAGTCCACACATTCTGTAACGACATGCAAACTTCGCCGGTGTCTTCTTGCCCGCCTGGCGAATTTTAAATATTCGCTGTGACATGTGTGACATGCGTTAACTTCTTGTATGACGGCCATTGTGCAGTATATGTATGATAGGTTAGGTCTTATGGTCACTGATAGGATTAAATATAATACTAAACAAAAATGTATAACCGGTCCGCCTTGAATTTTTCTATACAAGTTATACTTTCCAGAAATTGATTCTAATTAACTGATTTTTCAGAAAAAAACTATTTTAAATCCATAAAATACTTATTTTGTTGTTAACTGTTCTGGTGACCTATCCTAAAACAATCTCAAATACGCGGTACTCGGCTTGCCTTAACGGGCTGCTAGAGTATAGTCGCTAAGACCATGATGCTCGAAGAGTGGATGTGGTTCGTAAGTGGCGAGTGACCCGTGATGCTGGACCCTGAGGGAAGCAAGTGATCGTTGTTTAAAGTCTAGAGCCATCTGCGTCCACCCCGAGCCGCCAACAACAATGTTGCCCCTCAGTCCGGTCTTGTATGACCCATGACGTCAGGCCCCGCCCATTCAGTTGCCGGCAAGTTACCGCCTGCCCTTTTTCAGTTTGAGACTATGAGCCAGGCAAGTAACCGATAGTCTTTATTAATAGCCCAGGACACAGTCCCTCCATCCTCATTCGATATACCTAATTAAATTGTCACTAGCTGCAATAGCCCCCGTACTCTTGCTGAGTACAGTCTCTGACTAAATCCCATGATATAGTCAGAGATTAGATCTAGCCTATGCACCAATTTCAGGTTTAATTTAATGCGCATGGAACAACCTCTACATGTCGGAATGTCCCTACGCAAGCCTTAAACGACCGGGTCACTTTTAATAATAATAAATTCATTCAACAATAATGACATTTACATTAGCCATATTTTTTTTTAAAAGTAATTTTTTTACAGAAATACAGGTTATGTAACTTATTAAGCGATTTATTTACCTTATTTGTTAGTAAAGCGCGAAAACAATGCCGTACCTTATTAAATATATTTGTATTTGTAAAAAAACATACATGGGGCGCACACTAAAAGTTTTGCACTTCTAGCTAATCGGAACTATTTGAATTTCATATGTTATATTTTTTTAAACGTAACAACCTTCTTAGTAATAAAAAAACCATTGGCGGGAAATGATTTGTCAATTGTTTTTTATCACACATCAAAGTTCTACGCACGCAACGAAAATGGAATTAAGTCGAAAAGATTTTAGAGCGATGATTTTTTATGATTTTGAAAGTTCTCTCTCTCCGCAAGACTGCCGCTCGTCTTCAATATGCTTTTGGGACAGAAGCTGATTTTTTTGAAATTTGAGCACCGTGAGGCGATGGTTTGCTGAATTTGAGAAGGTCTAGTTTCTTTACATGACGAATTTCGTGAAGGGCGGGCTTCAACTGCCGTCAACAAAAATAATGTGGCTACTGTTAAGCGGCTAATTGAAGAAAACCCGCGGATTATCTATGAGACAATTCGAGGACTATTGGAGATTGGTATGAGCCAAATTCAGAAAATTTTACACGAAGAATTGAAAGTTCGGAAACTTTGCTGTCGTTGGATCCCTCATGAACTAACAGCGGAGCAGAAGCGGGCTCGCGTGGAATGGTGCTCACAGATGCTACTGAAGTACGACCACGGACATTCTAATGCTCTTTATGACATTGTCACAGGAGACGAAACGTGGATTTATAGTTTTGAACCCGAAAAAAAAACAGGAATCTTGTGAATGGGTGTTTGAAAATGTGAACAGGTCAACAAAAGTGAGGCAGGCGAGAAACGTTGGTAAAAAAATGATCGCGTTTGTTTTCTCAGCTACAGGTCCCATCTGTACAATTCCACTTGAAGATCAAAAGAGTGTTGTTGTTGTAGAAAAAAAGAAGATGCCGAGTGGTATTCTACCATATGTTTACCCAGGGTGTTAGATAAAGTTCGCGAAAGACGACCCAAAAGCCGCGTTCTCCTACATCATGACAACGCTTCTTCACACACGGCCAACAAAACAAAGTCATTTTTAACTTCCGAAAAAGTACAACTCGTCACTCATCCTGCGCATAGCCCCGACCTAGCACCCTGTAATTTTTGTATTTTCCCCAAAATCAAAGATTTTAAAGGGGTTTTACTTTTACCAACTCCGAAGAGGCAGTGATAGCGTTCAATCAGCACGTAGAAAACATGCCTTCAGATCTGTAGTCTTCCTGTTTTAAAAAATGGTTTGATCGCATGAAAACATGTAAAAAATGTAAAGGAGAGTATTTTGAAAATCAATAAACAAATTAGATAGATCTTATATCTCTTTATTGCACACTATACAAGTAAAATACACATGATTTTTACAGAAAGATGTACAATTTAGGCGGTCTTATCGCTAATAGCGATCTCTTCCAGACAACCTTTAGGTAGAGGAAAACCATTAATATTTTGGTTATAACATGTTGTTTTTTTAAGTTACGCAAAACTTATAGTGTGACCTACGTATGAGCTCACAAGGACAATAATTCCATGGACTAAGTCATTCATTACCATAATTTAGAAAAGGTTTCTTGAACTCCCAATTTGAATCAATCTACTTGCTTTGATATAGGTAATATAAGTAGGTAGGTATAGTCTGGCAGCTGTCAACTAGTTAAGACATTTATAATAGTTTTCACTTCGATATTTTGCACATACGAGTATAACAGAACAAGTTGAACGGAGTTTTAGAACTTTTCTTCTTTACTTATTTTGAGGACGGTCGGAGCGAGCGTCGAACTCCCTAACTCGTGTTATTGAATTTAATGTACCCTTACTCGTACCTAGTTCTATTCAACGGCAGAATCACTCGGATCTGTAGACATCTCTAAAAGTGTCGATATTCAACACAAAATTGCTAACTTTGTAGGCACTAAAGGAGCCAGTAATGCTTTTTTCATTCACCCCTCGCTGTTTGAGGTAACGTCCCATAAAAAGTTAGGTTAACACGTTTATTTGCTAAGGAAAATCACGTTTAGTTTTCTTTGAACATCAAATTCCAATGCAAATGAGGTAAGTACAAAGTACAAACTAAGCGAGCTAATGTGTAAATTTTTCTTTTGGTTCCCCGCAAAGCAAAAGGTTGCCGCGAGCCAACATTTACGTTTGGCGTCGTCTTCGTTCCTTTCCACCCGAGTGTTTGCTGGAACGCACTTTAATCACAGAGAACAGGTGGGACGAACCGACGAGCAATTTTCATATTGGAATTTCCTATCAAATTCAGCTTTCTGTGCAGAAATTGCTTGATTCTATTTAATCTGTTTTTTCTCTATTTCTGTAAGCGATTGCAAATACGTGAAATAATATTACATACCTACATATATTGCAATTTGCCAGTCATTACACCTAATATGTAGACATACAAACATGTAAAGCGGTATGGAAAACACTAGTGTTCAATTTATCTACAAACCAACGAATCACGAGAGCACTGAATACTTGCACGTATCCAATTTTCTCGATAATATTTCTTCCCGTTGGCAGTCCACGTAACTCCACAAGGCCCCTGTAAGAATTACTCAAAACGTATTTGCGTATAGTCATGCGCTTACTAAGGGCTTTTAGGGCACACGTCGCTAAAGGGAACGGCATCTTCGGGTATATCATTAAAATACGTACGGTGTTTGTTTCGTATCAATATCCGGATTAGGTCGAATCAAATTTGGTTTGTAGGATCAGGATTTATGCAGCGCTCTCAATTTCCTGCGACGACAGCGGAACATCCGGCATGCAGCCCCGCCCGCCCCCGCTGCCGCCGCTTATGCGGCCGCCGCCGCCGCCGCCGCCGCCGGCCCGAGCGGAAAATGGAGCGAGCGAGCATTTGCATAGCGACACTGGAGCCGAGCGGACCGGCAAATTGTTGTCGCATCGATGACTCGATCAATACGCCATAATATCTATCTTGCGACCATTCCCCGTGTTTTGGCGATGCATGCGGTATCGGCGAGTTCCCCTACGCCGGTTGACATATTCCACATATCTGTGCAACCGGGTATCTAGATATCTGTAGTTTGGATTCCGATTCCCATAGTTTTGTGATGTATCGTTGAAAATTTGAATCTGTATTTTGTTTGGTAAAAATAAACGTTGTCGTATCGTTGTTCATATTCTGAAATGTCTGAGTAACCAATGGGTTAGTGTGACTTTCTCCTAGTAAATTTTGCTAATTAATTTAAGTTGGTTTTTGCAAAATGTATAGGTATTATTAGTTTAAGTAGGTCGATTATTAAATTAGGCTCATGTAATTATACCTTAATAAATTCATGATAATATCCTTTCAATATAACGTTGGTATATAGCCTACCCATAGTTTTACTCTGCGAAAGGAAGTTCTATATTCCATAAAATCATGCGTACGCGTGGTTCGTTACAGCCGTGTTCGAGAGTCAGGACCAGAATACATCGGCATTTACTGAGCCTGTACTTTGCTCTGACATTCACTTATCTCGGTACAGAAAACAGACTCTGTCTCTATCCGTTATAAGGAGATAGATAAAGTGGAAACTAGTAGGTAAGTCGAGAAATGATATGAGTAGCATCGTAGTTTGGAGGCACCGGGTCGATTTCGGTTCGTTTAAGTTTGACTTCCATAACGCGATTGTTTGTGTAGCCAGCCCCTCGTATGTGGCACGATGTCAGAATTTGCAATGAAAATTTACCTTGTCAACGTGTACTGCAATTGTGAGCTGACATCTGGTCGCAGCCCGTTTGTTCCCACTGTCGAGGTCATTGAGTAGGTATGATAATTTCATAGCATGGCATAAACAGTATGCCCACTCGGCCAGAAAGGAGCAGCCGTTTGCCCCTTTAGAATTACACAGATGAAATACCTACTGCCCAAGTATAAAACCTAATCTAATCATTTAATCTTCTAATCTAATATAATCTTCTAATAAAATCGACTGATGTGAGCTACTTAGTTGATTGCCAAGGTGTGCAGAATACGATTTTAATAGCTGACATAAAACATTTTTACACACATAATACTTTATATTAGGTAATCAATCGGCAACTACTAGCAATTAAAAATAGGTTTATCTACATTAAGTAGGTTTGTAAATTCATTATTCAACTCTTTGTCACATCATATTATTCAACTCTTTGACAAGTGACTGAAGTGACTGAGATAAGCTGTAATACGTAGTCTTGTATTATTTTAATGACAACATATAGGTAATATATTTAATAAAACTAAGAATAGAAAAATAAAATATAACACTTTAAATAAACCTACAACCTATTTAAAAATAAAAGATGCATAATTACAATAGAAGATGAAGAAGCATAATATTAAACTGAGTAGCGACAACGGATACCTACCTACTCAGCTATTTACAGAGATTTAGTTCAATAGCATTACAAACAAGTTCATATACAAATTTGCATAAAAATATTAAAAGTGAGAGACAGAAAATTGCTCTGGTCTCTTTGAGAGAGTAAAAAACAGGTTTGTTTGTTGTTGTAAACGCAGAAAGGTAAAATTGCTCCCTAAATATTTTAAATCGTAAAATCCGTTATTCCTGGCGGAGTGACGGTGTGTTTGAGCTGCGGTCCTAAGCAAATAGCGGGATTTAATGAGCCCAGAACGGCTTGCGGTGGCGGCTGGCGCGCCGGTCGGAGATACGGACAACATTCTATGAAAAGTCACATTTCAGCTTTATCCCCGAAACAAACATTGGCTACCAATTTTGTAGTTTTTAGGGTTCGGTATTTCACAAGGAAAACGGAACGTTTAAAGGATCAGAGGTACTTAAAGTTATGATCTATACGGAGTACCTACAGCTTATAGAGCCAGCTTGTTCGGTTAGGTAGATTTGGCTATACCCACACTAGATACCCTATTAAACAGATAAATATAACCTTATTATATATTTGCTCTTTAGCACACATTTAAATATAATTAAAAACACACGTCGCGCAATTAAATATAATTAAAGAAATACTATAAAATTATTTATATGGAACTTATTTTAATTTGACGATCTCCGTAGCCGAGATGCAAGCCTACCAATCTTGGTGTCCTTGACTCTGAGGTCCCAGGTTCAATTCCCGGTCGGTTAATATAGAAACATAACTTTTATATTTTGTCTCGGGTTTTGCTGTTGTGGTACCATTGTTGTTTCTGATTTCTGTAACACAAGTGCTTTGGCTACTTACCATAGAATCAGAGCAATGTATGTGATGTTGTCCAATATTTATTTACTTTTTATTTATTTATTGGTCTATTGGTGATCCTATTGGTAACGAACGTTGTAGTTTGATTTTGATCATTAAGACGCTAGGAAAACCTCGTCAAACCTTGATTGATACCTATTACTAACTTACAAATAGAGTTATAGGTACCTACAATTGTATTTCGTTTTTTCCAAATTCCGGACTAACTACAAAGCCTGGCGGTTGCGGGTTCGAATCCACGAGAATTTGTATCGTAGTCATGAAGGTTTATAAATGTAATTAAGTATTCTTCTTTCTTCTTCAACCTGTATTTATTCTATGCCAAGTATAGGTATTATCCTTTACACGCCATAATAAACGGTTTTCAGACTTCTGTATTTATCCACTCCCCGCCACCTTTACCAGGTCGTCGGTCCACCTAGTTCGCGGCCTTTCCACTCTTCTACCTTCAGTATTTATGTATATATGTTATCTAGTTGCCACATTACAAACTTTGCTTAGTTTGGGGCTAGATGATTGGTGTGAATATTTAAAAAATACGTAAAACGTTGATTTAGGTTACTAAAAGTTAAAATAACTCATACTTACTTATAATTGTACTTTCAATTTACCAAATTGAATACATAAATAACATTCTTGAAGTTTGCCTTAACAGCGATATGAATTTCCGTTTGTTGAGAACGATTGGCAATTAGTAATGAAATTGGGGTGAGCAAATAATTAAGGAGCGCGCGAGGTCGGCCGCAGAAGTACTCAAAGAAACAGCAGCTGCTGGGAGCGCAACTCTGCGATCCGACTGAAGAGTAACTCAAACATATAGAGCTGATAATCCCACCAATATTAATAATGTGAAAATTTGTGAACGGGTCATTTGTGAATTACAAATAAATATCAAACAATAAACCGGTCACGTAGGTGTGTTTCAGTAAACTTAGTACCTTCAGGGGGATGACAGGCCGCGCATGCGAGATGACAGGTAGCGCTCTGCGTGGGAGAGATTTTTTTCTGAAACTAACTACAATAACACAAATACGAAAAATATTTACAGGATTTTTATTTTTATGTCTACGAGATGTTTGATGATAGTGATGAATAGCATGTTATTTGTAAACACACTTTTATCAGATAAAGATTTAAAAAAAAAATACTTGAAAAAAAATTTAAACTGCCTCTCGTGGGACAAAAAAAAAGTTTAAAAAGAAAAAATATTTAATGTTAAGGGACATCAGAACGATACACAACAGAACAGCAAACAAACAATAATTACAAGTGCTGTTTGAACATTATGAAATTTAAACATAAATTTAGTAACAAAAACAAAATTTTTATTTATATAAGAAAAATACTTTAAAAAAAATACAGTGATGAACAGTGCCGTTACGCGCGTCGCGAAACCTATCGCGAAAGGATCTCACTCAACATAAGTCGTTGCCCAATACATATTATAGGCCACATCGCTGGTTTTCAGTGGCCCCTGCTTAGTGAGATCACAGACTACCCGACGTAAAATAATTAGTAGATTATACTAATTATGAAAAAAATAAAAACCGACTTCAAAAAACTAAAACGCAAAAAATAATCGTAACACATATCTTAATCTTAATCATCTTAAGTACATAATCAGTTACTTTTGGAGTCGGTGCAAACGAAAACATAGAATCTTTCATTGACTGGCTAGGTACTTAAGTGTTAAGATTATTTTTAGCGTTTTAGTTTTTTGAAGTTGGTTTTTATTTTTTTTATAAAATTAACTTATTTTATCTATTTTAGTGATAAATCCTAATCAAAACAAATCTTACGAGTGCAAACATAATTTTACTGCTGAACACCGTTTTTTTTTTTTCCGAAAATGTTTTACTATTAGTATCTTTGAATTATAAGCTATTCATTAAAAAAAGAATCATCAAAATCGATTCACATTTGGCAAAGATAATAGGTAAGATAGATACTAAAATCATTTGGCGTGGAACGGAGTTCATGCAATGTTTGATGATTTTGTTATAGATCTCATCATCAGAATTTAACCAAATTTATATGGGACTATTCTGAAAGTATTACCTTTCAAACAGAAAAAATCGATCGCTGAATACATAAAAAAAAAGATTCCGACGAATTGAGAAGCTCCTCCTTTTTTGAAGTCGGTTAAAAATATATACAAAGACTACTGTTACAGATATGATTACTAGCTACTACGTACGTACTACGTAGCTTTACTTGTAACTAACAACTAATAACAAATAAATTGTTTTCGCAATCACACTAATTATCTAGGTAGCCCCATACTAAGCAAAGCTTGTACTATGGACAGTAATAATGGGTAAACACATTTAAATACTTTTATAAACATCCATGACTTATGTACAAATGCTCGTGCTTATCACAAAAATTTGTGCCTCTAGCGGGATTCGAACTCGCAACCCCTGGCTTTGTAGTCCGGAGCGCGAACCAATACACCTGACGGTCGTCGCGACAGCTAAGTAATGTAATTAAATTTTCTATGTGACATTCAGATCACAATACAGTAATTTGATACTATTGAACTGATATTACTAACTATTTGTTTTACTTGGTTTTTGTATGCACACACACACACACACACACACACACACTGTTTTTTAAATGTTTTTATAATTAGTACCTATTTTTGTTTTGCCTTTTACCTTTGAAGTATGAGTGTGTTATGGAAGAGTGGCTTCTTCTGGCACAGGTGCTTTTTGCACTTAATACAAGAAGTCAACCCTTGTCTTTTTAATGTATATACCTGGTTTTTGATGAAATAAATTATTTGTATTTGTATTGTATTTTAAATAATAATAAAGCCAGCAGGTGGATAGTGGAACTCTTCAATTGCTAATAGTAACAATTTCGAGTTTAGGCTCATTAAATTTTCTTTGACGAGTCCTATCCATATAAAAGTGTAGTTTATAGTTTTTAAACTATAATAATAAAACATTTGATAAGTTAGACGCATAGGATTTAGGTTATTTGTTGGAACCTTATGCACGGTACTGTATATCTGCCATCCACGGTAATGAGGACACAGTATCCGCTCGTACTGGCAGAATGCCAGGAGTCCAGGGTTAGCTAAATTACTGCAGATTTGTAAATGATTTTGTAGGTAGTTTTGATTAAATGAAACTTTTTTTTTGGATCTAATTAATACTTACTTCAGTATAAAAAGTGAGCTTCAGCTTTCAGTCTCAGCTAGTAGCATCAGTATAAATAGCAGAGTGACCCTTATTCAGCCTTAAGACACCTTCAACGCAGGTTGCTACTACTACTACTACTATAGGACCATGAAAAACGACCCGTATTTTAGAATACTTTCCTTAGGGAAACAAAGTCATTTAATAAAAAAACAAATGAATCTCATAGGCTCTCATCCTGGTACGCAACATGAGTGAGATCGAGTGACGGCTGCGTATATCAAATCGTCTTTTGCGGAATAGACCCCCTAGTACAAAAACATCTTTGTATAGATCCAGCATTGTCAGGCTTTCATTAAAATCTTTCGTTGCCGTATTATATGAACGTACATTCTGAATACTAATGCACGTAGGACTGCACAACTTTATATTAACTTATTTAAGGAGTTTGCTTTGCCGTCTGATTTATTAGTATTCATTACAGATATAACACGCCGTTATTGTTAATTGCGTTTATAAAGATAGGCTCAAATATGTACCTACATAAAATACTTCAAATTATGCACTTCATTAACTGAACTCTTAAACAAAGTTTGCTTAAGTAATTATTAATTTTTCATTTAGCTTAAAATTTTAGATCCGAGACAATATAGAAAAGTTATTTTTCTACATTGACAGCGACACCAAGTCCGGCGTACTCGCCTCTCGAGGTTGTCCTATAAGCTATAATTTTTTTTACCCTACCACTACTTTGGGACAATTTGGGGGCTAGTGCCGAGAAGAAGTGTACACAACTTTTGTCAGTAGGTCAGTTTTTATTTTATTCCACACATCATCTATCATCGTTGAATACAATTTTTGGGTCTGCAGTATACATTCTCCTGCTGAAGTGAAAGTTTTTCTTTTTCTTTTTTCTTTTCTTTTATACATATTGAAAAGTCAGACTCACCCACAGAGAGTTCCGTACTTTGTAGGTATATATTATTAATATTTCAGGAATAGAGTCTCGCAGTTTAATTACAAATTAATTACAAATGTATAGTTTTTAGATTTTTCACTGTACTTGCAGTGACGATATTAATTGCCAAATTTCATAGTTTAAGATCAACAATTAGTACCATATAAATTTTGATTTCCTTGAGAGTGTCGAAATGTACGTTTTTTGCGGCAAAAGCGGCCGTATATTTTTTATATTTTTTCGCGGCTTCAAGGGACTATAGAGTATATTACTTTAATTTCACTCAATACTCCACGCGTTCTCTAGATAGATAGATAGATAGATACTTTTTATTGTACACCACACAAAATAAACAAATCACAGGATCTAATAAAGGGACAAAAAAGTAAATAAGGGTTCATTTTTCTTTTTGAGGTAAGGAACCCTAAAAAAGACACTTCGCTATAAAATGAGCCGATTAAATGTTACGGTCTGTATGGGAAAGCGAATTTTTTTTGGAGAATTCGATGTTAGTTTCATATAAAAAGTTGTTGCATTTGAGCATAAGAATGATCGTTAAGAGAATACGTTTTTAAATGAACGAATTACTCACTTCACCAACTCTATCATAAAACTTCGAATATCTAATTAGGTAAAAGCATTTTATTGCATGGCATTACCAGAGCACTCATTTAAAAGAGCTAAATTGTTCTGTAGTCTAACAATAAAAACACCCTCCTTGTTGATATTTCATCAGAATTCTAAATATGATTAAACACGAGAAAACTGAACGAAACATAATTAGCGACTAGTTTTGTATTGAATGAATTGAAAATTTTAATTAGCTGCAACGGTTTCAGCAAAAGTTGATCATTTTTAAGGTGGCATCGTAGGACAAACCGGAGAAGCGACGCGGATCCAATTAAAACCTCCGTATTGAAAGGTCGAGGCACGTAACTCGGTGATCGCGACACGGAACAGGGGTGCCAGAAATCATAACTAGCATAAAAACAAAAAGTAACACCATCTAGTATCTATGTACCTACAGTAACGATTGAGGCATCGTCTAGCTAACAGGCTACAAATTTGTTAGCAGTGTTTGATTGCTAGACGTTTGTTTCGTTTTAACTTTGAAAATAGATGTTTAATTGCTATATTGTATTTCAATTAGTGAAAGGTCTTTTTAATTTTATCATTCTATTTGGGATAAAACCCATAGATATATAAGTAATTATTTATTTTGTGTAACGCATTTTGATTTATTAATTTTACATTTTTATGATAGTAAGTATGACATAGTTTTATTTTTTAATGAGTTGTTTCTCAACCTTTATTTTAATTATTTTTTGCTTAAATGATTTAAGGTATTTTGTTCAGCCCTAAAATACTTTTAGCTTGTTTTACTTTTCAAATAAAATTTTGAAATACACAATTTAGATAACAAATTTGTGTTGTTTGTAGTGATAATAAAATATTTACTTTATTAATATTGACATTTTGGAAATTAGCATAAAATATCAAATATTCATTATTCAAAATATTACGATTACGAGCATTGTGAAAGAAAATTTAATAAACATTTCTGAATTTTCATGACTATTACAGAATAGATGTCATCAGCGATCACCTGGGGAGTTATAAATCGATTCTTCTAGCGAAATCGCGAAGATGCCGAAATCTCGTGTAAATTTTCCTTTGGCAGTATTTCCCGAGAGTGTAGGTTTCCAATCGGCGCTTGCGGGTCAGCCGGGAGTCAATGAAAAGCGGTAAAGTGGTGCCGCGCGCTGATTAAAGCCTGGAGCAATCGCCCCGGAAAGTATTTATAGGTACACCTGTTCGTTAGCGGCGCGAGGCCCAGCCAACTCCTTGATTAGGCGCCGTCGGGCGTTGCTTCTCCTGCAACAAAATAAAAAGAATTTCCCCCTTTACGGCCAGCTGGAGAATTCATTGTGAGTCGAAGGATGCGCACGGAGCAAATGTGCGTAAAGATTTTCCTCGAGAAATATGAGGATGTTTAGTTTTAAAATTAATATAGTTATCAAATTAATAATAACATATTTTATCTGAGATAGAGAAATTTAACTATACTGTACTAAGCACTGCGGTAAGTAACAAAATTTACTAATCCTTAAAATCATAATTACCAAAGTTACAATGCTTAAAATTAAGTTATGATGTAATTCTTGGTGCAAAACAGTTCAAATATTTTTGTCAGATTTTAAACGAATGCTCAAGGAAAATTGCCATCGTTTCAAACCGATTTTTGCGTTCATTACTCAAGTAAAGAAACCCGACAGTTGTCCGAATTGGATTTATCACGTACTTGAGTTTCGAACGCGTCGGGTAGAATTCGGTAAGCAGTTGATTTTGCATGTGAATGGATCGTATTCGATGCACGCAGGGCACGCGTGTGCGTGCGCATCGCGACCCCGGTCACGGAACCCCTTAATAACATCACGTTTGATGCGCCTCTATTATTATATTTTCATCTTCAGCCAGTCCCAAGACAGGGAGTCACGGCGCGTAGTTCTTTGAATTTTTTGTCACGCTTTAAATGCGATTTCTTAGTAAGAAACACACCTTCGGTTTATTTTAATGTTCTTTGACCCAGAAAACAAAACCTTTCGTAAAACTAAACTTACGTGCTTATGACAGATACCGACATAATTTAATGTTACAATTTAGTAATTGTGCTCTTTACAGTTAAAATAATTACGGTAAGTAAAATAATTCATCTTTTTGTTGGCGTATTGATGGAAAAATAAGAAGATAAAGTTAGTTATAGTAATCCTAGTGATTTGTCTTGAAGTGTCTCTATCTGGCTATGGCTATCAGCTCTACTAGCATAACCACTAAAACACGATAGTATGATATAGCGAATTATCGAAACCAACTGCGTGGACGCTCTTAAGCTCCTTTACGTGTGCTGGTTTTAAGGCATCTCAAGCAATATGTTAGGTAGGCCATGATTTGCGGGACGAATCCATACTTCAGATCAGAATATGGTTATGCTGTTAGTAATTTATTTTTTTGGTATAAATAACATTTGAGAGTAAAACAAGAAGTATTTTCATTCAGTGACACAATCACTCTTTCGACGGTAAATAAAATAGTGACATTTATTTTTATGTCCAATATACGTAAACGCAGCCCAAAGTCGGCGCGGTACGCCAGTCACGTGCCGCGAAAGAAGACGCTTACCTGAAACTTCCTACCCTTTGCACATTAGCCAGGCGTCTCACCACAGACTAATATTAAGTCTCACAGCTTGTATCATACGATTTACCTGCCAGATTGCTGATTTATTAAGTTATCTTATGTAAACTATTTGAGAAGTTTTGGATATTTAACTGCCTGCCAAATTATAATATAGGAACGTAATACAGGTTCTTTTAAATGACGTAGTAAATACTTATCCTTATATCAAAGCCTATAAAAACACAAATAAAACGGCTATGTGGAGTGTTAACTACGGTTTTTGGTTAAGTATATAAAATACTTTGGTGACACAAAGCTGCTAAGTTTTTATACGTTACATATGGGATAGAAATATTGAATAGGGCGCCGTAGTTTATTACCTACTCATCGTTTTGTGACTATCTCGTAAAAAGTGCGAGTACTTATATCAAACGCATGAAAAGTAAGACTGTGCGAAGCTTGATGCATAATATTTCGGAATAATAAGATGCACTCTATTATTACCAACTAGCTCCCATGTGATTACTCTTTTGAGACTTAACTTATCAATATCCAAGCGGTCTCATGAGACCGCATAGCAATAGACTTTCTATTGTATCTTGATTACGCAAGCCTGATAGAGTAGGTTGTTCTAAGTCTTGGTATGCTTGATGTTGCCTATTACCTAAATATGGTTTATATAAAGGGCGACTTTTCTCGAAAGTAAAATATATTAATAAGTCATGTCCCTCAACTACAGTTAGACAAATGTCAAGCCGTGTAGATGTTTAACGCAACTTAGCTCTGTGTATTTTCTTTGAGACACTTAACAATTAAACTAAACAGGAATCACGGATTTGATCTTAGCTTTTTAGAAGCCAACTTTGAAACATAGTTGTAACAAAAAGCACCATCATAATAAAAAGTAGTTCAGTTAACTTATTAGTGGATAATCGCAACAATATAATTATAATAGTCTATCTAGATCTAAGTTCTTAAATTGTTTGCCTAATACCCTAAGGATTGTTACCTGTTGTGTATACCAATAAAAATAAAATAAAATAAAAATAAAATAGTACTAGCTGTTGCCCGCGACATCGTTCGTGTGGTCTTTACAAAACCATGTTTGACGACCTCCGTAGCCGAGAGGCGATTATACCGGGCTTGGTGTCGCTATCTCTGAGGTCCCGGGTTCGATTCCCGGTCGGTCAATGTAAAAAAATAACTTTTCTATATTGTCTCGGGTCTGGGTGTTGTGGTACCGTCGTTGTTTCTGATTTCTGTAACACAAGTGCTTAAGCTACTTATCACAGGATCAGAGCAATGTATGTGATGTTGTCCAATATTTATTTATTTATTTATTATTTATTTATGTTAGTCAAAAGTAAAGACCACGCGAACGAAGTCGCAAGCAACAGCTAGTGTTAAATATTTTTTTTGCCATAAAAAATGTTTACCAACTAAACAGCGACATCTAACGGTAAGAAGCGCGATCTATAATGACAGTTATATTGCATCCCTCGAGAAACGTACGTTTTTCCCGGATAAAAAGTGTCCTATCTTTTATTCCAGACTGAGCAAATTCCATCTAGATTTGTTTAGCCGTTCTGGCGTGATTGAGTAACAAACATCCATCCATCCAAACTTTCGTATCTATAATATTAGTAAAATAAGGTATGATTAGTAAGAAGTAAGATTTATGCCTAGTTCAAACGCAGCTTTGCAGTCTCTATGACACGATTGACTGCACTCTGATGTTTTTTTTGTCTGTATTAAAATACACAGTGAAATAAATTTCACACAATAGTTTATAGTTACGTTCAAATTTAAATTCAAAATATCTTTAGTGACTTCACAATTTTTGTATTAATTATACCTATCTCCTTTTAAGTTTAATTACATTTGTAAACTTAGAATGAAGTGCTTTTTGACGACCTCTGTAGCCGAGTAGGCGATTATACGCCGGTACTAAGCCGCCACTAGCTGACATCAGTTTGTATGGAGAAATGAATACTTTTTTTAGATTTCAATATTGGTCCCATAGAAAAAGTTGTTGTATTTGATCACCAGAATCAGCCCCTAGGAGGTTGTTGATGTTTTACAAATAATCCTGTATATTCATACAATAATTTGCTCAAAAATACCTAAGTTGATTTTACTATGTTGATATTTTTTATTTCAGATCAATTATGTACAAGGTTGTATACAAGAAAACTAAAACTAAACTTAAAACTAAACCTTACCAAATAAATATTTACAAAGTACTTATATTACAATAAACAATGGGTCTAAAAATTTAAGACTAAGATATGATATATCCAAAATTAGTCAAAAAGAAGATTATGGTAATAACTGTTTTCACTTAATTAATTTTTAAGTAGCATTACTTAATATTTTAAGAAAAAATAAATCTTCACAACGGTTAATTTTAGGATAGAGTATGATGGGAACACACTTAGTTGAAAATAGTTTCCTTTACCTGTTCCTGTCACCCTGTATAGATAAATAATCCAATGTTAGTAATTTGCCTCTCCAAAACTGCGCCACAGCTTGCTGTTTTCTCTTTTTCAAATTCAGTTTGATTCAAGCTAAGAAAATAGGTACTTATTTAAAATCTAGTATAACACATGTTCCAAAAACCAACAATGTAAAAAAATGGTCGGATTCAACTTGCGTGTAAACTCAAAAGTGTATAAACGCTTGCCGTCACCGGCACGGACTCATAAACATAAATCAGCTGTATGCAATTAGTTTGCACGCAGCTCAGCAGTTCCGCTGACGCGACACGCCGCAAGTGCGCTCCACTGTAACCCTGTGCATCCCCTCTGTGTATTTTATTAAATAGACTCGCCTCTTGTCGACGGTACACAGATCTCTGGTTTTCAATATCAGCTTGTTAAAGGTCAAACCGTTGGGTACGATCCTCGTGGATTGATTGATTGTATATTTTGGGCAGATAGTGACCGATAATATTTCCACGTAGCATGAAATGCATTATAGGCTTGCAAATAGAATAGAACCTGTAATATTTTGTCATTATATAAAGCTAAACCAATGAGGTGAAATAAATGAATGGAATACTGTATCTAAAATTGTATCCAGTTTTAGCGACCACACTCAGTTAATCTTATTATCAAATGTGCAATACAGAACTGAATACAGCTGAATAGCATTAAAACCTTTGAACATTTTCCGACTAAATGGCAGGATGATGAATGTGTGAGTGTGTGATTGATTTAAAACTGAATTCTGTGAAAATAAATAGAAAATCATATTAAACAAGCCGATACCATAAAATTTTTTTTTAATAAAAACAAACAACATCCACGATAAACACTGCAATGCAATATATTAGCCTACTACTGAGTTACTTTGATGCAATGATGTTCACGGTACAAAATGCTACCAGACAAATAACTTATCTCAACATTTTCCAGTGGCGGAGCTCAGCATCAGGTCTATTGTACTGAGTAAAGGAATCTCGTATTTGCATTCGAGCGTGCCAGGGGGCGCGGTTTCTGCCGTGAAACGAAAAAGTAATTTTTCATAAGCATTCGCTTTTCAATAACACGAGGGCTGAGTGCGTACAGATATATCAGGGGGAACATGGTTAGGTACTATGGTTGATTTGAATTAAACGATATAAAAAATACCGTTTGTTATAATGTTAAAATTGTACCTATTCAAAAATATGGAATTTCTAACAAACTAAGATTATTTCTTCTCTTCATAATCGGAAATTTTCTGACAGAGTTTCAAAACATTAAAAAACAAACAAAGTTTTAAAGTATTTAAAAATACACTGAAAATTCAACAACATTTATCATTCGTATTATATTCCAAAATAACTAGAACCAAATATTTTGAAGATGATATTATATGACAACGCAGTACCTTAGAGGCTGGAGTGCGGCCCTCGGCCGGCCGCTCGTCGCGACTTCGTTACGTGCGCTCCGTTGGCCCCACGAGTGACGCCACTCCACCTCCGCGAACATCGCCGCAAAAAAAGTATGAAATAACAAACACCTTTTCAACTTTCCCGACGGATGCGAGGGGACAGACTTGATTTTTCGAGATAGTTTTCATTCAGACACACCAAGGCACACGCGTTTGAACAGCCGTTGAAAATCAAGCCTGCATTTTCTTCTTAACTTTACCGCAGTAAACAATAAAGGTGGTTTTTCATATTCATGCAATAGCTATGAATACTCCAGTTAGATAAAAGACACTTTGCACATACAGGTTTCTTTATAAATAATTGCTATTATATTTTTTATAATTAAATGTAATTTGTGTTTTGTTTTGTGCAAATTAAATTTTACTTAGGGGTCTACAGCAAAATCATGAAAAATTGTGTTGCTGCTCCGTACAAAAAAAACGCATTTCGATGTTGGTCCCATACAAAAAGTTGTTAGTATTTAAGTACACATTTGCCTTCTTAGCTAACTGTTTTAAATGTAAATGTTAATACGGAAAAAATGACAATTTTAGTACCGCTTAAGAAAAATAATTTTATTTAACTAACAAGAGCATTTAATTATGCTGATTACGAACAATTAATAGGTACGTAGGTAGTATAGTAGTTAGTATAAGTACGGTAGTTAATAATTTAACGAATAATTCATTTTATTATACAATTGACTATTTTTCACTTCTTCGGTATTAATCTCGTAACTGCATCAAGTGGTGTTCTAAAATAAACGTAATTAAAAGGTAATAAAGACTTCATTATACAGAGTTACATTGCAAAGGGTAGCCAAATCTTTAGGAGTGGCTCAGAATCAGTAATTAAATCCAACTATGCAAAGAACTTTTTTTTTTCACATTTAATTATTCCTATCCGCTGTTAAAAATCGTACGCGTGGATAATTTAACTTATTCATGAAAAAATTGCACCGTATGTGCACTGCGTAAGTTCCTCCACTCAATTTTTTTCGTAACATACTAATTACGTAATTTTAAAAATAATGACGATTAAGACGCTTCTTTATATTGTTCCCAAGATCTTATTTTTTAAATTTGGCACCCCTTTGCAATGTAACCCTGTATAGTAATAACCATCGAAAGCCCACAGCCCCACATTTTAATACATGGCGGTAGGTAGATTTAATATTAATTTAATAGAAGTTAAATTTTTTCACAGCTTCAATAAATGAACTGCAGAGTATGGTTTTAATTTCAACTTCAACTTTATTGGCCGTTTGTTTATAATGCAAGTATTGTAACTTTGTTATTTATGGGATTTGAATTTTGTGTAAAATAAAATAAAATACTTCGCGTTCCCGAGATAAAGGGTCTTGACAGACAGACGGATAACAAAGTGATCCAATAAGGGTTCCGTTTTATCCTTTTGTGGTACGGAACCCTAAAAAACGGTATTTTTTTGACCTGGCAATCTTAATCTATACATATAAATAAAAATGTAAGAAGTCGGCTCCTGTACATTGACTAGAAAAAATTAAAGACAGTGTCCAGGCTTTCTCTATGACCAGTAGAGTCCAAAAACGCGTTTTTAGAATTCTTGTTATCAATAAAAATGGGGATGGTGATTTTTAGAACTAAGCTAAGTATCCTTTTTTTTAAATGCTTTAAGAAGAAAGCGTGCATGTTTGATCTTCTGAATGAAGTCAGCAATGCTTTCAAAATGTGACGTATTTTTCTTTATGTATAATCAGATTTGATTAGGTTCTAACTCTTAGATAAGTTTGAGCACTTTTTATCTATAAAAATAACACGATTTGTGACTTTTTAAAAAACTCCATGTGCCAATATAAAATTTAAAAAAAAATGTGCTATTTTTGTAGATAAAGAGTGATCAAACTTATCTAAGAGTTAGAACCTAATCAAATCTGATTATACTTATTATAATGAAAAACTAGCAAACAAAGCTAATTTCCATTTCGATCAGCTTCTGTGCTGATATGGGATGTCTCGGCTGGTTCCGGCGTAGCGGCTGAAAATTTAATCAAAATGGCTTTAGGTGCCACCCTCCATGTCGATTTCGTCATCATGATCAATTGTGAGCTTAACATAATGTTAATCACGTTTCAAATCACGTGTCTTATTGATAAATATCTTGAGGGCTTTGAAGAGCCTGTTATCTGATTTTTTTTTATCACATTTATTTCTATGGCATCGGAAATTTCATGCGGCTAAAGTAATTTTCCGCGAGCACTGAGCGGAAATTACCACATAGTGTAGTGACGTGTTCGACAAACGTCACGTAGCCGGATCCGAGCGCGCAGATCCTTATATCCAATTTCCGGACGTTTTTGTTGGAAATGTGAATTAGCTGACGTAACGTGACGGAAGGCTAAATATCAATGTCGATGGTATCGCCGCCATCGACGTCAGTGTCTGCCCGGCCGCCGATAGCCCGCGCGCCTTGTTAGGGATAATAGATTGTTACCGGGTTAAAGACGCTCTATTACTTTCGATGTAAGATCGATTTCGGTTATTTCAGTAATTCCGAATGTCATTATAGATTTAAGACTTACAATCACTTGACATAGCACACGGCGAACTGGAAGCACGAGAGAAGATGATTTTAGACAATATGCAGTCTGTGACACTACTACAATGGTATTTGTAAGAGAATTAAATGGAATAGTGAGCACTCATAAATGGGATAATCGGGGGTGACCTACTTTACGTGCAGGGAAGTTAAAATTTTTTTTTCTTTCAAGAATTTATTTTACTACTCTTTCGGCTATCGGCGTGGTTATATATTATGTATACCCCTGCCAAAATGAGCTAAGCCGCGGACAGACAGACAGACGAACGGACATGTACATCTCGAAACTCTAATGGTTCTTTATTGATTGCCTAACCGTAAAACCCGTCCAGTCTAAAATATTTTACATTTACAGTAATATCAGTAATGTTTAGTTAAACGACATTTTTGGGATTTACTGAAATTTGACGTGTCTTGATGTCGCATGACGTAGCCCGCCAGCACCGCGTAATGTGTTCCGAACACGTCCGCATGTCGATGAACACGTCACACGTGGAACTTGACAGCAGGAAATAGTATGGCTTTATTTAATTCTGACGCCCGAACGATATATTGTGTAGAGCTGCCTAATGGAACAACAATGTTCTTTAAAAAACAGTAAAATATTCAATAGTGCACGCGAATAGTTAGGAATACTTTTTTTGCGAAAGCGTTTCCATGTTGCAGTTGTAAAATATTATTCCGCTATCAGATAATGTACACACTTTTGATGGGATTGTTTGCATTCAAATTTCCTATCTGAACAGATCACATCATCTCTTTGCAACCACTACATATAAGTAATAACCTTGATATTACCAGATGTGTCGTCATAGTTCTTAATTTTTTTTTACTAGTAATTAACTACTCATTTAAGCGACTTGAGTACTACTCTAAATTGTTTTTTTGTAACTGATAATAATTTCCTGCCATTCTGTTACTGACCAAATATTATTTGTATAATTTTTATAATATATAGTAGAAAAATTTAACTCAAATACTAAATTTTAATTAAACTTTTTGGTGGCAAATTTTCAATTGAAATTGTAATCAGTAACGATTCTTAGACAATTCCACGAACAATGTTGTTCTGCGTAAATTCTGCATTTAATTTTTTCACAAATAAGAAATGGTTTTTGCCAAAAAAAATACTAGCAAAAGTATGTTTATTAGATTAATTAATTAATTAAATTAATAGCAAATTTATGGTAAAATAAAATAGGAAAATTCTGCTAATCACCCACACATCCGTATTAAATCTAACAACCATTATTGTCTTCATACTCGAAGATAACTTGATTCGCACAAGGTTCTCGAACGCAGAGCAAGGGCAGACGAACAGGCGTCCGATGTTTGTGTATTAATATTAGTGAAACAGAACAGGTTGCCCAGATTACCATAATTTGCTTCGATGCATTTGAATAATGAGAACGTGTTTCCCTCTGCCCCAGCCTTTGGATATCTATGAAGCTTACTCAATTGTGAAGCGTACTATTGCCGGAAATGTTATCTGTTAATTTGTAATTTAATTTTTTTTAAGCAATATGAAAATATGCAAATTATTAGAAACTATGTAACTATTTTGTAGTAATGCTAAATTAAAAACAGATCGGTTTTTATCCATAAAAAAATACATATAATCGTGACAAGTTTTATACTTCCAGCAGATGAACCGCCACAGATATGGAGAGGTGGTTGTGACCACATCAGTTGCGGTACCTTATCGTCTGTTATTATCAGTTTTTGTGAGATTTTCATTGCATTCTACAATATGTTTACCGTTATTTTTTTAATGAATGTATCACTGTATCTGTATTGCGATTAATATTCTTTATATATATTGGCCACAGGGATAAAACATTACTTCCGAATCTTATATTTGTTTTTTTTTTAATACTTGTATCATATCTCTGAAGTATAAGCTATTTAATAAAAAAATCATCAAGATCGGTTTACATTTGTCGAAGATATTAGGTAACATACCTACATACAAAATCAGTTGTTGTGGTATGGAGTTCATGCAATGTTTGATGTTTTTCATATGGAATTTATGAGAAAAACATTATATGGGACCATTCCGAAAGTATTACCTTTCGAACAAAAATAATAATAATCGAAATCGATCAACGTGGTAACGAATGATCGCTAAAAATAATTTATAATAAAAGGATTCCGACGAATTGAGAGTGTGAGAAAACCTTTACAAAAATGCTAAGGCGTATCCTCGACGTCAGTTGTATTTATTTCATCAATCTCGATTTAACATAATATGAAATATCATACTGCAGACTAAAGTCAATTAAATATAAATATTGGACAACATCACTTACATAGCTCTGATTCTGTGATAAGTAGCTTAAGCACTTGGGTTACAGAAATTAGAAACAACGACGGTGCCACAACACCCAGACCCGAAAAAATATAGGAAAGTTATTTTTTTACATTGACCGACCGGGAATCGAACCCGGGACCTCAGAAATAGCGACACCAAGTCCGGTATACTCGTCTCTCGGCTACAGAGGTCGTCAAAGAAGTCTTAAAATATACCTTTGCTGCAAGTGACTACCAAGGTGGACGTAACTAAATGGTTGGTACAACAGAATGTAATAACTATTTATTTTAAAGCAAACTTTATATCCCACGAAAAATGACCCCAATTCTGTGAAAATCGTTTGAGTTATTACATTACAGTGGAGATAATAATTTCATTTCGCGTCTCATAGCGCTGGGCAGCGATGGCATCACCGCGGGAAGGAGTTATTGTGATATTGCGTCTCATATTGCCGGCAGAATTTATGTGCGGACGGTGGCGTGTGGCGAAGAGGTCGCGCTGAATCACAGGTCGTGTGCAAGTCGTAACGTCGGAAGATCGTAGTGATGCGACTTGAGTCCTATGTTAAAACTTGGGTATTTTACAATGTCATTCATTCGAGTGGCCGAGTTACTTGTTCTCCGCTCGACCACTCGGCTCATTCGATTCACCTTTTAAATGATAATTAGTACTTAGTTTAGTTTTTATGGTTTTGATTGCTACAATGCCTGAAGGAAGAGCAAGGTATTTGATCAGTGTGTCCTACCAGTGATTACCTACGGAGCCGGAACAAACATGACAGTAAAGTTGGCCCACCGACTTCACGTCACTCCGCGAACTATAGAATACTACTAAATATCGATGCTTGGGATCTCGATTTAATACAACGGGATCAAATCCAAAACGAGGCATCCAACAGAAGACAAAAGTAATAGACATACTTAGTCCAAAAATGTTAATGCAAGCTAAAGTGGCAGTGACCCGGCCACATCTGTCGCAGAACCGATTTAAGGTAGAGTAAACCGTTTTTCAAGTGGAGACCATGCCTCGGCTAACTTAGTGTAGGACACCCTCTAGCTCGAAGGACCGACGACCTTAAGAAGATAGCTGGCAGTTGTTGGATAAAAAGCGGGAAATCGTGCTCTTTGGTGCTTAGTTTTTGGTTTACTTTAATAGGCTGACATGGTGATGGTTTTAATTATTGTTCACTTGGAAACCTTTACTTTTAAAAAAAAGAAAAAAATGCAGGTCCATCCAGCTCCATTGAGCTTCTCGAGTCTATGTGAATTTGAGTCGATTTTTTTTCCTGAATACGTTTGTTTGAGTAATCAACTGAGTCAAAGTCATTCGCATCACTAGTAGGTCGTTGTGGAGTGCATACATGAAGTACGTTAACAAAACCAATTTAAGCTCCCTAAGGCTTCTTAAATCTTAGGCAGGTAACACAGTTATCTTTTGTCATTTAGAGAGTAAAAAATTATTGAGCATGGGTGACGCCTACTCGTATTACTCTGCAATGTTTGATAGTGGCTGATAACGAATATGCACTTGGCTTGACACGCTACCGCGTGTCTAGAAAAAAGAAATTATTTGCCAAGTTTCGAATAGATCTTATTATTTTTGTTTGTTCTACGTTCAAAAACCAATCTTTGAAATAAAAAAATCTGGTTCCTCTTTTTATCGGTTTTTAAAAGGTCATTTTATGCGAATTCAACCAAGTTGGTAAAACAAAAGCAAATGCATAGCATCAGAGTACGTAGTGTTCCCGCATTCACTTGGCAGCCCCGACGACTGTATAATTCAAACTAAAAACCCTATTTGGATTCTGTGTAAACAAGTTTGTGGATTTTCCGAACATATTCTCAGAGAATCATAATAACCAAACTTTATCAATAACATCGGAAACTACTGACATAAAAAGCAATCGATTCTTTAAAACAGAATTAATTATGAACTTGGTTATTAAATTACTACTCAGTCTGTAAGCTTTTACTGCAATTTAACAATCAAAACTTTTGTCTACTTTTTCAGACAAAAAATGATTGTATCTGCTTACAGCAGTTATTAACGACGGATGTTTTTATATTTGCAGATGGCTTTAGGAAGATTTTGTCACTAAAGTATAATTTTTTTGGATTTGCTTAGTTTTAAAAGTGAATTACCTAAGTTTACATTACTAAAATAGAAACAATAAGTTTTATTAATTATCAACTAATAATGCTCTATAAACAGAACCAACATTTATATATTTAGCCATTTGATTTTTTTAAATACCTATGTTAGTGTCCTTGATTAGGACAACTAGTAATGGCGTTATTTTATTTTTAACGACAAAATTACGCCTAAACATTATAAATCCAATAAATTATCTTTTTTACTATTTTGTGAAATAAACTCTTTTGTGTACCACGGTTATGGGACTTAAGAGGGTTCTTAAGTAGGTACAACGGTAATGGGAGTAATAATTACCTGCCTTTGTTACCTTAACTCACTATGTAATTAATGGCTTTCAATATTTATTAGTTTCTAGTGATTTTCGACTTGACTTAATTCTACATTATTAACAAATTATTAGTCTGGAGTTACCTGGCGTAGCGTGCACGTGCAGCTAACTAAAGGATTTGGTTAAATTTAATTACAACACACGTCGTGTTGATGTATCCCAACTTTGATATCAGTTAATTATAATCTGTCGCGTCGTTTAGTTGCAACTGGCAGTCGGCACTTAGCTGGGATGGAAATCATGGAAGACGTTCTAGTTCTCGTCTACAAGTTTCCAGAGTCGTATTTAGGCGATAAGCAAAATATAGCCCGGGAGCAGAGCAATATCGATCTTCCGAATAAAAGTTTAATTGCGAAAGTTGTTTATACTGCGCAGACGGCGCGGCGACTCGCGCAACCTGCCTCCAACTCTTGAAATGTCGCCTAACGGACAACCGAGATAGTCTAGTTGCCTTGTTAAAGAGTTTGTTTACTCGTATTCAAATACAGATTTAATAGTAGCATCGATTTCTACCGTTCTCAAGAAAGATAGATGACCATGTTTGTAAGTTGGGAATTGGAGTAGTTAGCACTGAATTTGTATTGTTTGTCTCGGCTAACTTCAAAGACTTGTTCATGAAATAATTAAAGTTAGAGAACTGTTGATTTCTGTATCAATATCCTCTTGATGAAATGACTAACCGTATTAAGACATCCTTGACGTTAGTTAGGTAAAACATTTGTGTAAATAAAACTTTTATATCATCCTAGACTAAATGGCACTCGTATTGCTTCTCTACACCATATGTTTCTACGTGGCGTAACTTATTACCACAATAATATGTCAGTTCATATGATTGTCATTATCAGATTAGGCATTTATTACACAAAAGTTTTCCATCGGGACAAATTATTCCCTCTTATAAGGCAAACATTTCCGCGATGGCTGCAAATCGTGGATCAAATGGCAGCTAATAAAACCATGCAGATTTATGTTGGCACTACTTGGTACATATTATCATCCATGTAATCCAGCGATTGCAATTAAATAGTGCAAATATAACCATTAGTAAAATTAATATTAAGAGATGGGTAGACTTTTCTTACTTACAGTGATTACTAGTAAGTCTAGCTAGTAACGCAATTTGTAACAACTAACAACATTTTCTTACTAATATACCTATAGCATTTAAAATGCGTTTTATAGTATATTGAAAATTTTAAACAGTAAATTCAGACAAGTTTTCACATGTTCAGAAATTACGTTGTTGTCTTCTATGAATATATTTTAAAAACGCAATAAGTATTTATTTGGTGTAAAAAGTCTTAATTATTGTTTCGATATTTTAACCTATTCCTTAGATAAAGTAAAATGTGTTTTAATAAAACATGAGCTTATATTAAATTTCAGACCGATATTTCAAATTGAGTATTTTTTTGAAATAACCTGCACTGAATTCCCTTTGAAAGCTGCAAGCGTGGTCAAGCAAAACATTTCAGTTTAATTTTTGGTTGATTTTTACCAGATCTGAAATAAGCGTGCTTTATTTAGTAGCAGAAGCTTTCGCTCAATTGCCATAGTGAGTTGGTGCATTTATTTTGGTATTTACATACTTAGATACCTTATGAGACTAGAAGCAACAGTAAACAGTATTTATTCATATTTCTTAAGGCGGAATCACTCGTCTCATACTCCGAAACAAAATCAATCAACCAAATAAAAGCAATAATTAAAAATAGATTTTACCTGTTTCTTACCACTATTTTCTTTATGATGTTGAAAATGATAAGTCAATATACTAAGTAAATATGGAACGAGGACTAAGTTAAGGAGGAACGAAATCCAGCATCCAGCAACGAAGTGTATTCTTTCGTTTCGTATTTGTAAACCTCCGTAGCCGAGAGGCGAGTATGCCGGACTTGGTGTCGCTATCTCTGAGGTTCCCGGTTCGATTCCCGGTCGGTCAATGTGAAAAAATAACTTTTCTATATTGTCTCGGGTCTAGATGTTGTGGTACCGTCGTTGGTTCTGATTTCTGTAACACAAGTGCTTAATCTACTTATCATAAAATCAGAGCTGTTGATGATGATGTCATGTTGTCTAATATTACATTATTATTTATATCCATTCAAGGTTTAAGCACACTTTGACAACCTTATTAAATGATTTTTTTCCTAAAGCTGGTTAATATCGTTTTATTATATATCTGTAACGTTGTGTAAAATTTACATAGACAGATTGATTTTGGATCCATGTTCGGTTAAATCTAGATTTATAAAAGTTCTGCAAGTAGCTTAAAATTGAAATAAATAATATCTTGGACTTACCCTTTAACATTTAGGTTGTCGTTAACAAATGTAGAAAACATCTTGTCGACAGGTGCAGCCACACTCGCCGTCCCAGTTTATCTTGCTTACGGCGCGAGAGTCGCCGGCGTCACGACGCCGCAACTCGCAATAGCTTACTAACGTAGAGATATTGTTCTTGTCCACTTTATTTAAAACGAAAAATGCATGTAAGGAGTTATTCTTGGTCACGGTTAGACACTTTGGTATTGCTACACAGAAGTCCTTTAAGGTTATTTCAAGTTATAAACTTACCAGTTCTAAGTACTCAGTCTGGGTGCGGTACGTTACCATTTTTAGTGGTATAAATACTTACTGCCTTTTATCAACCTACTTACTTAGTTAATATAAGGCGGTTAGTGTGGATAGGGTTTTACAATAGCTAAATTCAATCATCATTCTCCTAACAAGCAAGTCAACAATTACCAAATTATTGATCTTTATATTTTTAGATATGTACAGCTAGCAATTTTTTGAAGTCATGAAACATATTTTCAGCTTATATTTTTACAAAAAAATCTTTCCGTTGAATAACCTAATATAGGCAGCATAAACAAATTACAAATTCGCAAATATTATTATGTGACTACGCCGTAGCAGCGTCGTAGCATAGTCGTAGTATGGATCGTCCAGTAAGTAAGATAAGGCACTAAATAAACAAAGGACCGTGTTTAGCAATTATTGCGTTAGCGGTCGCATTACGCTAATGCTTATTCCCAACATGAAGCTTATCTAGTCTTCTCAAATGGCACTAAAATTGTTGGTTGCAAGGTAGTTAACCCTTGCGAGCGGCCGCGGTGGCGGCTACGGCGCGGACGGGCGCGGACGGGCGCGGACGGGGCGCGGGCGCGGCCTCCCGAGCCCCGCAATAGATAAAACAGTGATAGAACATGCACCGCGCCGCCGCTATGAATAATTCATTAGTTTCAGTTGCCACTTTTGTTGGTATCGGTGGATTTTCAGCGCTTCACACCGTCAAAAATATGCGTTGAGGGGCTGGTTATTGTTAGACAGTACTCTTTACCATCTCGTTCATTTTAAATGTGTCATGGAGAGGCATATTTTATGAATTGTTAAAAGAATAATAAATGTTCCTCTCTGAAAAACGGCGCTCAGTCATCCTCTTAAGGGTCGACGTAAATAAAATATTAACGTAACAGGCACTCGTTGCACGGATTCAGATTCTTAGTTCTGTAAAATATTGCTGTGGTAAAAGCTAACTTTCGATGCGAGGAGCCGTTAGCCGCGGCGTCGCGCGGCGCCTCGGCCACCCCTGCGGATCCCGTTATAATTTACGATCATCCCGAAAAATCCCTAGATTATTTTTATTCGATAACAATAAAGGTGCCGTAGAGGGTTACCTTTATTATCACTCAGTGCGGAACGACTCTTTTACAACTTTACACATGTTATTTATTCGGTCGCCGAAATCGTTTCGCTATACTATCTTAAACTTTTAATAGCGTTTGCAACTTCTACGACGCTATTTAAAACTGCGATTTCATGATATTGCCAAAATATCGTTATCGATTCAAGTTACGGGCACGATGCTTCAGTTGATGGTAAACCATTACATTAGTAGCGTAAATGGCTTTATCACTTGATTTAAAGTAGCAATGTTGGTTTGTAGGTAAAACAATAAAATAGGTATGAATTCAATAGTACCTACTTACTTATATTTGACACAGTTGCTTAGACTTATACTAGACTACTATGAAAACTAGATGCATACTCTTGTTTCAACATAAAGGTAAATGAGAATGGATAAATTTAAATCTTGGGAAAAAACTTTATGATAATACAGATCGCTATATCTGATAGCGCATCCCATGTTAAAGTTGCGTATACAGTCTTGTCTCCTCCATCTTATGATTACTCTGTATCTCTATTTATAACCCCCAAAAATGAGTTGTTTACTTAAACGTAACCTTATGTTATTTACCGAAATTCGTTCTGTCGTTTAACAGTGACATAATTACAGTCACTCCAACAGAGGTATCTATTTTCGCTTTTATATATGAGATTAGTAAGGAATGCTAATAAGCTTATATAAAAATGATTGAGATCCTCGCATCCGTCGGATTATATTAGACAGGCGAAAGTGATCCGTTATAATTTGGTGGGCGGACAGGCGGCTGGCACGCACAGATTAGCCCCTTCGATAAACAATAGCATTAGTATGCGAGGACGCGCTGACCGTCGCCGATCAGGCCGCCCGTGCCCGGATTAATTTGCCTTCTGAATATTATGGTGGCTGTGTGGTGGCATAGCTAGGAGAAAACACACAACTCTCTTACGTGGATACCTAATGAGCTTCTTGTATAACTGCAAGGTTGACTCCACTACTTGGTGCGGTTTCATTGCGCGTAAGTTTACAGTAGTTTGATATGATGATGATGTTTGTAATAAATTAAATAAATTAAATTAAATGTCTAACCTTCCATCAAGCAAGAACAGATTTGTTTGTAAACTATTTTTGGACATTCAATAAATAGTCTCAATGCTTAGATTTTTGATTTCGATTAAATTGCAAAATTCGAAAACTTAACGTTGTCTGTTATAGTTGGACTATGGTAACGATCAGTCGGGTATCGGTCTGTTTTCACTTGCGAGGACTGTTTGCGGTCACTACGGTGGACACCTAAATTTTAAAGCTGCTGCCGTGCAAGAATGTCTAGTGTCTGTAAACATTATATTAGAATTATGCCCAAAACCAACAAAGGCAGATCCACTATGACTAAAACAATATTTCGAGTTTATAGTACCTATGCAGAATTTGTTATTCGTAACGTTTCTCATTTAATTATATTAACCACATTTATTTTAAAAAAATATTATATCTATATTCTTCAGATATAATTAACTTATATTTCTATTGGAATTGGTGTGTCAATGACTTCTCATGTTTGCAACATAGTTTTACCAGCTACGTTATCTGGCAAAGAGGGAAATTTTCTGACTTGAAAAGTTTGAGATAAAATAAAAGTGATCGTTTTTTAATCTGATTTTTAGTCTTGTTGTGGTAGTGATCGATATTGTATCTTTAGTTTAAGTGTTATTCGTTGTCGATGTTAGAAAAGTAAATTAAAAATATTTAAGTAACTATACATTTTTAAGTTGGTACCTGTGACACCTTCATACAAAATTTTTCTTTGGCTAGAGGTTGACTGATAAAGAATGCCTTAGACATGAGGTCTGTTATTTGTACATAGTTACGTGATTTGTATGTTGCTGCCTACCGAAAATGTAAAAGAGATTTGCATTTAGAAAATAAGGTCTAGAGAACAATATACAAAAAATACTTTTCATAACAATTTTTATCTTTATATTATTCAATTAAAATGTCACTGTTTCGAGGTCATTCAACAGATCACAGGCGTACGCCGCCGTCGCCGCACCAACAAGACTCTCTGCAGTGCACATACAGTGCAATTTAATCGACCAATCGTAAATTATCCACGAGTACAGTGGCAAACCAAACTCTTTGTTAAACTTTTAATACTTTTTTTACTTTGCCTCTTTCTTTTGTTTCTTCTTGTCTCACGCATTATGTCATAAAAACGAATACAAATCGTTCAAGATCGTACTGAAATTGATAGATTTTTAATTCCTTTAATCCTTTTCCCGATCCTTGTCCTCCTAAACTTGTCCATTTCCGTGACCAAAACACGAACGTGTAACGTAAATAAACAATGTATTAATTATTAATTGTTTTTTTCATTATTTTACCTTACTTTAGTTAAAGAGTTGAATTAGAAAATGCAATAAAAATATTTTTCAAACTGTTACTGTAACGTGTGACTATCAAATAAAAGGGCTTGTTGTGAGGATCTATTTTTTTTTAAATTATGTATATTAGTATTTAACTTGTTTGGGTGATATAAATTTACTATTCCTCTCCCGTGATCTCAAAAAATACTAAGCCAAACTTTTTGAAAAAATAAAGAAAGTAGTTCTTCACTATAGATTACAAGAAAACCTGTGAGAAGTATGGAACACTTTCCACGCGAGTTTAACTAGTACTCCGTTTTTATGATACGCCATACTACCTAAGTAATAAGTACATTCTTTACTCTAATTTTCATCCTATAAAAATTGTTGTACAGTACCTAATTATTTTGTGTTAGATTTCTATCAAGTAGTAGAATCATCCCCTATTATGTAAGTTAACTAACAAATTAGTACCTCATTCATTTTAATTTCCTGGATATTACTTGATAATTATAATTTTACCGAATAATGTGGGTAGTTAGTAATTAAAAACACCCAAGCGTTGTTGACACATGTTGAATCGTCACTTAAAAACAGTCCGTGAATTTATTGAATTTTGTTTTGAGCAGCTTATTAAAGAAAATCTGTGGGAATTATGTATTTACTGTTTGTTATATTGGTTTTCAAAAGTACGTACCTACAATACTTTATTTAACTACTTTTCGTGATTTTGCGTCGTACATAAAAATATTTTGACTCACTCCGTAAATTCAACTTTGGATTTAAAAATGGCTTTGCAAAACAACTTGTTTGCAGTGAAATATTTTAAAAAATACTTCATGTTATTAGCCACAGCGGAACGTAGCATGTCATTCCTGTACTGTTTTATTAGCTATAATTTTTTGTAATCACTGGCTGCCAAGAGGTGCCGCTGACCAAGAGAGATTTGTATTAACTAAGTTTGGCGACAGACGAATACGAGTAAAGAGAGGAATTAGGCAGTCCCTTGAATCATTAGACCCTGTAATATTATCCTTGTCGCAGTGTGTTGGCATTCGGTCGTTTAAGGAACCGCTAACCAAAGATGTTTTGCAATTACTACATCCGATTTGTCAGTTTTGTGTGATGACTAAGACGACATACAATATATAATGTATGTAGTTGGCATTTTAATGTGCAATAATCAATAACATTAGTTAAATATTAAAATGCATATTTTAAATCCTCAAAATAATACGGGCATTAGTGAGAATCTCTTCTTTTTGAAGTCGGTTAAAAATACACACACAAACACAAATATAATGTCTACTGTAATTAGATTAAGTGAAAAAAATTACACTCACTTTGCCACCGTCATTTAACCTTTAACCTGTAACCTTTATTAAATTACGTAAAATTAATTATTTAAAAATATAACGTCTATGAAAGCAGTAGTAAAATTACAATACTTTGAAAGTAGCATAGTTTACTGTAAATAACAGGTAGGCTACATACTGCAATATCAATCACAGCTATCCAATTCCAATAGACATTTAATATTCTAATGGAAACGACTCCAATCACAGCTTACCATTTGTTTTAAACCACCACGAGACCAATTCAATAAAAATCGAACCTCGCATTTAAGGGTGCTTTCCGTTGACGGCAATAAGCGTTAATTTTATTTGTACGAGCCACGATATCCGGTTCCGACGGAAGTGCACGCCTACCCGCCACTAAGTAATGAGGCTACTGTTACAAATGCACTGCTGCGAAAAAAGACCAATCACAATAATCATCACGATCTATTTTGATCTCTATCACGTAGAATTAGAATAGAGTTTTGATTGTAAAATAATGTATGAATTAGCGAGATTTTGGCAAGACTAACACTTACTGTGTTCGGTCAGTAATGGACTAAACTCGTTATGAATCGTAGATTGCTTAATATTTCGATGATGTATTAATAACTAGGGTAAATTGAGGAGTTCTAAACAAAATAAATAATTATATTTTTACCTCACTTATTAAAGTGTCTCATTCTAACGCAGCAAGTGCCATCGCATGGAACAAACTAGATCCTTATATATCAAAAGCTAATTTAGATTCCCGATTTGTAAGTCGGAAAGCGATGCGTACCATAATGTGTTCTTTACATCAAAAACACATTTAAAAGAAGTTAGATTGGCTTACCGGAGTTGGCGGGCGGCCATACTCTGTGGAGCCTTTTGGGCGCCCCAAGCCAGCCCTAATCTTCGAAGATTCCCTCAAGATTGTTTGCAAGCGCTTCGGTCCATCAAAATATGACGTCGGAAAAGTTTTCCCACATAATTTATATCGACAAACAAGCAAATCTTCAGATCGAACTGAGACTACAAATTTTCATCTGCGGAAACTTGCAATTAGGTTTCGTCGAAACTTGTTCAATCAAACTTCGATATAGGATATTAAGTGTTCTCATGGAGATAATAAAAGATTATTATTTAAAACAAGCTTTATTTAGTTTATAACCTAATCACTTTTAGTATATTTACGTGTTGTTACGTAATATGTTTATAAACATTCATGTCATGACCTCGCAGTTGCACAGTCTATAATACACTCTGTTTTTAAAACGCACACCGTTACTTTGGCTTACGGTTATATTTACAATGTATCTATCTATGTAGCATTTATCTTATATATAGCAATTTGGCAACATTTTTAACGGTAACATTTACATACGACGTTATTTTAAAACTATAATTGACAGAATAAATTGGGTTTTTAAAGTATAATTTTGGGATAAAATACAAATAGGTATACTGTTATTTTGTGTTAATTTGAAATATGTCTACGCCATTAATTTAAACATTTGTATTAAGTACTAATTAATCCAATTAATGTTTAGTTCTAAACCGATGTTATAAAGGAAAATAAGAAAACAAAGTAACAATGTTTAACACAAAAGTACCGATTATGAAAGTTAATGACGTATCACAGCGAATATGAGGTTTACACAAGCAGATACTATATAATAAATATTTTATGATAAACTAATAGGTACTTAAATACTGCTCCCTCAGGACACACTTGTATATACTTCACTCAGTCTTACTCTATATACAAAATAACTGTTATGATATTTAGTGCACTTTATAATATTTTATACGTGTGCAGTGACTTTGCTATTCATATCATTCACGGTCTAGCAGATTTATTTAATGTGTATTTAAATTAACATCATTTAACTAACAAAAATTAAATGAAATCTTTAGTTTTAATCTGCTACACCGTAAAATTTACTTAATCAAGGAACTGTTGTTCAATATAATAATTTTGTATTGGTAGTATGTATATAATTAACAACAACGTTTATACATATTAATATAGTAAGATTGAAACTGAACTCTATCAACTATTGTATAAGAATCATAACGATGACGTCTACTATAATAAAATTTATAATTTATATTATAATATATATTAATTTACCTGCTTTTTATGACAATCATCGGATCTAATAAATTCATTACTTGAAAATAATTATTTTTAATGCCTTCATAACATACAATAAGTGTCGTCTAATATATGTTGTCAATAGCCTACCTACCTAGACAAACCATGTGCAAGATCGAAACACTCTTAAATAATGACTTACTCAAATTATTAGCAAATAAACTTTTGAAACAATCGTAAAAATTATGTCAAATTTTCATTCATGGTTGTACGTAGTATTTATAAATTCCTTGATATAGAACTCAGTTGGGTAGAAGAAACAGTATAACCTGAGCTCATAATTTTAAATTACTTTTCATATTTCATGATATCAGAATGATCTTGATCGGAATGAAATAGTGAGTGAGTTTGATAGTTTCTTTTAACTTCAACAGTAAACTAACTTTCAGGTTAAAGAAATAAATAAATATTAGGCAGCATCACATACATTTCTCTGATTCTAAGTTGAGTAGTTAAAGCACTTGTGTTATAGAAATCAGAACGACACCAGACCCGAGACAATATAGTTTTTTTTTACATAGATCTGGTCGAGAATTAAACCCGGGACCTCAGAGATGGCGACGCCGGGTCCGGTGTGCTCGCCTCTTGGCAACTGAGGTCATGAAATTAATAAAATTATTGAATGTAAACACTACAAACTTACGATTTATTATAACAATTCACGATGTTTGTGTATAATATCAATAAGTTTTACACATGAATTTACTCGTAATAATACTTGAAGTTGAAGATAAAAGACTGTCTGAAAAAACATGAACGAAAACCTCACTACTTTGACTGTTGGCTGGCCATATGTAGTACCAAGTATGAAAAAAGCATCCCCAATGCGAGTTATTGCCACCCTGTGCCGTAACTGGGGAATGAATGTCGACACAATTTGACATAGATATCCGTACAATAAATTGCTCCATTTGTATTGCGACACGTGTCCTAGTGGCTAAGGGGCTTTATTAGTACAGTCGGGGTGACAAATATAAAGCACCTTTATGCTTTCTTTTAAGACGAGTCAACAACTTGTCAAAATTGTATTAATATTTTTAAAATTTACTGTACCAAAAAGCTGTCTCTGTATGATTTGTCGATAGGCTTTTCAAAAATTGCATTAATTAAATAAGCGCCTTTTTCTTGAGAGCTAAAATATTCTTTGACTTTTCATAACTTAGCACTATGGCATAAGCTCTAAGCTAGGCTTCATATAAAATGGACAGTGTGAATTTTTGTGTAATAATCTGGTATATTAAAAATACAAGGGTATGAGTGTTAAAAGCAAAACAAAGAAATAGCTTCTCCTCCAATCAGCATCATCTGTAAAGATGGATAAATATTTGTCATAAAAAATGTTTTACCAAAGCACAAAAATATTTAAACTTATTTAGCCATATTTTTAAGTACCATTATTACTTTTTAGTGGCTAGTAGACTGACCTGTGACCTGTGGAGCGCCAACCCAGTTGAGATGCGTTTTCCCGCCGCCCTCGTCTGTCTTTTGTTTCCCCTTATCGATCTCGTTCAGATTCGATTGGTATTTCGTCCCTGAATACACAAAAGAAATTAGTAGCCAGGTCCTAAAATAAAATAAGTAAGTAAACAAAAAGTTTGTAAGGAATAAATGTATTTTTGGTTAGTGAGTTTTATGGTTTTGAATGATCATGTTACGAAAATATGTTTTATTCAAGTGCAGCATGTTAGAAAATTAATACATATTTCGTGTCTGTAATAATCCAATTATCAAATCTAAAAAGTCTGAAGTAGTGTTGGTCGCATCTGATTTGAATAAATACAAGTTTAAAAACTCACAATAACTTTTTAAACCAGTCATCAAAAAGTAGATGAGTGAAATGGTAATTTATGCATTCGTATAAGTTTGAATTGACGTAAAGTCACGACAAGATGTTCGTAAAACTACAGACATAATAAACAAAATGAGAATTCCTTAAAGATATGATAAAACTCGGTGGGTAAAGGATTCAATATGGCTAGGGACGTTGCGGGCAGTCACCGAACAGTTATTGAAAAGTTGCGCAATATTGTCGAGTGGCCGGGCCACCCGTAAATTCGTAATGGGCGCAAAAAATAAAAACGCGAGCCAGCCCGCGCGCTCGCAAAAACAACCTACGGCAAAACTTACGCCCTGCCGTCGGTATCTAATGGATTTTTCAAGTTCATCGGTGCATCGCATGCTCAAATGATATGCGTGGACTTTTTTCATCGTCTATCTTGATGTTGGGAGCTTTATTGCAGCCTGCTCAAATGTTTTCAAATCCCATTTTGTGCATTTAATGTTTTATTCGCAATTTTTCCAAGTTTTTGTTTGAACGCAAGTTTGATATTCGTTTTACTCACAGCCAAAGTACAAGTAAAAGAGCTGTTAGAAGCTCTATTTATACTACGCAAACGCAACACTACAAATCAAGCTAAACGTATCTCAAAATTAACAATGTTTGCACAAGTCGTGGAGCAATTTCCAACATTGATTCCAAATCATAGTAGACCGTGTGAAAGTAAGTTTACTACAGTTTTATAGGACAAAGTTATGCAGACATCGGTGACGGGCGTAATAAGGAAGCGGGATGAGTGGACACACTTGTCCGTAATAGGTTGTAGCAAGATGTCGTGCGACGCCCAACTTCCCAATAACAGGGTAATGACGCGAGACGGCTGCGCTGCCCACATAACCGCCGCTTATTGGCAACAACTAACAATACTTGTAACTACGAGGACTCAAAATTTCTATTGTCATTATGAAACTGCAATGTCCAAGAGGCAAGAAATGAGGTCGTTATTGTAATGAGCTTGGGTAATACTGAATTTTATGAGTTTCTGGCTTGATAATCAACGATACTTGGTATGATGTCTTTATGCTAACAATGCTTGTAATGTGGTTTCCAAATTTTCAACCTTTTTTAGGTAGCCGACTACGTTTTACAGATAATTGCACTCAATAGACGTATTTTAGTTACGAATAAAAAGATGGTTTCATGTCTAAATTAAGTGTCACACAATTTAAGAACAGATAATATTTTAAGAAACGATAATATTTTATTTGGCATCAAACATAAACTTACGAATATTATTTCTTTATTAAAGTTCTTAATCCACATCTACGGGGCAAATGTTTATCAAGGCATTTAAAGAGTTAAGCCCATTAAGTCATTATAAAACTTATTTTATGGCTCAAATATGAATGCATCGCATACTGTGCCACTCCATAAAGCGTTTGTGTATGATTTGTTAATGTTTTATGACGCTATAACATTCGGAGCGAGTTAACAAGGTACATGGCGACAAGCAGATCGCCGTAACAGTTTACGATCTATAAACAAATATAACAGCCACTAATAATAACTGAAACAGCACAAACAATGAAAACAAACTGGAACGCTCTCGGGGATACAACTCGTAAAGGTAATATTATCTCTTAATAAACGAAATCGCCGACGTAAAAACGTTGTATCGTGCATTTTATCGATGTCAGTATCAGATATTAATGGACCGTCCGACCGCCGTGTTTGTAGGCATTTAATATCAATGTGGTAATTAAGTTTGTTTGCGTTTAATTTAAGAGTAGACAACATTATAGTTGTATTGGCCAGGTTTTGCTTTCTTTGGTTTTATTGGTGGGTTGTTCGTGACTCTACTCAACAGGATATCATCATTTTGTATGGTCCATATTCTACTAATAACATAAGCATTTATCTAATGATATTGTCATCTTAAGCTTTTCCTAAGGGATAGAGCTATTTAAATATCATAACCATTTTCTTGACAGTAAGATATTCAGCAAAAAAATTTCCCCGATTATATTGACCTAGTAGTGAAATTTCTTTTTTTTTTTTAAAACAAGCTCTAGAATCACCTCTATATGGGTAAATAATTTGTAAAGAGAAGTTAGTAGTCATTTTCGATTTGGTCATGTGATCGTGAAATAATTTACTTTGTATGATTTATTTTTTACAATGCTGCCAAAAACACTGTATGGTGTCACTGTCTATAGTAATCGAATCGAATAACCTTTGTCAGAGAGCGGGGTGTCGCGCCGCGGCGGCCGGGATGGCGGCGGCAGGGTCACGGCGCGCGGGTCCGGCGTCGTCGTCGGCGGCGAGGAGGCTATGGAAACAGAAAATATATTTTTACTAATGATTTACCAAGAACAGAAAAAAAATGAAGTGAAATCATGTGAAACATTGAAACAAGAGTTAAGGGCATGTGAAACCTTAAATGACTCACCCTAACTCTTGCTATACACGGTATATTTCCATTACAAATACAAAAAGGGGTTTTACTTTAAACTATTCGAGTCCGAGGAACCGTCGAAAATTCACCATGGATATGCTGTATTTATTGCATTGGAAAATAACAGTATCAAGTAGCTATACCTAACTTCGAAGATTAGGTAAGCATACTTGAACTGTGAAAAGCCCTAAATTAATACATTTCATTTTTCTCTTACTATTGCTGTTTCTTTGCGCTTTCTTATTTAGTTGAAGCGATTGTTTTAAGCTTCAAACAGGTATCACCACGAAGTCAAAGGCATAAAAACATTAAAATAATGTCTTCTTTCAAAATAACTCATTGTCATTGCGGCGCGGTCGGTCTAAAGAAGCACAAAGGAGTAAAATCTACTACTTACTCTCCTAATTACGTTATTTTCTTAGACTTTGCCTTTAGTTATTTGGCTATTTGTTTGTGTCGAGAGACGTTTAAACTATGATATTTCTTTTAAAATATATTGTTGATTTTTTGTTTGAACATTAATACTTTTGTGGTTTATGGTACTAAGGGTTTTCAACAGCCAGATAACTATTATTTGAACAATAAGTTTAACTAACATGTTGACAGTTTTCGTATAGAAGATATGTCAAAGCGCCCCTTTTATTCGCCGGACAAAAGTTATCCGGTGATTGAAAAATTACTAAAATATACAAGGTAAGTAGTTTCTTATCGGTAGTCCACTATCGATATACTATCGCCTATCAATAATAATAATATTATTACCACACTGATGACAACAATATTATCGATAGTTTTACGAATATAGTATTGATAGTATTGCAACACTTGCCAATAATAATCACAATAGTACAAGAAGCGTATACTTACTGTACAATCTTATCGTTCCATCCGATTCTCCTCGAGGATTCTTTGCTACGCACTTATAAGTGCCGTAGTCTTCACTAGTGATGTGCCGGATAAGCAGCCTCATATGAGTTTTGTACGCGGGCTGGCCCACAGTGTTTTCCATGTGATACTTGGAGCTTTCGTGAATCATGTGGCCATCGTCTCTAGTCCAGTAGTTTAGAGACGTAGGGTGGGCTTCGGTAAAGCATTCCAGGGTTACATTGTAGGCCAGAGGGGCACCAACCAGCTGATGAGGAATCCACAGCATCGGTGGGACTAAAAAAATATGATTGCTATATGACATACTAATGATATGACATAAAAAATGTTTTTTGTCTTCTTGTATCTATCTGCTTTTGTATACCAGTAAAAATATTTGAGATAGGAAATTTATGAAGAGTCTTTTTATTTGACCTTCTTTTAATTTGAAGGTACGTAAGCAACTTGTAAATAGTTTATAAAAAAAATATTATTACGTACAATCAACGCTAACTTTAACCCGTTTTGACACGGTGGGAGGGACGCCGTTACTGGCGATGCAGAGGTAAGCGCCCATGTCCAGCCGTGATATACGGGCCATTTCCAACACCTCGCCTTCCCACTCCGAAACTGAAAAAGTAATATTAACGGTAGATAGTGATCGTTGGGGTGTGAAAAAGGAAAATATTTTTTGCAGCCATTAACAAAATCGATCTCTAACCGGTGTGCCCTTTGCTGATGGATATTTTTGAGTTGTCGTCGCGTTTCCACTTGATGGTGGGCTTAGGGGAGCCATTAGCCCGGCACGTCAGGGTGACGTTGGCGCCCTCTCGGACGATAACGTCGCTAGAGCTAAGCGAGTCGTCGATCGTTGGCGGCACTACAAACAAACGTTAACACCACTTTAATGGATGGACGTTAAATGATAATAAATATAAATGCCCGTAAATCTAGCTTAGACTTGGTGCTCAAATTGCTACTTAGGGGAGACCAGCCCGAAATGGGTAACAGGCCTAAAACAAGTAAGCATTTAAAATTTCGTACCCTTCACATTAGTTTCCACGTTTGCTTCAACGTGTTCAAGTGCGTGTTACAACGCTCACGCCATTCTTCTACACGCTTACATTGAAACTAAAGCAAAAGGCACAGAATTTACAAGGTACCCGTGTTGGGCTTGTCTCCCCTACATCTTATTGCATTTATTAGTGTTGTCAAAACAATTCCTATTTGTGGAAATGTAGTGGTGTCATTTCAATATTTAACTCCTAGCCCAGAGAAACGAGGCAAACAATTTTTATTGTTACGCGGTTTCATGTGTCCGCTCGGGGTTAACGAAATAAGAGGGACCAATTAAATGTCGACGTATTCTACAAAAAGTACACCTGATTTACATTGTAGGTAATGTAATTCGCTGCTGCGTAACGATATTATTACCTATATTGTTTAAAAAACTGATTGATTAAAAAATGATCTTTCGACCAAATATGACTCGATGAGATACATTGATTATTAAAATAATTGTTTTTCAGTAAAAATATTGTTATTACAGCCGCAAATTACATTTGGATGAGTAAAACGCTATTTAAAAAAGACGTACGTTATGTAATAAGCAGGCTGCCCGTAACGATCCACTTTAAACTGACGTCATTCAAGTTTAGGTAAGGATGTATAATCTGCGTCCATAGGTGACTTTTTTTTTCCTTACCGACTACATTGTGTACTTACCGACTACATGTAGGTACCCAAACTGCGTCTTGGCGGTAACAGTGTTGATCTGACACATGTATCGGCCGCGGTCCTCCTCTCGCACGTCTGAGATGTGCAGGAACCAGGTGCGATGTTTGTCGTGCGTTACGCTGACTCGAGGGTTGCGCGTGATCACGTGGTTGTGCACTGTCAAAATGGCTGACTGCTCAAAGTGCATCCATGCAACCTGCAAACAAAATCAATCATTTAATTTACTTAGATCCCCCGAATTCAATATAATTTTTTAAAGCATTTTATATTTGGTTATGACTTCATGAATACTAGAACGTCTTTCTATTTTTTTACTTAATTAGAGTGTGCGCTACATTTTAGGCAACAGTGGGTTTATGTAAAGCATAAAATGTTCCTAATACACGTACTTTTCCCCGCATGGGACACCCCCGCAACTGTGACGTAGACGCGGGGTGTGGAGAATGTCGTGCCTCAATGATTTCCAATCGTTTTTCCAATTGGACCAGTGACGTAACGGAAATTAAAGAAAGCAACGTTTCTTCTTAAATATTTTTTCTTGCTAAATAAAAATATATTTTTCGTTTTGTTGGTTTGGAAATACGTCTTCTTAATTGCAGGTTTAAGTAAGTTCGGGTACCTCAATTTCGGTTGTAAACACAAAATGGGCATGTTTGCGTCGTTATTCTAAGACTATTATTTAGATTAAATGCGCTTAATATTACATTATGGAGGCAAAATGGGGCAACGGTAAAGCGAACTTGAACTTTTACGAGTCGCCATTAGTTGTTAGTAGAGGGTCGGTGGCACGGCATCTGTGTAATTGCACCGAGCTGCCATCGCGTCCCGCTTCACACCAATTTCCACGGCATTAAGCGCTCAAAATACATTTGCAGAGATTGTTACACTTCCAGCCATCTCGGTGCTTTTAGCTTTTTACATGCCAATTCAACAACCAATTTTATCTTAATATTCTAATTAAGTGCGCTGTGCACCAAACTACTTATCGAACAAGACGTATTAAACTCAAAGATTAGCTTAAAGTCTTTAAGTCAATCAAGAGTTATATTGTTTTAAAACTTGGCCATCTTCTACAACTCATCTAGAAGATTAAGCTCGCGGAATAGTTCAAAGTAAATAATTTTAACAAAAGGTATTTAAAAGGAAAGTTTCTTCAGCTAATTTCGGTTTTGTTCCGATTAAATGACAGTTTGACACATAAAAGTAAATTTTGAAGCAAAATGTTATCTTTGGGTCGATATTAAGAAATAGGGATACTGAAGTCGAAAAGTTCGACGTGCATCTTTTATCTCTTAATCCAGCTTTAAGTTTAAATCATGGTAACCGGGTAGTTCTTTTATCAAGATTGCGGCTGTAATATAGGGGAAGTTTGGTGTCTGAAACTCGTGCCGGGTCACATCTTACCTATCTTAAGTGATGCGGCTCTCAGCCGCTGTCTAATTTATAATGGACTTGAGGAAACTTCGCCCATTTTATTATGCAATGGGACGGTAACCCCTCTAATGACGGCGACCTGACTTGTCGGCGTAACCTGGGGCTCAAGGATATTAAACAAGACTTAATATTTCATCTGATTTATGATAAAATAATTTCATGTAAAACAGCGTGTTTACAAAGTAGCTTTTTTATTGTTTTATAATTTAAGATAAAATAATTACAAAACGATTACGCTTTACTCTGCTACAAACTTTGTAAAAGTGCTGTTTGTAATATTATGGTAAAAATAAAATGAAAGTACAGTGTTTATGTGCAGAGTTACGATATTTTAATATTTAAGTTAATAGCAGATCTAAAAAAGTAAAAAGAAAAGAAGTAAATCGATCTTTTGTTGGATATTGTCTGAAAATTTCTGAAAATGGGCCCGCTACTTGTTTTCTCTCTACTCACGGGAGCAATAAAATAAACATAATATGAACGTAGCCTCAATCAAGTCGAACTACATAATGAACACGCAGCGCAGGCGCCGGGCGAGGCGGAGGCGCGGAGACGCTGGCGGATGTAAATCCGATCTGCCTAATTGTGGCCGGCGTCTAATCTAATCCCGGTGCGGTGTGTCCCTCCGCGCCGCTCATTCAATTACAAGCCGCAGCTTGCTACGTCGCGCTTATCGCTGACCTGCCAAGGACGCTTTACAACGTCACTGACAATATTAATTGATTAGTATGCTCCGTTTTAAAATAATCCAGAAGCCTCAAATAATAAAATACATTGCTCTAATCCTATGGTAAGTAGCACTTGTGTTACAGAAATCAGAAGCAACGACGGACTACAACACCTAGACCCGAGACAATGTATAAAAGTGTTTTTTCTACATTAACCGACCAGGAATCGAACCCGGAACCTCAGAGATAGCGACACCAAGTCCGGTATGCTCGCCTCTCAGCTACGGAGGTCGTCAATGGAGATGGGCTGGCCACAGAATCATAGGATCTACGGCTAATCTACAAATTGATACTTAACCTAAATTTAAAAATACGGAGTACTTTTTGTTTGTTGTTCACGTTAAATATTATTATTATCTGGATATTGAAACCCATGATAATGGTAGCCACACTAAATTAAACAAAAACAGATGGCCGCATTTTGTAAAATGAACCGCTCCAACGATTTACGACGACTTCATGAGTGATCAGACGCCTACAAGACTTGTTTCTATGGAAGAATATAATTAAATTAGTCTAAGATTAGAAAACACATCCAATATTGTTTGGTAAAGTATATGAGAGGATTAATACCGATAGAATCATAAAATTGCTGTTGCCAAGATTCTTCGCTTTTATGAACGTCTCTTTAATCCGCAATTCACATAGCTTACCTAAATCTAAAACTCGCTATAAATGGTTATCTCAAATCCATAAATCATGAATGATATTTTCTAACTTTACTTTTATTGTTTCAACAGTAAAGATAAAATTAAGGAGAAATCAAAATTTCAAGAGGTTAGGAGATAAGCGTAACATTCCGGGAGTGGGTAGTTAACGTGAAAAAATGTTCAACGGTTGTAATGTACAGGGGTCAAAGTGACCATACGGACCGGCTGTCTATGTGGCAAAAAGTATGAACGTCAAAATGCCCCGGTGTCAAAATGTACATATCATCATGGTCACAATGGTTTAGTGACAAATGGTACACATCTCAAAATGCAAGTACAACAAAAAGTGTGATAGACAATATGCTTGATTGATATAACGTGCTTATGTTTTAATCAATAACTGTCAAAAAGTCAATGTCCTTGTTTTTAACCGACTTCAAAAAAGGAGGAGGTTCTCAATTCGTCGGAATCTTTTTTAATTTTTTTATGTATGTTCAGCGATCATTCGTTACTGCGTTGACCGATTTCAATAATTATTTTTTTATTCGAAAGGTAATACTTTTAGAATGGTCCCATATAAATTTAAATCAATTCTGATGATGGGATCTATAAGAAAATCATCAAACTGTATAAAAATATATTATTAGGTAAGATAGAAATCACTGTTATCTATCTTACCTAATAATATCTTTGCCAAATGTGAACCGATTTTGATGATTCTTTTTTAATATAAATAAATAAATAATAAATAAATATTGGAGAACATCACATACATTGCTCTGATTCTGTGGTAAGTAGCCAAAGCACTTGTGTTACAGAAATCAGAAACAACGACGGTACCACAACACGCTATTTTTTGAATAGCTTATACTTCAAAGATACTATAATAAAACATTTTCTGAAAAAATGTCACCCCTAAGGGTGGAAAAATAGGAAATGAAATCGGTGTTCAGCAGTTAAATTATGTTTGCACTCGTAAGATTTATTTTGATTAGGATTTATCACTGAAATAGATGAAATCAGTAAATTTTATAAAAAAAATAAAAACCGACTCCAAAAAACTAAAACGCTTTTTAGTTTTTGTTATGAAAAATTATAACGTCACATTATTACAAAATACTCTAATTCAACTTACGTAGGGTGGACATCTTTACCTACCTTCACAACCGCACCGCTACTCTGATCCAGAGCCAATGGCGAATAAGTATTATTACTCCAGTCTTCGAAGGCAAAGGATCGGTGCAAGAGTGCGGCAACTACCGCGGTACAAAGGCCACACCACGGAGTCCACGATCCGCTCCTTGAGCGGATCGTGGACTCCCGGATCCGACAGGAGTGTGATGTCTCGGAGTGTCAATATGGGTTTCGTCCTGGCAACAGGACTATGGACCCGGTTTTCGCCCTAAGGACCGTCATGGAGAGATACAGGACGAAGAACACGCCTCTGCACTTGCTGTTTTTGATCTGCAGAAGACCTTTGACTGTTTTCCTCGAGTGGTTATCTGGTGGGCACTGAGATCCAAAGGGGTCCCCGAGACATCTATTGTCATTATCTAAGACATGTACCGCAGCTCCGATTCTATGGTTCGGACCGCTGTTGGTAACACTAAACCGATCCCTATCACCGTCGAAGTACACCAGGGTTCGGTCCTGAGTCCGTTTCTGTTTTAAGACATTTATTTTCTCAAAAAGAATTTACAATTCACTTTATGTGAAATTAAAACAGTTTACCAAATAACTTACTTACAGAGCGACAAACAAAATTTCTTAATATCGGCTCGATCGCTAGTTGAGGTGCAAGATGCCGTTTGGTAACTTCGCACGAATCGCTAGAACAGACATTGTTTATTGATAGTGAGCGCACTTTGTGTAATTCAATATATTTCTTGTGAGGTGAAATTAATATTATATGTTACCTAATTTACAATATTTATTTGCTTTTTATTATTATAATTTTTTATCAGTATTTGCTTTTGATTTAATAAAAAAAAACAAATATACTAAGTCTGCATACCGAAAAAATATAATTTTAATAATCTCTTGAAGCTGGCCATAGATTTGGCTTTTCTGATATTTTTTGGCATTTTATTGTAAATTGAGGCACCTTCATTCAAAATACAGTTTTTGCCACATTTGGTGCGTGTTGTACGCAATTAAAATTTTTTGCCAAGCCTTGGTCTTAATTTTGTTATTGGTACAGTTTTGGTAAAATTTATCTCTGTCTGTATCTGTTTAAAATACATTTCATAAAAATAAATTGATAAATACCTTTTAATGTAATTATTGAACTTCGTCTTTAAAAGTATACGAACAGACCAAAATTATGAATATTTTGCAAACACATAAATACTTTAGTTGTGTTAATACGTAAAATTATAAATAATCTCTATATGTATCTGTTTATTTCATTTTGACACATGCACGGGGTGTCGGTTATACCTTTCGACTATCGTACTGTTTTACCTTGATGTATTTAAACACGTGTTCCCGTTAGCTATTATACATTATGACACTTGTTCGATTGGACCCGAAGACATTTTAACTCCAGCCCATTTTAACCATTGCACATTTCGACGTTCATACTTTTTGCCACATAGACAGCCGGTCCGTATGGACATTTTGACCCCTGCACATTCAAACCGTTGAACATTTTTTCACGTTAACTACCCACTCCCGGAATGAAGCGTAAACTCTGCATATTCGGGATCGGTTCGCAATATTTTGTGATGTCCCAAGTTAGTTAGAATTACGATTATAAAATTGCTTAGTGAGGAAAAGCGTTATGAACAGAATGGGCTTTTGAAACAAGTTTTGATTCTTCAAGCTAACAAGTTGGATATTTGTCTAGCTAGATGAATATGGTTCTGGTATCTAAAACTAATGTTTTTATAGCTTAAATAAAAAGTTTTCACTATTTAGAGCCTGTGCGCACGGGTGACTTTTGTCGCAGCGATTTTTACTATTTAGAGCACAGGCTCTAAATAGTAAAAATGTTTTATTTAAGCTATGAAAACATTGTGGTTGGTGGTTATGATTTCCATTGCGCATTGGTGCCTAAATCAAAACCAGAATAAGATTTGCTGTTATTTATACATTGAAATATATTTTTAATGCAAAGTTGTTTTTTTATTAGTATGATCTTTGCACAATAATGCCTAAATTATACCTTTTAAATAGAGTTTACTTCTTTGCTGACTTTGAGATAAAATGCATATATATTTAGGTAGTTTTTATCACATTATAATGTAATCAAAATACTATAGTACTGTACTATAGTATGGTGTCAGAGGCATTTATCGCTCACTTCATTTGACACAATTTTATTATTGTATGTATTCGAATTTCAAAATTGTAATTGTTTTAAACTTGTAAATAAAATATCATTTTAACTACACGTTAGCACTACCTTTTTAAAGTCTACTATTTAATAAGCGCTATTAAAAATACTGCACTACATGCCTCGTGTAACTGATTGCGCGGAATATATTAATTAAAGTAAAAACAATATATGGAAACATTTTATCTACATATTTTTTCACAATTGCAATTGAGAAATTGCGGATAAGAAGACAAAGTAGTTGTAGGTACTTATTTGATCAGTATTGCCCCCTAAAAGAAAGTATAGCAAGTAAAATAGGACCTAAGTGAGAACAAACAATGCCTCGCTTTAGATTGCTGCTAATATAGCGCTGTTCCTGTTATTCCCATAAAAAATATTAAAATATTGTTATTATAAATTTAATAATATTAATAATATATGAGAAGGAACCGACTCCAAATAATGAAGAAAATCAAGGAAGAAGAAGAAGATTTAAATATGTGCGAGGAGTGTAGAGCAAAGCGATCCATTTATTTGTGTGCTGTTTTAGGAAGACCGCGGGCGTTATTTGACAAAGGCCGTTAAATATTTGTAGGTGCTTAATTGTGTGTGCAATAACAAACATTTAATTTTATAATAAATTAACTATTACGCGCATGATAAAAATGAAACAAATTATATATCAGAGTAAGTGAGTAATGAAGCTAGTTGGCACAAATATGATATTAGAAATGGCGGCAGCGGCTAACTAATTTCATTCGTCTGCGGATCCTAAACGAGTTAGTAACAACGTTACTCGGCTGGCTCCTGCGGCTGCACCTCGTCTTGGTTAAATATGCAAAATTAAATACAAATTGGACAAGTTTCCTGGTGCTTAATTTGTCGCAAATTGTTACGAAAGTGGCACTTACTTAATAGATTTTATAACATAAATACTAATGAAATTTAGCAAAAGTGTACCTGTACATAGCATTCATGGATTCGGGCGTTAATCTCTTTTCTCTATCAATTAGTTTATCATGGAAGGCAAAACGGTGCGCAATTAGGCCAATGGTCTGCTGTTCAAAATCAAGGCGTCTCAGTGAAAGTTAGAGCGGTCTATTAACTCGTTATCTTTTAACCACCTTTAATTTTGGCCCTTCTTTCTTTTTATCTTAATTGTTAAGGCATTAAGGAGGCAAAGTTGAAGTTCTGAGGCGCGGCGGGAGGAGATGGCATCCCTCAGGACATGCCTCGAAGGCGTCGTTTGATTTATAATGGACTCGTTGCAAACTTTGCCCATTCTACCGCGCACCGCACCAAACCTCTTTAACGACGGACCCTATCGCCCGAGGAGATGATTCGTAGACGTGTTTAATAATATTACGACAGATTTAATTATGGAACGTTTAAGGAGCCTCATCTTACGTTAAGTGCTTGTTTGTTTCAAGTTATTTGAAGCTTCTTTGCAAGTAAGTATACCGTTAACTAGGTTTGTTGTTCCACAATATCCAAACTGATATTTCAAAGGTTTAGTAAGTTGTTAGTTTTAAACTTTATTACAAAAACAGTCATCTACACGTTGCTCGTTAGAAAGATTTGAGTCGAAAACTCGTCTCGAAAACACTGTCGGTTCGCTTTATGGAGTGATTTATTTATCTAAAACCGCAAGCACTCATGCTGTTATTTCAAACAAAGTGTTTGATGACAGCTTCTCATGTTGGGTTGTGGTGTATAATAAATAACGTTATTTGAAAACAAATTCAGAATAACTATTAGAGATTGTCTCAATCCATTTCAAGCACCAGTTTTGACAAAAAAAAAAACCTTAAACTTTGGTAAAATTTATATCTATTGTACTCATTTGATAATTTTGTGAAGAAATAAATAAGGATTTTATTTATTAATTTTAACTTTTTTTTTTAAAAAGCAACTATCAATTTAATATTATACTTTTAAATATTTTACACCCGAATACTTAACCAACCATGTAATATTGTGATTTGTGGACAAGGATCCCTGTCCATAATTAATAAAATTAGGGTATTATGATACGGCCAAACTAACAATACATGATAACAAAGCATTAACAGCGTTAACGTCGTATGGCATTTCAAACAAATTTACAAGATCCAAACCATTAAAGATAAAACGCACAAGCAGGAAAGCATAAACGCATAGTGTAAGGAATCAAAATATAAAATATAAAACAAAACATGGTATATAGCTAAATCATAAGGCCAACTGGGGCTAAGTATTAAATTAAATTTGGCTTAGATTTTCACTTGTTTTTAGTAAATACGTGGCCTAGCCCGAGCTCATAATTAGTATAGTAGATATCTAAAGTGCCAGGTGGAACTATGCTATCGAATGAATCCTCGGATGTTGTTAGAGCATTTTATAATGTAGGTATATTTTTTGGTTTGCATGAAATGCCATGCGGTGGTAAACTTCTGAACATTAATGTTAACTGAAACAATAATGTAACAGAGTTTGCGATTTACGGCAGAATTATGATTTTGCCGTAAATCTCCCATAAGGAATCGCCAGATCAAACCAGAGGGATATTAAAGGTCACCAAACTACTTATGTGTCTTTGTAAACTTTGCTAGTGACTAAAAGGTAAGTGATATCTCCACATATCCATTCAGCATATTTGCTAAAATTTATTTAAATGCGAGATAGCATGGTCAATATGCTATGAGGCCTATGTTCTGCAGTGGACGTACTGTGGCTGAAATTATAATGGTCAATATAATTTTCAGTGTTTTGAGATAATTTATCAAAAAGAATGTTCTGTTGTTTCCACGGTTCCATTTACAAAATATCTGCAAGCGATTTCCAGAGCACTTTGCTTTATAGTTTTCCGAGCAGTCGAATGTGAGAAAATGTTGAGTTGACGCACTAATGCAGCGGCAGATCGCAATGAGCTAACATCTCGCACGGGACGGCTTAGCTTACTGCTGCTAAAAGCCCACTTAGAGATCTCTTCAGTTGCGGATTTGTGCCGAGGGCACTCCAACTTTCGCGGGATCTTCGGCCAATAAGTTATTTCCTGATATGTACGTGAAAATATCCTTTGGAGACGCTTTTTTATATCTTTTAGAATAATAGTCCCTGTATTTATGATATTGTAAACCACTTTTTTTAAACTAAATATTTAGTATTATTCTTTTACATTAGACGCTTAAGTGTCTTGTGTGTAAAAGTTAAGGACTTTAAAGAAGTTTTAGTCCATCCTAATTACCTCCTAGTCTACGTTAGTAACCAAAATCAAGTCACATAATAATGCGGTAGCAGCATATTTACTAAGTTTGCCAAATGTGGTTTGGTAATCACGCACGTGGGCAACAGCTAGGAAACGCTAAGGTATGCAATTTGACTCCAAAATTGAATAGATTCAGATTACAATAAAATTAAAAAAAAAAAAAAACCGACTTCAAAACACTAAAATGCTCAAAATAATCCTAACACTTAAGTACCTAATCAGTTACTTTTGGAGTCGGTGCAAACAAAAACATTGAATCTCATCGGCTGGCACCGACTCCAAAAGTAACTTATTAGGTACTTAAGTGTTAGGATTATTTTGAGCATTTTAGTGTTTTGAAGTCGGTTTTTTTTTTTTATAAAATTTACTTATTGTATCTATTTTCAATGATAAATCCTAATCTAACTGCTGAACACCGATTTCATCCCCTATTTTCCTACCCTTAGTGGTGATTTTTATTTTTCAAACTTCTATCATAGCATCTTCGAAGTATAAGCTATTCAATAAAACAAAAATCATCAAAATCGGCTCATATTTGTCGAAGATAGGTAACAAGAACCACAACCAAAATATTATCTGGGTATATATTTGTTGATTTTCTCAAAAAGTTCTAAATCAATTTCGATAAAATTTATATGGGACCACTTCTGAAGTATGATCTATCAAACAAAAAAAGAATCATTAAAATCGATTCATAATTGGCGGAGTAATTGCGTAACATACATACAAAAAAAAAAAAAAAAAAAAACATACAGTCGAATTGAGAACCTCCTCCTTTTTTGAAGTCGGTTGAAAATAAAATCGTTTAATACTCATTACTTAGTAAATCGATACTCAAGTTACTAAACATTGCAGCGGTTGTCAATTATATTACTAGCTGTGCCTGTGGCTTCGCTCGCGTGGAACATGGTTTGTTACAACCTATGTCACTCGTTTAGGAGATAGAATAAAAATAGTTGCCTATGTCTTTCCTTAGGGTTCAAGCTTTTTCTGTACAAATTTCATCAAAATCGTTTCAGTAGTTTCGACCCTAAAGCGTAACAGACAGACAGAGTTACTTTCGCATTTATATTAGTATGGATGTATGGATTACAAGCTGTTGCCCGCAACTTCGTTTGCGTATTCTTTAGTTTAGAAAAAAATCTGCATAGAGACACTATAATCACCTAGCGGTATGAAATATACGAGTACTTTATGATCTTCTCATACCTACCAAATAAACATAGAAAAATTCACAAAATCGGTCCAGCCGTTTCGGAGGAGTGCAACCACAAACACCGTTACACGAGATTTTTATATATAAGATAAATAAAATAGAATAATAAAAGATAGTATACTGCAGCGGCATAGTATGCTACATAGTATGCTAAACGTATCCAAAAATTAAACGATCCTAACTAAAGGCAAGTTGGAAAATTATTAATCCCCTTTTCTAAAATTAGAAGAAATCAGCATTTACTTCATTAGCACGTGCAAAGGCCTTAATTAATACGCGAATCGAGATTGACTAATTCCATAATTGCGATCATTCCAGCCGCGGCTACCGATGAGCGCGGACGTCGTTACTACACCGCGTTGCTCTTGACTTCGGAAGGCAACCCGTATTACGGCACGAGAAATATGCCAGAATTTGAACAGCCGGCGCACACACGCGGCGCGAGTGTAACATTGCTGCGACTCGTTGTGGCATGTTATTGCAAACCCACATACGTGCTACAGCCGACTATCTGACATTTCATGCCGATGAACCGGCTACGTGCGCATACTTCCTAACATTTGCATAAAATACACAATCCATTTGCATTACATTCGACGTCTATTGCAATTTCTGTTAGTCTATCATTCCATAAAATGGGATGTTCCTGTTAAATACAAATACATACCTATACAAATAACTGAAACATAACAATTGCCTTATATGATACCGACTATTATTTTATTTCTATTAGATAGAAACAAAAACAAACCCAATATAATATAATAATGCCAGGCAAAGATTTTGTTGTTCATCGCAATATTCCGTGCAAACTCAATAATTCTAAAAAAACCGTTGAAAAGGCAAATCTTTTTAAGCGATGCGGGAAACTAATGGCAGAGGCGAGGCTTTCGGGAAAATCCGCTTCTTGTTGTCAATACAGGGCAACCGTGATGGCTCCCTCAGTTAAGCCTTTATTTCAGAACACTATTTTGGCTTTTATTGCGATCGCATCTTAGACGATGCGGAGGAAAAACTTGCTCGTAGAGAAAAGCATCTGATGTTGAGATTTATTGTTAAATTGAGATTAATGAATAAATGTAGTTTAGAATGTCTGGAATAGTATTAAATCTAAAGCCAAACGCCAAAATGTCAATTTCAAGGAGAGCTTAACTTTAAATTTATAGGTAATACTTTTCACAGAAATTGAAGAACTGTAAACTTGGATTCCAACATAAAGCTAAACTAACAAAAAATACAGAATGAAAATAAATTAACTCCTAGGGACATATAAGAATATCAGAAGGCTGTTTTCAGGCTTGCCATTTTTATTACAAAAGATAAAAATTATATTTTATTTAACGAGAATTTGAATAACTAATGAGCAAGCTTTACAGTTGATTTGAGTTGAAATCGAATTACAGACACATTTCACGATGTGCGCGAAACTAATTAGAGCTTTTGGCTGGGATATGTGTACTAATGAGAACCAAAGTTTCTGGCCGGTTGTGGCTCAGCTGAAAATGTCACCTAGAGAAAGTGCTTGCCGTGTGAATGATAAAACCTTTGAACTGGCCAACCGCTTTAAATATGTTTATATTGCAAAAAAAAAACTTTGATTTAATTTAATACTACAAGCTACGAGTGCTTGTAGCCTCGAGCTGCTACGATCCTACTAAATTATCATAACCATACTAGAGATAGAGACATAGAATAAGCCTGTGTGTGTCGTACGCCGTAATTATTAATATGTATACCCTTGCGAGATCACGGCTTTCTGGTACTAAAAGTCTCTGAGCTAAGTCGTGGACACACAGACTGATAGACGGACATGGAGAAGCTATAAGAATTCCAACTTGACTTAGGAACCCTAAACATACGTTCGTATCCAGTCAAAACATTCCCTAATGCCCCATAAAGTTACACCACAGTGTGGTTCGGCACAGATGTAAGTTTTTATAATTCACCCGACTCAGTGTTTAACATTGTGAACTTCTCACCTTACTTATTTTGAAAATTACGATCCTAACGTGACGCTTACTCGTGTCATTGGATGCATTTCTTCTTTAGAGTAAAATATCCAAATTTATTTTATTCGACTAGTTTTTTAGGGTCATTGCCGAGTTCATTGACACTACCTTTATCGCCTAGTCTACTACGAATCTTGCCAATAATAAACCTTTCTCTCAAAGCCAATCCAATCATCACGCACAAACATTATGATTGTAGCCTAAAGTGTAATCTGCTGGCAAAGCGTTTAGGTTCACTTTGCAACAGCATTATTTTAGTTTTTAAACCGTCTTTGCTATGCGAGAGAGGTGCAAACTCGACGTAGGGATTGTAAATCATATCTTCCTCCATTTATATGGACACTTTATTACGACGGCGCGTTCTAAATCAAATGATAAAATGCTTCTTATTTTATGTTTCCTTTCGCCGCTCCACGCATATTGTCGTCTACCCCATCGCGGAGTGTGTCTGCGGTCTAAGTGGTGTGCCCCCACAGACGTGATTTCGTTCCTTTTCAGCGAAAATAAAATGGTTTCTGATATTTTAAATAGCACTAAGAAATCGATAATTTCCTTTAACTTTTACCACTTAAGTAGAGTGAGTGATCGATATTAGTCATTTCAAGAGGCTATTTGGAGCCTATAAATTGTGTTTTGTCTGACAAGTATAAACTTAAGCTCCTTAAAAATGACTTAATTTCGTTATGACTCGGATGTGTTATTGTAGATGGTATCCAAAAACGCAATCTAGTAGTATACATGGTTATTTGTAAAACATCAACAACCTCCTAAGGGCTATTCTGGTGCTAATACAACAACTTTTTTTAAGGGACAAACAAAAAAATAAAAAAATTTTTTTTACTATTCCATACAAATTGATGACACCTGGTCGGCGGCTTAGTATTTTGAAGTGTGTGTATGAAGTGAATTTATTTATTGCGATTTCAATTTCCCATAGAAAAAGTTGTTGTATTTGAGCACCAAAATCAGATAGGAGGTTGTTGATGTTTTACAAATAACCCTGTATATTTAATTCTATTATTTGACTTTGAAGATATATATGAGTTTGTAAGTACCTTGTAAGAGCCAAGGTTCTTGACGGAGCATGCTAGTCGGACGCTGCGGCCAGCCGGCACCGTCACGTTCTGAATCACATCTGTAAACTCCGGCTCCTCCACAACTGAAACAAAACAAACCTTTCTTACTTCTGATTTCTGCTATCGTAAGTTAGCATGCATGAAAGAACAAGCCCTTCCCCCTTGCTATTCACGGTCGGAGCAACATATTCCAAAGATATAAATTTAGATAAATTGAGAAGATCTCTTCCCTTTGCGTTATCAAGACGGCAAGACTTTACAGTTTAAAGGTACAGGTTTAAAGGTCATTTTTGTGTCGAAATACGATTTGTAATTTTCAAATTATCAAAGCAGAACGCTTTTAAACAAATTGAGTGGGCGATAAGGAATAATGTCGTCGTTTATCAAGCTCCAAGATAGATGGCTGCCGCTCTGCTCTACCCATTTTAAATGCGTTTGTCTTCGACTTGCCAAATTACCACTCTTTGTTTTCCTCTTAAATTTTTATTTACGTATTGGCTCATATTGGTAGGTCCAACTTCGCTGGGCTTGCTTTAAAATATGTTCGCCTAGTGGAATATAATGGTAAGTTGTGAAGTTTGAATAGTATTGTGAAGACGAGGTTATCCGGGGTTGGCGTGTGTAAACATTTGTTAGCGAGTCGCAGTCGTTCAGATGAACAAGTGTAAGCACGGACGGTGCCAGGCAGCCGTATGCGAGCAGGGCGTCTCGCTGTTTAGAGAACAAACTGGCTCGTGGCGACGGAGGCTATTCCGTCTAGTTCACACTTGTTTACGTATCACGGTCTCCCTCAGACCGACACCAATAGATTTATACATCCTGTCTCCATCAATAGATTTTGTCTCTAAAAAGAATATATTTTTTAGTCTGTTTACAAAACGTTCTAGAAGATTTTTTACTTGATACGAAAATCAAAACCTCTTTAAGTAATATGTTTTGTTCGATTAAGTAATTCGTATTTATGACTACAATTGTAATTTTTCAATAATTCAATGAATTTCTATGCTTAAATAAATTAAATCATGAACAGTCTGACGTTCAAAAGGTGGTTTATTTTGGGTCACACACTGATGTAACAAATTGTGAGTGCGCAATCTTCAATGAGCGTCGCTCACGACGCCACATCTTTTGGATTCATACTGTCCATGTGTGTGAAGATACTCGAGTGAAGATGAAAGCCTCGCGTTACGTGTTTGCTCACCTGATCGTATTAGCTCTAAGCACCGCTCCATTTTCTACCCGGCTGCCCTGACTCAACTGATGTAAATCGTGCATTACTATCCACAACTCACCCTATTAACTGTCTATGCATTTCACTAGTCTTTAACAGACTGTTTTTATAGATAAAAATAGGTAACCTATTTTTGATAACAGGTTTCTCTCAGTGTGTTTAACTTGACAAAGCATTAGGGATTTTTAGCCTATGGTTTCTTGACAGTTTTATCCTATTTACTCAAAGGAGGAGTAACTTCAAAAAGCATTTATTCATCATTAAAATGGTATTTACTCTGTGGGCTATACCAAAATAAGACATGTAAGCGTAAATTTCTAATCCTAATAATGACACTCAAGCATAAGCAAACGTACTTTAAGTTAATAAGGAGCTCGTCTTGAAGAGAAGTTCTATTTGTTTCAATAATACCGTACATTAAAATTAACAAGGGTAACGTAGGCAATAATCTTACACACCGCACGAACGCGGCATGCAGGGGTATTTAGGGGTTAATTAAGAAACCGCAGACAACGGGCGTGCGGGGGAGGTAATCCCTTTGTCACCGATGGCAAGACGTGGCTCTGCCGTCACTACAGTACGTAACATTGTTGTGGTACCAATCTAGCGCACGTACTCCTCGTCTATGGAACGGCTAGTACGCTTCAGATTTTCCAGTGTTACTGCGGCGTATGTGTTATTGTGTGGCACCCAATATGGGGATTAGATTCAATGTTAGACGGAGATTGATTTATTTGAATAGAATATGTGATTGATACGTTGAAATCCTACGTTACGCAAGCACAACCTACCTACTATCAATCTTAGCAGCCTAACAATGCATTTGTTTGACAACAATGTATCATCAAAATAATGTTAGGATCCATACAAAAGAAGTATTTTAAAACAGCATAAAAATGTCAGGAATTTAGGTCTCTAAATGCAAAGCTCACTATTTCCCTTCGAAATAGAGTAGACAGCATAGTTTTATCTCTGAGACGTTGTCTACATTTCATCTTTAACATTTTTGAAAACACATTCAATTGAATAAAACTACTCATTGAAATTCCACCAACCGTTTCATTGTTTTAATCGTAATTGGACAACGATCGAAACTCGAGTGGCAATTCTAATAACGACCGGGATTGGGTCTACTAAATATTCCGAAACTAATAATGAATGGGAGCTTCGGGCGGTCCTAACTCGAAAATAATCTCATATTAAAGCCAAGCCCTTATGCAAATCCGAGGCGGTCACTCGGAAGTCATCAGCTCGCGAAAGCCCGCGCCGTGCCTCACTTGGCCGCACGCTGCAAATTGACAGACGCCCGCTTCCCCGCCAGATTGATTGTGGCGGCCTAGACACCTCGTTATAATACTGTGACGTACCGTAATCAAATAATGATGGCGATTCGGCTGTGTACTTTAAACTTATCTAAGTTCCTTTTTTGCTCCTGATGCAATGAATGAATGATAGGTCGCGTAAATTATATAATTTTAGAACTGTCTATTGAATAAACTAAGACAACCATTATTTTGCCTTATAATTTAGCAATATTTTAATTGTAACGGATTTATCAAATTTACCATTGAACACAAAGAGTTCCGGTGTCGATTTCCGGTTCAGATCAATTATTTATTTATTTTTGAATAAGTTGATTTTTGTGTAGGGTTAGTTTATGTATGTATTAGAATTATTTCGAATGATAATTAATTAATCTAAACAAAAGCAATTCAAACAAACAACTTTGCTAAATTCACTTTCATGTGGGTGTGCTGGGAGACGCACCTGTCAAAATTCAATGTCTGGTACGATGGTTTGCGGATGCTATTCAACAGCTTATGCGGTCTCGTTTCATTCAGTTCATAGAAAAAGTGTCACACTGACTGTTTTTAGTTCAAAAAATTTTTGTTACAATAAAATCACCACCAGTGTCCGATCCCTTACATTCTACCCTAAAACAGAGGATTTGATAACGCTGTTGTTATTTCGAATTCGCTAATAACTTATTTGTTATCCTTTAGTTGAAAACTATTGTTTTTATTATGTATAGAGTATAAAATAGTTTTTAGTATGAAGTCAACATTTGCTTTTCAGCATTTTATAAAAACCGGCCAAGTGCGAGTCGGACTCGCGCACTGACGGTTTTGTACCATTATCTATAATATTCTGTGAATATTACAAGTGTCTACCTGTTGCCGTTATTAATATCGAGCAAAAAATGGCAAAAAATCACGTTTGTTGTGTGGGAAGCCCCATTTAAATATTTATTTTATTTTGTTTTAAGTATTTGTTGATAAATCGGCAAAAGAAATAAATACATCATCTGACAAAATTTTAACTGCCTAGCTATCACGGTTCATGAGATACAGCGAGGTGACAGACAGACAGACAGACGGACAGCGGAGTCTTAGTATAATAGGGTCCCGTTTTTACCCTTTGGGTACGGAACCCTAAAACCGCCCCGAATATATAAAAATGTATCGCCATGCTATAAGGTTTGGTTTTGTAAGGTATCTATTTTTTTACACTTAGTAGCGGTAAAAGGTGGGTGTTAAGTAGCCAATTAAGCTCCAATTAAACGCTTTGAGAATTCGTTTTTCTCATTTATTCTAGGTACATTTCTGTAATAATCATTAATGAGATTAAAATTTATCTAGTTATCAGGGTTTTGGAGCGATTTGGAAAACCTTTTTTTTGTTTCATCTAATTTCATCAATCTGTTGGTAGATACCTAACATTCAGCATAGTTAAATATTTAACGCTAACAAAGTTATGAAGTTATCCGCATTTTTATAACAGCATTAAAATAGGCTTTACTGAAATTAAAAATGGTATAGTTTACTTGTTAAAGTATCCTTATATACGTCCCACTGCAATTCTCGCCTGGACCATGAGGTAGTTTGGGCCAAATATTCTGTCTGAAATTTTTGTTTCCTGAAAAGTCGTTTCATGTTATTAATATAACCAATAACTTGTTTCAACAATCACACCACTTATCTAGTCCCAAACTAAGCATAGTTTGTAGGTATTATGGTGACTAAATAATAGATAGACATACTTCAATATAACATCCATGACTGACTTTAAGCTCATCGCACACACACTTGCCGCAGTATTCAAATCCGCGACCGCTGACTTTCTTGTCCGGAGCACGAACCACTACACCAGACGGTCGTATGATGAATGTATGTCAACTATAAAAAATCCTTGAAATGTGAAAATATTGCGAAGCGGGATTCGTATACAAATTGCCACCCCTACAATAACCGTGTTCAGTTTCTTAGCTTTCGCTGCCATCACGTCGGGTGCTCTTCAAACAATGGGGAATCAAGACTATTATCCGCTTGTGAGATAAAGCTAGAGTGAGGTTGTTCATTTTGAACCGGGGCCGCGCCGGCAAATAGCGACACTTTTAATTCACAACTGATTAAAAGTGAGTTTTTAGACTAAGAGTCTAGCCAAGGAAGACCCGTTTTTAGGGTTCCTTAGTCAAAATGGAACCCTAATATTTTCATTATGTCCGTCTGTCTGTCTGTCCGCGGCTTAGCTCAGAGGCTTAGTACAAAGCCGTTATTTCGCATGGATACATATTAATCACGCCGACAGTGGTAGAATAAAATCTTAAATAAAGAAATTTTTGCAACCTCGATTACCGAGTTAACATGTAAAATATTTTATTATTAAAGAAAATTGCTTGGCTGATGTTGTTAATTACGTAAAACAGGTAGCAAGTACCGCGAAAATATTGTGACGGGAAACTGTGGATCCCTATTTTGCACGTAGCCCGATACGCGCTTAGCCGGTTTTTATGTATTAGACTTAGACTTTTGTTTTAAATTAAAAAATCTGTCGTACTTGCAGTGCAATCCATAGTAATGTTACACCTGGCTTAAACTTTAAATCTACTATAATAATAATTAGTTTCTTTTCACAGTGGGATACCGGAACGGGAAGGGTTAAGCTAAAGCAAGCTTATAGAAAAAAATAGCAAAAGAATTTCTAGTCTGCGAGATTTTAGTCGAAAAATCTATATGGAATTTTCTTTCGTTCTTAGTCTCTCAATATAAAATAATTAGGAATTTATGTGCAAGAAACCTGCAGTCAATTAGGCTGCGGATCCACGTTTTAAAAGAATTGGAAAAGTTCCAACTCTTGGACCTCACGTGGTTCTAGCTGAGTTCATTATTTGCCTTTTTGGATAGTTGGGAAATGCTACGAAGGTTAAAAATATGTAAGAAAAATACATGGATATTTTCACAGTTTTAGTAAAATGGCGTTTATTCTTGGTGTAGAAAAAATAAGAAAAGAAAGAAGACAAAAGACTAGAAATCATGTTCACAAAACGTTACCAATTTTATTATGAAATAATTTTCTTCTTTGTGTGCAAAGGTAAACACGATGGTTGACCAGATGATTTTCTTTATGTTAAGTGCGTCCCTTTATCCAAATATTTAAGTTTATATACGCCCCTCGTCACAGATGTTGCTCGTAATATTCTCGTGCGTTCAAATTCTTTTAAGAGATCCGTAGATAAAGAACATCGCGGCGGGTGTCGGCTGCTCGGACTTTCACTTATTTGTATGCTTTACCCTGCCCGAGAGGGGACGTGACTATTCGAGATACATAAACCCTCAGTGAATACAGAAAATAGAAATAAAGTAACATATTATCTTTTAGTGGACGGATTGTGGAAAAAATACATATTTGTTTTATTGCGTACCGTGTCATGGTTTCTATTTGAAGGATTGGTTTCTTTTATGTAAACAAATAGGGATAAATGAAATACGTTTTGAGTTTGCTTTTTACCCATTTGTTTTGCGGAACCGAACTGTACTCATATTGGAGAGTTATTTATCGAATAAATTAATTAACCATTTTAGGTCTTGCTTCAGCATATAGTAATACATAAAATGATTCAAAGAACGTTTAAACATCAATTTTAGTTATATAAACAATTTAGAGTAAGCTGCCATAATCGACTTTTGGTATTTAAATAGTTCATTACTCAATTAATTTTTAATTAAATTTACACAGTTAAATTTTTAAAAAACATGAGAATTTCAGATACCTACTAACAAATTTTCTTTGCCTGACTGCTTGAATTTGATCTACACTGGGCAGTTGTGGCGAGCGCAAAAGGCGCTCAGCCTGGGTCCGCCCCACTATTACCGCATTTATTGGGGGTTACATATTAATTTTATTTTAATTTAATTATTCATTTTTAAAGTGAATATACAATTAAATATTCTATAAATATTTCAAGCGTCTACCTGTTGCCTTTAATTATATCAAGCAAAAACGGCAAAAAAATATTACGTTTGTTGTATGGGAGCCCCCCTTAAATATTTACTCCATTCTGTTTTTAGTAATTTGTTATTATAGTGGCAACAGAAATACATCATCTGTGAACATTCTAACTGTCTAGTTATCACGGTTCATGAGATACAGCCTGGTGACAGATAGACAGACAGTGGAGTCTTATTAATATTCATTCATATTCATTCTAGTATAAAATATAATATTGATAAACCATTGATTGATAAACCATTATCATGTCATGTTACATCTGTGTAACATTCAAATGTGTAATCATCTCTATTTTGATAGAAGTAATTTTATTTATGATAACATTTCTAATAAAAGGCATCGCACTCCGTCGGGGTCACGTCGAGGTCATTTAACGTGTGGCGCGGAAGCAGACGTTGACAGCTAGCGCCCCGCGCGCCGCTTGCTGTCATTGCCGCTCACAACAACTGCCCGGAACGAACGTCCATTCAATCTCCTTCAGCTGCCCAATAGGACGACTTGTACAGGTGCTGAAAAATGATATCAGAACACAAAAATGTTTGGTGCTCTGAGATATCTTATTTCTTCATGATCGATTACGACTCCAATACACATTCTGTTTACGGTGCTCGCTATTAAACGAGAGTTTTTGCTTAAAGATATACATGGGGCACACTAAAAGTTTTGCACTTCTAGCTAATCGGAACTATTTGAATTTCGAATGTTATATTTATTTAAAAGTTGCAATTTTCTTAGTAATAAAAAAAACAATTGGCGGGAAATGATTTGTCAATTATTTTTTATCACACATCAAAGTTCTAGGTACGCAACGAAAATGGAATTAAGTCGAAAAGATTTTAGAGCGATGATTTTTTATGATTTTAAAAGTTCTCTCTCTCCGCAAGACTGTGCCGCTCGTCTTCAAAATGCTTTGGGGAGAGAAGCACCTTGTTTGAGTTTCTTTACATGACGAATTTCGTGAAGGCGGCCTTCAACTGCCGTCAACGAAAATAATGTGTAATTCAATAAAACCCGCGGATTACCTATGAGACAATTCGAAGACTATTGTGGATTGGTATGAGCCAAATTCAGAAAATTTTACACGAAGAATTGAAAGTTCGGTAACTTTGCTGCCGTTGGATCCCTCATGAACTGACAGCGGAGCAGAAGCGGGCTCGCGTTGAATGGTGCTCACAGATGCTACTGAAGTACGACCACGGACATTCTAATGCTGTTTATGACATTGTCACAGCAGACAAAACGTGGATTTATTTTTTTGAACCCGAAAAAAAAACAGTAATCTTGTGAATGGGTGTTGGAAAATGAGAACAGGCCAACAAAAGTGAGGCAGGCGAGAAACGTTGGTAAAAAAATGATCGTGTTTTTTTTCTCAGCTAGGGACCCGTAGCTGACACTTTCACTTGAAGATCAAAAAAGTGTTAATGCCGAGTGTATTCTACCATTTGTTTACCCAGGGTGTTAGAAAAAGTTCGCAAAAGACGACCCAAAAGCCGCGTTCTCCTACATCATAACAACGCTTCTTCACACACGGCCAACAATACAAAGTCATTTTTAGCTTCCGAAAAAGTACATCTCGTCACCCATCCTGCGCATAGCCCCGACCTAGCACCCTGTGATTTCTGTATTTTCCCCAAAATCAAAGATTTGATGAGAGGTTTTACTTTTGCTAACTCCGAAGAGGCAGTGATAGCGTTCAATCAGCACGTAGAAAACATGCCTTCAGATCTGTGGTCCTCCTGTTTTAAAAAATGGTTCATTCGCATGAAAAAATGTTTAAAATGTAAAGGAGAGTATTTTAAAAAACAAAAAACATAATATTTTGGTTATAGCATGTTGTTTTTTAAGTTACGCAAAACTTATAGTGTGACCTACGTACTCGTATTTGGATTTTTATTTGTTGAGAAAAATACCCTGTTCCAGGTGTGAATGTTTCTTCCTACTCGAACGGTTACTTTTAAATTGGCCTAAAGGCTTAGAGGCAACAATGCAAGTAAGATAGAGTGATAAATGTAGGTATGGAAATGATATAAGCCAATAAAATGCGTTATTACTAGCATTTGTCTAGGCAGGCCCCAAGCAAGCTCGAGTATTATTACACATATTATTTATTTAAATCTCCTCTACTACGAAAATCGATCGAATCGAATATACGATTTTCGTAGTATCGGGGTTAATACAAAGTCAACAGGCGCATACTACGCCTTCTCACGATTGCACCTCTCGGAAGAAAGACAGCAGATTTAATTACTTAGTTGAAATATAATTCTTAATCGTAAATTGCTACGATTTCTGAGAATCTTGCAGCATTCTTAACACCCCGTAGCAGTAGCCGAACATACTTTCGCATAAACCTGGTTGATCACTAATTGAACAAGTGTTTTGCGGCTCACGGGCGCAAGTCGGCGGATCTAATTAGCCACCTACCGCCCCAGTCGGCGCCCATTACCACGCCTCCGAACCTATTAGCATTGTCTCCTCGAGGGCGATACTTATCTTTATTTAAATTCACTTCTTGGTAATTGGGTTGACGAGTCGACAACGTGATTTGCATTGATGAAAATTGGCCGGTGCGCCCGAAGCTCGTAACTTACTTGTCGCCTAATTTGTTTTTATTGCGTTTGCACAACCGATTTGATGCTAACACCGATACGATATTGTTTACACTACATAATAGGATTTGTGTTCTTTATTTGTAATTACGAGCGACTGCTACTACTACTAATGCTAGTATTGCAGCTTTGGCTGTATTAGAATTAAATATTAACAAAACTTTTATGTTCACTTAATGTTATGTTTCAGCTACTTTAGCAAAATGAGTACAAAATTCGTCATAAAAGCTCATAGTTTACATAAAACGAAAGTATTAAGTTTAAAAAAGTACTTGCTTCAAATTTGTGGATGCAAGCCAGTGTTGTTTATTTCTTTTCTTAAGTATAGTAGCCATACGTACTAAAGTAAATTACTTTATTCTGAAAACATGACATTAATCAAAACTTTGTTTCCCTTGTTTCACGAGCGTTAGCGTTTCTTATTAAAAAAGTTAAATAGTACTTTTCGTATTAATATGTGGGTGCTGCAGATTCGTCTTCACGTAACTACCTACATAGTTCTTTTAGAAGCAGTTTTTATGCGAATTCAATGCACATGTCGTGCGACACGTCGCGCATCTAAAGATGTCACTTGTAGCATTTTTGCTAGCAGCGCCATATGAGTGCGCAGTCAAAGAGACGCGCTTGGTTATTTCTCATTACTGCACACGCGATAAAATCACACAGAGTCGTTGCCTCATTAAAATCTTCTGGTGCGCGCATCTGTAAGCCTTTTGTGAAGGCAGCAACGCGCCGCTCTTGACGGCTTTCACGTGTCATTTCGGCACAATGCCGTGCGACGCCGAGGGACGCGACGCCTGGCAATTTTTGTTCCGACACGCCCGGCGTTTGCTTTTTATCAGTTTATCGAAGAATATTTTATGCGGATACGCTGTTATTATATTCGCCTCACGTTAAATCCGTATTCCGCGAATATGAGTGACGTATCTTGCGGCGTGAGCGAACTATTACATTTTATTATCGTAATACCATTGGTAATACGTTTTGGGTGCATGTGACTTTTATTTCTCTAACCATATTTGGTGTATTCTCATAAAATCCATAGAAAAAATAAATGCAAATATCTAATCGTCGTTTGAAAGGTTAAGGTTTGACTTATTAATGAGTGCACAAATTGTAATATAGTGTTGTTACTTATTATAGTGTACTTATAAATATAACAGATTATCTTGTAGAAATTCGGATGAGTCTTTACTGATGTTCTACGTTTTGAATCTAATTTCACTGTGTATAGTGAATTTCAATCGAAGTGACCAAGTGTTTTTTTTTTCTTGTTACCATATTGGTCCATCATTGCCATATTAGCAAAACTTATTTATAAGGTAACAAAAACACCTGTCTGTCACTTCTTTTTATTACACCTGTCTGTCACTATGTAAAACAAATCTTTTACTAAGACCAATCTCAACAAGCATACAATTGAAGATATTTCAATTTAGGTACCGAATTTAGTTTCTTATTTCTCAGCAAGGGGATAATTCAAACTTTTACTGTAGAAACAAACTAAACGTGATTAGAAAAATGTAGAGTCTGTAAGCTGCAAAGAAAATGTTATTTGGACCAATCTAAAAGCAAACTATAAAAATATTTTCACATTTTCTTGAGATGACTTTATAACTTCAATTTTTCATTTTCAGGCACAGATGAAACTAAACATGAATGACTAGCCACGATATCATTGATACTGGCAGAGTCGAATTAACGCAACAAATTGCATTGGTTGCAGACACCGAGTTTTGGACATTTTTATCTACGCAGTAGACAAGAAAACGGTTTTTTATCTGAAAGGGATCGTGTGCCTCCAGTGACTTGTAATTCAGAGACTTTTATTTAAAAAATCACACGTAGATCACAGGCATGCATCATGATATGTCGTGTCTAAAAAAATCTTTTTAATTGTACTATGTTACAATAATGGCACCTGAAAATAATTTTTCGTTCTAAATAGGGTCTAACTAAAACAAAGGATTGTATCATCACTAATTTAAAAGTCAGAAGAAATCTATACTGGATAGGTCATTAGTATGATTTCACCTTCATAATTTTATTTATGAACCGATAGTGTTCAAATCATAGATTACGTTCAAATCTCTATTTTGACCAATTGACAAAGATTTAATCATAACTATAGTTCTTTCAAGATAAGAAGGGTTTTGTGACACATCACGTGACTTCACTGTTGACACGTATCGTATGTAAATAACCTTTTTTTAAATAAATTAAAGTAATTTAAATGTTTTTTTACGTAAAATTCAACAAAAGAGTAATAAAAACCAAAACAGGAACTACGCGAAGCACAACGAAAACACCGCATCGCATACAAGGCAGACGCTTTCGTATTGACGTTAACGCATAAGTTTTTACAAGACAACCGAACCGATTTATCGATTTAATTTAATTTATTGTCAATCTCTATAGGTTAACGTTTCGTTTTACGCATCAAGTATTTGAAGGAAATCATATTAATTTATTTTTAAAATCAATAAGCTATATTATTGTTGCGCGTAGGTTCGATGACTTCCAGCCTCCCGAACAAGCCGGCTTCCGAAAAGGTTATAGTACCATAGACCACATCCATACGCTGCGGCAAATTATACAAAAGACCGAGGAGTATAACTTGCCACTATGCTTGGCGTTTGTGGACTATGAGAAGGCCTTTGATTCGATCGAGACCTGGGCAGTGCTACAGTCTCCATATTGCCAGCGGTGCCATATTGACTATCGGTACATCGAGGTGCTGAAGTGTTTATACAAAAACGCCACCATGTCGGTCCGAGTACAGGAGCAGAGCACGAAGGCGATTCCTCTGCAGCGCGGCGTAAGGCAGGGAGATGTTATATCTTCGAAACTGTTCACCGCTGCATTGGAAGACGCCTTCAAGCTCCTGGAATGGAAAGGATTCGGCATCAACATTAACGGCGAGTACATCACTCACCTTCGGTTTGCCAACGATATCGTCGCAGAATCGCTTGAAGACCTCGGCACAATGCTCGATGGCCTTAGTCGAGTTTCCCAACAAGGAGGCCTTCGGATGAACATGGACAAAACAAAGCGCCCTACCCAGTATCAGTTTTGAGCTCTACTCTCGAAATTGTTAACAAATATGTCTACCTGGGACAAGTGATCCAGTTGAGTAGGTCAAATTTTGAGAAGGAGGTCAATCGTCGAATCCAACTCGGCTGGGCAGCGTTCGGAAAACTACGTAACGTCTTCTCGTCCAAAATACCTCAGTGCCTAAAGACGAAAGTCTACAACCAGTGTGTGTTACCAGTGATGACATATGGAACTGAAACGTGGCCTCTCACTATGGGCCTCATAAGAAAGCTCAAGGTTGCACAGCGTGCTATGGAAAGGGCTATTCTCGGCGTTTCTTCGCGAGATCGAATCAGGAATGAGGAGATTCGTAAACGAACAAAAGTTGCTGACATAGCCCAACGGATAAGCGAGCTGAAGTGGCAGTGGGCGGGGCACATAGCACGTAGAACTGACGGTCGATGGGGCAGAAAGGTTCTGGAATGGAGGCCACGTACCGGCAAGCGCAGCGTAAGACGTCCACCTACAAGGTGGACAGACGACCTGGTAAAGGTTGCAGGAAGCCGCTGGATGCGGGCCGCTTTCAACCGGCCAATCTGGAAGTCGCTGGGGGAGGCCTATGTTCAGCAGTGGACGTCCTATGGCTGAAATGATGATGATGATATTATTGTTTCCAATTTTTGCTTAGATTTTTAAAGGCAACGATTATTGTAATTTTGCAATGATATAAATTAATATATTTTTTTAAAAATATTATCGTAAGTAGTATGGGTGAAACGGAAAATCCGATGTGTCACAAAACCCTTCTTATCTTGAAAAAACTATAACTACAACTTATCTGTGGCACATTCACTGTCTATGATTTGTGTTATCGAATTTTTCATATTCATCATAGACCGACTAAATTATGCATCTTTCTATAAACACTAATTGTAACTTCTTTCTTCGGTTTTTGTCAACGTGACTTTTTCGTCACTCATATGAAATAGTTGGATATCTCGAGATATCCAAGGATTTCATATGAGTGACTTAAAGTCACTCGTGCGCTCTAGCTTTTAACTTCATGTTGTGTCACATCTTGTCAGAATGTCCCCTGGTTAAAACGATTATTATTAGACCTAGTGCGCACGGGTGACTTTACTTAGTTACCGTAACTTTTTTGTCACTCATGAAATCCTTACATACCAGCCCCCCTAGCATGTGTACCAAAACGCGATATGATATGATATGATATAGCGATATATCGACACCAACTTTAAAAATATGATAGATATAGCCGCCATGTTGAATCGCTGTCACATATTAAGATATATCTATCATATTTTTACAGTTGGTGTCGATATTTCGCTATATCATATCATATCATATCGTGTTTTAGTGCTCATGCTAGGCAGGCAGGCAGGCTGATATTTCGAGATATCCAAGGATTTCATATGAGTGACGAAAAAAAGTCACCCGTGCGCGCTAGCTCTACATTCTGAGCTAACACTCGACGGTAGTAGAAATTTAATCTTACATTTAGTCACAGTACGGGTCCAATATTTAGCGCGAGCCGTTTTGCATATTCACAAGGCGGTCTCGCTCACCTGCCGACTTGTAATGGTAATGCGCTATTAGTCGCCGCACACCGCACCGCGTCGATTACCTATTGCCGGCGGCGTATACTTCTCATGGGTTTTATATCCTTTTATTTTATTCGACAATTTGTTTGATTAGTACGATTTAATTTCTAACACCTGTATAGGCTCTCAATTCCTATGTTTCCATAACTAAAAAACAGTTGCTGTGCTATGTAAGTCGTCCGCTGGATGTCCTAATAAACTAACAAGCCAATATTGCAGGAATTCAACATCATGACAAGGTCACGCATTGTCGACTACCTGCTACCGACAAATCCTAAGCCTAAGCGAAAGCGCGAAGATAGCCAAAAAAAACCTTAAACTCTCAAGAATTGTACAGATTCTTAATTGTCGGTACACAAGTATTGAATAAACTTCATTTGCGGCGGACACGTATTCACATATTCATATTTAAATTTGCCAGATGCAATGAAATATTTACCTATTATTTTTTTAAATATTTGTTGTATCAGTTAAATACAATACAAAATACAAAATATTTTATTGGTAATATACATGCCTTATCCTGTTAAGTTTATACAAACCTGTGCTAGGATAAAGCTGCTCTTCAAAGTTTACACTATTAATAACATGTTAGTTATATTTTTTTCCTCGTAGCACAGTAGATAAATATCAGAACATAGAGATCTATATACATAGTATAGGTTACAAATTGCTAATGATTTATAAATAAATGTTTTTTTTTCTGTCTTTACAAATCTAAATTTAGTAAATATTAGTAAATTTTTCAGTTTTTCATTTCAGTATAATTCCTCTGTTTTAACCAGTTATTTACAGTTATCTTACAGTCGTTAAAAGGCATGTTATAGATATGCAGTATTCTATTTATGTTATTATATAAACTTGTTGATTTAGAGGTAAATTTGTTAAGTGCAAAATTTGTTTTAGTAGTTAAATTTTGAATAACATGATATGGATTACGTTTAGCATTAATAATAAGATCAGGGGTTGTGTTTTTATGGATTTTTAAGATACATAAAAATATGTAAAGTTGCCTAATAGTCAGTACGTTACAGTCTACGTAGACTTTCACGGTACTGTAGGTAATTTTTTTCATAAGTAAAACTTTAAGAATACACCTTTGGGCACATTCTAATTCAATCAGTTTGGTTTTATGGGTCCCACCCCAAATAGGCAAACAATAGGAGATAATTGACTGCACCAATGTTTTATAAATTTGTATCAGAAGTTGTCTATCGGAAACATGTCTGAGATATTTAAACAGCCACAACAATTTCCTCCCTCGCGATATGCAGTTTTCAATTTGTTTAGGCCAATTAAACTGTTGATCAATATATATGCCGAGATATTTTACCGATGATACTTTTGTTAGAGCAGAGCAATCGCAGGGTGATGTCGGATAATTATTGTAGTTGTGAGCTGTTAAATGAAGGTTAGTTTGCGGTTGTAAGTGATTTAAGATGGAAAATGTAATGTAATTAGTTTTTTCAGTGTTTAATGTCAATAAATTATTTTTCAGCCATTTAATTTCAATTTGGAAACCCTCCTCTGCTTTGTTATAGACTTCAGCCCAGCTACGACCATGAAAAAGAAGAGCCGTGTCATCAGCATATGAGATGATGGATGCATTGTCAAGTTTTAATGTAGTAAGATCGTTTATATATGGTAGAAACAGGGTAGGGCATAGGACGCTACCTTGTGGAACGCCATACAGCAGTGTAGGCTCTACTGAGCTATATACATGCTTATCGAGCTTTACTTGTTGGAACCTATTGCTTAAGTAATCGGAGAGGATACTGTGAAAAGGCCCACGGATACCAAGCTTATTAAGCTTCTTTAGAAGGATGGGAACAGAGACAGTATCGAACGCTTTTTTCAGATCTAGGAAACCACAGCGTTTTCTTTTTTTTTCAATAAAATTACAAGGCGTTTATTGATAATTTTTTCTAGTATTTTGGAAAGGACACTAAGCACTAATATTGGTCTGTAAGTATTGATACTGTCCCTCTCCCCACTCTTATAAACGGGATGTATTATACCTCGTTTAAAGACTTGGGGAAATACACACTTGCTAAAACAGAGTGAAAATAAGTGATGTAAGAGGGGAATAATTTCATTTTTCGCTAATTTTATGAATTTTGTAGGTATATTGTCCCAACTAATACCAATTAATAATACCAAATAATACCAATTGAGTTAACGGGATAGTTAATGATAGAATCTAATAGCTCATCGGTGTGTATGTTGGGTGATATCTCCTCGGCCAGTGTTTTACCTATGTTAATAAAATGTTTGTTAATTAAATTAGATGACTTTAATTCCGAACTTACGATATTGATGAGTTCTTGGTTTTTAGTTTTAATTACATTTAGGTTAGTTATAGTTTTAATCGTGTTCCGTAAAAGTTTATTATTATGTTTTGATTTAGTTAATTGATCTCTCTCATATTGTCTTTTTAGTTTTTTCAGTAAGTTATTGCAGTAGTTTCTGTATCTTCTATATGTTATTTGTAAGATTGTATTTGTTGGATCCTGTTGTAATTATTTTTGAAGTAAATTTCTGTTTTTGATACATTAGTATAGTATAGTGATCCATGGCTTTAGGAGTCGTTTACTGTGTGGACTTTTAACGGTTTTAGTATTTTGCGCTAGTGATTTTGTCATGATATTTATAATTTCCTCTGCTAGAAGTTCTAACGGTTTGAGTTCTCGCAATGTGTCATATGCCCCCGGGGAAGTCTATGACAGTTTTTGTATTTGCCTTAGTCGAAATAGAGTTATTATTAGAGTAAATATTGGCTAATGTTATTAAGTGATCTGTGATAGTTGTTTGGACACGGCTATAGTTTGGGGTCTAGGTTAGTAATTAGACGGTCTAAACAGCTATTAACTTTAGTTTATGCCCAGGCAAAACTGCACAAGTCCATGGTCTGACAACATCTATCTTTAAGAAGAGAATCAAGTGAGTCTATAAACTTTACTGTTTTTATTTGAAGGTGATCGGTAAAGTGATTTTAAGACAGGAAGCATCAGTAAGAAATATTTCTTTAACATTGTGTTGTAAAGAGTTATTAATATAAACATCCACACCGTCATTTTGAGTAACTTTGAATGAAGTGCTATGTGCTGTGTAGCCTGATCTAATAGGTATTGGTTTATCGGGGTTCAATCTACATTCTGTAAGTATGTCGATATCGATGTTATGCGAGAGAAGATTTCAGTTTGCACTAAAATCGTTTTTATAAATGTATGCTTCTAATATTTTGGTTAATTATAGTGTACAATGGTTTTAAGGACGGTAAGTGATCATGTAGGTTATCGGAGGTACAAGAAAATATGTTTACGTTCGTTAAGTAGTCTAATTCATGCATGATTTTACAGTTATCTTTAATCATATTTAGGGTCAGTTAAGGCTAAATTGGGTATCTGAGGTACTATTTCCGTCATAAAATTGTAATAAATAGATAGTTGATGTAATATTTCGAAAGAGATTATAGTGCTACTGGTGCAGGGTAAAATTTTAGATTTTACATGAGGATAACATAAAATACTGGGCATAGTTTTATGATGAATTATTTTTTTATTATTTAATGATTTGTGTATTGAATGAATGTTTATAATTTAATGATTGATCTTATAGTGTCTAATTTTTTTTTTGTATAATTGTATTGACTACCGCTTTTCTCCACTTATTGTATGCTATTGTTTTTCTGGCTAAATGTGAGCAGCCATATATTTTGTGTCATCTTTTTGTACCACATTTACCGCAGTAAAATACCTATTCTAATCTAAAAAGAAAGAATTTAAAGAATAAGAAAAGTTGCCTCGCAAAAATACAATTAACTACTTAAATATTTTATGTTGCCAACTAGTATTCCATAATATTTTAATTTGATAGGATACCTATTATACGTCAAACCATTACATACCACACAGAGTATACAGGTACAAATAATTACTCCGGCATAGAATAAATATTACTCGTACTCCATTACTGAGAAAAAGCATATTTACACACGGGTAGGTGGATAATAAAATATTTTTTCTAAGGATAGCCTTTTTTATTATTAGGTAGGTACGGAAGCCTGATTACATGGTAACAATATTTTAAGGATATTCCATCTTCCATCATGATCATCATGAACAGAAAAGTTGAACAAATTATTAAAGACCTATCAAATACCCACTTAAAGTTGAACGATTTATAATAAAAACGCATTATATTTAATCCAATAGTAAATGTTATCAAACTAATGAGTGTAGGTACTTTTCTTGACTTTTAGAACATTTAAACAGTCGTTGTACAATATTAAGCCGCTTTGCATATTCACAAGGCGGTGGCCCTCACCTGCCGACTAACCGACTTGGAATGGTAATGCGCCATTACCCGCACCGCATCACGTCGAACACCCATTGCCGGCCTTTTTGAGACCACAAATTAGATCGTTAAGTCCGTCTGACGTACGCCACTTACAGCAAAAGGGTACATTTCTACAAGATCATGTAAATGCACTAAGTAGTGTACTCAAGTTCTTGTATGCGTTTATAAATTTTAAACATTGTCCCGTTTAACATAAAAGTCACCATTGTGGGTTTAAATTTTTTGTCAAAGCGAGGACCTTATTTTGCAGCTTTTAAATTATGATGTGTTCTGATACAATGATGACCTCTTTTTGAAAAAACTAGGCATCCATATTATTTAGTAGCTAATCGCCCGTTAATGAAATATTTTATTTTATTAATAGCGTAGGGCAATATTAACCTCTATACTTCTACAATACTCTATACCTTAGATGAACTAACAGATAATACCGTTGCAGACTAAATCCAGGTTTGGGTGGCTGCATGAATGCGGGTCACGAGCACATCGCCCGCGCTGCAACATGCACGCACCCTTGATAACTACACACACACACACACATACCTACACATTTACATCAAAATAATTTAGTCTAGCGATGAATAGAACAAAAAAGATAGTATGTAGTCCGTTACACGTACGAGTCATTTTATTGTAATGCAATGTATTGCAATTTTTATACGACTAAACAAAAAAGAGCCTATTAACGTTTGTTGAGTTTCACTGTAATCTCTTGCAGCCTACCTAAACGCCATGATGGATATAACTGTCGTTAGATTTGTCTTCATCACCGTAAGGTCGCAGCCTATACATAACGGATGTCTCAATAGGAGTGCACTTTTTAAATGTTGTGTAATTTTTTTTTCCTGGAAGTGGCAATTTTGAAATTTGGCAGCTGTCATCTATGTTTGTTCCGATTATTAAAAATGAAGCGCTTTACGACAGTATAACGCGTTATAATTGTAAAAACTTGTTACAAAAATTACGTAAGTTATGCTAAGACCGGCCGAATTTCAAGTAGAAAGTGCACGTAATGTGCTAACCATTCGAAGAGTTAAAAAAATAATGAAGAAACTGAGTGGATTATAGTCAGTGAGACTCTTCTGCGTTAACTTACCGGTCGGTCTGTTAAAAACATTGCTACAGTAATCGAGTGTCACCAAAAACCCGAAAAAATCAATTCGGAATCTTTCTTAACAACTTTAAAATTCACGAAGCACTTTGCAGCGAATTTTGACAAAACGAACTCCACCTTTAAGCGTACAAAAAAAATACTTTGGGGTTTTGTGAAATCTCCAGTTGCAAATAAACCAGAAACAATTCCTGACCTGAAATCCGAGATCCAACGCGTCATGGGTGAGATGCAGCCACATATCTCTGAAAATTCCATGAAAAAAGTAAAGGCTTGACATTAGAGCCGTGGAGGCCATTTGCCGGATATTTTATTCTATACTAGCTGTTGCCCGCGACTTCGTTTACGTTTCTTTAGTTTATTCATAAAGGATTTTCTGCTCAAATTTCTTAATTTTTTTCTTTAAAATAACCTTTTCCTGACAATAATTAAAACAACAAAAAAAGAATTAGCGAAATCGTTCCATCCGTTCATGCGTGATGTGATGACCAAGAGAAATAAGGATTCATTTGTATAAATATAGATTTAATCGGAACATGTCTTCCTTAAAATCCAATAAAAAAATCACAACTCTCTAAAAAAAATACGTGTTTTTATTTTAAAATGAAAAAGTGCATTCTTACTGAGACACCCGTTACATATATTATGTAAAGTGAGCTTATCATACGTTTCACTGCAGGGCAGAGGCCTCATCTTAACTACGAGACAGTGTACATAAAGCCGGGTATTCACTAGCGATCCGCAACCGAACCGTGTACGGTTCGGTTGCGGTCGTAACAATCTGTAGATTGTTACGATGTCTTAGGATGCATGCGATAACATAAAAGACTAACATTTTCGACTCGCTACCAGCGCTTCCGAACCACGTACACACAATGATTTTAGGTCACAGAAACATGCAACGGTTACAGTTACAGCTCTCTAGTGTGTACCCAACTTAATGTACATATACGTACGTATACGTACGCGGCATCAAAGTAGACATAACATAACACAGTATACTTATTTATATAAATATTTATATTAAAAGTAATGAAAACTTTACAGTCCACAGCTAGGTGTTGGTGGGATTAGTAAAAGTCAAAAGTGACCCGTGCTCGGCAACCCTTAATCTATTTTTGGTAATACAAATAACAGCTCAGTATACCCATATCAAATACGATAAAGTAAACGAGGGTAGCCTTTACATGATATCATAGTCTGGTATGCACATTAATTATTACCGTTCAAATTCACAACCCCAATATCAATGCACATTCCAAGAGCACACATCGATAAGACTGATTTAATCGACGTAATCACACATAGAACAACTCCATTTGGGAACTTTGCACAGCGGGAAACAAACAGTTTTTTTGGTCGGTTCATGCATCGCCGCCAGCGATCCTTGCATTGCGATGCCGCGCACGGATGCATGACGCGGCGTCTCCGAGGAATCAACGCGGACGTTTTCCCTGCGCCGCGATTGTGTACACTTCCTGATTCGATTCAGTCAGCGAATATAAAAATTGATATTATCACTGCTGATTTAAACCTCAACGTTTTCATTGCGTCATTTCACTAATATGTCACTTAATGCAGTAAATAAAAGCTTTTTACATAGGAAAACTAGTTCAGTAGAACTTATCGTCAGAGACATAGACATAGTTAGCTGGAATGATAAAATATGAACCTGCGGAGCCATCCATATGGCAAAATGAATGAAGCGGAATGTGATCGCGACGACAACACTGACTGAGCACTTTCTCCCCGCTCGATAGGGAATCTGTTGTGTTAGATACCTTTGATAGGCGAGCGTTCCGTTAGCATGTAGATCTATGCTTAGCAAGTGCAGTTACGTATTCTGTCGTCGGCAGTGGATCGTTATCTGTTTCCACTAAAGGAAACTGGCTTTTCTACGAAAGAACCACCCCGACGGTTTCGCCTTCCCCCCTCGTTCGCCTCGACTTCTCCTTTTTGCGTTATTTCATTTTTCTTTGCTAACGTGCACCTGCTAGTTAGCTGCCGCGGGCTCTCATTGCTCCGCCAATGTTGGCCGGACGATTTCTAGTATCAGATATAAATTGTATCATATTTCAGGGCTTACAAATAATGAAGGCACCATTGAGATTTACACTTAATAACTGATTGAAGTTGTTTGAGCTTGATTTTTGGATAATTTTATTAAAAATGTCTAAGACAAAGTTTTCAACGATTGAGTATTGTACGAAAACTCGCAATACAAATACAAGGACAGTTTATGAAGTTTAATGTTATATGTCAGTAGAAAGGATGGCTCCCTGAGAATCGCCGGAGCAGTTTCCTGATACATTTGTATTCCTTACAGACAAGTAATCAATATCCGTTCCGACGTCGGAGCGCGGACAGGGATGTCTCCTATACGGGCCAATTTTTCTCTTAGTACGTGCGCTGGCGCAGTTAGTGGAGCGGCTACGAGATAGTTAATGAATCAATGACTGAAAATTGCCACTTCTCTAGGTATAATTTACAATCTTGGGCCGTAATGAGTAAGAAAACAATAGAAAATGCAGTTTAAAGAGGTTCGACCAATGCACTGGAGTCCGATTACACAACTTTAAACTGATCATTTCTTTCATTTGAGATATCTTAATACGACTTATATATACATTTCTATTTATGCAAAAAGATCTAATATGTAATACTGTTGTATTTTACCTAAAGTATGACACGTGTAAGACATAATAAAATATAGAACATATGTATGGTTTTGTTTGTGCTCAATAACAATTATTTTATGAATACTTATCTCCGTATCTGCAACATATATAGTCAGGACAATATGATATTCTTACGTGAAAAAAATAAAGCCGGTGCGGCGTCACGCGTACAAAATAAAATAACAAGGACAACGTTGTGCGGATGGGGCTTGATACATATTTGAATACATTACTGAACACGCAGATAATGCCGACGAGCCGTAGGTATTCATAACGCCTCTCAAACTGAGTATGAATACAGATGTCTGTACGGACGAACATATTTAAATCAAAAATTATTCAATAGAATCAATAAGTAAATTAGAACCAGAATTAATAATTAACAGATTGTTTATTAAGATGTTTATAAATTTAACTCGTAAAACCCCAAGCCAAGGCGTGAGACCACGTAACATTGAAATTTCTATTACCTCTCTTTTCACTAGCCCTAAAAAAAAAAACACCCAACATATTGCGTGTGCCAGTAGAGTAGGAGAGAGATATCTTTATGCTACTAAGCTATACTATAGTAATATTATGACTTATTAAAACCATTTATAAGTTAATTTAATTTTACCCTATTGAATCCGTAAACAATGCTGAACATAATAAAACTTTAGCAATCAACAGTGTAATTACAGATTTTAATTACTTACATGTTTCATAAATAATGCATCCGTTAATCATTTTATCTACGTAATAGTAGCATTGTACTGGTAAGTTAATGAAGAAGATTAATTAATTTATGAAATTATGAGAATTTGCATACACCCCGGTGTAGGCAGTAATCTGCAGTTACTAAAGTCAGCCAATGCTTCATAGTCTGAAACTTGTAGGAATTGTAATGGCTACAAGCAATAATCAAATATTTTATACAATTACAATATCGTCGCTTCTTAGTTTGGTTTTGATACTGAAAATATTCGTACCTAAAATATAGTTACCAAAGTGATTTGAATATACACGATGATGAAGTGTCTCTTACTGAACATTGCTAGTGCCATATACATTGTTAAAGAAACAAAATTTTTATATAAAATATCTGTAACGGTTGCAATGGATGAAAGTATTGTGTATATAAATTACGACAGTTAAGAAATTATATGTCTCGGACATCTTCCAATTTTTCTTAAAAAAATAATACTAGAAATTATGCTTTATTTTGTCATAAACCGTCCACACCTAATCTAACTAGCCCGCTCGTACTGCGTCCCGCACATGGTGCTGGCGGCGGAGTATGTCTTATGTTATGCAAAATGAAGCAAGTAATAATGTATTTATTGTCTTTTCTTAAATAATTAATTACCAATCCAGGGTACGAAATTTCTTTACTTCTTCTCCTTCATCATCTTCATCTATACGGTCAATCCCAGTTGCGTCCAAAGCCATTGCTTTGGAGCCCAGGGTCCGCTTTCCTTGATTGACTCCTCCACTTCACACGGTCTTGAGCGTCTCTAGTTGTGAGATCATTGGTACGCATATCAGCCCCTACGACGTCAAGCCAACATTTCTTTGGTCTACCCCTTTTACCAGGACCTGGCTGTGGCGGCATGGCCAGACATTTGTTTCCTACGTAGCTTGCCGGTTTCTGCAAAATATGGCCGTACCAGCGTAGGCGACACTCCTGGAGTTTGTCTGCAATATCACGGACACGAAGGCTACCGCGGATGCGCGAGTTCCTCACGCAGTCCTTCCGCACATCCACCGCTCCTCTTGCTTGTGTCGCTCAAGAAGCGGCCACGCTTCGCTGCCATATGTAAGGACAGGCCTAATGATGGACTTATAGACCTCTCCTTTTAGCTTAACCGGCATTCTGGGGTTACAAATGACACCAGTCACCTCTTGCCATTTGGCCCACGCAGCAGCAATGCGTGCTTGGACGTCACAATCGATGTCTCCCGACGCGTGAAGTACAAATCCAAGGTATTTAAACTGGTCCGTGCGCTCGACCTTGTCTCTGCCTATGCGTTATGCGTAAACGTTGGATCTGTAGAGTTACAGGCCAGGTAATCGGTCTTCAGAAACATTGAGTTTTATACCACCGCTCTCAAGCGACTGCTTCCACTCGTTCACCTGTCTCACCAGTCTGCCCCTGTCCACGTCTACCAGTGCGATATCGTCAGCATACATCAGCAGCCATGGTGACTGCACATGTGAGTCTCTGATGCTGTCTGACACAGCGTCTAATATCACACTGAAAAGAAACGGGCTTAGGACGAAACCCAGGTGTACTCCGACGGTGATGGGGAAAAACGAAATTTCTTTACTATCGTAATCTATAAAAGCAATACTTTTACTCATTGCAACCATTGCAGATATTTTAAAAGCACCTTATTTAAATATTATTAGAAATAATTACAGATGATATAATAAGTGAATAGATAAGTAGTTCTTCGAAGGCTGTTTTTAGGCGGTCACACACTCATAAATCCTATCTTATGTACACTACAGATTCAGAATTAAAGTAAGATGATTCTTCATTTATCTAACTATACAAATAAAGTTAAAAATATTATGTATGATTAATAGTATTTTTTAAAATAATATTTTGTCGATAAAAACCGGAGCAAAACAGGTGTTCTCCGCGCGTCACACCGAATCCGCGCTCAGTTCAACTACTTATAGCTTTCGTGCCTGCCACTGTATATGTACATATTGTACCGCAAAAAAAATGTATTTAAGTCAAGAACATTTATGCCAAAAATAATATCGATACCTTGCAAACAAAATAATTTAGAAGGTGTTTCGTCTCGGTCACACGTTTCTGGCAGATTCGCGAACGCGGCATACAAAGGTCTATAGCTTCAACAAGCGCCGACTTGTCGACACCAACATTACCTTTACGGAAACGTATAGTCGTGTCACGGCATCTGAGGAAGACCCACACGTGCTCACCACTCAGGAACAGAAAATAAAGGCACGTGATTCTCCAACTTTTTTCTGGTAGCTTTGGTTCAAGTAACCCTACATAGGAACATTTTAAGGTCAATATGAATAGTTCTAAATTCGTGGATACCATTAAGTATGAAACATTTAATCGAGATTGTGTTTCGCTAATTAGTTTGAATATATGTTAATTAATTTTTTATTTTATTTTGAAAATGTTATCTTGTCATAACTTTCGTGGACATTTGCCCATGAAGGGTTTCTATCACACCACGGAAGGTTACGGTTCACTAAATCTCTACTTTGCAATCTCAAATGTATTATCAGTTTGGTGGTCTGAAGATGTTTTCTTATAATAACGTTACTTTTTCCCAAACTTGTTGACTAGAGTGCATGATTTTGAAAATTATTGTTAACTGAGTAATTTGAAATGACTTGTATCATAACTTACTAAGTTTTGTGTTCTACTAGTTAGACCACCAAATTGAAAATTAAGTTAGTCCACCGATAAATATTCATTTAAAATAATCAAATAAATATTGGTATAAGACATAAGTAACATTGTTTTTCTGTGTCTTGTTATATTTTTATTGTTTAAGTCGATTAATCATAGATCACATACGATAGACCTGGGCTGTTCTGGAATATTATATGCGATGTCAAGTCGAGGTGCTGAAAAGCCTACAAAATGGCATCGATGACTGTTCAAGTCCAAAAACTCCAGACAAGACTCTAGTTGCTAAGAGGCGTGTGACAAGGAGATTCTAAGTATAGTTACCGAACACACTTGATTGGAAATCGACGGGCGTCAATATCAATGGGAAACACCTCCTGCATCTCCGATTTGCGATGACAAAGTCGTTATGGCGGAATCGCTAGAGGATTTGCAAAAAATGTTACACAGACTCAACGCTTCCTTACGACATGTGGGCCTAGGAATGAACTTGGAAAAGACTAAAGCCATACTCAATGACCATGTCATCTCCGGACCGGTTTCCGTCGAAAGCGTGGCGCTCGAAGTTGTCAAGAAGTAGTATGTATACCTCAGACAATAGCTACAGTTAGGTAGAGAAGGCCTTGGGCGGGAAATCGCTAGGGAGTGCACTGCAGTTAGTGCAGCTTGCCTGGGCAACATTTGAACAGTTGGGTCATAGCTTCTAGTCATTACTGCCACAATACCTGAAGAGCAAAATTATTCGATCTGTGCGTCCTACAAGTGATAACCTACGTAGCCGAAAAGTGTAACATGACAGTAAAGCTGGCCCACCGACTTCACGTCACTCAGCGAGCTATAGAAAGGTAGATGCTTGGGATTTCGTTGAGGAATAAAATCCGAAACTAGGTTATAAATCATAAAACCAATTCATTCAATACAGGCAAATAAGCCTAAATTAAGCTCTTTTACACGTCCTTATATATTTTTTTTTACCCTACCACTGCTTAGGGATGATTGTATGCTAGCGCCGAGAAAAAGCAGTGCAAGAAACTGGGTCACTACTGTCAGCCTCTTTTTAAATAGCATGTTTACATTACAAGATAAAATGTACCTGTGTGAGCATGGCAGTATTTAATTCATCCGTGAGAAGACCAAAGTAATAGACATAGTCCAAAATATAGCAAGCTAACTTGGCATTTGGCCGGCCACATGTTTCACAAAACCGATAAAAGGTGAAGCAAACAGGTTCTCGAGTGGAAACCTCGTTTCGTCACACTACAAAGTACAAGCCGGCGCGGTTTGAGTAAAAGCGGTTAGTAGAAATAAGAAGGAGATAAAGAATAAAAACAATACAGTGTTGTATTTAAAAGAAAAGCAGAGAAAAAATATATTTTAATTCTAAGTGACAAGGAACGTCAACACAAAATAATAGTTAAAAAATACGTTTCGTAACATTCGTGGAGTCATAAATAACTTTCGTGGACACCGAAATTTCATTATTAAATATCGAAGTAGATTATGTACCGTTTTTTATGTTTCAAACAGAATTTACCTTAGTTTTACGCCTTTTTTATTGTTCTATTTTTTTTCTTGCGAAAAACGCTAAATTAAATTTGACCATGAAAGTGACGCGGAGAATGTTTTCTAAAGAATCACTCAGATAGATATTTTAATTATTTACTTCTGTATACCATTTTGATAAATGACGGAAACTTAAGCTGTAAATAAAAATAAAAGTAATTAAATAAAATATTAAATTGAGAACTTGTTTAGAAAATATTTAAAAAAAGCAATGTTTCAATCGCATGAACGAATTTATAATTTAAATCATTTTATAGACTTTTAAACAATCTGAAATATTGGTGTATTTAGGGTATACTCTATTCAGTAAATTTTGAGAATTTAAATTCGTAATCCACTTAAAAGCGTGTTAAAGTGCAATCATTTACTTCTTGGGACCGCGGATAAACACCCTGTCTTCAATTACATTTCAATTTCAATCAATTTCTGTCAAGGATAAAACAAGTGCAGTTTAAGGTCTTGTTAGTATTAGAATTTGTTACTATGTTTAAAAAATATGTTAGAACATACTATAGATTTCCTGAAAATACATACTTAAAAAGACAAAAATTAAACCACAAATTACCTACGTAGTCAGTTGGTATAGATTAGAATGCGATACAATGTATTTTTTTGACTTTTGTGCATTCTATAATAATTAGCATCTCATTTACACAGGAAATGTTACAGAAAAATCCCCTAAGCTACCAGTAAAGTGGCTTATTGTAATGCAAGCGTCTTGTGTTACAACAACACAGTTTGACACATCTCGGTGATCACTTCTAATGGCAAATTTATTGTGCATGAGCTCAATTTGTTTGCGCGTATGTCGGCCTCGCTGGGAAGCGTTCGCTGATTTCCTGTAAACACATCAATTGTGTTCAAGATACGTTGGCATCTTATGACACCCTTTAAAACTATTTACGTAATACCCCATTATTAATAACATTTTCCATCTCGTTTACCGCAATCCTTAAAAAACAGGTTATCACTTAAATGACCACAGCAGAAAAATTTTTGGTTTAATCTATACCCCATTTAATATTGGTAATTGTATATGCTCCGCGATTAATCTCCACTCGTGCGAAGAATTAATTTTAGCAAATGAATTGAACTCGCTTAATTATCACTCTATCGTTCACCACGTAATTAAGCACAATATGGAAAGAGGTGATAATTACTTTGTGTTAATATAACGTGATTTTGTAATCGATGAGATTGTCAACCAAAATACTAAAACTGATTTGACCACAGAATTAATGGGAATTAATGGGAATGACACGCTACGCTCCGCTACAATCCAGTGGATTTGACATAATTTTTAATAATATTGTATTTCAATTGCTCCTTTTACCGTGGTAAACTCGTGGAGTTTTCGTTTCTAATGGTATAAAAAGGAACTTCTTGGATCAATAAATAACCTGGACTTAATAGTCCAGACTTATCACGTTTTAACATTTTTACATATGAGGTTAGTTTTGGAGACTGACAAATAATAAATAAATAAATCGTTTATTTGCACAAAACACGGTATAAATGATAACATTAAACAATAGAAATAGCTCATGTTTCGCTAATAAAAAATAGCATGCAAATTGTATGTTATTACCTACATGAATAAAAAATTGCAATAATTAAAAATGTCTGAAATCAAAATTTCAATAGTAAATATATGTCAGTAAAATCTAGCTAGTTATCAATAAATTCCTTTACACTATAGAATTTTTTGTCAGTAAGCCATTCAGTTAATCTTTTTTTAAATAAGAAATTATTTAGCACTTTAAATTCATTTATATACTTACGCACATCGCAAGGCAACTTTTAACATGGCAAACTACATGTTTCATCATACAAAGTAATATAAAGTATAGAATCGAAAAGTTTCTAATACCGATTTATAAACAGGAGATGTTCCTAATTACTGCCAATACAATCATCCTTCACAAAATAAACGAGCTTGGTAAAATTTTTACAATTTGTGTATAATAAATTAAATCAAAATCAAATTAGTTACATTTAAGTACTTTTATTCAATTTGAACTAAACAACAATGATTACTTTAATTATTGTTACATGTTTCAGTTATTATACAACTAAAAACGGTCAAGTGCTAGTCGGACTCGCACACCGAGGGCGTACCACCGTATTTTCTTTTATTTCGTTTGGAATCCTTAGCGCGAGCCCGACTCACACTTTAATCAATAATCAGTTTCATTTATGTACTGAGTTTGCATTTTAATCGTACTGTGTTTAAAGCTTCTGTGCACAAAAATTCAATAATTAATTGATCAAGGATTGAACTCAAAATTTAAATTCATATGGATTTTTACCTAAACTCCCATTCAATATATTCTCATATTATAATTGAAATAATAATGTTGGTATTTTTTTATTTTTTTTTTGTTTAGTTTTGTTATAAAATACCAGATATGAGGTTCAAAATAAATAATCCTTATAGAAAAAAGTTTCTTAATGATGATTCTTTTATGTGTAAAATGTTTTAGATTTTCTAAATCAATTTGTTACCAAGTTCCTTTAGTTGATCACGAAAGCGGAAAGCGCGAGTGGATCGGTGAGAAAGGGTTAAGCTGCGAAGATTAGACAGGGTTGTCACCTTTTGAGGAGCTCTCACTGAAGTGGAGTGGCTCTCGAGACGGGCCCGCTCCCCGCCCCGACATTTTGTGAGCAAACACAGCCCTGACAAAATATGCAGAACACGCTCTCAAATTAAGGTCGGGTGTAGCTATAAAACATAAGTATAGTTTAATTAAGTCTCCTAAATAATGCATTCCGTCAAACATAACAGAGTACGCGTATGAACGTAGCTTTACGTAGACGTACTTTATTATGAAAATACAAAATTACTCTCATTGATCCTTTGCTTTGATCATGTGGTAACATTATAAAGCTTTTACACACTTAATCATGCAAAACGGAGAAAAACAACGTTTGGAATTTAACCATAAAAAATTTGGATCGTATTAACTTTTGAAAACCATCAAAATTGATTTGATGAACAAGAGTCAAAAACTATAAAATTACTAATGGGATTAATATTAAGAGTCTTAAGTCAAAATGCAGCTAATATGAGAGCTATGCAATGTTTCTATTTGCATCCGTGTAATCCATTGGAGCTCGGTTTCGAGTCCACCTCTGATTGTGGAAGCGCGTTCTGTCGCATTAAGCATTTGAGCTGGTTGAGAGCGAGGCGAATAATTAGAAATGTTCAGGCGCAGCGTCCGCGGTGATTGATGTAGTGGAAGTCGGTGTTGGCGAAGCCCCTCTCCCCTCCCAATCACCCCGCGACAACTTGGAGACATTAAGAATATTTAAATTGTAAATTGCTCCCCTGCACTGAATACCTATTTGCCGAAAGTTTGCCCTTTACAATCGCGGCGCAAACGTCGGATTTTTGAGTTAACAAAACGCAGTTAACGAATAGCTGTTGTAAAACTGTGTTTTAAGTAATTTTAACTTTATAGTGCTTTATATTTTACTTTTATGGCAGGTTACTACGAACATAATTTTTTGGGTATAAGTAATGTGAATCATCACAGTTTGTCTAGGCTACTAAGTAAATGATCTGTTAGAATAAGATAAGCTCTCCTAGTCATAAATATTCAAGCTTTGAAACATTTACTCAACGCGGAAAATGTTGCTATTTAATAAATCGATCCAAAGGAAAACATTTTAAAAACCAAATGAGAATAGGGTAAACGCGAGATAAATACCCCACTTTTCGAGAAGGGCTCGGCCTCGAACCTTGGAAACCCTTTTGTTTTCATTCACTTAGTTTTTAGGGTTCCATAGCCAAATGGCAAAAAACGGACCCCTTATGGTTTCGTCATGTCTGTCTGTCTGTCTGTCACTTTTTTCCAAAACTTTAAGAACTTTTATTCTGTGAACCGCATTAAGATTTTCACACAAAAAAAAAAACAATAAATTTTGGGGCCCCATACTTAGAACGGAAACTCAAAAAATGTTTTTTCATCAAACCCATACGTTTGGGGTATCTGGGGTAGATAGGTATAGGGGGTAGGGGTATAGGTAGGGGGTAGGTTTCTAATATCATTTTTTTCTAAACTGAATAGTTTGCACGAGAGACAATTCCAAAGTGGTAAAATGTGTGTGCCCCCCCCCCCCCGCTGTAACTTCTAAAATAAGAGAATGATAAAACTAAAAAAAATATTGAATGTACATAACCATGCAAACTTCCACCGAAAATTGGTTTGATCGAGATCTAGTAAGTAGTTTTTTTTAATACCGTCATTTACCTTTCTTAATGTTATGAATTTTTTTGCAATAAAAATATTATAACTATGACTCCCTCGTTGCGCGAGACCGACTCGCACTTGGCCGGTTTTTTAAAATATTTCCCTTTCATTTGTTTTTATGCGATATAAATGAATAAATTGATATAAATTATAAAACACGTTTACATTGAATCCAATCTTATTTCCTTTTTCAATGTTATTTTTATACAGATACTAGCTGTTGCCCGCGACTTCGTCTGAGTGGTCTTTAGGGGTATGAAAAATAGATGTTGGCCGATTCTCAGACCTACTCAATATGCTCACAAAATTTCATGAGAATCGGTCAAGCCGTTTCGGAGGAGTACGGGAACGAACATTGTGACACGAGAATTTTGTATATAAGATTATTGTGCCCCAGCGTTGTTTTCCTAAATAAATAAAAAAATGAAGTCAACAAAATAATAAAACACTATGTTTATTATCAAAAATAAAGTTATACAAAGGTACCCATTAAAATCTCTGAAATCTGCGCTACCGAACACATTTGATATGAGGTGTTCTTAAAACAACGCAGTGGTAAGTTGAATGCTTGAACGCCCGCCCCGAGCTTAGTGAATTTGCGGCCGTAGATGCACGCTTTATAACTTGCGTACGACATTCTGAAGATAGGTTTTTTAGAAAATGGCGCATCTATCGCACTGGGGCAACTATTCCGCTCTTACCCTATTATTTCTCATAGGTAGACAAATACTACACAAAAACAAACTATTTTATGAGACAGAATCTGAACGAAATGGAGCTAAAAGAGAGAATGCTGATAACAATAAGACTGGATGGGCGCCTGTAACATGAATATAACAAACTAAAGAACCAGGCTGATTGAATCATCCGCCGTTCTTTGTCATAAATCCGACAACGGCCAGCCGTCCGACAATGCGTCCTGAAATCGTTCCATTTCTCATTTTGTTACTCTCCCCTTTAATCTCGCAACCGTAGAAAAGTGGATCAGCTCTGCAAAAGGGCATTGCAATGCAGACGTGCTTCTGATTAATCTATTGTGCGAGTATTAGCCGTTGTTATATTGTGAGTTAAACAAGCTTCAATGTCACTTCTATTTGCGTGAGCACAAAAGACGTCTGAAATTGAGATCGGTATGGCCATTATGCTCGATTCACATTTAGAGATATGCGCAAAAATGATTATGTTCAATTTGCATTCATCATGAAGGCCATCAGTTGTAGATAGGTACATATTTAAACATAGGTAGGTTTTTTTTTTAAAAATCCCTAAAGTATTTTAATGGGGAATTAAAATTTGTATCACATGACATGGCATGCACAGATCTATAGCATAACGTCACAAACAATTTAATTTCGACTGTTATGTGTCCTACAATCTAGCCTTCAATGTCTATGATGAACTACAATGTCTAAAGATGAGCGTTTGAATCGCTGCATCTAACACAATGCTCAGACTACCACTTAAATCCGTAAAGGTGTAAACATAATGCGACGATGCGCGCATTTAGTCAACTCCTGAAGCACTACCCCACTGCGACCACGCTTACCCCTGTCAAAGAAAACAAGAAGCTTTATTTTGTCGGCCCCACGTAAGTTTGCCTCCCGATCCCGACGTCTGTCGACACATTCCAGAAGTGGGAGCTCTTTGCTCAATGTTGCCACAGCAAATGAAGTTCAACAAAATCTTAGACTATAGTCTACTTCATACTACTTATCTGTGTCTAACCAATTTTTAAAACAAATATTATTGTATTGCACAGTATTAGCAGCAGATTATAAAAATTAAGTAACCATTACTATTAAATTTAAAAAAATTATAATTTTAAAACAACATAAATATGTAAATGTTAGAAATTATTTTCCTGCATATTAAACCCTAATTACACATTATTTCAGTTTTATTCTTTATATCACTGAATACAAATTATTACTTGGCTACGTAATGTTACTTATCTGGCCAGTTGTAATTAATTACATGTAGAGTTGATCCATACAAAACTTTATTTTATTTAGGTCATTTAACAAAAATACCATATCTAAATTGTGTTAGGATTCGCCGCGCATTCTCGCTCGAGAGCTATGTCAATAACAAAAGAAAAAATCTCAAAAATCCCCATAAATAAAGCTGAGCGGAAGGAGCATAGAAAAGCCACATAATTGTATAATTCCTGCTTGCAAAGAGCAGGAAATCCGAGACAGCCGAGATTACAACCGTTAACCAACTGATCCGGGGACGGAAGAAAACAGAATGTCTCGCGAGTTGGATAATGTTAAATTTATTGCAGCGCTAAAATGTTTACGGATATCGTGTGCGGCGGGAACGCCCCGGGACGGCGAGCTCTACTCACCCTTGTAAACACGTTTTATTGGCTTTATAATATGTTTTACGCGTGACGTTTTACAAACGATCCCCGAGGAGCGTCGAATTATTTTTACGGCACGTACATACTCCCACCCGTGCGAAAACATCAGAAAATTCGGTACACGAGGGATTTTGTAATTACACCTCTTGAACAAACACTTTTTGTTCTTTGATACGAAATGAAAATGAAATTCAGGATTGCCAGTATTTAATATGTAAATGATTTATTGTTGCCAACATATTTAAATGTTGTCTTATACAACAATATTTTTTATAGCTTCTTAAAAAGAAGAATGGCACGCTTTTATAGAGCTCTGGACCTAAATTTTGAGGCCCCATTTATTAATGAAATTAGCTGCTTCTGGTACAACTAAGCAAGGCTAACAAAAAAGGTAGTCGATCTTACCCTCTTAAAGCTGGGATTCAAGAGATATTAGTGAAAACAAGAAAAGGTGAGGTTAGGTTATGGGTTATTGTGTTTCGTCCCATTTGCATTAAAACAAACTGCATTCGTATGTAAAACTAAACTGCAAGACCTAAAAAGGGACCTACACTACACTACACTTTGCAAACAATATTTTTGTAGCACTTTTGCTTAACATAATTCAAAATATAAAGTATCACATTCACAATACAATCTGAAATTGACATAACTGACTTTGACAGACGACTTTCTACATCAAAAGTGAGTTCCGAATTAGTCTGAAATCGATTTAAGCATACTTAATCTCGTTTCGAAATGGAATCTTGTTAAATAAACCCCAATGTTAAAAGTAATATATTATCTGATTCCCAACTTTTAAAAATATGAAATTTTAGGGGAAGAATCTGTTAATCTTACTTAACATTTTTACTATGTTTTCCAACAGGCACGGCTTCGTAAATTATTGGGTCCATCTTCGCCAAACTTCTTTATTTGAATTTAAATTACTATCAAAATATTTAAAACAGTTATTACATTATAATAAAACATATATAAAACCATTTATTCTCTTATCATGGTCAACAAGTTTGGCAATTATGAGCCCTTCTCAGACATGGGTGCTAATTTGTGAAATCACAGAGTGAAATATGTGTTGTATAGAGTGTGGAATGCGTCGTTGTGGAACAATTGCACGGCCTAATAGCAGTCAACCGCTTGATGAAGGTCCGTCCCGGCTCCCCGCTTCGCCCCACTCTCCCCTACCAACGTGTAAACTCCTACATATACTTAAGACCACCCTCTTTGAAAATATAATCAAATATGTACTAACAAAAACTGAAAATATTTAATTTATATTGTAGAGTATTCATGAAGTACAGTTATCGCACTTTGCTCGGCCCCGTTTTGCGGTTTGGTTAATAGGCGATTATTTACTGAGCCGTGAAGCGGAGAGATTTGTAGGTTTGCTCAATTTAAATACACAGTGTAAAATTTGCACAAACATGTCCTATTATAAAAAATATGTTTGATGGTACCTACAGATTTAGTTTATGAGTAAAGGTTTATATGCATAGTTTTTGTTGTTGCCTTTGTTTCACATGGTAACAAAATCAAAAAGGTCCGTTAAAAATATTTCCATCCTTTCTGTAGTCGAGTAAAATTTTCAAGAAAGTATTACAGTTTTTTTTTTAAATTAAATCTATGTCTATAAATACAGGGTTAGTTTTAAAACATCAACAACACCCTAGGGGCTAATTCTGTTACAAAGAACAACTTTTTCTATGAGACCAACATCGACATTGCAAAAATGGTAAAAATATATAGGATGAAGTGCTCAAGAAACTATTTACCTTTTTAATTAACATTTTATTTGGCGTTGTTTTTATTTCAATTTTTTTTAAAGCTTTTTGGCAAAAACCAACACACACACTAATATAAAAATCTTGTTAGATTTTTTCTCGCTGTCAGAAAGCGTCTGTCACCTTGGGGAGAGACGTGTATTAAGGTGAGAGCTGTTTATATAAATGCAAAACAGTTCGGCAGCTTGTCATATCGGCTCAGTGCCGATCCCACTGATCGAATATGGATTTAGAATCCCAGCCCACCCTCCGAAGCCCCATCGGAGTCGGACAACCGAAAATAAATACCTAATCTAATGTGTGTAAGTAGTGTAGCTGTGATTGCAAACCTTCAAAAATGATATCTTTTGCCGTGACATTTTAATAGACTTAGAATCGAAAATGTTTTAACTACTGCTGTATAAACATCTTTCGCGGCAACGTCAAAATCATTAAAAAATAATTTTCCGTACATTATCGTGGAGGTAGATGAACATTTTGTATGGAAAGGTGTTTCTTTCGTGATTTTGTTATTTTTATAGTAAAAGTTTGTAGTACAGACTACAGTCAACGGCAGGTCGATATACCCAAAAAGTTAAAGGTCATCGAACCGATTTTCAACTTTAAGTCCGACACACAGAGATCAATATCAATTGAGATTTTTTTTTGTAGTAGGTTGATGAACTGTTGTCTGTACAAAGTAGGAGACAATCATACGACAGTAAATTAAAACTCAGTTTTTTTACTATTTAGTCTACATTTTGATTAAAGCAACTTTTACTATGAGAGCAACAATAATTGGGTAAAAAAAACTTTATTGTTATAATTACCCCATAGAACATTATTGGATGTATTTTAAAACATAATAGGCAAACGTAGTCAAAACATCAGATTATATCTATCGTGCATGACTAACATATTCAGACTAGTGAATAACGTAAAAGGTAACTTAACGTATTCAACGAGTTAAATCAAAATAAAAAATGTGCATCAGCGACCGAATGCGATCTCCTCGAATTAGCTAGTTTACAAAGAAGCCGATAAACACGGCGAAGAGCATCATCCTGGTCGCTCGGCAGATTTGCTTATCGCAGATATCCGCAGTCGCGTTCAATGGTAAAACATTTCCCTTCAATCCGATGGCAGTACCTTCGTCCCTGCTTGTGGCTGAATCCAATCGGAGGGATATTAAAACTTTTCGTCCGCACTCCTCTCAGGCCCTTTGTACCTACCGAGCGCGCCCCCACTCGTCAGATTTTTTAAAGATGCACAGAATACATTTCACTAACACAAGTTACAACCTCACAAATTAAAAAAATAAATTAGAAAAGTTAATTTCATATTTTATTAAATTCCCCATTCTACTTACACACAAAGTTAAAAAGTATGCCCCATTAAATTAGAGCTTGTTTCGTTATTCTGCAGACTTATTTTAACGTTTTTCTTTAAATTTGGCGCATTGAAGCAAGAGTGTGTTCCTTATTCAGCCTGCAGCGTATAAATAATTAAGAAACCGTTCGACGCAGCCCGCCCCGGCCTGGCCCAAGTGAGTACTAATTAGAATTACAACCTTTCTTTTTTATACTTTGAGACAGCATAGGCAATGAAAATTAAATGCAAGAGCTCATTAGAAGGGATTATAAGAGGTTTTGCCTCCCTTAACATCTTAGACGTGCTCTACGCTCTTTTTAAAAATAAATAAAGAATAGTAAAAAGACTAAATTCACTCTACAAACATCAGAATGGTGTAAATTTTTAAACGTCCGAAAGTGGACTAAATAAAAACGTCGATATCAATAAAAGAGCAGCTGTAAATAACGGCACGCTTTTAGAACTAGCTATCTCAAATCCAGACATTGCACACATTAACTACTTTTGTGAGAACCAAGTCGGCGTCTTAATTTGTATTCGACCCTCGACTCGCCCAGGAGGCGCAAGCGTGTGCTCCTTTCTTTTGTAGCTTCAGAAACCAATTTGTATACTAGTAAGAAAATTAAAACTTTTAGTTTTCTTAGTTACGTTAAACTGATAAAAGCAAATAGTTTTGGTGCTATGTACGAGTACTGTTTGAATTTTTACAATAATTATCAGTTTTCTTGTTATTTGACTTTGTGCAGACAGGAGTTATAGAGATTCCTACTCATTATAACGAGCGATAACGGGTTCTTTGAGTAACGACTGGAGCTTACGGACCGACTTGCCCTTGGAAGTCTTCATAACGTTGACCCCAGTAAATAGGTCGTTCTAAAATAAGCTCGCATAAGACATTTATAGTCTTGCAGTAGATTAGAGTGACCACGAGAATATTACAATAACTATTAACAAAGCAAAGCGAAGACAATTCCGAAAATGAACATTCTAACATAACACCAAAGAATTTCTGAATTAAATGTAAAGTGACGTTAAGACAGATGTTAAGAGCCGGAACAATAATTAAGAGGCCGTCGGTTTGAAACCGCGTCGTCGGCGAGATTTAATTAGTGGGAGAACAATCTACGGGCAGCCGGCGGACGGCGGGCTGCCCGGCGGTGTGTCGGCGGCTCCCTCGCGTGGGGATGTGCCCATGTATCGATGTTCAACGTAGTACTTACGAATCAAAGGTACATCGATATTGATTTCATTTTATTTCGCCTAATTTTGCTTAGTTTGTTAAGATGCTCGTATTAAATTACTAACCTTACGTTCTACATACCTAAACTTTAAAACTATTTTGTATTTTTGAAGATGAAAAACCGGTCTATTAGTACGTCTCGGGGTACGCGTAAAGTAGGGTATTATAGTTACCCGTCTCAATATGCGCTATTTTCTACCTGTTTTACGAAATTAACAACTTCATCTAAGTAATATTCTTCTCAAAGTACATTTTATAAGTTAATTCGGTAACTTATAAAGCCTACCTAGCTGTGATAGTTTTCCTTTGTTAACTTTGTTATACCCTTGTACTATACTATACTGTAGTGATTTCTTTCACAATTTTTAAGGCAACCATTTAGCTAAACCTTGACTTTAACAAAAAAATTCACTTTAAAGCTTAATATTACGCGAACGGTTCCCTAAATCGAATAATTGTATTCTCAATCAACGATATTGAATATATCGTTGTTGATACACTATAATTTTTATATTACATACCTAATACTTTTAAACGACCTATCCAACACTATGGGATATAGAGAAAAAATAACATCTCTTCTGCACCTGTAGCCTACCATTTCTACATATTAAAATTTTTCTCTACTACTTTGTCGGCATAATTAATATGCTAAATAACGGTTTTCTAGTACAAATTGTCTCTGAGCTAAGCTGCGTATGCGATAGACAGACGACGGACGGACATGGCGAAACTATAAAGATTCCCATAGTTGGTTCAAGGGAAACTCTCATAAAATAAACAGATTGATTAATTCGATATCACGGCAAGTGATATGATAAGGCTAATATGTTTTCGATAAATATTTGATGCAACAACAATTGTACAAACTATCGGAAAACAATAATTATTAATAATTTGGGAATATTTCATTTGAATGACCACGGTATGCACATTTCTATGCCCAGATAACTGAAAGCGCAATGATTCATATCCACACATAGGCATAGTATGAATAAAAGTAAAAATGTTACTCCTACATTAAAAGCTTAAAAACATTGTGATAAATCACACTAAGCTTACACTCGCACAGTGGACAGATACGGAACCTGGCTTAAGGTAGTCATGTCTTATTAAAATGTAATATGTTTTACAAAAAGAGTCCGATAATACGACACGTCTGGGACTACTCGCAAATCCGATTTCCCTATCTCCCCATATTTGTATTCGAAGCCCGATCCATCTAATATTTCCTTCCAACTTCGCCGCGCGACGCTATCTGCGTTCCTTCCTGACACTGAATCTAATCGGAATAGATATTAAAACTTTTCTTACCACTGAATCGCTCGCTTCCTGACATCGGTTAAATTACACCTAATAAAGTTTTCTTAATATATAAACTGAAATTATTTGAACCCCAGTTATATTTACGATTATAAAGCCGGCTGAGCTCCTGATCTTCTAATTTAAATTTAATTTTAAAGGTTCCTATTTCAAGCCCCGAATAAAATTGCGAAGGAATTGAAAGAGTCCTCAAATACTTTGGTTGAATAAACACTCAAAGGATGAGGTCTTGATTAAATGAAGCGTCCAACTTTAGAAACGCAAGGCAGACAGTACTCCCCCGGAGTAGTCTGCGGTCGCGAGCTTTGTAGCTTTCGAGAAAGTGATAAAAAGAAAACGCTTCTTTGATTTCCTGATTTATGCAAAACAGTATCAGCGTACCTACAGTGCACGTACAGATTTAGCTTGTGACATTTCCTAAGATTATCTTCTCTTGAGAATTATTTTTGCTTAAAAACATCTTTAATATTTAGAGCAATCTTCATGCTCTCTTTTCTATCGATTGGCCGCCGTACCATGTACATAATTACAATATTTTTGTACAAGCGTATGCCTGAATCAGCGTAACGGGTCAACCGAATACTGCGTAAAAGTGTTGACGTCACGGAAACTTGGTAAGTGCCTTCGTCGGCTTGTATCCCGTCTTATCTAATTTATTTAACTGTTAGCGAAGTCGAACCGAAAACAAGCATCCTAATACTAATACGTAAAAGGTATACAATTCTAATACGTAGGTACAGTGAATGTGTGTGTTCTAATCCAGCAATGCTTTTTTCGTAAAAATAATATTTATAAACTGGTTGAATATGCACTATAAATTTGGGTCGTTTCTACTACAGATAACTTTGTAGGTCTATAAATCCCAGCTATTCATAATGTTTAATTTATAAAAAAATATTCATAAAAAAAAACATGCGGCATAACAAATGTATTTAATAAGATATAGCTCATTTATATTTAAACAAAAAGAGAAGAAAGCCAATAAAATTTTTGAGCGTTTTTCAATTTATAGGTTAGGTATAAAACATACTTTTAACCCTTTCTACATTATAGAAGATGAATATCAATGACGAACGCATAAAAGAGAACGGAGAAACTATTTTAATCTAAACTAGAAGAAATATTGCAAGTTATGTGTTGTGAGTCGCGCGGGGCATAAAATATTTATCAAAAGAGTCCCGACTGTGTCCGGGCCCCCGGGAGCGCACACTCCGCTCCCGCCACTAACCTCTTCTTAGCACCTCTGAATAATGATTCACCTCTCAACCCATGTGATGGACTTTTCTGCTTGCTATGTCATCAGTTTCAGGCATGTCAATATAAACTCCATAAAATGAAGTACACCTTGGTCTTACCTTCAGTTAGGTAAAGTTGAAATCAAACGCTAACTCTTCCACAAATAAAATAAAACATTTGGATGTTATCACATATGATATTCTGTTGTTATTTAGTTATTGTTTCTGAAGGCAAATTGTACAGTAGATTAATTCAATTAGGCGCATAGCCAAAGGCGAAACGAAATTGAATTTTGTCAATATTTGTGCAGGTATCTCGCTTGTGTTATGGCGAACCCGTGAACAGGCCAATTTATGTGGTGAGCGGGATTTTGTTTCAGTTTAAAGGTCGAGAGGCGGAAAAACGCCGCGATGCAGCGGTGCGGCAATGGCCGTCGTGTTGCTTTGTATGCCACCGCTGTTTGGCTGAGTGCGTCGGGCGTTCCGCTCGCTCCGTTCTTGCTTCAAAGTCACAATTATAGTTGCCAAATATATCGTTAATAGAGTTCATTTTATAAATTCAATTCAATTTACATACAGATTCCGATAATTGTAAAGTTTAATAGCTGCTTTAAATCACCTTTTAGGATCCCCTACCTCAAGAGGAAAAAAGGAACTCTTATACGATTACTTCGTTATCCGTCTGTCAAGAACCTTTTTCTCAGGAACACTTAGATATCTCTTAGGTATCAACTTCAAATTAATATCAAATACTGAGGGTATCCATATGAGCGGTAAAAACAAACGTCTAAGTCAACGCAATCAAAAGATGCGGCCGATTATGTCGCATATTTTGACACTTGCAAGGGAATCAAAACCAAAAAGAGTACTTCCCTTTAACATTAGAATTATGAATTTGGACCGCTTGGACAGTTTCTACGAACCTGTTGTTAATCTCGTCCACTGACTCGCAGTTCTCCGGGCATTCAAAGCGGTTAGACAACTCGAGCTGAAAGCTCTCGGGGTTGTAAATATGGGCATTGGAGGGTCGGAGCGTAGACTTCATCAAACGAGACCTTTCTAGCTTGACGTTGATATTCAATGTGCCTTTGACCATTCGGTGATCACTGCCGGTTTTCACCCTGTTGATCACGGAGACATCATTGAATATTCGTCGCTTTGTGGTCATGATGAAGTCAATCTCATTTTTCGTGGAACCGCTGGGACTCATCCAGGTCCACTTCCTCTGAGGCGGCTTCTGAAAGAAGGAATTCATCGCAAAGAGGTCCTCCTTCTCTAGAAATTCGGCCAGCCTCTGTCCCCTGGGGTTCCGTTGCCCATACCCAAATTGCCCCACTCTCAGCTCATTATCGCCTCGAATACCCAGTTTCGCGTTAAAGTCCCCCATAACAACATTAAAGTAGGTCTAATTAGTATGTATGGCTCTACTGATGTCCTCATACATAGCCTCTACTTCCTCATCTGGGTGTGTAGAGGTCGGTGCATATACCTGTATGACCTTCAGCGAGTATCTATTAGATACTCTGAGTATCAGGTATGCAACCCTGCTCGACACACTTCCGATGGTGACGATGTTGTTAAGAAGGGACTTGTGGAAGAGAAACCCGACACCACCTTGGGACAGTTGGTCGCCCTCCCGGTAGTAGAGTAGGTTGCCGGATTTTAGGGCTATCGTGTCCTCGCCCTCTCGTCGGACTTCTGATAGCCCCACAATACTCCAGTGCATCCTACCCATTTCATCTTCCAGCTCAACGATCTTCTCGTCAGTCCTCAAGGTGCGTATGTTGTATGTTACCAGGGCCAGTCGTTGTTTGGGGGGGTAGCCGGATCGACTCCGGGGATTCTTAGCACCCCCTGCCCCGCCGTCACCCTGACCGCTACCGTAACCAGGGACAGCGGGACCACCGGAGACTGGGGGCCTGGTCCTGTCTGTTATCGTCATTTGGGGGGTATTGCCAATACTCGCCACGCTTGGCAGGCGGGTTGGCGAGCGCAGTTTTTTATAATATTTCGCACGAAGGCGCTGCTGCCCGTCTCGTACTGCAGGAATTAGTCGCCTTTTACGACACGCCTCCTGTTGGCGGTGAGGAAATGTATTCTTTACGGCCGTCCCCACACGACACAGATCACTAGTGTTAGTTTAAAACTTAAAAACATCTTACGTATAAAAACTGACAAGTAATACGAGTAATATACAATATTTTGGTGAAGAAATCTCCGGGGGAAGTTATTGTCAATGTTCCGATACCCCAGTTTGCCGTTGAGTGCGCGGTACTCATCTGCCGGCCGCCGCGGACTCAGAATACTTTGGACGCGTCGTTATTTTCAATTTAAATGTTGTAAGAAACAAAGTATCGATTCTTGACAGGTCGTATAGTTTCTTGGAGAACGTTAATAGTTTTAAAGTTTCTAGGGTGAAATATCGGAAGTAAAACGCAAAGAGATCTGCTGTCTTACAACAGCCTTTCCTGCTTAAATTTTACAGGAAGTAAGTACAAATAAATTTTTATTTAATTTATGGCACAAAAATGTGTGCTAAAAGTGAATATTACGGCATGTGGCTCTGCTATGCTCTACCAGTCTAACATTGAGCTAAGCAAAATATATATATATATATAATAAAAGAAATAAATATTGGACAACATCACATACATGTCACATGACCTAAAATATACTGTTTCCTCTGTACAAAGATAACGGAGGTCAGATCACAATCACAACATTTTTGCAACGAGACTTGCCGCATCCTAGGATTTGTGGCTACAAGTACCCTGGCAATTTAGGAACGAGACAAAACGTAAAGAAGAATACTTCATGTCGTACCTACTTCTTAAATTTTTCTAACTTAATTAATATATTAAATTAATAGTAATTTATTAAAAGCTACCTAATACATAAAAATAATAAGACAAAACCATACCATAATTTATGAATGAAATACCTACTTATTCTATTTTGTGATAGTAACTTCGAGTGTTTAAGTGTCTTAAACAATGATAAAATAAACTACTAGTAAGGTTTAACAATCCGTGTTCCAGTAAATATCTATCGAGTCCTGCTCAGCGATCAACTCTGAACTTTTTAATTAGTTTAAAGACAATAATCGAAGACTGTCTTGTTACCTAGTTTGAGTCTCCGCTCGAGTACCGAACCTCGTTAATGAAATAATTGAAAACTTATTAACAACTAGTACAGTACATCATATATATAGTATATCGCTGAAAGTAGAGCAAACGTAGTTATAGTTAGTAGCAAGTTATTATTTAACTAATCAATAAACAAACTTTTGCATATAACTTAAAATTGTTTCAGAGGTAGTTAAATAATTTAGTCAGTTATCATTTGAAAAGCTCAAAAGCCTTTAGACAAACAAAAATTTCACTTTATATCACTAGAATGTCGAAGAATAAAGGTGCATTTAAGCAAAACAGTGAAAAACTGTATCTCTTTTATAAAGAGTCACTAAAAAAGAGCGTAAAACAAGCGCTTCGGCGTTTTGAGTTAACATAGCTGTGGTAATTGTTTTACACATGAGCACACGAGCGATTTCATGAATTTATGTGTGGTGCTAAGGGTGGACGGCGGCGGCCGGCGGCGAGTCCGCGAATGAATGGCCATTGGAAAGTCATCAGTTATGTAGGGCGCACCGTGCGCGCCATGTGGCCGACGCGACCGCTCCTCTACGTAATTTTTCCGCGGGCAATTTTCCGCAATTTTCCAAACAACCATCAGCATCGCTTTACCCTCGCCCTTTATTTAAAAACGTACAAAAAGCAAACGCTTCAAACGTAACGTATCGCACGATTTGGGTACACAAAAATACTTATACGCTTGCTGATTGTGTGAAAAGATGAATAATATAATCTAAAAATACATTATACCTCTTGAGGGTTAACGAGAGCGTATTGCTATAAAAATGACACGAAAATATTTAAAATAATATGTAACATCGTTCCTCATAGCATACTTTATTATGCACCTTTAGCATAACATAGTTTGTTTATTACGTTGAAAGATACTCTACACCAATTGGCTATTTATGACAAAGGTAGATAGTATATATATTAAAAATGTATTGCAGGATCGGCATAGGTCTATTAGTTAATGGCTTCCACTGGACCACAGAGGAGAATAATAATTAAATGTATGTGCATCTATAATATGAGAAATTCATAAAACGCGAGCGAGTTCAACCGCAGAAACTAAATGCAGGCAATAAAAATGGGTAAAAGCAGAAGCTCTCTGCAGTGGACTAAAATTCATGCAAATTGGATGAAATGTATTGATAGCACAGAAATATTTTGTGTTTCATAGTGAAATGTCAAATATACTTTTAAATGGTTCGTTGCTTGCTTTCAATTTGTCCATATTTTGGATACTATCACCTAAATATTGTCTCAAATATTTTTTAAAACAACTACCTAAAAAGTAAGACTGAAAGTTGAAAAAACAGTTTTAAACATTACTAAATTTACATTTTTCAATTCAACTCTACCCGTTTAAGTATGCAACGAATTTGGATAGGCGCATATTGTTTGCGGCACAAGTTTTATTAGAATTACCTAGTCGAAACAAAATTCCCATAAAATGTTATGCCCCATTTAGTTCCGTCTAATCCAGCTACAGTTTAGGACGCCGGTGCAACATATTGCCGAAGAAAATTAATAATATAGGAAAATGAAAAAGGCTCCGCTGCGGTCTCCAACAAGAAATCAGAAGAAAACTTTATCTACGAGCCACAATTTCGTTGATCAGTGTTAATAAATATTGTGAAACTTTATTTATAACGGTGGACTTTATTAAGGGTAAGAAAGAATATGTTTTAGTACCTAATTATTAAACTACTTATACTTTTCACTAACAACACAGGATTATACCCAAATAAATGAAGTTGTGATTGTTTGTAATAAAACAAAAAATAACAAAGTTGCATCAGAGAGCCTCACTTATAGGACGTCTGCGAAAGTGTCTGCCGACTTGGCGGGTAACATCACAAACTATGTATCTATTGTCACGTAATTAATGTTAATAAATTAATCTGCTGTTACCGGAGACAAATTAGACGCAGGCTGCTCGACTAACGACGGACAATTTGGATTAAATGGGGGGTTGATGTTTATGATTTACGGAGGCCGGGTAACGGCGCCGGCAGCCGACGCGCGGCGACGCGGCGACGACGCGACTAGATCCGTGCGTGATACAGTGCGCACTTACTGATTACACGCTCTCAGTAATTAATTTTCACTTAACACTTCATAACGTAACGACAAAAAAATTCAAGAAGACCTACCACTAACGTTCTACAGAATCAAGAGATACGATATCGTGAATAATTACGAGTAAATATTATAATATGTAATTAATTACAAAATGACGGCAGAACCGATGACGAACACATACTTATACAACATACCATTTTATAAAAATGTCTTTTAAATACGTGTCTATTATACTTTTAAATACGTGTCTATGAAACTACTTGACATTTTATTTATTTTTCCATTAAGGAAAAAGAAAACTTTTTACCGATCGTAGATCTGCAAATAGACATTGTTATTTTAGGTTTTTCTGCTTAGCCATCTAAATTTATTCTCGTATCAAATCAGTGCTGGGTTTACTTCGTCGCCACTTCCACGCCGAACTTTGGCAACAAACTTTTTAATTAGTCTGCGAGGACAAACAAGCTGTGTCTCCTCTCTTCGATACATACGTATTTATTTGTCTTTCCTAAAATAGAATAACTTGCCTCCTCTTACTTGTTTTATGTGATTTATAAAGCTGGCTAGTATTACAAATTCATTATTTGTTAAAATTAATAAAGTTCCGATTAAGCATAGGTATAAGGTTGAAATTTGTGTTTTAAGAACTTTTTAGATCTATATTAAGTGATATATTCTGTCGTCTACATATTTTTGTAAAGTGCAAAAACTTATTTCCTGCACTTTATTCATTTACTGCACAAATGAATAAAGTACAGGAAATGTATAAGTTTTTAATATAGGTAATGAAATACTTTTACAGTCTGTAACCAAGTAATAAAAAGCTTGGCTTTTAATTATTATTAATAGTCCTAAATTAGTCTGTATAAAATAGGTACCTATTGTACTAATTACCAATACAAACATTTGAGGGAAAAAATAGCCGAACGTGACGGAACACGTATAAATATTATTAATATTGCTGGATCGTGTTTTAAGCAATTTTCATTAGTTTAAAATATAGCCGATTTTGATGTAAATTGTTAGAAATTATACACTTACAACAATTTATTCCTAATCTTTTTTTTTAGGTAAGCTGGATGCAGGCCGCTTTGAACCGGCCAATCTGGAAGTCAATGGGGGAGGCCTATGTTCAGCATAATACCAAATCAGTGGTGTAGCAGTGGACGTCCCAAGGCTGAAATGATGAAGTGAAATGTTTCAAAGGTATTCAGAAAAGTGTAGTTGTGTCACGCATTTTTTTACAATGTTCGAGGAATCCGGATATGAAATAATCTAAGTTATCAGAGCTAGTAAAAAAACTAATAGCGTTAATTAAGTTAATTTAGCTTGCGTTGCTCCTCAACGGAATCTAATAACACGGGGTTTGTTTGCCCGCGGCGCGATGCCGTAATGAATAGTCAACAATCGGTGACGGCGAATTGTGTTCGCGCTATGAACTTGATCGTCGTTGTTTTATTACGAGTACAACTATCATATATTGTGTTGGGTGCTCCACTGAGAATAATCTTTATGTAATGGTCGACAAATTTTGTGGCGACGCGGCTAGTAACTCCTATAACATCATTTTTGGATAGTCGTCTAATTACTACATTGCTCTGATCCTATGATAAGTAGCTTGCTGAAACTTTTGCTTGTGTTACAGAAATCAGAAACAACGACGGTACCACAACACCCAGACCCAAAACAATACTTATAGAAAAGTTATTTTTCTACATTGACCGACCGGGAATCGAACCCGGAACCTCAGAGATAGCGACACTAAGTCCGGTATGCTCGCCTCTCGGCTACGGAGGTCGTCATAGTATTTATTAATTAGTTAAACGAACCAACTTAAAATACTCTAATCGACGCAATACGATAACAAGACTTTTTGTTTTTTTTTGCATTTTAACGTTTACATTGTAAATTTATTTTGTGACAATCGATTGCATTATAACCACCATGTTAAGATTTTTATTATTTGACTTTACCCAGATGTTACTGAAACTATTTTTGTCGCGTATCACCGTAATCTTTTGATATTGTTACCTTGATCGATATAATGAACATGAAAAAATATAAAATATATATTTTTTTATCTTTATAACGATCGGTCGCTGTAAAAGGGTAAGATAAAATGCTACCCTTGCAGCTAGTGTTACTAACGATCCATACATGTTTTGTCTAACACCATTACTTTTATAATGCCTTGGAAATGTATCTGCCTAACACAATAAGCATTAGTAAAATTGAGATTACAGCTTGAATCTACATAAATCAGAGGTCCAATTCCCGTATTTTGACAATGGTCGTAATCCGGTGTCGATCCGCTCCCAGTAACATTACGATCACAAACGGTATTCTCGTAAACTAAAAAAATGCGATTATAGTTCGCAATGCGACTGAAAATGGAAGAAACCAAAATTAGATATTTTTTGCTCTACTTTCAGTCGTATTGGGATAGTTTTGATAATTTTACGTAAAATTAAAAGTCTACGAGAATAACGTCTGTAATCGTAATGTTACTGGGAGCGGATCGAAACCGGATTGCGACTATTGTCAAATTACGGGAATTGGGCCTCAGTTGTTCAACACTCTTAGTATCTTGTGTTATTGGATTGTTGACAAACTCTGTTTTACAACCCATGTCTGCACCTTATAGTCAATATAGTACCTAAAGACCGCCCACAAAACGTCTCTGTTTAGCCTAATGGTCGACTGGTAGAGAATGCCTCATGGCATTAAGTCCACTTTTTGTATGATTTTTAATTTGTGCAATGAAGTCTAAATAAATAAGACACTTCACGGCAACGACTCAACAACAATAAGTGTTAACGAGAGTCAGCAAGCACTGTTGTATAGATTTAGGTGCTACAAACAGCTTATAACTTTAATGTCTTAACTTTACTTGCTGTGATTAGCCTAACTCTCAAAGCTGTCTAACACCGTTCATTAAAGTTCTAGAATCACTATTGAGCTAAATTTATTTTCTAACTCCTCTTTAAGGGGTTTAGTTACAACTGAGATAATTATCACTCAGTTAAACCGATTATAGTTATTTAACACCTGTAAGTGACACCAAAATGTTAGTTGGGAGTGCATCATTCCTAATCAATCTGATCTGTGAAAGTTTGCATTAAGTTTTTGTCAAGTCGGAAATGAGCTGATAACCTTCAAACGGCTGAACAGATCTTCATTGCATATAGCTAAAATGCATCTCTGTAATATCACCTTTAAAAAAAAGTACATCAAAATTGGTCCATTCGTTTGGGAGCTACGATGCCACAGAGAGATACACAGATACACAGGTTACTCTTTTTCGTCGGGGGTTAAAAAGTGTCAATCACGCTCCAGCTATAAATGGTGAAATACACTGTTTTATTCTGTACAAGCCAGTATCTTTGTAAATACGTGTATTTTGTGAATGTGAAAAAATCTAATTTAAACGTGAACACATCAAATTGATCCAACTAAGCAACCGAAAAACTTTTAAGATCAAAAATACCAAGTTTGGACCTAGTACCAGCCAGCATCCCTGTTGAGAGCAGTAGCAGATAAAATAAAGTTTGCCGTCGTGATTGCCAGTCTTTTGCAGGAGACAGCACCTTCTGAAAAATAAGTCACTTACCTATTAACATCATGACTTTATGGGCTAAAAGGCACTGCTGAACATATAAAACTATTAGTCATAATAATCTCCAGCAGGACTATCATCGCAGTGACCTGAATCCAACAGCTTCAATATTAACAAAGACATTAAGGCGGGTGTTCAAGAAAATTACGATGAAGTAATTAACGTATTTTTATTTTTTTTAAAAAGATGATTTGGTCTTAATATGTACTTCTAAGGTGTTATAATAATATCAGGCATGGCTGAATAAATATTGTATAATACGGCTAGTTTTTCTATGAGACTAAGATCGAAATCGCAAAAAGAAACATTAAATAACAAGAAATAGTTTGACATTTGGGAAGTACTAAAATATGATATTATATCTCATAATGAAAGAAAGAACCACAACGAATTCCTTTTTTTCGGTCAGATACCAGAATACAGGAGTCGTGAAAATTAGGTGATATCGGGTTGATTTAGTCATGGCGGCGTGAGACTCGCCAGGCGTATGAATATGTATGGGCGGGTGGACACGATCCTACAGATAATGGAATCTGCACACGGAAGCGAGCGAATCAGATTATTCCCTGACACAATTAGTGGACGCGACAAAAAGATTTAAAAGTTGCAATATTATGTGGCAACTATTGGTGTAGATTAATATAGATAGGTCGCTTTGAAGTACTATGCTGTTTCCCGTAGGACGCCGCCCGCCGTAGGACGTCCACTGCTGAACATAGGCCTCCCCCATTGACTTTCAGATTGGCCGGTTGGAAGCGGCCTGCATCCAGCGTCTTCCTGCGACCCTTACCAGGTCGTCTGATTACCTTATGAGTGAATGTCCTACGCTGCGCTTGCCGGTACGCGGCTTCCATTCTAGAACCTTTCTGCCACAAGGCTGTTTGCAAAATTTAAAGAATCTTAATTAACTCTAGTCAATTTTTCACCTTTTTAGGGTTCCGTTCCTCAAAAGGAAAAAACGGAACCCTAATAGGATCACTTTGTTGTCCAAACGTTAGTCTGTCTGTCTGTCAAGACCCTTTATTTCGGGAACGCGTAGAGTAGAAACGCGAAATTAAAACGATATACTCAGGTTTAGTCTCTTTAAGCTGTAAAAATTAAACTCTTAAGTTAATGTAAAAAAGAGATATGACCGTTTATTCCGCAAAAAAACCGCAAAAAATGTATAGGGTACCTACCCTTTAATCTAGTATCATTAAATTTGGCAATAAGCATGTTTATAGCACAAGTAAAGGTAAAAGCCAAAAAACCTTAAATTTATTGTTACATTTAAAAAAAATAACATTTTAAACAAACTTGGAGTAAATATAGTCTTGGAGTAAATATCTTCAAGACTCGATTTCCGTTATAGACGAATTATTTACATATCTACAAGTTGGCACGGAGGACTAAGGGTTGGTGCGCAAGTTCGACTCGCACTTTGCCGGTTTTTAAAATTACTAACTGCCCCGACAGAATGTTGTTTTGTCCAAATTTGTCATTCGCTTTCAAACACGATATTGCGCCTATAGTAAGTAGTAAAAAGGACATTCAGTTTTTCCCGAATTTAAAAATTTTACGTTTTTTTTCTAATTCATAAAAAAAAGGATTTTTATTAATCCTGTCTGCTATTAAAAATGAAGCTCGTGGATAATCACGATTGGACGATTAAATTGCACCGTGTATGCACTAAATAAGGTCCTTGTTGGAAATTCGTCGGTGTACGCCTGTAATCTTTGATAAAGTCCCATGAGAAAGACGCGTTTCCTTTTTTTTTTTTTCAGAAATTTTAGAGTAAATTTTATTATAAAAATACGAAGATTAAAAAAAATTTACGATAAGGTTGTTATTTTATATTGTTCTCTAGACCTTTAAAATTTAAAATTTGCTTTTAAAATTTGGCACTACCTTACAACGTAGCCCTGTATATTAGAGGAGAAAGATTTGATCTTTTAAATCTTAGAGAAGATAGATTTGATAATTTTCAGATAAACTCTAGTAGCCATGAGCGCCTTTTTAGGGGTCTATTACAAAAAACCATTTCAAAATGCATTACCTACTATTACTATCCAATGATAAAAGTATTTGTAACTTGCATCTAACTTCTAATAAATTGTAATGTATTCAAAACTACACTTTTAAACTTCATGTGTAGTTTTGTTACGACTTAAGATTGGTGGACGGCCTGGAAAACGCGATAGTACAACCCCGTCGTAGGCACGTTCTCAAGACATTTTGTAGTATGTAGAGCAAACTATGTGTGCCTCCCTATAAATTATAAACAACTGTTGGTATCATTACAGTGGAGTTAGTTAATATGAGTTGTAATAGATAATACTAGCTAGGTCTTTGCTAGCAGTTCCGCCCGTGTGGAAATCGGCTTGTCACTAAAATAATTAAAATAATATTTTTTATGCATCCCTCGGTAACTTCGATAGCGGTCGCAGTCGCGGTCAGTTACTGCAATAGTGCTTTTAGTGCAGTGTTTAAACAATTGTAAGCATTGCAGCATGCTGCAGCGTTTGTAGACGCCTTGTCTAATATTTAATATCGAGATCATTTAAACGATCTACGATATTAGAAATAATAAACGCATTGGTAAAAAACAAAAATTTAAGTAGCCCGCGGAGGTCACCTCGCCCGCAAATTATCGGCGTGGGTTTGTCTGAAACTTTAATACTTAATCGTAAAAATAATAAACTACTTTTTCGAATATCTTCTAGTATGTCAATAATTGAACCGTGCAGCAACCATCAGTAGCAAAATATTCAATTTCTGTTTCCCTTTGTCCGGCTCTGGCAACCAATTTGTCCAATGTAGTAATATCAAATTCGTTACAGGGGCTTCTTCAATTATTGGGCTACGAAACGCAGTGGGCACGTGCAATATGCCTCCAAATGGCGGCAAGGAATGTCTGCGTGGGCCGACCGAGCTTCTACGAGTACGACGCGACGCCGGCGCCGTCGAGCGACTTCGTGCACTACGAGCCGCAAAACCATCCTGGGCGCTAAGCCCACTGGTACGCCCTAATAAATTGCGATTTAACTTGTCTCCCGGATAACGCCAACTTTTCCGCGTTTGTTCCGCACCCGACACTTTTTTCCGCCTCTTCATTTCCTATCTCTTACTTTTGTATTTTCCGTTCTTTCCTTGCCGAGATAAACAGGCGAGAAACGCTGAAAGGGGCTTTACAAATTCAAATTGAACTTATCACACAACTTTTTACATTTGTTTCTGGTCTCGAGTTCGAGGGAAAAGAGCGAAGAGGCATTTAATAGTACAATCTCGGGAAAGATTGATGATTTTGTATCACACCTCGCTTCGGGCGGCTCGTAACGAGTCGGATGGCTCTCGACGTGGGTCGTGCTGCGTCTTATCTGGAATGGGATGCCGCTTTATCTCAAATTACATATTTTACTTGAGACGCTCCTGGAATCGCACGTTTTTTCTTACCGTATTAACATAAGAAAAAACTTCAAAAAATTTAAGGGATCTGAATGCCAAATTGCTGTGTACGTTTATCTGAATGTTTTATTTTAAGTCTTGAGAGTAGACACTTAAGACGCCGTTAAGAATGAGAATTAAGCTTTTACAAGACACAAGGTGGAGAGTTTTGAACCCACAGAATGTGTCTCATTAATGTGACTTTAATTCGACTCTCACGGAGCATATCATCACGAATTATAATAATGACATGCAGACTGCGGCGCGACTCCCCGTTCAGTGTATGTTTTGTTCCGGACAAACACATTGCACTTAATAAGGCAAATACGAAAGTAAACACAATTAAGTTAATAAAACGGGTAAGAAAGTTGGAGCGCGCAGTAAATAGCGCTCGCTTAATTTGAGGGCCATGTGGACACATAACCGCGGCATATTTATCCCATTATGCACGGCACGCGGCCACCGCCGTGATGCGAGTCACGTCCTCTGAAACGAATCGCATGTGACATTATTTGTGAAGATCGTGCTCTATCTTCGTCGGCGACATAGCTGAGACGTGAAGGGATTACTCACAAAGAAGTACGATTTCAACGGTACGATAAAGAAGCGAGAAGTTACACACTGACTATATTCTCTTTTCGGATTAACGCACGGTTAGCATTCTTTTATCTGCCTTTTAAATGATATTGGCCCGTCCTTTTTCTTTTTACTAATTCCGTGATCGGTTCGCTCGATTGTGCAATTTATCTTCGACATCAATTACAAATAACTATCAGAAGAACGAGTGTTTTGTTAAGTTCCTTGTTTTTATGTAACAATTTGAAAGGTGTAGTTAATTGAATGCGGCTATCAGCGATTTTGTGTTTAGCATTTTATCAAATGCTTCCAACTGACCAATCTGGAAGTCATTATGGGTGGTCTTTGTTCAGCTGTGAACGTCCTATCGCTAAAATGATGATGTTGATTTTATCAAATGGCGGGCATGTTATTAAATTTTCAGATACCATACAAATTCGTAAGGTAGAAACCGAACCGAAAAAGACAGAACAGATAGATACTCTTTATTGCAATAAAGAGTATCTGTTCTTTCTTCTGTTCTGTTCTGTTTGGTGTGCACACCACACAAAACAAACACTACAGAAAAACAATAAAAGTTAGAATGGTACAATTTCCATACCTTGCATCTGCATAACTAATTTAAACTTTAATGAAAAACTAAAAACATATTACATTTTTTACGATTGTGAGGAAATTTACTGAAATTCAATAAAACTAACATCTTACCACGAGTAAAACAACAGTAGCACTGATGCCTACCTAATCACAGAAGTCAACAGGCTCTCACGAATTCACGATGCATTCAGTTATAATAATTTGAATATCAAAACTCATTATTTATTCGATCAACAGTGACATTCGGTAAATGTGTTTTGCTCATGTGTATACTGTGACAGTGAACTTTGAAATCATATTGTACGTATTTACTAGTTATTAACGTGCTAACAAAATTCTGCACTGCGAAATAAGTAAAATTACATTCATACGAGTTGAGCGTGACTGATTACTTAGCGGTATAAGAAGTAAGCAACAAGGTCTGTTATTTTGGTTAGAAAAAAATAAAAACCTTGCGATTCTTGCGATTTTGTTCGCGCAAATGCCGATGTTTAATTCTCTGTTTCACGCCAATAAAGGATTAAATTTTCGAAAATCCTTTTTTAGTGCAGCCACAAACATGTGTCCCTCGATTTTTCGTTCTTAGTCCAACCCCTACACCCATTAAGCAGTTCAAGCTGTGGTAATCATACAGTACAGTACTGTTTTATAGGTGTATAAAATACTTTGGCTAAACGAAGTTATTCAGTTGTAACAATCTTATTCATGCTCTGTCTATAATATGTCCTGTAAGACACTTTCAATATACCCAGGCACAAACAGATGCAATGCATTATTATGAAGCTCTACGTAATATAATGCGTGCCCGTGGAATCCTACCCCAACCGCATCTATCCGAGGGCATCCATACGTCTACGTCTATCTACTGAATCACCGTACCGTTGCAATAGCCCGTGTTATTATACTCCTGTCTCAATCAATACCATGTTCTATATTGTCAAGTAAATCTATAGTTTACATTGATTTTCGGATACGTGTACATACCTAAGTATGTAGATAGGATAATTTACTCTCTGTAGGTCATAAAATAATCGACTTTTATAAAACTGGAGAAGAACTGAAAGAACTGAAAATAGTGATGGTGATGATGATCCTCATCATCACCATCATTATTTTCTCATAAGACGTCTGCTGCTATACATAGGCCTCTCCCAGTGATTTCCAGATTGGCCGGTTGCAACCTTTACCAGGTCGTCAGTCAAATAGTTTGTGCCACCGCAGCGATCCGGCAGGATGTGTCATACAAACACGGAGCGACTAAGGTAAGTACACTCGTATTTTTTCAGCTAAGTTTTAGGTATAAAATAGCATGGAAATTGGTGACTAAGGCGTTCATAAGTTTTTCTTATTAACACACTTACGATACATTTAGGTTGTTTTCTATTTAAAACTAGTTTTATAACTAAAATACGATAAACAAGACAACGCCATAATAGGGTAACCAATTTAAAGGTGGCTCTAATACGGTGGTATCATCCGTAATAGGAGAAATACTGTTTACTTAATGCACTAGGAAACTTATTTTAACATAGAAATAGTTAAGTGTTTTGTACGATTTCTTTGAAAAGTAAAATAAAGTATTTTAATATGTGTGTGTGATTGTGTATAGATATTTACTTGAGGTTCACAAATCTTAATGACGGAACTGGTGTCGTTTATATAAATTACTTATACTCTTCATATAGCAAAATTTAGATGGGTCTGAATTAGTATTAAACAGCACGAAATGTTTTCCTATTACGGAAGTAGTAAATTTTTATACCTCCGTGTTAGGCTCTTTGAACTCCTAATACGGTGGGCATGGCTCCGTTTAAGAAACTTAATATAACCTATGCCGGAGTTATTCAAAATTAGGGTTCAGGGTTTCATAAAAATATTATAGTTACGTTAGTAATTTAATCCATCTACTATTTAAAAACGCCCGTCGTACTCACACACGAAGGAGTTAGTATTTTGTATAGGGACCACTTTTAATTATTAACTTTCTTTTGTTTTAGTATTTGTTGTTATGCAGCAATAGAATAGGCAATCTATCAAGCTCAAAATATTCTACATATATTAATAAGCCCATAATCATAACAAGTCAACATTCTGAGGCCACATAAATTACTATACTCCGTATTAGGAACCGACTACCACCGTTTTAGGCGTTCGCCTTATCCATACTACCGTAATAGGGAAAATCAATTTGCGTATTTAATCGTTTTTTTTACATAGTAGAACCCTTTTGAATAATATAAATTTTAATCACTAATCTTATCGACAATATTTTTTATAACCTGATACGTTTATTAGAAATGCTTATTTTTTTGTCTTACTTTCGAATGTCACGAAATACCTCCGTAATAGGAGACTTTACCTTACTAACTGTAACCGCGTTATGTTCACTTTTAAAACTCGATGAAAACTATCCTATACTAGGGCGGTAGTGCTTTTATTAGGCAGTGAAATCTTCTAGAACGCCCGTTTTAGTGGAAAAGAATGGAAAATTCCATTCTATTCCAATTTCTTTTAATATTTTCAACCGACTCTAAAAAAGGAGGAGGTTCTCAATTCGTTTGTATGTTTTTTTTTTAATATTTGTTACCTCAGAACTCCGCCATTAATGAACCGATTTGAAAAATTCTTTTCTCAATAGGAAGGGTAAGGGAGCCCGTGCCATTTTTTAGTTATTCGAAACGTGTGAACGTCCGACCTGCCAAGTATAGTTTGCCAGGCCTTACAACCACTATCTTGTCGGGATAAAATCCAAGAGTGTGTTATAGTTATAATTTAATTAATCAGTAGACAAATGTAATTGGATTAAAAAATCCAGATTTAGACTAAATAAAAGTTATAAATAATATTAGAAAATATAATTATAGTACAACTTCAATTGAATAGTGCTGTGTGGAGACGGCCGTAAAGAATACACTTCCCCACCGCCAACAGGAGATGTGTCGTAAGAGGCAACAAATTCCTATAGCACAAGACGAGCAGCAGCGTCTGCGTGCGAAATCTTATAAAAAAACTGCGCTCGCCAACCCGCCTGCCAAGCGTGGCGAGTACTGGCAATAAGCTAGTTTCTAAACAAATCTAATTAGTCCGTCAGTTGAATTAACAGAAAATATTAGACACGTATTTTTTCTTTTCTTAATCAAACAAAAAAAGATGAAGATATAGCCCGTTAATGTTCCGCGTAACGTCACGCCTTGCGACTCTTTCTAGCATGGCGTGACGTCACTTCCAAACTTTGATGCGCTTTATCTTCGTCATTTTTTTTTTGATTGACAAAAGACAAAATATGGGTCCAATATTTTTTGATAATCTAACTGACGGACTTAATAGAATAATCTTTTTTTGACCCAGGAAACTAGCCTTTCCCCCCTGATGATAGGTCATTGGGGGAGGCCTGCGATCAGCAGTGGTCTTCCTATAGCTGAAATTATGATGATGATGAATTGAATAGGCTGGCATAACAAAACTAAACAAGTTTTTTTATTTTTATTTCTAAATTAGAACCTTAATTGAAAGCTTAGCTTATCACGAATTGTTTGAGATGTATTTGCGGATTGCTAGAATGACATACATTTTATAATTTTCAGCCGAAAAGTGAAAGAAATGATAAATAAACACCGGAACTAAATCGTTGTACAAAACTGTCTTGTTTGTAATAACCTTTAATGTTTTTTATGTGCAATAAAGTGTCTATCTCTCTATCTAAATCCAGAACGTCAGTTATATAGATTATCATATGTAGTTAGTGGCAGATAATTACTGCATTCATCATCAACATCATCATTTCAGCCATAGGACGTCCACTGCTGAACATAAGTCTCCCCTATTCACTTCCAGTTTGGCCGGTTGGAAGCGGCCTGCATCCAGCGTCTTCCTGCGACCTTTACGAGGTCGTCTATCCACCTTGTGAGTGGACGTCCTACACAGCGCTTACCGGTACGTGGCCTCCATTTCTGCCCTATCGGCCGTCAGTTTTACGTGCTCACTGCCACTTCAGCTTGCTAATCGTTTTGCCAGCGACTTTTGTTTGTTTACGGATCTCCTCGTTTCTGATCTTGCCACCAAGCATAGCCCTTTCCATAGCACGCTGTGCGACCTTGAGCTTCCTTATGAGGCCCATAGTGAGAGGCCACGTTTCAGTTTCAATGTCATCACTGGTAACACACATTGGTTGTAGACTTTCGTCTGTAGGCATGGAGGTATATTGTACGAAAAGACGTTGTGTAGTTTCCCGAACGCTGCCCAGCCGAGTTGGATTCGACGATTGACCACCTTCTCAAAATTGGATCCACCCAACTGGATCACTTGTACCAGGTAGACATATTTGTCAAAAATTTTGAGAGCTCCCAACGGATACTGGGTAGGGCGCAACATGGGCATTCGACATGAGCTTGGTTTTGTTCATGTTCATTCGAAGGCCTACTTGTTGGGAAACTCGACTAAGGCCATCGAGCATTGTGCTGTAGTCTTCAAGCGACCATAAATATGGTACATACAGTGATGACTCTCGAAAGCAGCTTGTAGACATGGCTCAGAAGCGAGATGGGTCTGTAATTCTTCAATGAGGTGTTATCTCCTTTCTTAAAGAGGAGCACCACTACACGTCTGTCCATGCCTCCAGCGTTATTTCCTCGAGCAAGACGGAGTTGAAGAGTCTTTGAAGGACTTTTAGTATCGGCGTTCCACCCGCATTCAGAAGTTCTTATGTGATTCCGTTATCACCCAGCGCCTTGTTGTTCCTAATTTGTTTGATTCATCCTAATCTCGTATAGGCTGATGTCCGGGATATCTTCGGTGTAGTGTCGGGTCAGCTTAGCTCTTGGATCTTCGGCTGAGTTACTAACATATTTAGTGACCGAGGTATATAACTGCCCGTAGAACTTCTCAATCTCCCTTAAAACATCGGCTTTTGTCGACGTTATACTGCCGTCCGCCGTCTTCAGCTTCGTCAGCGTCAGCTGGCTTTGCATAATAGACAAGTCACTTGCGATAATTTTGGAGCCTTGGTTTCGCTCTATTGCCTCTACAGTTTGTATTAAAGTTGCGGATATCATGTCGTAAGGACTGCCATTTCCGTTTATTGAACTGCCGATATGCCATAGCGTCAACGGAGGTCTGCAGTGCCATTGAACGTCGTTCTGCCATGAGGTTACTACAGGATACTACATAACCTTTACACAAACCTTCGTGAATCAGTCTATCTAGGTTATATGAGTTATTACCGAAACTGCAAAATCTGTTTTAGATTATAACATTTAGAAACATTATTACGGATTCTTAGATTAGTCCTTTGTTTGACACCCATATCTTTAAATCTAACTTTTACCACAGGAGATTTATAACTGTTCTAAACCAAAACCTTTGTTTTATGGGGAGGCGAAGGGCTACCATACCACATATGGGGCTGAGAAGGCCTTTTGGAATTCAAAATAACATATCAAAATGTTTACTCCTTATTAAAAGGGATACGCAGTCGTATTTAATCTATAAGTACTGGATACACGCCAAGAAATTGCACAGAAGAACAAAGGCGCAGACTGATTCTTGCTATTGTCAAACTGACCCACAGTATCTATCACTGACTAAACTGTTTTGTTTTGGCTAAAACTTTTTGATATAATTTGTTTTTTAGATAAAAAAAGATATAGAAAGAAAACCTGAACTACTTAACTATCAATTAATAACTGATAAAGTCTAGTTAACGTCATCAAAACTACAACTTAATACTATGGTTGAATTTGCTAACTATAGAAAAACATTGATTAAATCTTGGCAACTAAAGTCTTAATTAAAATCTTTCACATGATATAAAAGGTAACCCGAAGCACATTACCGGTATGTGAGTCAGCGTAATATTCGTTATGTAAGCGTTTAGTATTCCTCGCGCGCCCCTGTCCGCACATCAGTGCTAAATGCTATGAGTATTCTATTGAACAAAGACGCACTGTCACCACCTGTAAGTGTATTCATTCTTGAAGTCGTAACTGTTCATTTCTAAACCAAAATATTTTTTGAAACCGTAAATTGCGTTTTCGACACGCACTCGTCTAAATGCAAAGGGTGCCGTAGGCTTTAACTAACGGGACTAAAAATCAGCACCTGCTAGTGTAGGAGTTAAGATACAAACTTATATTTGCACTTGCCGTATACAATGTTAAAAATATCATTTTTATGTTTGGTAATAATAGTTGGGTATAAAGCGGTTCAGATTTTAGATAGGGCCCAAAAAGTCAACTTTGAAACTTTTTCTATCGTAAACGGCTACTAATACCGAAAAACTGTTAAGGCAACCCACAATATTTGATAGACAGTGATAGACGAATAAGGATGAAATTGTCAGGATTTTGTACATTTATTAGTTTTAAATGTAACGAAAAACAAATTTATAAAATAACAAAGAAAAACCTTAGTTTCATAAACAAACCAAGCAGATTCCCTTTGTGCTTTTTTATTTCGAATACTAGATACAACGTAGATATTAATGAAAGGGTCTTAATTAAAAACTTAGATGGAAAAGTATAATGTAAGGCGCATAACTGGCATATGTGTGTGTCAGTGTACATCGAAGGCTTCGGATGTGGGCGGTTCGTATTCCTCTCGTGGAGCTGTCCGCGCTCGGCTTTAACTGTTACGTTAGCAGACATTGCGCTAAACATGTAATGTACACATCCACCCGCCTGTTTGCAAGATCATTGTTACAGCTAGGGCTGTCACACTAACTAGAAAATCTATGTTTATTAAAACAAACTGTATAGCGTGCAAAGATTCGACATTTTACAAAAGATGTTTTTGATTCGCTACATTTGCGAATTTAAGAGCTATTATTGCGTCATACACTTACTTTTTATACATAAAATATTATATAAAAAAGAGAATACTTGTTTTACCTATTGTGTATGATACTGATATGCTGCCTGAATACTTAACAATATTATTATCAACGTAAATTTAATCAAATTAAAAAATCTTTTTATAGTTTTGACCACCGTCTGTTGTAGTGGTTTGCGCTCCGGACTACAAAGCCTGGCAGTTGCGAAGTTCGAATCCCGTAAGAGGCAAATGTTTTTGTGCCATTGTGCCATTGTACCAGCTTTGCTTACTTTGGGGCTAGTTAATTGGGGTGGTGTGTGTGTATTATGGAAACAGTAAGTTTGAAGACATTCTAACCAGTTAGTAAGTCGTATCAATGCCATATCCGTCAATATAATTTGACAAAGCCCTTATACACGATAATAGTATATTGTCAATGTAGAGAGTTTGTTCACGTCAATATGTCCCAAACACTAACAAGTTTGTTTTCGAATTAGTGGAAAAATACCATATATTGACAACAATATTGTAGTGCATACGTACGTATGAGATATGTTATTATTAAACTTCATTTTCACGAACAACTTATAGTAGAGTCCTACACTAAGAAAAGCTTGCTAATTTTAAAAGGCTTTTCGATATTTAACGATCAAAAAAGAAATGATTTAAATAAAATTTGGGAATTGGGAATAAGTAGACAAATAGCTGCATTATTTGTGCTTGCGATCGCAATTATTGCATAGCACTCAATCATTTTTCGGCGGTCCACGCGCTCAGTCATGCGTGCTTTTGTTTTTATGCGTTTACTCAGTGTCTGTGCGCTTCACTGCGGTTGTTTTCCCATTTTCAAAACCATTGTTCAGATATAAAACAGTTGTCTGCATTTTAAGGAGCATTTTAACCAAACTATTTATTCGATACTCTATTGAAAGTCCTCTTTGATGGCTTTAGGTTTTGTTCTTTGACACACTGGATACATAAATCGTTCGAACATGGTATATACGATAAAAAGATTGCACGATTCAATAGAATCAATAAAACAGATCCCTAAGTCCCAAATTAAATCATGAAACATCTTTGCACCTGGTGGGAGCTCCAGGGGGCACGCTCCGCGCTCTGACTGACGATTTGTTTTCATTATTTTCTCTCTGATTCTTGCCAGAAGCAACATTGTTTCAGATTGTTTGTTTATTATAGAAAGACATTTATATTTGCTTAATAAATTAAGTACAAAATGCTTTAGCATCTGAGCGAATTTTATATACCTTTCGATTTGTGTAACTTTTTCGGTAATTATACGGTAATATTAAGATTAAGGTATTCAACAAAAGTCGCCTAAAAGTTACTAAAAAACGCAGCGACCTAAAAACATACAGAGCATTTTGTTTCAGCCGTCATGTATATCTGATTTGGCTAAATCGAGCTGCAAGTCGCAGCGGAGTTGAGTGTTAAGGATTTAGAAGGCGATTCGTCGGGAGGGACTACTATCTCTACCCGTCCATCGGGTGGGAAAAAAGCTGCGGCTTTAGCGGGACAAATTCTTTTCGATTCGGTCACGTAACGGCCAAATGGGCCTCTTAGCAGATTTGGTAAGCGTATGTTTAGGCTTCCCTTGCTGTTTATTGAAAGGGATTGAAAGCAGATCTACTTACGTGTATACAAGGCTTTTGTACGCATTAATAGGTACGGTTTGGTTGTGCAAAATATAAATAAATTATTTTTTATAACTGATAGATAAGTTCCGACTTATAATGTTAACAGGTTAAAACTTGTTACAAAATAACGATACCCCCCCACCCGATAGACATTATCTTATTCAAAAATGACAAACAGGTGTCAAACTATATTTGCACCCGCAAAAAGAGGTTAAATTTTTCCGGAAAATGATTTTTTTCTTCCTCAATTTCCTCAAAAAACAAAAAGTTTAAAACAGCCAAATCAAGCCGTTCTCATATGTATACCTTTTGTACATATGGCAAGATTTGTATTTAGACTACCGTCCATACTAAATCCTAATAGACTGGTTTCGACATTTGGAGCGATTGCCGTCAGACCTCCGTAACCCTAACACTTAAGTACGTAACGTAACTTATGTCATTTGTTTATTTCTTCACAATATTATTATATTAAAATTATACGTTACGTTAATGTGCAACACGTTATTTAATGTGCTGGTTTCCTTGCGAAGTTTTCCCTCACCGCCGAGAAAGATGAAGCCTTAAATAGATATTGAAAAATGCACAGGTACCTACGTGCTGCACGATGCGAACTCACGGCCTACGGAGTGCAGCGAGACTCTGATTCTGCAACTGCTTTTTCCACGAATCCACTTTGATAAGTAAGATACAGTATACGAAAATAGTGAAGTATGGTCATATATATGAGGTGCCAACCACCAACCATACTGATGATACACATGATGAGGTGTATCGGGTAAGGCCCGTAACTAAACCTGTCAGATGTAATCAAGGCGCCTTAAGAGCTATTGCACATTTTTAATATTTCCAAAAATCTAATATTTCCAGCGCCTTATTTGTGAACTTAGGAAAGATTTTAAGAAAGTTAAATACATGCAAAAGCAAGCCCAATTCGTTTATTGTAGCACATTTGCATATCACACCATTTTAACTGACTTCAAAAAAGACCCGGTTCTCAATTCGACTGTTTTTTAAATATTTTTTAAGGTAACCTATCTTACTTTCATTAATAATAATACACTATTTGACATTATTGCATGGCTTGACAAAAATAATTTAAAATAAATCTGTTCAAAACTAATTATATACAATTTAACAATCTTAAAAATTATAAACTTAATATCTTATATAAAGATACATGTATTAAACAAGTTGACATAGTTACATTCTTGGGTATAAATATAGACAAAAATATAAACTGGAAAATTCAAGTGGAAAAAGTTTGCGATAAGATTAATCGTTTTGTGTATGTACTTTAAAGACTCCGTCACATAACAGATAGGAGCACAATACTTGCTGCCTATCATGCATATGTCGCCTCAATATTACGGTATGGGTTGGTTCTCTGGGGTAACAGTTTTAATGTACACAAAGTATTTGTGGCTCAAAAGAAATGTGTAAGAGCAATATATGGTATACCACCGTACCAGACGTGTAAACCACTTTTCAAAGAACTAAAGCTCTTAACTTTACCAAGCCTTTACATTTTTTAAATATGTAAATTTGTCAAAAATAATCCTGCACTCTTCCATAAGGCTTGTGATGTCTATCCTCGGAACACAAGGCATCCTGACAGACTTGTCTTAGACATTGTACCCAGAACTGCATTGTATGAGAAAAATTGTATAAATTTGTGTGTAAAGGTGTATATGATACCAGAATGTATAAAACATTAAATTCCCGTTTATTTAGAACTAAATGGCATGCATGGCTCTTAGATAAGAATTTTTATTGCATATCAGAGTTGTTAATGATAAAGTGAATGAATTAAATTTTAATTTAAATATAAATATTTTACATGCCATACATGGCGAGACATGTCGGACTACTTTTTGATTTGTTAATATCTCGATGTAACCGTGTTTCTAGTAAATAATTGAATTTGAAGCACTAACGCTAAGCTACTAGCACCTCTTTTTACGCTGTTTACGCACAGTAAGTTTTACGTACTGTATGTAGTTAATTACTAGGATAAGAGAGTTTTATGTAGTAATATGTCTAAGCGAACAAGATTACTAGAAGTATTTATGTGATTTGTCGTACAACAGTAGCGAATTGGCGACACGCAGCTGTCACACGTAGATACGTGCTACGGACTACGAGCTACAAGCTACGGAACGCTACGGCGTAGACAATGAGCACGCTCGTAGTGTTGTATGTTTCAAGTAAATATACACAAAGGCAACAGTCAAAATGCTTAGCTTTACTAATTCTTCAACACGCTCAGGTTTAGCCAGGGCTGTAACTAGGTAAATTAATTATTTTTATCTTTTCTTGCATCAGCTACATAATCATATTCAGACACAAATAGAAAAAATCATTTTTACATTAATCATGTGATGACGTTAAAAAAGCATACTAAATAAATAATTCATACGTGTATGTAGATATTCTCATTGTATGAGGTGTAACACAAGGTTAAGCCATATTATATAAAATAGCTGTGCCAATGTAATTGAACAAGTTCGCCAAAGAAATTATAAGAAATGATTTCGGCCCTCCCATACAAAATCATCTGATCGATTTAGTGTGTAAGGTTAAAGAACAAATTTTCATATTTTAGCTCACTTTTTTTCGGTAAAGTTGTATATTTTTATTAGAGTTGTGCTCATAATGTCATAGCACATATCATCTAGCAGCGAACACGACAAATACTGCACTTTAAAACTTAATATTACCCAAACGGATCCGTGAATCGAAATATGGTGTCCACACACCACCAAAAATGTTAAACAACCTATCCAACGACACCTCACACTATGGGATAGACGAGAGAGAACGTCGCGGACAGATAGACAGACCGACGGACATGGTGAAACTATAAGGGTTCCTTGTTGACTACGGAACCCTAAGAAGAGTTAAAATAACTGAATAGATCCGATGTATTAGATAGGTATACCATACAATTGTATAAGCAACAAAAAACATTTTGTTATAATTTCATTCCACTTGTTCTGTACTAAATATATTGTACTAAGTGACTGCATCCTATTGAATAAAAGGCCACTAGGGTAAAAAGAATAGATTTAACTAGTCTTAAAACGTAACACGTGTTTGAAACCTGACAGTTACGAGTATTACGCGGTCAACCATTCCCAAATTAGCATTGTTGTCCACACACACGGTAATGGCACGACACATCGACCGCCACGGCTCCGCACTCGCGGCTGCATCGGCAAACATTCGTTATGAACTCGCCTCTACTTACGGGAAATTGCAGTGCCACTAAGTAAACTAAGGAAAAATATACGGCGCTCCTAGCGGACACTTTTCAGAATTTGCTACTGTGAGACAGTACTCTTTTGAACACTGTTCAAATACCTCTTTCTACGCGAAATTAAAATTGTAAAAAACTAAAAGACACACATAAATACGAAAATATTAAAGATTTTTATCACTTTAGTAATAAATAATTTCATTATTTCTTAATAAATACTCATTTCAGTGTCAAAATGATTTTGAATGTAACATGTAAAACTTTCCGTTGGCGTACAAACATAGATAATTAAGGAGCATGAGATTTTGAATATTTTATGAATGAGGAATTCATATGTATGAGGACGTGGCTACTAGAGAGAAATTACGTGAATTTCCATACCTAATGAAAGCATTTATAAATGCAATTTAATGTTTATTTAATACAGGAAAACTGATATCAGTAGGCCAGTGTAACGGTAAATAAAAATTATCGTGCTTTAGATAGTGTCTACTTTTCATTTTGTTAGTAAGTACAAAATTGATTTAATTTTTTCGCTACAAATTATTATATTATCAATAACTGTGATATAAGTAACTGATAGTATTAACTGTACTTAATGGATGAAATTAATATTATGACGTATCTTTCATAAGAAAAGTTGAGGTTTATTGGCTGAGTTTTGTGCCTAGCCTGACAAAGAATGTTCCTCATCAAGGCAAGTCCCGTCATAATCCCGGCGCGTTCCAATCTCGATTTCGGCGCGTCATTTCACGTACATTCGTTCATTAGAGGTAGCGTAGTGTTGGGATTCACGGTTTCTTGCAACTCTTAAACCGACTTGCAATAGTTTTTTGGTCAACTTTTAGACCTTTGATTAAAAAAATACTATTGGAAAAAAAAGAAATTATGTTTGATTTGAATAAATGTTCCTCACTGAACTTAGACTAAGTAGTCGTATTTATTTACTTGTTCCCCTTGTTTGCATTGCATTTGTTCAATTTGTATATCACAGTGCAATAACCTAGCTACTAATGCGAAAAAAATAAACTTAAACATAATAATTATAAATAGGCAATCGTGCAACTTTGATAGTACGTCGTAATCTTCTCCTAATGAACAACAACTTTTACGTAACTTGCTACTAAATATTTACAGAATTTTCGTATATTTACCATCGAGGTAAATTGTTGTTTTTTTTTGTTCAGAATTTACGACTTATGTGAGATTGGGATAATGTAAATAGTTTCCGCAACCACATGTCTGTTCGATACCCAAAATTACTAATTCGGCACATCACTTATCAGCGAGACAACAAAACCATGTCGGTGCTCCTGGCACATTGCGCGTGTAATTGCCGCGAACGCGCGACGAGCCCGCCATTAATCTCGCTAACACTCGATAAAACGCAAGTCACGATATAATATAATACTTGCACGGTACACGCAAAGTTGCCTTAGCACTGAGCACATTCCGCGAAACTTTGACGATTCGCACGACGAATTGTGTTGCGACGTCAGTTTCTTACGACGACAGGCAATTATCGCTAATGAAATAAAACCCAAATAACATGGATTATGTAATTTTTTACATAATTAAAATTGTAGTCATTCAGTAAAATAAACTTTAAAATTCTTTCAAGAATAAAATAAGTACAAAAACTGTCACCTCAAAAGCGGAAAGTTGTCCTGTCATTTGCGCAACCTTTTCCCGGAAGTTGACCAAAAGTTTATTCACAAGTCGTTTCGAAAGCAACCGCGGGAGTAATTAATTACGGACTCGTTCCTTGAGATTCTTATGATAAACGTATTTGACAATTATTGAAAGAAACGGGCAGTGCTTAGAGAGATGGACGAAGCTGGGGCTCGGGCCCACTCTCATGGAGCATTCGGCGCAAATTGAATTTGCGCGAACGCCGGCGACGAGCCAGTTTGCGCTACTAACTAGCTGAGACGTGAATGCCACCCTTGTGTTCATATTATATCTATCTAACGATTCAGTCTTCGTTTCCTTTAACATATTCAGTGAAAAGTGTAAGAAATTCAAACAACGTTATTAAAGTTTATGTTCATAAAGGAAACCGTAACGTAAATTAGCTGAAAACAAATAGCATCTTATTAAATGAAATAATAGGAATATAAGACGAATGGGTTATTAAATTTACAACAATTCTAATCAAGGTCTAATAAAACGGAAACGCATTGAGTTACACCCGTATTTACTTGTATGTGAGCGGCTAAAATACAATTAGTTATAAGTCTTGTTTTTACAAAATATTCTCGTATGAAACACAGGAAAACAAAAAACGGAAAAATAGCAACATTGATTAAATAACACAGTTCTGTCGCATAGAGCACGGACGTGACGGGTTGAATAGAAAGGACGGTTTGTTACACAACACACTACAACACTAAACCGCTGCCCGCGAACACTCGACAGAAATGAAAACGAGACGTGCGGACATTTGTGTCCTTTACCCTATAATAACCTATTGTTTTCAATCAAGATCCCGGCGGTGGAGCGAGCCAGAGTCTAATAGTGAGCGAGAGAAAGCACATTTGTCTTGTCCCGGGCCGTTAGCGTATATTACGCTGTTGAGACATTGCCCTCTGTCCTTCGTTTTTCATCGTTAACGAAAAATTAGCAAGTTCCAAGCCAGTTTTGATACCGTAAGTGCTTTGATACTTACAAAAACATCGATGTTTTGTGGCATGACTGGAAAAAGAATCGAGGAAAAAACAAATTTTCTAAACTTGTTTTATTTAATGTTTTTTTTTGTCTCGCTTCTTATTGTTAGCGTTATCAACATTTAGCATAAAGTGACAACCAGTGCAATATACAATTTTAATATGTCTGCATTGTTAGTACTATAGTTTTCCGCATTTCTGTTCAATACTTTAGGTAGTAATTGACGCTTATTACGTATAACAGAAGTCAACTTATCGGATTTATTGACAAGTTGTGCAACTAACAAGATGCGCATGTCGCACAGCTTATTAAAAGTTTGTTTTTCAAATAAAGGGAGCACGTCTAGTGGTTAACTTTGTGACAACAGCCCGCTTTAAGAGGTCCCGGTTGTAATGAGTGGATAGGGGTGGTGTCTGGGAAAAAATAATATGTTTTTAGCATAAAACATTTCATTGTAATAATTTAATTAACCTTAAAATAAACACATTGTAGCAACAAAATTAGTAAATGTGTTCTAGACAGATCTATTTTTACTTAAATTTTTAAGAAAAAAAACTTCTATTTTTCATTACAGTAAATCCAACATTATTTCCCGATTCTGTAGCGAAATCGTTACAATTTAGGGTAAATATCTCTACGAGTATGTTAGTAAACACCGCATATGTCATTGATATAATGTTTTGTTTTTGTTGTCTGCACAATCCTGACAATATACGCTCGGCGGAACCAACTTTGGCGCGCCCCTATTCTTGACATGTCACACTAAACCTCGCTTCCCCTGTCGCCAAAACAACTAGGTAGCGATCTACTGATCACCACTCTACACTTTTACTGGGATCATCTCTACATATTGTTAATCTAGGAAAGAACAAAAAAAAAATTGGTAAACTAACCTCCTTTTAGCCATCTTGCAGAATGGTAAACGAGTATTATTATAACTACGAATCCAATATTGCGATTAGCAGATGACATAATTATTAAGATTTATGTCGTAATTTACTCGGTAATAGGGTAAACTGAACGTATTCCCATATACTAACTATCTACATCAAAGTAGTTATGAAAACGTTGACAATGTTCCCGGCGCCACAGAGTCTCCTCACTTTTGTCCCCTCTAAATCTTATAGCAACACGGTGTCATAATGCAGGCAAGACACAAACATCCCTACGTGCGCCAAGCTGGTTAAGTGGTTTGGAAGAAAAACATCACGAAAACTTTTTTTATTGTTGTAGGCCATTTAAGCCATAACGCTTTAGAGGTAACTCGCTCGTTTACGTTACATAGCATTTTTTCACACAATATTTTACTTACAGCCTCGAATGTTTAACTCGCAGTCTTTTAACAAAATTACAAAACAACTTTAATTACTAAGACGGTGAAAGATCGTCCGGTATCGCCCTCAAAAGTTCGTTAAACATCCCTCTGCTGGCAGTCGCCTTTTTTGTTACCGGGACTTCGTAATAATAACCTTTGTAATTCTTCAAGTTAAACTTCATAAAGTTTGCAAGTGTACTGCGCCTCAAAACGAGTTCATCGTCTTAAATATTATGAAGAGATTATTTCTATTTCAGTTCTAAAATAACACACGGGGCATTTCTGGGTCCCGCGCCTTTTCACCCTGTTACGAGTAGACTCTGTTTTACATTTATAGTAGTCAAACAAATCTAGATGAGGCTTTGCGGTTACATGACAAGGATGCAGTGATTTCACCAGATAAGGAAGAACGATAAAACTTTACGGTTGTCAAGTAGGTACCCGTAAAAGGATCGGAGGATAATAAATACAGACTTCCAAATCCCCTTTTATACATCGTTTCAAATTGAGAATTCTAAACATACGAACTTGGCTGCACGTAGGGGTGAAGATGTATAAGTACCTATATAGAGAACTACGCATTTTTAAACACAGGGACAAATATATATAAACAGTCGAAACGAAAAAATAAGTGTTTATCAACGTTTTTTGGAGCCTACAGTATATCAATTCATCGGCTAATATTATTTTATAAATTCATCTTTTTAGACATTAAATTCCATCCAGTCTTGTCAGTTGTAACAAATCCATAAGATTATGTTAGTATTTGTATTTTTGCTGGTCACTGATTGTTGTTGAGTCCTACTTTTTAGGGTTCAACCTTTATAATTTCGCCATGTCGGTCGGTCTGTCTGTCTGTCTGACTGTCCGAATCTTAGAACTAGAAAGCTGTTATTTGGCACGGGTATACCTCCTAATTACGCCGATAAAGTGGGAAAATAAAATCTTGAAAAATGTTGACTAGTCTATCCCATAGTACGGAGTGTCGTTGGATAGGTGATTTAAAAATATTGCGAATGTGTGAAAACCATTTTTCAATTTAAGGATCTGTTTGCGAAATGTTATGTTTTAAAGTGCTAATTTTTATTAGAGTATAAGTACAGCTAAACGGTTAACTTAAGAAATGTGAAAAATTCATGACAGTATATATAACGAACTTAAAAGGAAAACTACCTATCACAGCTAGGTATTAGACTTTACCTAGGACGACCACAAAACATTACATTGCACGTAGCCTGAAACGCACTTGGCCGTTATTTAAATTCCTAAATGATCAATAGGACAGATAGCTGAATGAATTAATAAACTTAAGTCGAAGAAGATAATGTTACTCGTGTCAAATCTGCACCTAATGCTTTATTTGCAAGAAAACTTGCAGTTAGCTTGTAGCCGGGAGTAGAATTTTGTTGTCACGAGGGGAGCTATGCCCGGCACAAAGCCGTGACGTGTGTTCGCCGTGAACCCTGTCGCCCGACTACATTTCCGCGCCCCCTGAGCCCGACCCAGGCACCGCTACACAGAATATTTTTTGTGGGGACATCATAATAATAGCTCTGTATTACTTCAGGAGAAATTCCAAGAAGTTTATAACTCGAGATGAGTTTCGTGTTCCTTGTCATAAATAATAAAGCGGTCGTCGACTACAACCTTGTGCAGATTTTAAGTGAAGAAAAATTTAAGAAATAATTTTTCACTTTTGCGGTCCCGAGTCAAAAGGAAATTGTTGGAAGTTTCTAAAATTAATGAAGATTTCATGGAGATTGTGACTTTCGAAACCTTTGCTAATCGACTGAAATTGTTAGTTCTTTTGAAGTTACAAAGAAAATGGCTATTTGAAAGCGTTCCACCTGATTGGGCTGTACGTTTGGCCTATATATTGTCAAAAAATGACTTGCCATTATTGGCTTGTAACATGCCGCGAACCGCATTCTTTTCTAACTGAAAAAGTGATAAACGACTTGGCATTCGTTCAAAATAATACTAGCTCTTTGTTTTTCACAAAGACAGCGAGCAATAGCAAGTATAGTGCGTACTAACTCACCTATCAATCTAACATCATAAATTTCGTTTAACGCTCAAACTCCTAACTCGACGAAGGCGCTATTCTCCCCGTGCTGTCTACAGATTCTACTTAAGTTAATGGATAAGTTGCGAAGGCACGGAGTTTACTTTGTGTTTTCAGGTAGACGGACTTGATCGAGAAGTTTTCTTCGTTAATTTGAACTAGTAAGGAGCTTCACAAAACTGACGGGGTAGTTTAGAAACAATGTTAAGTCTTATGTCATATCATAACAAATCTTTATGAAGTTAATTAAATGTGACCGTTTACGAAAGTATTTTCTAGGTTTATATAAAACACAAAGTTTATTATTAAATACCTACCTGTCTAAAACTATTGTGTTTTCTAATGAGAATAGTTTGTACATTAAATCATGTTACTTTTCGACTATGTCATTTTAAATAAAGTTTCCACTGAAAATTCCCTACCATATTCAAGTAAGTATTCAACGAGCAACAAATTACGAGTGAATTACAAGTTATTTCCAAAAAAGCAACTTGCGCAAAACTCCCCGCCTAAAGAATTATGAAGATTAGCATAACAAAGTAAGCTGAAACTGTGTTCTGGGAATGCGTCGCCTTTTGCAACTTACAAATCTGCTACTTTATTTACGAATTTTTTACTTGGTAAGTCAGCAAGGATGTCTATAAAATGCTAATATGTTTCCTAACCGAGTGAGTAATTTATAGTTCATCATACGAGTAATACCATCATTAAAGTGAAGAATTGCCAGAGTTTGACTGTAGTTATGATTAATTCTGTTGCTGTAAACAGATGGTTCAAAGAATTTAGACAAGGGTTTGCTCTGCAATAGGGAATACTTGGCTAAAAAGCAAAGACAATACCATTATTATACTTCCGTCGATTCGGCGCGTCCGTCTGTCTATCCGCCGTCACAATCAGTTTACTCTCAGCCTGTCAATGTTGCTAAGCTGAAACTCAGCACTATCATAAAAATGAAAAATGTAATTCCAATGGAAGTACTGACCCTACATAGACTTTTATATTTACAGTTGAATAAGTCCTATAAAATTAATATAGATGGTAACACCTATTATTGTTAAAAATATTATTAATAGATTCCTCCTTCATAAATTAAATAAACTACTAGTGAGTATTTTTTTAAATATTACTCGTTAGTAATGCGTTAGTTCCATACAAGCACGGAGTATCTTTGGTGCTATGATGATATAGATGATACTTGCATTCCTATAGAAGCTCTAGCTTTTTACCATCTAGTAAGTAATAAATCTTCAAAAAGTCTAAATTTCTTTAACACTAAGTTAAATTTGAAGCAACACAAACGTTAGGTCAAAGATTGAGTCCAGAGAAGTCACTGAGGTCCTGGGCATCTGATTTCAGTCACAATAAATATCGAGTGCACTCTGCAGCAGGCTACAAATGAAATAAACTCCATTAGCGTAATTGGTAGCGAGGCCAAGGCGAGCCATCGAGGCTCGCTCGCCGCGTGGTGCTGCCGCCTTGCCAACTAGTGAAACGTTGAGTCCCGGTAATGTTACATATAGTTTTTTTTTTATAGAGAAATACGTAATAATAATATTAACAGCTTACCAATTACAATGCAAAGTTGTGCAGTTGTAATGCTTTATCCAATCCAAGCGTGTTTTTATAATATTCTTTATGTTGTCTTAAAAGCGCAATGTTTCTAAGCCACGGCTTCGGAGGGTGAACCAGAACAATGAACTTGTTTTCATATAGGTATAATCTCTATATATAAAAAGACAAGTCCTGACTCACTCATTCATTCACTGACTGACTCATCAACGCCCAGCCCAAACCCTTGAATCTAGAATGATGAAACTTTGCACAGAGGTTCCTTTAATAACATAGACAAGGAATAAGAACGGATTTTTGGAAATTTAACCTATAAGGTGAAAATGACGAATACAGTTTGTATGAAAGTTCGTCATTTCTGAAGTTAGGAAGAGTTAAATTCGTATTTTAGCTAGTCTTTGTAAATAAAAAATACTGTTTTCAGACTTTTTGGGGAAATGCATCACTAAGGGGGTGAAATTGAGTGGGAACATTTGTATAGGAAAATATTTTTATTGTAATCTATGGACTTGAAATTTAGCACAAATACTCACTAACAAAAATAAATGAACACCTGTTTCAGCATTTGTCAACTTGCACCCCTTTAGAGTGTCAAATGGGGGAGGAAAGTATGTATGTAAAATCTTTATCCTGCCCAAATGGCTTAGGATAGAGAGTTAAAATTTAGTCACTAGCTATAATTTGTGACATAAATGCTTACCATAAAGGGATGGTATTTACATGGGTTGAATTTCGTACAATCCCAAGATTAAACACCTTATAATACAAACTTTTTTTTCCCAAAAAATATCATTTTCTGAGAAATGCGTGTAAGATAACTCTGGCGTACCAGTTGTAAAGCTTGACGCGAGATTTCAGGCTGCGTGGGTAAAAACATCCTGTTAATTTCCACTATAAATTAGATTACTTTTGTTCCGAATAAGAGGGTTAGATAGGGACCGTATTTACTTAGTAAGGGTGATCCACCTTGGACTTCATCATCATTGAAGTCGTGCTAAAACCTTAGTCACAATTAAAGCAAACCTAAACATAAAGGTTTAGTGTAGGTATATTTTGTTGCTTATTCCGAAAAACCCACTGACATTACTAAAAGACGTTAGTTAACAAATTTCTGTGACAAACGTGGAAGCCGCGGGGAACAGCTAGTATAACATAATATTGTATTATTATGTATTATAAGGTTTAGTATTAAGTTAAGTGTTATGTTATCTTTTTTTGTAATACATTGAAATGCTTTTATTGTTTATATATTTTTTAATATAATTAGAAATATATTATGCCTTTTATGTGATCACTTATATTATACAAAAAGTATTAAAATTTAATGATTGTATTAAGTTGCAGGAGGACCTTGATAGACTCACTGACTATTGTATTAGAAATAAGCTACACCTCAGTTTGAACAAATGTAAAAGTATAATTTTCTCCAAAAAAAAAAATTATAAAGCATCAGTACAATTTGTGCAAGGTCTCAGTAATAAAGGACTTAGGTATTTTGTTAGATTCAAAATTGCACTTTGAAGATCATATTAATTACATTACTATAGAAGCCTTTCAACTCTATGGATTTATCATAAGGACAAGTGACCTTGGGACCTTGTTAGATCTCAATTGGAATATGCCACATCGATATGGAACCCTTTCAACATAAGTACAGTGATCGCTTAGAGCGGGTTCAGCGTAAGTTTCTACGTGTAGTTGAATATAAATGCTTTCACAGAAAACTCTCCTACGATAATCTTTTGGATAAGTACTCTATTTATTCACTTTTCAAAAGAAGACTGCTACTTGGTCAATTATTTTTGTATAATATTTGCTATAACAAACTCGATTGCCCTGAAATTATTAAACAAATTAAATATCGTGTTCCTAGCCGTTTGGGACGATCATGTAATACAATAACGTTTCGTTTATTTGAGCCCAAATTCGCAAAAACACACGCAGGCAAGCGTGCTCCTCTGACTAGGATTATGAAAACATATAACGAGTACTTTGTTAATATAGACTTGTTTGCTTTATCACAGAGTAAATTTAGAAAAAATGTTATAGAATTACTAGACACACTTTAAATGTCCAAATATATTTTTTAACAATTGTTTTCGTTCTAATGTGTAGGGATGTGTATCCCTACACATGGGAGCGAAGACCTTGTTACCTTTGAACGCCTTCAATGCTTCAATGTTTTGTTCACAATGACTGGTGCCTGCTGCATGGTGGGAGTGGTCAGCATTTCTACTATAAGTTTAACTAATGTGTACGATCTAAGTAACCGTATGTTCTTCGTTATTTCTGTGGATAATGGTGCTGGTTGCACATATATATATATTTTTGTAATTAACTTCTTATTTTATCAACATGTGCAATTGTTTGTTGTCCCTATTAAATAAAAATAAAATAAATAAAAATAAATAAAATATTTCGACCACCTGATTTAGTGGTTCCCGCTTCATACAACAAAGCCCACTGTTGCGGGTTCGAATTCTGCTCGGGGCAGTTTTTATGTGATGAGCACGAACATTTGACGACCTCCGTAGCCGAGAGGCAAGTATACCGGACTTGGTGTCGCTATCTCTGAGGTTCCGGGTTCGATTCCCGGTCGGGTCAATGTATAAAAATAACTTTTCTATATTGTCTCTGGTCTGGGTGTTGTTTCTGATTTCTGTAACACAAGTGCTTTGGCTACTTACAACAGGATCAGAGCAATGTATGTGATGATGTTGTTCAATATTTGTACCTGAATAATGGATATAATGCATATAAGGATACGGATAGACCCGTTATAGAACAAGCTATGTTTAGGCACAAACTGTGGTTTGTTAATTTGTGTGATTGTTCAAAAAAAAAAACTCAACCATCGACGTCTAATTACATTTTGTAGCAGTTAGTTTATGGGCTAGCTTTTGCATTTGCTTTGCTTACACTTTTTATGTCATTACTGTATTATTACTAATATTATAATGATAGTAATATCATAGGTGTCATCATGTCCTCAAATTTCTTGTGCTCACTTTGGTCTAGTTTTTATTTGGTTTCTTATAATTCCTATTTTATTAGATAATAATATAACGACATTAACAAGTGTGGATTGCTTATTTTCTAATAATACCTATTTAATCACACAATACGTTGTTGGTATAGAGTTCTAGACCAACAGCGTAATTCGGCTATCCGCAGCCATACAATATATTATAAAAAGCAGATACAATTTATCTTTGAGTAAAATGTAGAAAACTTACATACTTACATATGAAGAAGAAGCTACTTACACACCGGCAATTAAAATCTAAGAGGCAATATGAAACGAGCTCTACAATGACGGGCGTATCGACACGGAGCGGATCGTCCAAGTTCTCGTATTAAAAGTTAAAAAGTAGCCCTTACAAGCCTCGTACGTGTTCTTTGTCTCAAGTTTTGTACTCACCTCTAAGGAAGTTCCCCTCGCGGCAACTAATATTAGTCAATTAGGTATTCAGGGCGCGCGCGGTGAGGCGCACCCCGCTCGCTGCGTTCGACTGCGCCGCTGTCAAAACGTAACGGCCAGCTTACGTCAACAGTTGGCTCATGCAACTTACACTGTTACCAGTTTCACACTATATTTCATCTACGATGTGCATGAATCCCTTCTCAGAATAAGGACTGCCTTGCTACTTTTAAAGACTTTGAAATATTGTGGCAACCTTACTGAGTTTATTCGTAATTAAGCGCACGTTTGCTTGATGAAACATGGAATGGACGTAGAAAACGCGCGTTCAACGTAAAGTTACGCCAATTACAAATACCTAAGATATGAAAAAGAAAAACCTAACAATCGCTTTGTATTAACTGACTTGTGTCACGACAAAGACAAAAAAGCATTTAACAAAGACAAATGCGTAAGCCAATTAGTATGCGCCAGCTCTTTGCGCGTAAGAGGATAATAATAACAATGATAGCATTATCATTTCTTGGCTGTCTTACATATGCTGTGACCACAGTCCGCACCGAAGCCACTTTCTTACGCTGCAATAACGGAGCCCCAGCCCGATATTGCCACACAAAGTGCCAGTTGATCGCCAGATACTAATTATTTTTTCTATTAAAACTGTGGTCAGTAAGCCAAATAATATCGACTTAACTAAAATAAATTAACTTAAGTATTTGAAAAACCATAGATAGTCTAAACTAAGACTACGCGAACGAAATCGCGGGCAACAAATAGATCTTTAGTTCTTTTAAGATTAGTCATTATTATCAATATGTTAAAATTTGTGCCATGAAGCGGTGGTGTAGTGTCGATGAATCAAAATCTTCTCTCAGCCGCAGGTCGTGAGTTCGCACCCAACAGCGCGTTCTTACGGACTTTTCGGAGTACTACTTGCTCTGCGGTAAGGGAAAAACGTGAGGAAACCTGCTATTATCTATTTAACACCTGTAGAACAATGAAAAGCGCGTTTAAAACTTACCCAATCACCTTATCAATATTTTATAGTATTCGATGTTAAACAATTCAGAAGTAGGTAAGTTTTAAAGTCAACAATATTTTACAAGAACGAAGCTGATTCCATAAGCCGATATACCGAGTCAATCACAACTTCCACGGTGATTACGACAGAAACGTAGGAAGATATACAGAGATTTTTGTGATCATATCTTAAGAGCTCTTTTTAGAACACTCTTGGGTGTTACGACTTTTATCGTTAGGAAATCTCTACTCCCTGCATAATTCATCGCTATGAAGTTGAAACCAAAGTCGTAAAAGAAATCGTTCTATGATTTCATGTCTTCGACGGGAAACTTTCAACTCGTCTTTCTTTTGAATCGATGGTCGTTACGAGCCATGTTAGGGTTGATAATAACCCACTACTTGAGTTTTGGCTACCTACCTACCTGTGTTTTTGCCAATAAGAATACCCAGAGCCACAAAAGGTTATCATTATAGACACGTATTTAATACGTACTGTATAAGTTGAAGTTGCATCTGTAACGTTCCTTTTTAGACTACCAAAGCTAACTTACAACAAGTGCGTGTTGGGCCTCGCGCAATGTGAGGTTCCGTAGTTTTAAAATTTAAATAATTAACAAATTCATCTAAGTTTTTTCTGCTTTAAATACTTATATTTTAACTTCGTAATATAATAAATACATGGACCCTATAAACATTATACTCCTTTTCGGGCAGTCGTGTAAAATTGTGTTTTATCACCCGCAATATTTTAAACGACCTATCTAATGTGAATCTGAACTAAGCCACGGACAGACGGACAGACAGATGGACAGGCATGGCGAAACTATAAGGGTTCTGTTTACAAACGGAACCCTAAAAGTTCTTCCAGTCCGTCTATTTGTCCGTATGTCACAGCCATTTTATTCGCAGGCTATAGGTAAATGTGTTAGAAAGTTCATAAATAGTTATGAAGTAACATATTAAAAACAATATGAAATATTTGTAATGTGGCCACCTAGTCACAGTGTAGAGATGCATTTTAGTTGTGAACTTGCCTATTTTATTTGCTACATGTTGTGGCTCGTCTAACTCCGGGCAACGTCGGAAGCTTCTTTGCAAGAAATGCTTTAAAGTAAATTCCAAAAATTTCCCCTCAACATTGCGATTCAAAGAAACAAACTTATATTAAAGTAATTTAAATGGCGTCTTTGTTATTCTTTGCCAGAAGTTAGAAGTTATGCATTTTGTATTTTCGCGTGAACGAAGTGGTAAACATAATTTTCAATTCCCTGCAATGCAATGACATACAATTTTACTAGGTATTTAAATACCTATAACTCCTAAACAAATTTAAAATTTTGTTTTTAGTATATTGTTCCATTATAAAATCGCCAACAGAACAAGTTACCTAATTTGAAATTATAATTTGATTAGCTTTGTCTTGAGTAGGGGGACGGACTCTGTAATAATAATTATTTACTCAAAAGAACAAATTCCGACGTCTTGTCGACCACATTTTTGTCAAATTATAATTTGATTATCTTGGGCTCAAAATTGTTATAGCGAAAGAAAAAGCATCTGTCCATTTAAGCAAGCTGCTGCCAATATTAAATTTTTGAATCTGTCTACAAGGTATTATTAAATTGTTGCTTAAAAGGTGAAATCTTAATAAAGACACAATAGCGGTGTCTTTATTTTCTGTAAGGATAAACTTCATTACATTAAAAAAAACAAATAAGAAAATTATTTTAGGGGATTTTAGGTTAAGAAGCGTTCACACATACTCCACAAAAAGCGCGAAACCGAATGAGCGGAACGAGCGCAGCGTGCGAAGCGAGCGTGCCGCGGCAGTAGCTGGCTAGCGCTAGATTCTAATTCTCGTTGTAAAATGTTGTGACTCTAAACCGTACATAAATTACATACGGTGTAATAACACGTACACTTGCCTGTACAATAATGCATGCTTGCATTTTAGGAAATAAGAATAATGTTATGCTTAATGAACTTGAACTTTTAATTGGTACTTATAATAAGTAAGTGTTAGAGTTAATTATTGTTATCTCGAATGAAATTATAGAATGTAAGGCACACACGCTAACCCACACACACACACACACACACATGCGTAGCCACAATGCATCATTAGCTTGATGTATTTAATATAATTTAAAAATACTGTACTGGTAAGAGATTAGTTTGATTAATAATTTTGTTATATATAAAATCTTGTAACTTTTTTGTAAATTCAACGTGATACTTACTGAGACAGGCCTAGTCTAGTGTGGGAAACGCTGTTAATTTGTATTATTTACTTGTTAATATAGCAAATAAATATATCTATTTCTGTATAAAACGTTCAATAAATTAAGTGACTTGGTATAAGAAAAAATAATTGATAAAATAAAATTATAGCATTATACTTGTAATATTTATTTAAATTTGATTAGTGTGTAAGTCGTGTGAATGTGTCTTTAGTTAGGTACCAACTGGAATTTCGTTATTTGAAACAACTTCACTTTATATAAAATATCAATTAAAATGTTTAGATATGGCAAGAAAAACAATCACGCTAACATTTATGACAAATAACGCCATCGTTAATATTCAGCAAATCAGATTTCTTTCTGATTTAATGTGAGCATCGTATTATAATATAAATAAAGCCAATCTCCCCATAAAATGGACCGTGTAGATGCCTAATCCTATAATAAATCATCATTTAGAGCGAATAATCATCATAAACCTTACGCGGTGGCGTGATGAGTGAGCGACGAACGGCGATCGCCCCATACATCATGTGCCGATTATATGTATCAAATAAACATTACGCCGGACTCAGCTTCTCATATATCGGCGGGACCGCGTGTGGTTTCGCCAATAACGATATCGACGTTTTTGGGCAACAAAATTGATTTACGATTAGATATGTTCACGCCTTATTACAAACTTGTTACCGGCGTAATGCAGATCACATTTCTGACCAACGCTGTAACACGATCCTAGAGTAATTATCTCCTCTTATTATTGCGATATTAAAGCCATTCACGAATAATTCCAAGAGACCATTTTTTCATCATTCATCAATATTACATACCTAATCGTTAAAAGTTTGTTCTTACTGTTACGATTTAACTTGTCATATATTCCTCATATATATATACCTCAATATACCTACAATGTTTCATTATCAGCCCACGTCAGTCCACAGCTGGACATAGAGCCCGATCCTTAGCTATTCTTTTTGATCCGCTGCGAGTGGAGATTTGCGCATATAATCGCTCCTCCTTGTCGGAAGGCGCCCTACAATGTTTACCAAATGCTATTTTGTGAAATGGAAAAACATCAACATCAAACAAGACGGTAAATCGACATACTGTTGTTGTTGAAGTTACTTTTATGGCTACTTTACATTATCACGGCGACACAATAAAGGCCCCTTCCCACGACCGGGTTTTGTTACGGTGGCGATTGACGGGGAAGTCAAGGGGCGCTAAGAGCCCCGGGCACGTACCCAGAATAAAACGAGCATTTTAGAATGAAATGCTTTTAAAACCTAATAATGTAATTTGAGGTTATAGTAATGGTTAGGAAATAAAACATGCCATAGATGCAACATACATGCTGGGTATTGATTGTTAAAAATTCGTTTAGGCATACTAAACGGTATTCTCTAATTCATTGAACCAAAAAGAGTTTGAAGGTCACGTAACATCTCAGCCAAGCAATACGAGATACAATAGAAATTTTATTGTGACGCGGCTCGGCATTCAAAAGTTGTCTGATAATTATGCTACCTGATTTTTCTTTTACAGTCGGGCTCGAGTCGCTCGCCCATCACTCGCCGAGAAAGGCAGGTTGAACATGCAGTTATCTTGTGTTTTAATTCATCATCATCATTTCAGCCCTAGGACGTCCACTGCTGAACATCCTTTCGTAATGGCCAGATTTTTAAGTACCAGTAGGAAATTACCAGTTTGCACTTAAGAAAGCAGCAAAGTGCGCATACAAAAAAATAATAGAACTTAGATAACTTTCTCTGTTGTTATTTTATCAGGAAATTCGTCATGCTTTCTTGCGAGGCCTTTTCTTATTAAGGCACTAACTCAACTTTCCTGCTAAGATTTGACCGAGATAGTGAACAGAGAAAAGTAATTTACGGAGCCAGTATGATATGAATTTTAAATTGGCGTGGGGTGCAGCCGGATGCCCCGGGCACCGCACCGTGCTCCGCATAGAGTTGCCAGCCTGCACGGATTACCCGGAATGTCCTATTTCTAGGGACACATAAATAACGATAAACAAAATGTGCTTTGCTAATTATTTATTTAACTTTATTGAACAAACTTGTAAATAGTGTACAAAAAGTTGACTTAACTAACTTAATTAACTTAAGTTTGGATTCAGCTATAGATAAAAAAAAAAAAAGTTAAAACGAGCATTTTATACGCTTATAGGCCGTAGAGGCCTAGTTTAAATAGATTGTCATCAAATATGTATTTATAGTGACTCGCTAAACACAGGACGCACTTCTACAGGGAGATACTTACTTATGAATATGAGCCAATAAATTAGATAAAGATATAACAAAAACAATAAGTAACAATCTATATAATATAATAATTATTTATTCAGTTCTAAAAATATAATAGAAGGCCTATGTTCAGCAGTAGACGTCCTATGGCTGAAATGATGATGATGATGATAATAATAAAAAGAGACGTCATATACAATTGATTGGTTATAAATATATTTTTACCTCGTTATCGGTATCATATGGTTCATGTGCAGGTCTTACCTTTCTCTCTTATTACGTGTGTAAATTTTCACTGATGAGTTATCAAAAATTGTTATCCTAAAATTTCACATTACATCAAAAATTCTTAAGAATGTTGGCAACTCTAAACTCAGACCAACGACACCAAGCTTCACGATTAAAAATTCGACAGGGGAGTATGTATGTCTGCTGTGTTATCGAGCCGCATGCATCTCATCTCATCTCATCAGCCTTCCGAACATACAATTGGCTTTGATAAAGACATATTTCTATGTACAGATAGAATAGCCAATATCATGCTGAGATCTGAAGCTGTAAAAGTTTGCCAATAATGTATGTCTTTTAATTTTTGTAGTTTTTCTAAATCCTATAGAAGAGTGTTTTCGGTTAGCTGTCGTGCTGCATGCATTTGCTTAATTCACCTTCCGCTTACTACAAATACTAATTAATAGCTTACAGAACTTTGAACAACCGGCCAAGAGCGTGGGTCATAATGTGCCGTATTTGTTACCTGTTTTACATAATTAAGTTGTTGGAGTACTTCAAGTACTCCAGTACAAGCCTACCTCGCAATGATAGTTTTTCTTTTAACTTCGCTATATACTAAATACTACTGTCGTGAAACCAACCCTTACGCTGGCAGAGGGGCACTCGATCCTAACAAAAAATGCACTTTAAAGTATAAATATTACGTAAATTGATACCTAAATCAAAAAAAAATGTTTGTACACATACACTATTTTAAAAATTACCTATCCAACGACACCCCACAGGGCCCACACCATGCAATAGACGCAAACAAAAATCATCCCCACTGTACGTGTAGCGGAGGTAACCTATGAAAATGATTTTTTTAAAGATTTTATTCTACCACTTTGTGGGCGTGATTAATATCTATGAAATGAAATGAAATGAACTAATCATTGCTGCATTTAATTGACGGAAATAGTTTTTATGTGTCCATACCTATTAATATCGCTAACGACAAATTTCATAATATTAATAACTGCTATTATATGTTATATATTATAGGATTCTGTTTTCGTCTGCAAATATTCTGCATAAACTTACCTAACCAACTCCACATCATCAGGTGCGGCTATTATCGATCGGAAACAAGTAATTTTAAAATTTATTCTTACAAGGCCAGTAGCAGGGACTCACCCCAACGCAAATTAAAAGGCGCGCCGGCCCCTGGGGACTCCTATTTGAGTCGCAAAGATTTGCAAGGGGCCGCAGCATTCTCTATGGTCGGCTACAATCGATCATTAATTACGTTTAGTCACATTTACGCGCCACATGTTAACATGCGAAACCCCATCGTTACGACTACTTAGTGAGACATTCGAAACGTCATTTGTTTTGCTTAAGTGACGGTGCAACTCAACTTTTTTTTTAAAGAAACGTTAAGATATCGACAACAAATCAATTTTGAATATATATTTTTTAGCCCAAACAACACCCTTAAAATCACAACATAGCATTAAATTTTTTCATGGAAGCTTATTTTTTAATAATTCCCAATTTTTCTAAATACGAGTAGTTCTATATTTTTATTAGGTACACCATAATAGCAATCAAAACGTATCAGTCACGATGACATCAACCGCACTGTCAGCGTTCAGATAATTATTCGCATAATGCATACACAGGAGCATGTATAATATATCACAGTGGTTCAGAATCCGAAATGTTGATATAGGCGGAGAGCGTGTGTGGAGATAAGCATCTGCTGAGTGGTCCCCTTCTGTTTTCCGATCGGCGCACACTCGCTGTTGCTATTAATTTCTGCGCCCTGTCACAAAGCTAATACACAGGCTTGGACATAATGTGATTATATTTGCAAGTAAAATTCGGATGGGACTCTTTCGTACCATCGTGTCGTCACGTCTGAAGAATAAATCTAGAGACGAATACGCTAAATGATACCTATTGCATACATGTTTGACGGTGATTATGTTGGGTTAGAGGTTAATGAACTCCATAAAAATCGGCTTTTCAAAATCAATTGCATCTATCATAGATTTTGAAAAGCTGAAAACTGATTTGAATAAATAAATATAATAAACCGTTTAATTAAATACTAACATATTGCAATGTAAAAAAATAATACAATAATAAATATTAATTTCTAAACAAATGTTAATGCACCTATGTGTAAATGTTTGCATAATTTAGACTTTTGCTGCTACTTCTTAAGAAAAACAAATAAAGTTAAACAACAAAGTTAAAGTTCCTCTGCACCATACCGCGCCAATAAGAACCACGTTCCTAAAAATGTAAAGTGAGGGGAGACGTTAATAAAAATTCCGCGCTGAAACAACAAATTAAACGAAGCCGAGCCACTCGAAAAGCCATAAGTACTCATCTCAATTGCCACCGATAAGAAATCCAAGCCTTGGCAATGTATTCACGGCACGTTTCGGCTCACGGTTTTTTCTCGCTATGCCACCGTGGCGTTTAAAACGAATTGACTCTTAAATTCTTCAGAATGAAATGGTGTAGGAGTTTTATTAAATCGAGTGTAACCATTCCTGACATTACGCAAATGGCGGATCCTCCCCTACATCTGTCGCAGGGATGCACCCCCTTAATAAGTGTTAACGCTCGCCGGCTGCGATGAACACTCCGCTGGCTCAAGCTAAATCTCTACAAATTCTTGATACAAATTAATGCCGCGGGAGAAGTCCGCGAGCGTCTCTTGTAATTTCATTCTGCGCGGCGCCCTCACTACCCACGCGTCACAATAGGTGCGCGCGCTTCAGCGACATGCCTAATCAGGGCCGTCTTAACATAGCCAGGGGCCCTGGGGCACACAAAAACACCTATTGCAAAGTAAAAATGAAATACTGTTGGTATGAATTCAGGACTTCCAAAAAAGAATTTTATAACTCCGTTAGAAGTCTAATTTTCAATATTTCCTTTTTTTTCTAGGCTTTTTTCTTTCTTCTCAGTTAATAGTGTTTCTAAGTTTACAAACATGTTTCAGTGCATCGGGGCCCCCGTGAAGCCGGGGGCCCCGGGCACAGGCCCCGTGTGCTCTTATGGTAAAGACGGAACTGTGCCTAATACAGCTCCGTTTTTACGCTATAAAAGACCCAAAATTGTTGTTAAATCTAAAATGATACAAAAAGATCCTCCGCTTTCGAGATCATGTAGTTACATGACATTAAGCATTTGTTTATTAGTTTAACAATATTAATAAAATGAAATATACCTACTTTTAGTACTTTTTACTTACAACACTGTTCTTTCCGCGTATTTTTCCAATGATCTTTGATTGTTTCCGTTTTGCTGGCAATTTATATGTATACCATAAATACCATTCCATTTGATTTATTGTCATGGAATCTCACGCATTAACAAAATTAACATCGGCAATAACTCCCATACAGTCGTAACATCATACAAATTGCAATTCATTTCTATTTTTCAGACCATTAACCCTGGACAATAACACGGCAGCGGAACAGTCGCGAGTAAAATAAACGCAGAGCGAAATAGTTCCGAACTGGTATCATCGTTGCAAATGTAAATGAACAATTAAAGCTCTCGCCGTGGCCAGGGACAATGATGATAATTATTTTAGTTTGCTGTCGGCGCGGTTGTCACTCGCCGGCTCTTGCCGCCTCTGGAATGCTTCTCGGACCCCTATTTTCGCCATTATACAGCGACACTTCTGCTGTTCGTAAATTATTATCAGCCAACGCTTTCATTACTCGGTTTCCGTAACAAAGGAACTCGCCGAGTATACGAACTGATTCAACTTCGATTCGACTCAATTTTGCCTTCTCCGCCATTGTTAAGCCGGAGTCGTGACTCATATTAGGCCCGAGGTGAAATTTTGATTAATTCGTTACAGTGCTCCCGGTTATCGTTTAGTTCCGCCCGAGAAACTTCACTGAAAGGCGAGTCGAGCTTTGAAATAATTGCATTGGCATAATTTTAATAGAACTGCATTGCTGTCGTCGCGATGTCAGCAAGTTTAGATTAATTGAAAGCCAATACATTATTGACAAAATGTTTCATTTGTTAATAAGAACATCTGTAATGTATTATTTAGTCTATCTTTGAAGTAACTATTAAGTACCTGCACAACATTTTAGAACTATACATGGTGATATACAGGGTGGCCAATTTACAGATTGCCAAAGAAGAAAAAATTTAAAAGTTATGTTTTTTATAAACTTGGGAAAAGCCTTTGCTTGTCAGTGGCTAATTACCTAGCTACTTTTATGAAAGATATACGACTTTATATTTACCTTGTAGACCGCGTAAATCGTTAAGCCTAACTGAAGTAAAGGACAGATTTAATCTGCCAGTCTAGTCGAGATCCAGTTTATTAATCCTTCCTTTAAGTCAAAAGGAAGGATGCAAAAATCCGTCCACCTACATGCATGTCCAGCAAAAAATGTAATTGGATTTCCATTTTCTGTACTTAGTACGCTTTGATACACAGTATTTTCAAAATACTGGTATAAGCAAAACACTGTATAGTAAGGGTGTAAGTATTTCGATAAAAATTACTATTTAGTACAAAAAAGCACAACATATCTTGAATATGTTTAAACTTAGAGACTTTATTTTATCCGAGTGCCAAGAATGGGTTATCTTCTCTGGATTTTTTTGATAATACTTTAATTTAGACTTAAGTTTCGTTACTGGCGAAAGAACAAAATGTGATACCAGGAGTTCTTACAGGTTGCACCCTTTGTTGTTGAAAACATTACCACAGAATATGCAGGGTAGTCCAGGCCAGATGGACATAAATAATTTTTTAGGTAGTCGGTTTAAGGACCTATTTGTACCCGCCAGAAAAAAAATCAGCCGCTTACAAGATATGTATTTTTTTTTATTTTAGAAATATCACCAATGTTTTAATAATTTTTTATTTACTTTGTATATATGATAAAAATGAAAAATTCTATATGTTTTTATATTTTAGGTGCTTACTTAGACATTGCATTCTCTCAGAAAAAAATTCAGACTGATCTGCAAATTAGAAGTGCATTTAATTTCATATCAATGCAAGAATAATTACTTTCCTTGAAATCGACAGATTTTTCGTAAACTCCAATTAAAAATTAAAAAAGCGGTTCAAAGCACTCATGTTTTTTTTAGTTACAATTCAGTTCAAGTCAGAAAAAAGTTAAAATTTTTTCAAAAATCTAACTAGGAAGAAAAATAAATAACAGTAATTTCCAAAAAAAATATTTATTAATTCTTTCACTTAAAGACTATAGCAAATGTTCACAATGCCCACCGTTGGCTTGAATACAAGCTCTGCATCGTTTTAAAAAAATATTTCTTAATTTAACCATTTAGATAATTAAAAAAAAAATTTTTAAAACGATGCAGAGCGTATATTTTTGAGTGAGTGCAATGTCTAAGTAAGCACCTAAAATAAAAATAAAAACAGAATTTGTATTTTTAAAGTAAATAACATTAAATGTGGTGATATTTCTATATATATAATTAAAAAAATAACATATCTTGTAAGCGGCTGACTAGCGATTTTTTTCCTGGCGGGTATAAATAGGTCCCTAAGCCGACTACCTAAAAAATATCTATCTGGCCTGGACCATCCTGTATAATAGGATAAATAAGGGCGCCTTCAAGTTTGCAGCAATCGCAGTTGGGCGACTTGCTCTGTAGCCACTCCATTATGTTCTTTTAAATTATGATGGTAGCCACTGTAGTGTACAGATGACGTACATGATGTACTTGTATCATTTGTGAACGTACTACTTTTAGTTTAAAAGATAAAAAGCTGCTGCTGCTGGCGTTGCTGCGGGGAATTTTCTGTAGCCGTAGAAAGTTCCGTTTTTTTCTTTTTGAGGTACAGAACCCTAACGGTCTAATTATTCCTTTTTTGTAGTTTTTTAATTGTATGTAAAATAAAAGTTTATACCTACTTGACGCCATTATTTCAAATTTAACTAGTAAAATATATTATCTTTAAAAATAGAAGTCCAATACAATCATCTATTAAGGGAGTAAACAATGGGTATACTGCAAAAATTGGAAACAAATGTATACCATGTTTATCTACTAAAACTGGATTCCTGAGATCGCATTAACTAACCAGGACGGTTAGCGTCAATGCAGTGAAGATGTGTTATTGGAAGTGAGTGGTGTCGAGCCGAGTACGTTGACGTGACACATTCGTGGCAAATGACTCGCTAATTAAATTTCATTGATTCAAAGCTCATTTGTGAAGTGCGCTGGGTGCCTGGATGCCTACATATCAGTGGGCGCGCTAGAGTTGCAGGGAAATGGAAATGGCTCGCATTCGGCAGAACGGGAATGCTTTCAGCTCGCGTAATTCAGTTAAACGAGTAATTTATGACTGGCCAAATTACTGGCATCACTGTGTCCGGCTATCAGATACGAGCCTTAACAACAATGCAATCCATACAACATACCAATTCGATAAATGCAAATTATGCGTAATTCGAATGGCGTACGCTGTCGTCGGCGAATGTATTATGATGACGCACTGGGAATAGTAAGGGCCAATAATAATTTATGGTAACTAGTCTATTCCCTCTTACGTGTAACATCTACTGCACGGTACATTTTCATTGGTTTTGGAGCCGCATAAGTCATGTTCTCCTGCTCAAATACAATCCATAAACGAAATCTAAAATAAAAAGTTCATTTACCACAATACAAATCTTAACACCTAATTGTTTGAATGAGGAAGTAGACTTTTTTGTTGTAGCTTGGTAGCTACGGTGATTAGCATAACTTTGTAGACACTAATAACACTGGTCAATACTGGTTTTGCCACAAGAACTTTGATAGCTAATTTTGTTTTATCAATCTACCCTCATTATTAAATCACAGTTGTCATATGGCAATTAGCCTCATATTTGTTGTGATACGGTAATACTCATAACTAGTACTACGGCGTAAATTAACAGAAACGCTTACAAGTAAATCGTTATAAAAATATTTGTCGTTGAATTTGAACACTTTTTTGTGATTTATTAACCCTGTGAACATGTCGAGGAAGTGTAATAATGATCCTAACTCGTTTTGTTATGTCTGCAGAGAACTTTAATTCAAAAAACAACGACGAAATTTTACGAATCTTGTGTTTTGGTTTTTCTGTCGTCCATCAAGACAAATCCTATGCCCCTCATGTCTGTTGCATAACGTGTGTGAAAAATTTAACTGACTGGAAGAAAGGTGCACGACCTATGCCGTTTGCTGTACCCATGATACGGACTGAACAGCGAGATTGATTTGATTGAGAACAACGAGATCACGTATCAGATTGCTATTTTTGTCTCACTGACATAAAAGGTATAAATAACAAGAAAAAAAAACACAGTTATTTACCCTAACTCATCTTCGGCTATATGACCAGTCTCTCATTGTAAAAAATTGCCAGAACTAATACCAGTTGCAACTACGTCTGTTGAGAACGACAATTCACAACCATCTACTTCAGGTCAATGTGTTGACGAGGACGATGACTTTGAGTTTAAAGGAATGGTAAACGAGCCACATTTGATAACTTAAGGAGACCTAAATGATTTGGTTCGGGATTTAAATTTGTCAAAAAAGCAGTCAGAACTATTAGGATTTTTTGGGTAACCACAAGAGTGACAGTTACAGAGAGTTGGTTAGCGAGCTATTATTGTCATATCAAGCATTAAGTTGCAACATGTCACTTAAGATCCATTTTTTAGACTCGCACTTTTTCCTGACAATTTGGAGCTGTCAGCGACGAGCACGGTGAGAGGTTCCATCAGGACATTTCTAATATGAAAAAGCGGTACCAGGGCAAATGGAGCTTAAATATGTTAGCAGATTACTGTTGGACAATTAAAAGGGACCAACCAGAAGCTAAATATTCAAGAAAATCTTAGATTATTAAGGCATTTATAAAAAAAATAAACTTTTGATTTACGAGATCTGTGTTTTTTCTTAATATTTTAAATTACTCAGTAGAATAAAATCCTTGTCGAGCAAATTTTTTTTTTTGTTTTTCTTTTTCTTACAATCGTTTTTTAGTTTTTCTTCGCAAATTTTAGTTTTTCTTACAATCACCAATTAAAGTAAAAAATATCAAAAAAATCCGTGTGGCACGACAAAGTTAAAATTTTGTTGACCAGTGTAATTCAACGGACAATCGCGCTCCAAACTACGACGTTTGCGGGTTCGAATCCTGCAAGGTGCTTTTTGGCTAATGGTAGGTACTCATTTGCCTACCTAACCTTCACTGTACTCGTATTTAGCTTGTAAAATTATGTTGACTGGAAGAAAACATTTAAAAAACCGCACTTTATATTTTGATGATTTTGATTAGCACTTCTGCCACCTGGTACCTGCCACAACACGATGGTCTCAGCTTCATAATGTGCGATTGTTCCTGCCTCTATTGGGGCATGCACAAGAAAACTTTCAGCTTTTTTAAAATGAGGATGGTCTGGCGATCACGGGCTCTTGATCTATCAGCCCACGTCAGCCAACTGCTGGACATAGGCCTCTCCCAGAGCACGCGTGACCCCGATTCTCGGCTATTCTTATCCCTTTATATATAACTGAGAATTATAAAGTTTCTCATAATTGGAAAATCAAGATGAAAATAAATGTCATTCAGCGCAACGTGCACAACACTCGACATCCGAATGTAAGAACTGAAATATTTGAAGTTAAATCTCACCTATTGTATTAATATTGTAAATTAACTTGGCTGCAAATTTCATAATGAGGCCTTTGATTTTTTTTTTTCTTTTGTTATCGTTATAATTTTATTGCAAATTTCATAATGAGGCCTTTGATTTTTTTTACTTTTGTTATCGTTATAATTTTATTTTTAAGAAAATGTAAAAAAAAAATGATATCATTAAAAAATAATGTAAAACAAAATGTTTTACGTTGTAATGTACCTTACAAAATAAATGTTCACGAAAAATATATTTTTTAGTAAACGTCATGATGGATTTGATATTTGTTTTTTTTTTTGTTTTTAGCAATACCAGGCACAATATAATTACGTATTAAAACACTAACCATATGATAATAAAATTAAGATACTCATTACTAAAATACAATTTTATTGTTTATGTTATATTTCTACCTCTTTTAATCTAAAATACCTCATCTCACTTTTTCGTTATAATTTAAAAAATATACCCAAATCCTTAATTTTAAAATAACTTTATTTTACAGACAATATGACAGTAGGTATTTTTATATGACAGTAAATTAAAATTAATTTATTGAATTTTTTTATATCAAATCAATGCAGCTAAAATAAATTTACTAAATAATGTGTAGTTTGAACTTTATTTTCTAATTGGTAACAGTTTTAAATATATAGGTATTATTTGTATCAGTGTATACTATACGTGTTATAATTATATACAGGGTTACATTTCAAAAGGTGCCAAATTTTATATATGAGATCTAGGGAACAATATAAAGAAGCGTCATAATCGTTATTATTTTTAATAATCGTATGTTACGAAAAAAATACTTTAAAATATCTGAAAATAAAGTCAATAGAGAGACTACGAAAGCCGATTTTTAATAGCGGTTAGGATTAATTAAATGTTTTTTTTTTTCTTTGCATAGTTCGATTAATTCCGAGCCACTCCTAAAGATTTAGCACCCCTTTTCAATGTAACCCTGTATAGGTATAATGTATATTATAGTATTATAGTTTAACAAAACTAACTCAGAAATGTAGCAGAATAACATAGCTTACAGTGTCAAAATTATTCAATATTTTTTAGTCCGAAACGCACAGAACAAAAACTTGAATTTGGTTTGTAGTTATCCTATCTTATCCTATGATATCCTGCTTCCTCTGACGGATAGACGTCAAATTTTATTAAATTTTTATGATATTTTCGTTTGCTTCCTAGAATAATATCAATTGTACGTTAATGCAATTCTGCGTGTTCAACACATTGAACACGCAGAATTGCTGAGCTGTTTGTAAACAGGTAGTGGTTAAGTAAAACAGCTATTTTCACAATCCATCTGTGACATTTACATACCTATACATACTCTTTTAATTGTGTGTACAAACGTACGCGTACGTACGTAACCTACGCTATAAAATGAACTGAAAATGTATGAAGATTTATGATACTTATACTAATTCTTATTTTATATTTATACTATTACTTTAACCTAAATACCTTTTCGTGATTTTAATAAAAAATAATAATGACTTTTCTATTCTACCTATTCTATTTTGATCACTGGGTATTGTAACTATAATAACCGAGCCCGCAGGGGCAATGATATGGTAAACTAATATGATGATTAATATAATATTTATCTTAAACTAAAACATGTAAACAATAATATTGTAAGTAAATGTTTGATTTACTTGGTTAATAACCTACTTTTGGACTTATTGGGAAACTGGCTTGTCTTCGACTGCGACTTTTTCTGCATAGAATTTAAGCCAAACAGCAAAAATAAAATATTTTTTTGCTGATTCCGTTAAAGATTGAGTAATCAACATCCAAACATACAAGCTATCACATTTATAATAAATAAATAAATATTCGACGATATCACATACATTGCTCCGATCCTAAGGTAAGTAACTAAAGCCCATGTGTTATAGAAATCAGAAACAACGACGTTACCACAACACCCAGACCCGAGACAACATAGAAAAGTTCGTTTTCTACATTGACCCGACCGAGAATCGAACCCGGGACCGACTCAGAGATTGCGACGCTAAGTAAATAATAGTAATTATTTTACTAATTCACGATTTGGTCCAAAATTTTTATCGCATTGTATGGGGTGTCGTTGGATAGGCCGTTAAAAAATAATGTGAGTGTGCAACCACTATTTTTCGTGTCAGAGATCCGTTTGCGTAATAATTATTAAGCTTTGAATTGCATTTTTTGTTAAAGTGAAATGGTTGCTTTAAGAAATATAAAAAAATCATGATATTTAAAGTGTTAAGATTATTTTTAGCATTTTAGTTTTTTGAAGTCGGTTTTTTTTAAATAAAATTAACTTATTTCATCTATTTTAGTGATAAATCCTAAAACAAATCTTACGAGTGCAAACATAATTTAACTGCTGAACACCAAATTCATTTCCTATTTTCCCACTGTTAGGGGTACATTTTATCCGCAAAATTTTATGATAGTATCTTTGAAGTATAGACTATTCATTAAAAAAAGAATCATCAAAATCGGTTCACATTTGGCAAAGATATGAGGTAAAATAGATACTAAAATCAGTTGGCGTAGTACGAAGTTCATGCAATGTTTGATGATTTTATTATAGATCCCATCATCAGAATTTAACAAAATTTATATGGGATCATTCTGAAAGTATTATTTTTCAAACAAAAAAATAATTATCGTAACGTAGTGACGAATGATCGCTGAACATACAAAAAAAAACAGATTCCGACGAATTGAGAACATCCTCCTTTTTTTAAGTCGGTTAAAAAGAAAACTATTACAGCTAGGTAGGCTTTACAAGATATCGAGTAAACGTGTACAGTCAACACCAAAAATAGCTTAGTTCTATCTGAATTTTCCCAAAGAAACTCATTGCAAAATACTTCATAATTATTCTGATAAAATCACTACGCAAAAGTCGGGTTATTGTGATTATTTAGATTTAGAAGTTCTCTACTTTGATGCCGATTTTAATTGTAACTTGGAGCAGAAAAGAAATTAGATGATATTTTAAATTGTTTAATTCAGGTAGCAAATACCACATTATTGTGACGGAAAACTACGGAACCCTACATTGCGTGGGGCCTGACACGCACTTGTTTTTTTTTATTGTTGTTGTATTTTGACATACTATATTTGAGGCTCCAAAAATAACGAAAATTCGCCGTGTATTTATTACCCTTTATAATGAAATTCGTCATTGTATGCGTTATTAGATGTGTGTACATTATGGCCTCGTAAATATTATATGGCGACGGGTAAGGCAAGTGACCTTAAGCATTTAGCGACATCTATTGCGTGCCTAAGCAAGTACAAATGCTTTTCGCAGACTAAAAATCCATCCTTTGCGCTCTTGTGCTAATAGATTATCATTGCGAGCAAAATATCCGCTCATGGAAAAGTAGGTCCCAACCGTAAAACCCATTTAAAAAAATGACTATTTGAAAAAAAAAACTTCATCCTAAAGGCTCCGTGCCTTCATGTTATAAATAACTAAACCAACTTTCAAACTAAACAAAAACGTCGCTTAAAATATAAATGTGTACAAGACCGAGTATTCGCGGTACTTTAAAATATTTTTGAGTGTTTACATGAAATAATAACTAGTATTTAGATACCTAAATCAGGAAAAACTTCAACATATAAGTTACATGATATATTAATTTCCACATTCTATAACCAGTATTTTCGCCAGATAAGTTGTGCAAAAACACCTCTTTTACGTGTATTCTCCTTACCCTGCGCCTTAAACGCTTCTAATCAAAACGTATTAATTATGCTCTTACTTTTAGGCGAAGTCAATAGAAGCGAGTCGAGTCACGTAGTACGAGTACGTATCAGATCAAAGGCTCCATACACAGGTCAGACAGTTATGATTAGCTAGATACTTTCTCAGAATTATCAGAAGGTATTTGTGTTCCATCTTTCGTTACTCACGCACAATAAATACGTAAGTAAGTAGGTGTTGTTCTATTTCGTCACCGCCCACCCGCCACTCATAATAAAATAAATAACAAAAAGAAATGTAGGCCTGTCTTTGCTTTCGATATAATATTTTTTCATTAATGGATTTCTGTTCAGGTTTGACAGTGAAATTTTACTTGGTGTTGCTACTAAGATTAAACCACCCGCTGTTGCTACTAAGATTAAACTATAAGTAATATAGAACTGGCAAACAGCATATTTTTATACGTTTTGTTTTTCAATTTTATTGCTCTACCGAAACCGATTTGTTGCACAAAATTAATACCCAACTCTCTTTTGCGACCAAACTGTTTATTATAATAATACGTATTATTAAGAAATATCCAACCTAGTTTATAGCACATAAATATATTTTGTAACGAAATTTAAATAATTATTTAAACAATAACAATTATGTTAAATATTAAACAAAAATTACAACGCTCTATGAATGATATCTATCTATGAATCGATCTATGAATCTAATATGAATTATATGAATAAAATTTAATAACCCTAATTACTTTAAAAGAAAATATTATTTATACATGAAAGTTAGTTTCACTTCACTAGTTGTCCATAATTTATTATTCAGCCCATAGAAAAGTAATCTTCAAATGAAAGTTAAAATGCAACTTTATACAAGGCAGTTTAACCACTCTTATAAATTATTATTTTACTATTTTAACTTGTAATTTCTTTAATCAATTTTGGAATTTACTCAACAAATGATTTATAGCTTTTTACTTTTTTCTGTTTAATATCACAGAAAAAAGTTTCTAAAAATAGAAATACTTTTTTTTACGTAAGTTAAAACTAATCCAAATATGAAAACCACATCAAATTTCGTGATACTTTCATCCCCGTAACATTTAGTTTAGATTCTGCCAGCATCTGCCTGTGATCGCACTACATGGATTCAAGAAGTACAATTATACAAGCATATCTTGATTATTCACTAGTTTACACTAGGGATTATCTTCGAGAACGTCAATATTTTAAAATCCTATTTAGACTGTAACCTAGAAATTAAAAACGCAAAAATACTAATCTAAGTCTTACCATACCACGTAGTACTCGTAGTAAAATAGGCGTTATTGTTTAATATCTGCTCTTAGAATAGTACTATTATGTAAGATCCGATATAGAATGTCTTTATTGTTTATAAATAATTCTTCTACTAGTTCGGTATTTATTTTTAAATCCCTTTTTTATAATTTTACGAGAAATATTTTAACATGCATTGAATAGAATAAATCAATAAAATTTATTTATTTCTGTAAATAGGCCTTTTACAGGTCCCATTTTTTTTTACTATTGAAAATTCTAAGTTCTAGACGAAAACAACACACGACACATGAAATCTCTTGTGAGTGGCTACTCATTATTTATAAAATATTATCTTATCATTCACCACAGTCATAGTTGCTCCAAAGGTGATACAATGATTGCTGTATTCATATCAGAATAGGCATATCGTATACCTGCCAAACTAGAAGAAACACCCTATCCATAAAGAGGCCCAAGTTATAAAGTTTAGTTCAGGAAAAATATTCACAGGCCCTGCAGTTAATTTTGGCATACCTATACGATAACATATAGGTATCTAGGTCCGTTCGGGCCTTCTTGCATTACAAAAACTATTTTAATTTATTCTAAGATACGATCCCTTCGAAACTATATGATAACATATAGGTATGCCAAAATTAACTGCGGGCCTATGAATATTTTTAATTCATAAGAATATCTAAGTGTAAGTATGAGGTATTACGTACTTACATGTAACGTTGGTGATTTTTATTCATCCGTCACAAATAGGAAAACCATTAAATAAAAACATTATGTAGAGTTCGAAATAAGCGTAGTAGATAAAGAAAGTTATCGTTACCGAAACTGGAAGCCAATTTAGAACCATTCGATAGCAAATGTCGACCGGAAAACTACGTGACAGTATAGTATTTAACATTAGTGTCACGTGATTTACGGGTTGTCAAATTTGTCAATTCGTTATCGCAGGCTTCTGAATCGGGGGACAGGTGTTACTTTCACTTTCGTAATATCATACTTAAACAACATTTCTGTTGTTACGCAAAAAAATTGTTATAAGTAGTTAATTACCTGAGTTGGTGAGTGTGTTATCCCCGAGTCCGGTGGAAGTGTCGACGTCGGCATGGGCGTCCGCGGCGGCGGCGGCTATCAGCGCGCATGCCCACGCGCACCCAGCCACCACCAGCGCGCCCACGTTCTGCCTGCCTCCACAACGCTTCTGCTCTCGCCGCTTAGCCATATCACATCACCAACTACGTGTCTACTTTTCTACCACTACGAAACTCAATACTTAAAAAGTTATGCTGAAGTTAAATTGTTTTCGAACATCAAAAAAAAGTAACTTGAAAGTTTTGTGTTTAGACTTGAATAGTTTTCTTCGTGTGTAAGATGACGCACGTCGTGTGTCGTGCGTCGCGCGCGGCGTCGCGTGCGGGTGCTGAGCGGCGGCGTGTGCGAGCGACACTGGCCGCGGTGCACATCGCGGCGTCCGGCTCCACCGGAGTCGCAGCATCTCACACTCAGCCGCGAGGAGGGCCGCTGCGCGCGCATCGCCCGCACCGGCCAATCGCTGGTCGGGGGAGGGCCCGCGCGTAAGATGCACGGAAGTATATGCGAAGGCCTATGTACAAATGATAGCGGACAGGTGGTTTCGCGGCCGTAATTAGGCCTCTGATAACTTATTGCTACATAAATATGCTTAAACGCTGGACGATTAAGATAGCGCTCGAATCCGCAAGACTTACCTCGACGACCTATTACTAACCAATTACCCGTCCGCGCCTTCCTACATTACAGAAACCATTTTAATTTATTCTAAGATAAGATCCCTTCGAAACTTTCTTTGGTAGCGTCGTTAAGTCTAATGGCAATTCAACTTGACTGTAAAGTAATTTTAGCGAATCACTGTTTTTTCTGATGCAAAGGGATTGAAGGGTAACGAACCTGACCTGCTAAATAATTTCCCCCAAAGATATGTGCCTGGGTACTTCTTCTTTGTAGATGTGATAGGCACTCGGTATAGGTGCTAGAATCGACAATATGTAGTATATAATATTTGTAAAATTGTGGAAATAAGCACTCTTCTATGCTATATCTAAATTGTGCACGATAACATCGAAAGTGGTTTACAAAAATTGCCTAACTTTGAAAAAATATGCTTAACAAAACCTATTACAGTTCACGGTTAAGTTGGTTGAAGTTAAAATAAGTACCTAGTAAGTTTCGTAAAACTATGCCATTGTTTCAAGAAAATAAAGTTAACAGATCTATTAAAAATTTGTCTACCTCCTTTTATACCTAAGTATTTTATAAGATGAAAATTTTATTTTTAGTCTGCTTGCTTGCCATAAAAATAATAAAACAGTAAAAGCAAATAAATCAACGAAAATACATTTTAAGTACCTACATCTAATACAAAATTGTTTGTAATAGGAACTAAAGCCCTGTTAGCCTTAGCTTAGCGTAATACAATACAAACATAAAAATACCTCCTTTGGCTGACCTACTTTCCGGTCAAGGACAAATCGCTTAGACTTAGCGTCCCAAGATACAAAACAGAACACGAGATGTGAATTTCATGTATTATAATAAAGTATAAAATTTCGTTTTAAAGTTTTATGAAAACAAATCTTTTTTAAAAGCAAATTATGATTTATTTTAATCAAATAATAACGCTACCATTTTTACAGATCCAGGCTTTTGTCAATTTGGAGGATGTTTACTGATAGGTACCTATCGATATTCTAGCAACCAGAATAGTTAACTTTTCATGGATGTACCTTTACGTACTCAGTCCGAAGAATTTGTTTTCTTCGGTAAAAATAAATCAAGATTCCAGAAAGACATTAAAATTATGAAGCGGAAAGTCTGTTGTTTATGATAAGAAACGAGTGATGAAGAAACTTGATGTGAAATTAATCAATGTAAGTAGAGATACAAAAAAAAATACAACCGAATTAAGAACCCTTTCCTTTTTTTGAAGTCGGTTAAAAAATATCTGGACATAGACATGACAATGATAGACATTTAGTTGTAGTATTGAACTGTTTCTTTATTTGCAAATAAAATTAACACAAACACTTAAAACTAAACAATAAGTAAAGGATTAACATTTTTTTTAAACTACGTAAATTAAATAAAAGTGACTCCTCAAGACCGGTCGTCAAGCATCTATAATAAATGATGATCAAAATGAAATTCAAATCAAACTCAAATTATACCCAACATTAAGCTACATGCCAGTGCCAGTGTGAGGGTTTACTACTAAAGTCGATAGCTCCTAAGCTACTACTTTGACGTGGTGATTTAGAATACAACTGTTCAAGTCTGCGAAATTGTTCTTACTGGTTTTATGTGGTTATTAACAAAAAGCAGTAAATAAAAATGATGGCTCATTCTTCGCTCAAGACTTAGGCATAGCCATTTATAGAGAAAACGTTGCGATTAGGTACGACCATCCGCGCCTTCTTGCCCATGGACATGCTTTTATGTTTCAGTAAGTAGATTTCAGTTTTAAGTTAGTTTTATTGATTTTAATTTATTGAGCTATTTAGTATGGAGAAATTATTTTTTCGCGATTTACTTATGCGTTGGACCCAACGTAAAAAATAATTATATTTGAGCATAGGACCTTTTATAAACTAATGTACTTGACGAAATATAACTTGGACTTCATCATCATCATGTCAGCCTATTGCAGTCCACTGCTGGACGTAAGCCAAAGAGGCGAGGCGTAGACTCCATTCGAGAACCCGTTTAATCCACCTTTCATCGGTTCAATATGCGAGTTTAGCCGCCAAGCAAGTGATAATATTACCTACATACCCTTTTTTAACCGAATACAAAAAAAAATGAGGAGGTTCTCAATTCGGTTGTGTGTGTGTTTTTTTTAATGTTTGTTACCTCAGAACTCCGCCATTAATGAACCGATTAGAAAAAATATTTTTTCAATTGAAAGGGTTCCCTCCAGATTGGTCCCATTTTCAAAATTCAATTCTGATGATGGGATGCATGAATGAATTAATTGAGGAAACTCCTAAAATATTATAGGTATACATATAGCAACTTTAGTATATTTAACAACAAGTCAAGCATTTGCATTCAGAAAGTATCATTTGCTGAGGTGGAACTGATGAAGGAGACCATAGTTGGCCACAATAGTCTTCCACGAGTAAGGTACGCACGCCCCACCCACGCGATAAGATATTTTCATTAAGACAGTTAAGCCTTGCCATAGTCGACAAATCAAATTTTAATAAATGATTCTGCTGAGAATGATACCTGATCTGATGAAGAAGGCGGAAGGTAAGCACCGGAACTCTGTGATAAAACAATGTATTATAGCCGTGTTTGGACTTATTTGCATCGTCATGAGAAGCAATGTAGCTATAATTACATCACAGATCGCCATTTAGAATGTAAAAAGACACTAAAAAACAGACAAATAAAACAAATTTTTATAAAAAAAAACAACCACATTTAAACATTCCACAGCTGGCACCGACTCCAATAATAACTGTTTGGTATGATTGTTTAAAAGTTATTTTTAGCTTTTTAGTTTTTTTGAAGTCGGTTATTTTTTTATAAAAATTTGTTTTTAAGAAAAGCCACTTGAAAATGTAAAAGTTGCACCCCCTGGGTTTATTTTTTTGCTGGCACCCATGTTGAAAATATTTTAATATAGATGATTCTTCTATGCAAATTGATGATTCTTCTAATCGTATTCGTTTTGTCTTTTAACCCTCAAATTAGGGTAACCATGATTTAAAATTAGTCAAAATTTAATAATACTCACTTAATTAAAAACGTAAAAACATTTAAAACAGGACAGCTCATTTTTTTTATTTCCGACAAGAAAGACAGTATCAAATGTACAATATCACGTTTCCTTTTCGAATTCGATATTAATGCAATTATTTATAAAACTAATACTAGGCCAATAACAACATTTAACATACAAAGCCCTTACAAAAGTAGTAAACTGAAGCCCTTGTTATGAGGCCGTGCACCTTTTTTCAGTGCAAAATTGAAATACAGTTCTATGCTTGTGTGCGTCTATGATGGGGCATAAAGCGTCAACAATGTTGACCCTTTACAAGATAATATTGATAATTTATTAGGTAGTGGACGTCCTACTTATGTTTGAAAAACGATCGGTTTTGCGCGGTTGGTTTTTGACTTAGGTTTACTACCTAATTTATTGTTTCTTACATAAAATAAAAATTATATTATTTCAAAAGTATACTTGAAGATTATTGTGTAGTGTTTAAATCTTTTAATATTTGTTTAAACCAATAGAAAAATAAATGATATTTTCTAAAACTTTATGTTATTTCATTTTTTTTTTCTTTTGTTAAAATCATATTGTCAGGATAACTTGTAGTCTCTTGTAAACCGATGTTCAAACGTAACTCTAACGTAATTTTTCTGAAATAAGGGTAGTACCTACTTTTGGTGATTTACCTTTATTTTTTAAATGATTTGAAAAATTCATTCGCGCTACATGTAATGCAAGAATAAGAACTAATATTTTAATATCACGTGTTATTTTGTTTCAATTATCATTTACGTCTACAATCAAAGAACAAAGTGTACGAAAATACGACGATTTCTAGCACGGCCTCAACATTGTGGGGTGTGGGCTGATTAAAAAAATATATATACAATGTGTAGTTTTTTGGACCCGACAAACTTTAAGGGTGGATTCTACGAGTAATTTCATCAATAAAAAAACACCCCCATATGTGGGGTCAAATCTCAATATTTTAGGAATGGCGGCCATTTTAAAATTTTGATAATTATTTTATTTCTTTATCGTTTTTTTATCATAAAATTTTATTATGCTATGCTAATTATTTTTATTAAAGTACATGCCACATTTTTTGGTATTTCTTTCATACTTTTATGTAAAAGACTTCTGTTTGTAAGTGAAATCAACTTACATGCGCTGCGTCAGGGATGCATGCGCTATTTTAACTTTAATAATTATTGAATACCTCGACGTAGAGATACGGTTTTGGTATCATTGTTTAACTTATATCAAATACTTTCAAGGGAATAAATAAAAATACCATCAAAGGGGGGCTCTTTTCAAAGTTATTCAAGTAAATGTAGATTTTTAAAATGGCCGCCATTCCTAAAATATTGAGATTTGACCCCACACATGGGGGTGTTTTCTCGATGAAATTACTCGTAGAATCCACCCCTAAAGTTTATCGGGTCCAAAAAACTACACATTGTTTATTGGACAACATCACTTAAACATTGCTCTGATCTTATGATAAGTAGCATAAGCACTTGTGTTAAAGAAATCAGATCAACGACGGTACCACAATACCCAGACCCGAGACAATATAGAAAAGTTATTTTTCTACATTGACCGACCGGGAATCGCACACGGGACCTGAGAGATATCGACACGAAGTCCGGTATGCTCGACTCTCGGCTACAGAGCGGTTGGACGATCCTTCCTTCCACTTCCGGAACAAGAAGCGAAGAGTCGACGGTCGACGGTCAAGCAATGTCAAGACGCGGCCAGCCTCCATTTGTCAGATCCATTAGACTGGTGACAAACTGCGACGGACGCGGCTTCGGACTCGTCTTGACATTGTGAGGTCAAGTGCTGCCATTGGTTTATCCTTCAGTCAACTTCCGCCAGCCCAAGGATCGATCAATGGCAGCGTTTGACCTTACAATATCAAGACGAGTCCGCAGCCGCGTCCGCCGCCATCTGTCACCGGTATTATGATCCACCACTGATCAAGTAAAACTACGTTTTACCTTTAGATGATCCACTTTCACTGACCTGCCTAAATCTTATTAATATAAAACAAAATCGGGTTAGTTACACCATTTAAACGTCTAGAAAGGCTGGACCGACCGACCCCGAATAGCAGAATAACTATAAAAAATCCGAAAAATTCACAAAAATAAGAACTGGTGGTATGAAGTTCACCGGGACAGCTAGTCTATATATATATAAACCAAAGTCGGGTTAGTTACACTATTTAAAACTCGAGAACGGCTGGACTGATTTTTATGATTTTTTGTTTTGTAAAATTTGTCTCAGCCCCGAATAGTAGAATAACTACAAAACAAAACGAAAATTTCACAAAAAGAATTTATGGCGGAACGAAGTTCGCCGGGACAGCTAATGACTTTATAAAATAAACTAGTCGTGCTGTTTAATGTACACAATCCAAATTCCTTTGATACGACCCTTTTGACGTTTTGAGTTGATTTGACACATGACTGACATTGACATATGACTGACATTGACACTTGACAAGCTGTGGAGTATTGACCGACGACGTCAACGCGACGATTTATCGAAATCTGTGATGGTGATAAAATAAATATTTATTGCTTTCTGATATTAAAAGCATGTTCATACTTATTTAAATTAAAATGGATCAAAACAGTCGTTCTAGAAGAAATGATTTAGATGTAGATAGTTTTCGTAGTGATGAACCGGGATTTGATAGGGCTCGAATGAGACGACAATCGGGTGGATTTGTAGACTTTGGAAATGAATCACAATATGGAACAGGTGGACATCAAGCCTCTGGAGCAAATGAAATATTTGCTGATATACAGGTAACTTAAGTGCTCAAAACATCTAGCTGGCCATCTGACCCACTTTGAATTAAATGTCAGATGTACTACTAACTCGGAAAAAAAAACTTGCAGGGAGATGTTCCATGGTGGAAATCTAACTTCTTCATATCACAACCAGTGCTATTTGGGACCTGGGATGGAGTGTTCACATCATGCCTTATCAATATTTTTGGAGTTATTGTCTTTCTAAGATCAGGTTGGATTGTAGGCCAAGCTGGTGTAGTTAATGCAGTTTTTATTGTAATATTTACAGGTATTGTTATTCATTTTATTCGATTTATTGTTTAATTCTAGTATATAATTAACATACATAAGCCACTATACTTTCTGTTTCAGTATTTGTTGCCTTGATCTCAGTGCTGTCAGCTGTAGGAATATGTGAAAGGTGCAGAATAGAAAGTGGTGGAGTATACTTTATTCTGGCACACACATTGGGTTCCAGAATGGGGGGATCACTTGGAATTGTGTATTGTTTTGGACAGGTATCACTTCTACTTTAAAAACACTTTAACTAAGATAAAAACTAAATAATGTTTCAGTCAATGTTAAATTACCTTAGATTGTGATCGTGATGTGTGTTAGACAATTTGAAAAATACATCAATGTTGGTACTACATGTAACCCCCAATGAGCAAAACCTCTTAGGGGCTGATTCTGGTGCTCAAATACTACAACTATGCGAACAACATCAAAATCTTAAAAAAAAAAATCACATATTAACTTTTTGGTCATGTGGTATGCCTAACCTTCTTGGTTACATTTTAATGAGTTTTTTTTATTTACATGTTGATCCCTTAAAAAAAGTTGTTGTATTTGAGCAACTGAATCATCCCATGAGGTTCTGCCTATTTAGAGTAACACATTGTATATTGTTTAAATCGACAACATCCAAGCGGTCTCATAAGACCACATAACAATAGAGTTTCTATGGTGTCTTGATTTCCTATTATGTCTGATGAGTTAATTATTTTTTGTAGGCAGTGGGATGTGCTCTTAATGTTGTTGGTTTTGGAGAGTCAATGGCTGATCTAGTCAACCTCAACAACACGTGGGCAGCGCAGGGCTTTGCTATTGCCGCAGTGCTACTGCTGGGCACAATTAACGTTGCTGGGGTGAAGTGGGTGATAAAGTTGCAGTTTGTTCTTCTTCTAGTCATATTGTTGGCTGCTTTTGACTTTTTCCTTGGTTCCTTCACAACATTGCCAAGTAAGTTAACATATAAACTTTAATGCAAATTTTTTAATCAAGGAAATAAGTCACATGCGTAAGCATTGATTTATGTCAAGAAAACCACTAATTAATTGTTCAGTAAATATTGCAACATCACATACATTGCTTTGATCCTATGGTAAGTAGCTAAAGCATGTGTGTTACAGAAATCTGAATACAACGACAGTATCACAACACCCAGACCCGAGGCAATATAGAAAAGTGTTTTTTCTACATTGACTGACCGGAAATTAAACCTGGGATCCAGAAAAAGCGACACCCAAGTCTGTAGCAGTCGGATATAGTCGTCAGTAGCAGTAGTAGTCAGCAATATCTAACATAGACATTTTATTATATTCCAGCTACTGAATTTGTGGGTTGGTTTAATAGTTCAATTGCCAACAACACATGGTCAAATTATGAGCCAGGATACTCATGGTTTAAATGCTTTGGAGTTTTCTTCCCAACCATTACTGGAATATTAGCCGGAATTAATATGAGTGGTGACCTAAAAAATCCATCAGTCAATATTCCCAATGGCTCTTTAGCAGCTATAGGCACAGGGTAAATGCATTTTAGCTATTCCAATAACTATGCAAAAGAAAAAAATGCAGATCTATATTGCTATTTTACTTTTACAGAACATTCCTGTACCTCATGTTCATAATAACTTTAGCAGCCACTGTCACCCGGGAAGCATTACTGAATACATTCTCCATAACTGCCGACATATCGGCTGTGAGGGTTCTGCTGCTGGCCGGGTTGTATGTAAGCTCCATGAGCTCATGTCTTGGCGCGATGTATGGTACGCCGCGCGTTTTGCAAAGTATCGCCAACGAAAAAGTTATACCAGGACTAGATATTCTTGGTCGTGGGGTAAATAACTTACTTATTCTCTTTACTTCAGATCAACTAACATTTATTCTTTAATCAAGTATTAAATCACTCTTTTTGTTTATGTGTTCATTTTGCAGAGAGGGCCCAATAAAGTACCAATTTATGCCATGGTAGTTGTGGCCATAATTACTATTACATTCATCATCATTGGAGGCATAAACAGACTTGCACCAATTGTCACGATGCCCTTCCTTATCACATATGCTAGTATTGATTATTCTTATTTTGCTCTCGCCCAAACATTTGATTTGCAACTTAAGCGTGAGATGAGGTATGTGTTTTTCTATTATTTGAGTCATTCTCATCATAACATTTTACCTTTTGTGTCTAAATCCATTTTATTATAATAACTAATAAGTTATCTTATAAGAATAAGATATTATCATATGCATAAAAATATCGAATGATTCTAGATTCCAAGGCCACTCACAACGAGATACCCAAGTTTATGGAGCTACAGGAAGTGATCTAGATCTATTATTTCCAGAAAGAATAAGGCACAAGAATGTGGGTGTAAGTACCTCACTACTCCATACTATTCACATCTTATTTGTTAATTTATGTCATTTACAAGTTTAAATAAGTTCTCTCTCGCCACAGGTTCTACCCAGTTCAGACAAAGATACCTTCTGCACTGTATTGTTGTATAGTTTTAAGTTGTACTATTTTAAATGTATCGTCTTTTTATGTACTCAATTAACGATTTTATTCTTTAAACAATAAAAATTTGTAATATTAACATAGTTGTGAAATGAGTGGCGTTTATTATTTATCTTTCTAATTATGTGTTCAGGATTTCACTCCATCGCCTACGGACCCCGCTATAATGAATGGTCGACAATCAAACGGCGATGTGCGGCGGCCAAGTGTCAGCGTTCACTCTAAAAATAAGAATTGGTATTCACATCTTTGCAATAGATGGCTCTCTCTAGTAGGGGTAAGTAAAAAAAGATTCTATCATTCCATTCTACTTGGTAAAGATTCACGGTTGGGTCAGGCCCTCATTTCAGATCCCTTCGATAAATAATGGACTTAAGATCTCTCAAATTATAGCAACTGGATGGTAAGATAAACTAGATTAGAGATAGAGATCTAGACCCCCAAACTAGATTTTATATTGTGTCAAATTTTTAGGCAATTAAAGATTTTAAAAATAAACTTTATATTACTCTGATAGACGGGTCTGAGTGTACTGGGAGACGCTCCCAGCAAAGCGTTGTCTGGTACCTTGTAACACAAGGATGGAAATTTCTTACCCTGCTAGGCTTCATACCCGTTTTTTTCCGACCGTGCTGCAGGGATGTGAGTTGAGTAGAAATGCCATATTTAATGATAATGATAGTGGTTTTATGATAATGGTAATGGTATGGTAAAAGGACATAAATTGTTCTTTTCTGATCGTAAATAAACATTCAACTTCAAGAAGAACCAACTTCTTGTTTTTAAATATTTTACAAAGTACGATTTGACAGATAGCGGCTAAGGACGGTGCTCATAAACAATATTATAACTTTTAATTTGTAATATCTTTCAGGTAGCCATAAAGCTTCTTCTAATGTTCCTGGTGAACTGGGCGTACGCGCTCGGCTGCCTGTTCATTCTGTGGGTGCTGTGGCTGTACGTGGGCGCCGCCAACCCGGCCGTGAAGCCGGGCCGCGCCTCCGAGTTCCGCTTCTTCCGGTGGCTGAAGATATCCTTCTTGCACGCTATAGGGTAAGTCAATGAAATACTGATTTTTTTGGCTCGACGTAACGTCATCTTTGTTAAAGGGCAGTAAGGTTCAAACATTTGTCAAATCGAATCTAATTACTTTAAACTATCAAATTTTTATTTTAGCAAGACAAACAGTTCTCAGAGTAGGACTGTCAGACCGACCGTGTATGTGTATGTCTCGAGTTGAGACACAGTAAACATAAGCTTTACAGCAGTTTCTCCACTTTACAAAAACAACCGAATACGTAGACACCGACGCAGTAATAAAAACTGGATAATTACGTTTCGAAACAATGAGCTAATTTGTGTTGTGGTCACATTGCCTACACTGATTTAGAAGATTTGTGTTTAAGTATAATATTTTATCAATTATTTTCTCTTAACGACAGCTATTAAGCTGCAAATATACAGCGTGTATATTTTAGGCGATAAACTAGTGGTGTCATAAATCGTTCCGCTTTTGTGGATTAGACAAGAAAGTTATCTTTATTAAGAAAACAAACAGCTATCAATATTACATTTAGTTTACAAAGTAATGTATAGTACTAAAGCATTACAAGTTTCCACCAATAGTTTTTACAGTAATATGTTGACGAGATAAAAAGTTCAATTAAAAATTTTATAATTAAAATACAAGGGGATAAAACAATAATACAGGCCCTAACCTATTAGTAGGTACTTGTACTAGGGCTCAGTTACATCGAGCCCTTTTAACAAACAACGAAAGCGCATCAGTTTCTCGTGAAATATGTCGATGTGATTATAAGTACTGTTATACTTTTTGCAGGCTCTAATAATAAAACTATTACTTCTGTAGTTAGTCGAGCAGGTGGGTTATCTTTTCATATCTTATTATATAGGTACATTATCCTTATCAGCATACGTCACAAACACATTATTCAGTGCATATTCTTATACTTTGTCATACATGCTATCATAATTCATTTAGGTATCTAATTTTTTGTAAATGATAACAAATGAATCAATAATTACTAGGCACACAGAATCCGCGCCGGTAACGATCCGGGCCCGGATTCTCTGTTGTTGCTCTTAAAGTTTTTAGGGTAGTCATTGTAAATTTATGAGGTTATTGAAAACGCTTAAATACCCTGCTTACGTTATGTGGAGAAGGTTTTCACTTATTTTTATTAACAATGAGGTTTGGCTTGGTTCGGTTGAGGCTGCGTGTAGTGATGTTGTCGTCTTTACTTTAATCCAACAATCGCACGCTGCAATTCGAATAGTAAATAACTAATAGAGTTTTGTTCGTTTGATGTAAACAACAAATGTAAACGAAATAAGTAAAAAGTAATCTAAAACGGTAATAGGCAAGATTACCAGTCAAACAAATTGTTTCCACAATCACACCAATTAGCTAGCCCCAAACTAAGCAAAGCTTAATTATACTATGGCAACTAGATAGCGGATAATACATATATATACGTTTGTGTACATGGATATATTTGTCAGTTACATGGATTTTCCATGACTGACTGGTACAAATACTCGTGCTCATCACAGTCATCACACAAACATTTGCCCCTTGCGGGTCTCTAACCCGCAACCGCTCGGCTTTGTAGTCTTGAACGCGAACCACTACACCAGACGGTCGTCAATTACTGGGAATAAACAAGCATCATATCTGTCTTTCCAGAAAACGGCCGTTGGAGTACGAGCAATTGGTTGTGACCCCTGTACACGCCGACATCACTGTCGAACAAGAGAGACTGAACGATGACAACGAAGACTTTGCATCTAGACGTCGCTACCACCAGTCCACGCTACAAAGCCACCATGTCAATGTCGATAGTTAATGGTTCAATCAAAACCAAAGCTGTCAGGTCCGGACAAATAAGTAGACAACAGATTTTCGCTCGTTTCTAATGGTTACATTTTCTTTGGTTATATCAAACAAATCGCTAAATCTTCTATATATGTAGCAAGTATGTGCTTACGCAAAAATGCTCAAAGGATCATTATTGTCTCTAGCGCTCTACAGTCGCCGGCAACTGTCTCTTCCTAATCAATGGTCAAATCGCACCTTCGTAAAGAGTACGACCGATTTACACAGGTTTATTTGAGATAAGATCTGTTTAATCGTACAAAAATTTAACTAAAGTGCAGCACAGTATATATTATATTCTATACAGTATGGAAACTAAGCCTATTTCTTGAGACACGTCAATGGAGCGCACATCAGCGTTGAGTTGTCCTCTTTATTTTATTTAGAGACATTTATGCTGTTTTAATATGACAATCAGCTTTCAAAAGACATTTGCCCTCGTAGTAGCACAAATCCTATAAAATACCCACTTTCGGAGCGGTATTATAAAAATTTTCTTTTATACAAATAATTTAAATAAAACAGCCAAATTGGTCGATCCATTCTCGAATGATTCTACGTCATGCATGATTAACTAACGATTTTTATTTACTTATACAGGGTGACTGGTAGTATGACCTAATCCCGTTATGGAAATTAAAGGGGACAATTTCCAACTAATTGTATCCTATCTCAAAATTAACTGATAAGAAGATTATTGAATTTTACTATTTTCTCAAAATATTGAGTAGGTAGGTAGGTATTGAGAGAGGTACTTTAAAATTAATTTAAGTAAAAATAGTTATTCAATTTCTTCTTTTGACTAATTAGATGTAACATAATTATGCTAGTCTTTAATTTTTATCCTTTTAAATTAAATAACATTAATCTGGGAACTTGTAGGGATACATAGTCAAATCAATAACTTACCAATTTTTTTCAATTAGGTATCATGACTATTGATATGTTAACGATTCTTAAAATAATGGAAAAAATAATAAGGCCATCAATTTCGGGAATGGCATTTTTTTACTGCACATCACACTGACAAAATAATTTTGTGGAATTGTCTAGTCCACGTCGGGGGTTAGTGCGGGCAAAGATCCATATAAATTTTTTTCTTTGGTGCGGGTGAGATTTAATAATGCTACTTGTGAATTTTGTATTATTTAGGCTTTTTTTTTCCTATTGTGATCTAGCTTGTTTTTGGAATAGGTACTGTTTTGCATTCTGAGACACGGTTCAAAACTTTTACTATGTCTCCCACTGTCATTCCTACAAGCTTCTAAATTAATGTTACCTATTTTATGGATAAGAATTAATGACTAACATATTTTATTTTTAAAAAATGACAATAAATAGAATACTGATTTACTTACAATTTTTACTCAAATTAATTTCATCATAACATAACTTAATATTTTAGGAAAAAAAACCTCTATATCCGCTAATTTTGGGATAGATTATGATATGGAAATTAGTTGGAATTAATCTCCTCTAAATATCAGTCACCTTGTATACCTACTGGATAAATCATTCTTATTTTACAACAACAGGAAGTTTAAAAAAATAAGCTCTGGTTTTAAATATCACCTGACACTTCGTCTCGACTCGGCAGTATTTGGCAACCGCGACTGACAGAACTGCGAGTACTGCAACTGATCTTGTTAAGTCAAAGTCAAAGTCCAAAATCATTTAAACAATTTAGGACAAAATTGCCACTTATGAACGTCAATAATAACATTATAGGCCCATATGGGGCAGAACATGTCTCCTTATTTTTTGGGCCCTCCTAGAGCTTCGAGACAAGACACAGACAATCTGACAAGTGCTGAGAAGAACTGAGGTGTTGAGGTGTACGTCTGTGTGAGTAAGTAATTTTGAACGTTTATACAGGGTGTAACGAAAAGGTGAAATAAAACTTTAAGGGGTAAAAAAAAATCTCTCAAAAAAAAATTTACGTTTCCATACAAACTGATGCCAGCTGGTCGCGTTTTAGTATGGGAAAGTGTTTTTTTTTTGCAATTTCGATGTTGGTCCCATAGAAAAAGTTGATGTAATTTAGCCGTAGAATAACACCTTAAAGTTTTATTTCACCTTTTCGTTACACCCTGTAGATAGTTACCTAACTGTATAGAATATATAATCTGTGAGTGCAGCTTCTGCGTCAGTTTTCATAAAGAGTGATGTGATGCATTTAAAAATCGAACACATTCCATACCATATAAACCAAAGCTAAAAAGGAGACTGTGTAGGTGATAAAACAATTTATTTTGCAAAACTGAATTTATGTTAATGATGTAGGTACGCAAAATACTTATGTTAATCCAATTTATATATACAACTCTAATTTGAGGGAAAGTAGTACAAGTTCTTTATTTAATTCAGCTCATTCGCATTCTGTCAAGTGATCCTTAATAACGACATTAGTTTGTGGTGCGCTGATGGAACATGACTTCTATGGTTTTGATAATGATCAGCGAATATTTGTCATTTGAAGTTCCTAAATGTGCGAACAATATGAACTAGCTTTAAAATATCCTAAAACAATAATAAATTATACAAACCGGAAAGCCTTAGTTGGTATCTCTTATGTCAGTTATTTGTTTCTTAAATAATATTACATGCACAGTTGTCTTTATCATATCATACCTTAAAAAACATAGGGAAATTGGTGCCGATACTAAGTTTGGTAAGGCTTATGTTTTGGCTAAAACATTACTGCCGCTTACAAGATATGTTTTTTTTTTTAGAAATATCACCACTTTTAATGTTTTAATAATTTTTTGTTAACATTTAAAATAAAATAAAAATATTTTATTTTATTTTAGGTGCTTACTGAGACATTGTACTCTCTCAGAAAAAAAGTTCAGACTGATCTGCAAACTTGAAGTGCATTTAATTTCATATCAATGCAAGAATAATTACTTTCTTTGAAATGGACAGATTTTTCGTAAACTCCCATTAAAAATTAAAAATTAAAAAAGCGGTTCAAAGCACACATGATTTTTTTTAAACTGTAGCAACTTATGCTCTTTTAATTGCCAAAAAAAAAAGTCTCATGTTAACGAACCAGAAAAATAGTTACGATTTTTTCGAAAATCTAACTAAGAAGAAAAATAAATAACATTAATTTCCAAAAAAAAAAATTAATTAATTCTTTCACTTAAAGACTGGCTTGAATACAAGCTCAGCATCGTTTTAAAAAATATTTCTTAATTTTCTAAATGGTTAAATTAAGAAATATTTTTTTAAAACGATGCAGAGCTTGTATTCAACGGTGGTCATTCCACGGCCAACGGTGGGCATTTTGAACATTTGCTGTAGTCTTTAAGTGAAAGAATAATTTTTTTTTTTGGAAATTAATGTTATTTATTTTTCTTCCTACTTAGTTAGATTTTTGAAAAAATCGTAACCTTTTTTCTGGTTCGTTAACATGAGACTTTTTTTGGCAATTTAAAGAGCATAACTTGCTACAGTTTTAAAAAAAATAATGAGTGCTTTGAACCGCTTTTTTAATTTTGAATTAGAGTTTACGAAACATCTGTCGATTTCAAGGAAAGTAATTATTTTTGCATTGATATGGAATTAAATGCACTTCAAATTTGCAGATTAGTCGGATTTTTTTTTTCTGAGAGAGTGCATTGTCTAAGTTAGCACCTAAAATAAAAATTTTTTTTTTTTTAAAAGTGAATAAAAAATTATTAAAACATTAAAAGTGGTAATATTTCTAAAATTAAAAAATATATCATATCTTGTAAGCGGCTGACGAGCGATTTTTTTCCTGGCGGGTACAAATAAGAACCCGTTCTAACCCTAAGACTAACTAAAAAAAATTTTATATCCATCTGGCCTGGACCACCCTGTATATAATTCTCATTATGTATATTATTATTATATTTTTTAATTATAAAGAATGCTTAAAATTAATTAAAATGTAATAAATAGCTAAAAGTTTATTTAAAATCTACCGGTCAAATATAATTTAAACACAATAGAAATACTGCAATTTATCTATTTATAAAATAAGTGTTAACAAATATTAATTTATGCATACCGAACTCCACACTATAGGGAGTGGGTAAACATCTTTAGGAATAAACTTTATAAAACAACACGTAAATCCATTGTAAATATTTCTTAATAATTGTAAAAAATAAGTTATAATATTATTATTTTTATACACAATAAACTCTTAGTAATAACCTGTTATATTTTTTACGCGACCCAAATCCAATCATGTGGCCGGTAAAACAAAAAAAAAACGGCCAAGTGTGTGTCGGCCCAAGCGCAGTGTCTATGGTTGTGTGTGCCCGTCACAATATTATGCGTACACGAAAGGTATTTGACACGATTAGCATATATAGTTAGTGCGCCGTTTAACGGTCTAAAAGTATTTTCAAGTAATATTTTTACAACAGTTGTCATTTAAGAGTGTAACGATGCCAAATTACAGTAGTATTAAGTCTCTTGAGCTAAACTATCAATTAGTGTCCTTGTTTAACATCTGAACCCTAAAAAACACGTCGATCAGTCGCACACTGGTTTAATATTCCAAATAAGTGGACTTTAAGGGTCAATGTTTATATTTCAGCTTGCAATTTTATTCACATATTCCTCTTTTGATTCTAAATCACTTTTACTGATTCCTATTTTCTTAAAAACTTAAAAAATGTGAAGCACTGTTTTCAATGGTTATTGGGTGCTACAATGTACTAAATAAATTAAGGTTAATCCGATCCTAACGATATTCAAAGGTTTTTTGTATATTATCTGCAAAAGAGTCTAAAATGTTTAAGCGACTTTAACTCCGAAGGTTGCAAGGTTACAGAAAAAAGTTTGAGAAATTGTTAGAGAATAATATGGGCTTTAATGCCTACTAGGTGGCATTTTGATTCATGCACGCATTTCGGAGCTACAAACGTTAATAACTTTTTCTCCATACAAAAAAATATTCAACAATTTTTTTCTCAAAATTGGCAAGTTTTTAAGAAAATAGGAATCAGTAAAAGTGATTTAGAATCAAACGAGGAATATGTGAAAAAAATTGCAAGCTGAAATTAGGGATAAAACGATACGAGTAAATACAAGTACATACTCGATACTTTTCCTCTGATACCAAGTACTTTTAGTATCGATACTTTGAAATTAAGTATCGAGTAGTATCGGTTAAAAGTACTCATATCATTATATGCCAAAGTCAATATTTCATTTTAGCATTGATTATGAAAATCAAGTTTTTGAACACATCTATTTTTCCCGTAATTTTTTTTATTTTTCTTTTTGTGGCCACGGTTGTCTCATCTAACATCTCCTTTCAATCATAAGTGGACGAAAGAATGCTCAAAAGTATTTATTATCGGATTTGTCATCTTGTGTCATCGGCGGCGCTGACTTGACATGCATGGTTTGCTTAATACAGTCGAGTACAATGTGGTAATAAGCAAGTAATAAAGATTTTTAACACTTCTTTTGGTTTTAACTTAAAAATTTCCATAAACTATTCGATACGAGTAAGTATCGATACTTTTCAATCGATACCGAGTAAGTATCGATACTTGCCGACCGATACAGTATCGAGTAAAAGTATCGATACCTCAATGGTATCGTTTCATCCCTAGCTGAAATATAAACATTGACCCATAAAGTCCACTTTTTTGGAATATTGAACCAGTGTGCGTCGCTCCATTACCATTTGAAAAAAGAACAAAGGTTTATAAATGGACGCATCGCATAAATCTATCATAAAGTAAACGTGAATTTGTATGGGTCTCATCTCGTGGTTGCCCTACCTGGCGGCTGCTGGCGGCACAAGCGCAGTGTAGGTTCCGAGTGCGTGCCCGTCACACGATAGCTTAATACCGGTGACAGATGGAGGCGGACGCGGCTGCGGACTCTTCTTGACATTGTAAGGTCAAACGCTGCCATTGGTCGATCCTTTTGTTGGTGGAAGTTGACTGAAGGATAGACCAATGGCAGCGCTTGACCTCACAATGTCAAGACGAGTCCGCCTCCATCTGTCTACTAAATCTGTAAACTAATCATATGACATTCTACTCTGTGATATGTGCTCCATGACTTGGTCAAAATATCATTTGAAAACGTTTTACTTGGTTAAGTTTTATTTAGTCAAATATATACGCAAACGTTTTATTTTGTGATATATTACCTACATAATATTCCAAAAAAATTTTTTCTCGAATTACCACTTCAGTAAATACTGCGTACTTAATAAGGCTCGAACTACATGCATCCGGAATTTTTCAGAACTCCATACAAAACGGCTCCGGACAAGCCCGGGTTTAATTGGTTGTGACAATTGGAATGACTAAATTGGTTAGGTTAGGTTAGGTGACCACACACAGTTTGCTATGCAATAATTTGGGAAGAGTATGTTTTGGGTTTTGATTTCGACCAAGTACATAATATCTAGACGGACGGTCGAGGCAGCGAATGCTGCAACAAATATTGTTCCAGACCCGTCGTTAAATCTCGTCCAGGCATGTGTTCCATCATAGGAGACGTACACGCCGCTAGGCAAAATTGAGGTGTCGGTAATAGCGATTAGTCCTAATAAAGTGTGAAGAAACTAGAAGGAAGACAAGACAAATAAAAAAGTAAAATACCATCGCTGAGTACCTAAAGCTGGTGACAAACTGCGGCGGCCGCAGCTCCGGACTCGTCTTGACATTGTGAGGTCAAGCGCTGCCATTGGTCTATCCTAAAGCTGGTGACAAACTGCGGCGGACGCAGCTCCGGACTCGTCTTGACATTGTGAGGTCAAGCGCTGCCATTGGTCTATCCTTCAGACAACTTCCGCCAGCCCAAGGATCGACCAATGGCAGCGTTTGACCTTACAATGTCAAGACGAGTCCGGAGCCGCGTCCGCCGCCATCTGTCATCGGTATTAAGGATAAGGATCGACCAATGGCTGCGTTTAAATGTAAATTTATTAATTACCCACCGCTATATACGTCAATAGTAATGGCCTGGGTTCAGATACCGCTTCAAAAGTGCATACAAAATTATGTCATTTGTATGGGACAGCGAATCCATGTTTATTGATGTCAGTGCATTCTAATTAATTATACGTACTCTGTCTGACTGTCTAACTAATCTGTGGTGAATATTACTTGGCACAGATTATTAAATGTTACTCGGTGTCACTTGGTTTGGTAGAAAGAAAATCGTGTTATTTTTTGGGCGATCTAAACTGATTGTGACTTAGTGCTTGAATAAGTTAGTTTGATAAAATCTCAGCCATGGCTGAAGATTTAAGGAACTATAAATTGCAATTACAGCAGGTTTGTAATAATGAGATACGATGATGGAAGTGCTTCAGTTAGGATGCTTAATTTCTTTACTTCCATGACTTACTACCTTTTGTACTATGTGATAAAATAATGCATACAGACAATTGTAATTTAATAATGAATTTATTTGTTTCAGGTGGAAGCAGCGTTGCTTACTGATCCACAAAATGAAGAATTGCTGAAGTTGAAAGCAGATTTAGAAGAAGTAATTGAGTTGACACAAGATCTTATAAAAACGCAAGATGGTGAATCCAAAGTGTCTAACATTCATAGTTCTAGTAATGATGATGATGTTACAGCGTCCCTGCTTGCGGCCGAGGACGATGAGCATGCAGACAGTTCCGTAACCAAATGGCGCGTTGGCGAGAAGTGCCTAGCCAAATGGAGAGCTGATGGCACGTAAGTACAATGCTCGTTTCAAGGGCCTATGAAAATTATTTTTAGAACTAAATAGTCCCTGTATTTGTTTATGTACAACATATACATAGTATGAGTAGTATGCTTGTGTTTATGAAGAAATAAGTACTTTTAATTGATACAAATATATCATGCTCATAAGTTGTATCATCAACAGAAAAAAAACATTCAACTCCGCTGAAGGTTGTCTGGAAGAGATCGCTTCTAGCGATAAGACTGCCTAATGTGCTATTCAAAATTATTTTTTTCCTTTGATTTGTTTCTTTTGTGTAGTGTACAATAAAAATAGATACTCTCTATTTTTAATATCATCTAGATTGCTACCATAACTACCATTGAATAGTTATTGCCTTTTTTAAAGATTAAGTAAAAAATACACATATGCATAGAATATTTTATGTAATTAAGACAAAACACAATAATATCAGCTTTTATAACAATCATAACTTCAAAATATGTTAATCATTGATTTGTTACCTTCAGAGTTGCAGTCAAACCTATATACCCTTCAGACCAAACTCTTGAATATTAGTGACATTGATAAACTGAAAATAACCATGGTTGCCTAAGAAAATTGGATACCAGTTGTCATTAATACAAAAAGTTTGATGAAGTTCCTCCATATGGATTATACGTTTTAATTCTTGTCAATCTAAATTACCAATATTTTTTAAAGGCAATATAATAATAATTAAACTTTATTTATTAATTACGAATTATTATTAACGAGCCAATTAGAAGTATTACTATAGATATGACCAGTGCAATTTGTCATTCTTGTAACAACAATTGCCCTGGTCTTGTCCATATAAATACAGTGATAGCTGCTTCAAATTTGCTGATTATCATCCTATCTAATGTTTTTAATTACTATACATTCTTACAGGTTCTATGAAGCACTTATAGAAGAAATTGATGAGGAAAGTATGAAAGTCAAATTTGATGGTTACACAACATTAGAAGTAGTATCTATACAAGATGTCAAGCCTTTAAACTCTAGCTTGAAACGGCCTTTGAGTGGTGATGAAAGCAAGTAAGTCATTATCATTCTGTTGATGAACACATATAATACATTCGTCATTTGCTTATTGTACTAATGATGTGTGGTATGGAAATGATGGTACAAATAATTGTTTGTGATCATCATTGGTCAGAAATCGGCAAGTTTACTACTTGCGTGATATCATTTATACTCTAAATCATTGGTCAGAAATCGGCAAGTTTACTACTTGCGTGATATCATTTATACTCTAAAATAGCAAACATTTATATTGTGTTAACTTGTTACAGACATGGTAAGGGCTACAATAGAGAATATTTAAAAAAGAAAAAGCAAAAAAAGCAACAGAGATTTAAGCAAATAGAAGAAGAGAGAGAAAGTGAAAAAAACAAATGGTTATCATTTCATTCCAAGGCATCTAAAAAGCCTGGTGTGCGGAATAAAAGTATATTTGCCTCGCCTGACAATTTAACTGGCAGAGTTGGTATTGGCACTTGTGGTATTTCTGGCAGACCAATGACTGAGTATACTCCAGGTGAAAAGTGGAAGAAGGGAGGATAATATATGGCTAAGATTGTAATATTAGTCCTACTATTAGACTTAATAGTGTATGATTAATACTCTTTGTTTTTCCAAGTAATAACTGGAGTAAAAACATCATAATTACATTTTGCATTGTAAATGAGTGATGTTTTCTACAATTTTCATTTATAGGTATGTGTATACAGTAAGAATTTTTTATCACTATCCAAATTTTTCCTAGGCATTCGGAATCCTTCATAGAACCCATTAATCAATAAAAATTGGTATGTCAAGTTTTCACTAATATTGTAAAATATTTTTCCCAATATAATTTTCAATTTTATGTGGTTACTGCTTGACGTAAACATTACGCTAGATACATGAATGCGAGGACGTCGCGAGGGCAGCGGCGCGCGGGCAGCGGCACGGGGTTGCTATGACGACGGCCTCGTGTCGGCATCGGTGGCGCGCCGGCCAGTGTCAACAAACACACAAATCAGTCGCCCGCGCAACCCCGTGACGTATGCGTGCCTTATTAACGCGTTTCCGCGTCCCGCGCGCTGCGTACTATCGCAAAAATATGAAGGGAAAGTTAACAACTTAAGGATCGTAAAAACATCGATGAAAAAAGGGGGCGGGGAGAGCCGTCGACGCTAGCGCGTAGAGTAGTTTGCGTGCCGAGTCCTTACTCTTAGTATTTGTTTAGACAATTTCCAGGTGCTTTATCTCAACATTTTTGTACTGGGCGATACTAAAAGAAAAAACACGTGTATTGTTTTTGATAAAAAATTCTTCCTGTATGTATTGTTTTGATAAACTAAAAACAGGACACAAAAATGAAATATTTTAACTAAGTTTTTTGTTGATAAACTGTTTTGTCAAAGCAACAAACTTGATAAGTTACTTTTAGTCTTACACTCGTAACTTATTTATTACAGAACTGATAGCAAATTGTGTTAATAGCAATCTCATTAATGTCATTTGTTTGTGAATGGCAATCAATGTTACCTTTACTGAAGGCAATAGCAATGAGTATATATGCACAAGATTGATAAGTTGGTCAAGGAGGGCAATGGAATGTTGGAGGAATTAGACAATAAGGCCCCTGAATACAAGTCTCTTTCTGACCAATGTTTATTTTGTTTAGAGCGACAAACAAGTTTATAATTTTGACTGATGTTCTAAATGTACCCAAGTTTTAATATAGTAATAAATGAGTATCGTCATTCACCAATTCTTTTATTTCCATACTTTTATCCTTTTTATTATCAATATAAATATTATCATACACTAGCTGTTGCCCGCGACTTGGGAGATACCGGCGTACTGTTCCTGACAAAACTTTTTAACAAGTTCCTAGCTGATGGAATTCCCGACGAATGGCGAAAGAGCTTTCTCAACCCTTTCTATAAAAAAAAGGTTATATAAGACTCTGCGGCAACTACAGAGTTATAAAGCTAATTCACATTTTTTCAAAATATGGGAGTCATCAACAAAAGGTTACTTGAAATAACTAGTGTCACTGAAAACCAATGCGGCTTCGTCGCCGGTAGATCCACAACTGATGCCATACATTCACACACAATACAACACATATAATACATTCGTCATTTGCTTATTGTACTAATGATGTGTGGTATGGAAATGATGGTACAAATAATTGTTTGTGATCATCATTGGTCAGAAATCGGCAAGTTTACTACTTGCGTGATATCATTTATACTCTAAATCATTGGTCAGAAATCGGCAAGTTTACTACTTGCGTGATATCATTTATACTCTAAAATAGCAAACATTTATATTGTGTTAACTTGTTACAGACATGGTAAGGGCTACAATAGAGAATATTTAAAAAAGAAAAAGCAAAAAAAGCAACAGAGATTTAAGCAAATAGAAGAAGAGAGAGAAAGTGAAAAAAACAAATGGTTATCATTTCATTCCAAGGCATCTAAAAAGCCTGGTGTGCGGAATAAAAGTATATTTGCCTCGCCTGACAATTTAACTGGCAGAGTTGGTATTGGCACTTGTGGTATTTCTGGCAGACCAATGACTGAGTATACTCCAGGTGAAAAGTGGAAGAAGGGAGGATAATATATGGCTAAGATTGTAATATTAGTCCTACTATTAGACTTAATAGTGTATGATTAATACTCTTTGTTTTTCCAAGTAATAACTGGAGTAAAAACATCATAATTACATTTTGCATTGTAAATGAGTGATGTTTTCTACAATTTTCATTTATAGGTATGTGTATACAGTAAGAATTTTTTATCACTATCCAAATTTTTCCTAGGCATTCGGAATCCTTCATAGAACCCATTAATCAATAAAAATTGGTATGTCAAGTTTTCACTAATATTGTAAAATATTTTTCCCAATATAATTTTCAATTTTATGTGGTTACTGCTTGACGTAAACATTACGCTAGATACATGAATGCGAGGACGTCGCGAGGGCAGCGGCGCGCGGGCAGCGGCACGGGGTTGCTATGACGACGGCCTCGTGTCGGCATCGGTGGCGCGCCGGCCAGTGTCAACAAACACACAAATCAGTCGCCCGCGCAACCCCGTGACGTATGCGTGCCTTATTAACGCGTTTCCGCGTCCCGCGCGCTGCGTACTATCGCAAAAATATGAAGGGAAAGTTAACAACTTAAGGATCGTAAAAACATCGATGAAAAAAGGGGGCGGGGAGAGCCGTCGACGCTAGCGCGTAGAGTAGTTTGCGTGCCGAGTCCTTACTCTTAGTATTTGTTTAGACAATTTCCAGGTGCTTTATCTCAACATTTTTGTACTGGGCGATACTAAAAGAAAAAACACGTGTATTGTTTTTGATAAAAAATTCTTCCTGTATGTATTGTTTTGATAAACTAAAAACAGGACACAAAAATGAAATATTTTAACTAAGTTTTTTGTTGATAAACTGTTTTGTCAAAGCAACAAACTTGATAAGTTACTTTTAGTCTTACACTCGTAACTTATTTATTACAGAACTGATAGCAAATTGTGTTAATAGCAATCTCATTAATGTCATTTGTTTGTGAATGGCAATCAATGTTACCTTTACTGAAGGCAATAGCAATGAGTATATATGCACAAGATTGATAAGTTGGTCAAGGAGGGCAATGGAATGTTGGAGGAATTAGACAATAAGGCCCCTGAATACAAGTCTCTTTCTGACCAATGTTTATTTTGTTTAGAGCGACAAACAAGTTTATAATTTTGACTGATGTTCTAAATGTACCCAAGTTTTAATATAGTAATAAATGAGTATCGTCATTCACCAATTCTTTTATTTCCATACTTTTATCCTTTTTATTATCAATATAAATATTATCATACACTAGCTGTTGCCCGCGACTTGGGAGATACCGGCGTACTGTTCCTGACAAAACTTTTTAACAAGTTCCTAGCTGATGGAATTCCCGACGAATGGCGAAAGAGCTTTCTCAACCCTTTCTATAAAAAAAAGGTTATATAAGACTCTGCGGCAACTACAGAGTTATAAAGCTAATTCACATTTTTTCAAAATATGGGAGTCATCAACAAAAGGTTACTTGAAATAACTAGTGTCACTGAAAACCAATGCGGCTTCGTCGCCGGTAGATCCACAACTGATGCCATACATTCGGTCAGAACACTGATGGGGAAAAAAGTACAGAGACAACAAAACAGACTTGCACATGATATTCATCGACCTAGAAAAGGCTTTCGACCGAGTACCGAGAGAATTGATTTGGCACGCTCTAAGGACCCAGAGTGTTCCCGAGCATTACATAATGACTGTCAAAGATATGTACCACCAAGTATCAACCAAAGTGCGAAGCCCGGCCGGAACAAGTGATGAATTTGACGTAAAGGTTGGTGTGCACCAAGGTTCCGCACTCAGTCCTCTACTATTTAATATTGTAATGAACCATCTCACCTCAAATCTGCAACAAGCGCCGCCATGGGACATCCTATATGCGGACGACGTCGTTATTATCAGTGAAGATGTGAACAACCTACAGCATATTTTAGAAAATTGGAGAGAAGCTCTGGAAACATCAGGTCTGCGAATAAGAAGAGAGAAGACCGAATACATGCGTTGCAACTTTAGTGGCGTCTACAGCAAACACACCATCTATCTGCAGAACACCCAGTTAAAAGAAGTGGGCCATTTCAAGTACCTAGTGTCAGTCATCCGTAAATATGGGTCAATAGACACTGATGTCACCCATCGCATAAATACCGGGTGGATGAAATGGAGACGTATTTTTGAAGCATTCGAAATGAAATTCGTGTATGAAAATAGTTTCTATTGCCTCCGATTTTACGCATTTTTGAATCACTCAAAATATAGTATCGAAATATAATATTTCGATTGATTCAAAAATGCGTAAAATCATAAGCAATAGAAATGAATTTCATACACGAATTGTTTTCGTGTTCGATTTCGAAATTCATTTCTAATGCTTCAAAAATACGTCTCCATGTCAGAAACACACATATTAGAGGCACCTTCAAAGTGAGACCTATCCCAGATAAACTACAGGAGAGCCGTCTGCGGTAGTACGGACATAATATGTATATATTATATGAGGCGACCATCCGACCACATGACCAAAAAAGTACTGAACATCGAAACCAAACCCCGAAGACGAGGACGACCCCGAATCACATGGATGTCCGTAGTAAATAAGAACCTCAGGGAAGCCCAAGCCAACAAAGAGACGTCACAGGACCGAGCCGCCTGGAGACACATGATACGGAGGGCCGACCCCAAATAAAATGGGAAACAGGCCAGGCAAAGAAGAAGCTGTTGCCCGCGACTTATATCGTAATTTATTATATATCTTCGGTATAGTGTCGGGTCAGCTTAGCTCTTGGATCTTCGGCTGAGCTACTTACTGAGGTTTAGTGACCGAAGTATATAACTGCCCATAGAACTTCTCGATCTCCCTCAAAACTTCGGCTTTTGTCGACGTTATACTGCCATCCTCCGTCTTCAGCTTCGTCAGCTGGCTTTGCCCAATGGACATGTCTCTTGCGAAAACTTTGGATGGTTCCGCTCTATCGCCTCTATTATACTGTTTGTATTAAAGTTGCGGATATCATGTCGCAAGGACTTCCATATTCGTCAATTGAGCTGCCGATATGCCCTAGCGTCGACGGAGGTCTGCAGTGCCATTGAACGTCGTTCTGCCATGAGGTTGTGGGTAGGGTCGGTAAACGTTCGCGGCTTGTCTTTACGACGGGGTCTCAAAAATTTTGACACGACCGCTTGGACAGTTTCTACGAACCTGTTGTTAATCTCGTCCACTGACTCGCAGTTCTCCGGGCATTCAAAGCGATTAGACAACTCGAGCTAAAAGCTCTCGGGGCTGTAAATATGGGCATTGGAGGGACGGAGCGTAGACTTCATCAAACGAGACCTTTCTAGCTTGACATTGATATTCAATGTGCCTTTGACCAGTCGGTGAGCACTGCTGGTTTTCACCCTGTTAATCACGGAGACATCATCATTGAATATTCGTCGCTTTGTGGTCATGATGAAGTCAATCTCAATTTTCGTGGAACCATTGGGACTCATCCAGGTCCACTTCCTCTGAGGCGGCTTCTGAAAGAAGGAATTCATCGCAAAGAGGTCCTCCTTCTTTAGAAATTCGGCTAGCCTCTGTCCCCTGGGGTTCCGTTGCCCATACCCAAATTGCCCCACTCTCAGCTCATTATCGCCTCGAATACCCAGTTCCGCGTTAAAGTCCCCCATAACAACATTAAAGTAGGTCTTATTAGTATGTATGGCTCTACTTATGTCCTCATACATAGCCTCTACTTCCTCATCTGGGTGTGTAGAGGTCGGTGCATATACCTGTATGACCTTCAGCGAGTATCTATTAGATTCTCTGAGTATCAGGTATGCAACCCTGCTCGACACACTTCCGATGGTGACGATGTTGTTAAGGAGGGACTTGTGGACGAGAAACCCGACACCACCTTGGGACAGTTGGTCGCCCTCCCGGTAGTAGAGTAGGTTGCCGGATTTTAGGGTTATCGTGTCCTCACCCTCTCGTCGGACTTCTGATAGCCCCATGATACTCCAGTGCATCCTACCCATTTCATCTTCCAGCTCAACGATCTTCTCGTCAGTCCTCAAGGTGCGTAGGTTGTATGTTACCAGGGCCAGTCGTTGTTTGGGGTGGTAGCCGGATCGACTCCGGGGATTCTTAGCACCCCCTGCCCCGCCGTCACCCTGACCGCTACCGTAGCCAGGAACAGCGGGACCACTAGAGACTGGAGGCCTGGTACTATCTGTGCTCGTCATTTGAGGGGTATTGCCGATACTCGCCACGCTTGGCAGGCGGGTTGGCGAGCGCAGTTTTTTATAATATTTCGCACGAAGGCGCTACTGCCGGTCTCGTACTACAGGAATTAGTCGACTTTTACGACACGCCTCCTGTTGGCGGTGAGGAAATGTATTCTTTACGGCCGTCCCCTCACTTCAACTCCGTCTTGCTCGAGGGAATAACGCCGGAGGCGTGGAACAGGGGTGTGGTGGTGCTCTTCTTCAAGAAAGGAGATAACACCGTATTGAAGAATTACAGACCCATCTTACTTCTAAATCATGTCTACAAACTGCTTTCGAGAGTCATCACGAATCGTCTCGCGCGTAGGTTCGATGACTTCCAGCCTCCCGAACAAGCCGGTTTTCGAAAAGGTTTTAGTACCATAGACCGCTGCGATACGCTGCGGCAAATTATACAGAAGACCGAGGAGTATAACTTGCCACTATGCTTAGCGTTCGTGGACTATGAGAAGGCCTTTGATTCGATCGAGACCTGGGCAGTGCTACAGTCTCTCCAGCGGTGCCATATTGACTATCGGTACATCGAGGTGTAGTAGTGTTAATACAAAAACGCCACCATGTCGGTCCGAGTACGGGAGCAGAGCACGAAGGCGATTCCTCTGCAGCGAGGCGTAAGACACGGAGATATTATATCTCCGAAACTGTTCACCGCTGCATTGGAAGACGCTTTCAAGCTCCTAGAATGGAAAGGATTTGGCATCAACATCAACGGCGAGTACATCACTCACCTTCGGTTTGCCGACGATATTGTGATCATGGCAGAATCGCTTGAAGACCTCAGCACAATGCTCGATGACCTTACTCGAGTCTCCCAACAAGTAGGCCTGCGAATGAACATGGACAAAACCAAGCTCATGTCGAATGCCCATGTTGCGCCCTACCCAGTATCCGTTGGGAGCTCTACTCTCGAAATTGTTGACAAATATGTCTATTAGGACAAGTTATCCAGTTGGGTAGATCCAATTTTGAGAAGGAGGTCAATCGTCGAATCCAACTCGGCTGGGCAGCGTTCGGGAACCTACACCATGTCTTCTCGTCCAAAATACCTCAGTGCCTCTCACTATGGGCCTCATAAGAAAGCTCAAGGTCGCACAGCGTGCTATGGAAAGGGCTGTGCTTGGTGTTTTCTTGCGAGATCGAATCAGAAATGAGGAGATCCGTAAACGACCAAAAGTCGCTGACATAGCCCAATGGATTAGCAAGCTGAAGTGGCAGTCGGCGGGGCACATAGCACATAGAACTGACGGCCGATGGGGCAGAAAGGTTCTAGAAATGTGGCCGCGTACCGGCAAGCGCAGCGTAGGACGTCCACTCACAAGGTGGTCAGACGACCTGGTAGGGTCGCAGGAAGACGCTGGATGCAGGCCGCTTCCAACCGGCCAATCTGGAAGTCAATGGGGGAGCCTATGTTCAGCAGTGGACGTCCTATGGCTGAAATGATGATGATGATGATGAAGCGTATGGAGAGTTTTAAAAATTGCATTTCGCTCCATAGCTACTTTACCTACTTTGTGTAATGCAATCACAGCGATACGGTTCTCTTTATCACCCCAGTCCATTTTAATATCGCAAAATATTATACACTGTATTGGCGCCAAAATGACAAAACTCAATGAACAATCATAATATAAAAATAACAGATTCCAAATTCAAATGTAATATTTTGTTCATTTTTAATTGTAACAGTATTAATGGCCAGACTAAGTTTAAATTATATTATACCTGTCCCGGCGAACTTCGTACCGCCCCTTCATACATTTTATTTGTGAATTTTCTCGTGTTTTTTATAGTTATTCTAGGTCTAGGTCTAGGTCCAGCCGTTCTCTACTTATAAATGGTGTAACTAACCCGACATTCTTTTATTGGGCGAGCGAAGCGAGCCCTATGTACTAAATCCCACACCTCATACATTCTTGTGGTACACTTTACAAAAAAACGATCACACCTTTAGGGTTGAGCTTTAACATAGTAATTTAATTTTATGTCTAGATGTGTTAAACATCATTAAATTAGAATTTTATAAACAAATATATAAAATATAATATTAATTCGTATCAACTAAAATTTTACTGAACTTAGTAGTTCATCATCTGTTGTAAGTGTTGTAACTTAGAAAGTAATTAGGCATGTCATTATGATAATGACCGTTAGGTTACTACTAACGCCATCTTTAAGTTTATTAGATGGATCACACTGAAAATTTTAAAATAGGCCAGTAAGAAAAGCAGACAATTAAAAAAAATGGTATTAAAATTTCGATTATGGAGCAAGATAGAGCACGTTAGAAATCTGTTGAATTCTTAAGTTTGTTTTTGCGTATTGGCGGAAATCTATAATGTGTCTAGAGTAAATTTTCGCTCAATATTTACGATCTTATTCAACCACGTTATGTATGATGATACACTTCGACTAGCATTCCATGATAAAGCCCCGCAATGCCGTAATTTAGTAGTAGTCGCAATTCTGTTTAAATCCGCTTTCAGTAACATTACTATCTAAAACAGTATTCTCGTACACCAAAAAAATGCAATTATAGTAACAGTTGGTAATGCGACTAAAAATGGAAGAAACCAAAATAAGTTTTTTTTGTTCTTCTTACATGTTACAAGTCTTACATGATCATTTAGCGTCAATAAGCTTTGTACTAAGTAGTTGTATACCTCATAATTTGACAAAACATGCAAAACGCCATGGATTGGTGCCACTCAAAAATTATAAAGTATGGCGTTCTCATCTCATTCTATGGACGGACCCGTCCGTTCATTTCATCCGTCCATTTCGTAACAATTTTCTTAGACGATAAAAATACTGTTACAGCAGAAAATTACAGTTATTGTTTACCAGTTCTCTTGGAAAACTGTTAGACAGCAGCGCCCAAGAAGCGAGATCCTCCTCCACCACGAAACGCTCCAGCTCACTTCGCCAGACCGACAATCGAATATTTGTCTATCGAAGGTGTGGGGTTAGTGATTCATCCTCCTTACAGACCCAAACTGGCACCTTGTGACTTATTTAGTTACAAAAATAAAAGATAAACATACAGAGATTCGTTTTAAAACCCTGAAAATGCCGTAGCAGCGTTTAAAACAGTCCTGGAAGAAAGAAGAGTAGGCCCACTGCCTTAGACAAAAGTTTCATCGCATGTGACGGTTTTTAGAAAAGTACCGAGATAACTTAGACAAGAAAAAAATACTAGTAGGTTTCTACATCATTCAGTCTTTTATATTCTAAAAACTTTCATTGTAACCCTCAAAATGGATTGAAAACAGATTTTTCAATGGAGTTTTAGGTTATGTCGAAGATAAAATTTATAAAAAACGTATAGTCCCTCTGATCAAATGCCACGAGCGATCGTACACATTGGACGAAAGTAAACTACTATTTATTTGTTTATTTCCAAGCTTACTTCTATTTTAAAAACACAATATCAATCAATATCACAGAATATACAGTGTTACCCTCGTGAATTCACTCAGACAACAGTTAAATAAGTATGTCAATCTTTTCCGCAATCCTAATAAGCGTGTGCAGTGTGAGCGTCAGCGCCACAGCGCTGACTTGTTCCGCAGATGGGTTCTCCCGCTCGGCACCGCCAGCAGCCGCGGCCTACGACGCCGCGCTAAGTATTGGTTTAATTTCTATTGGTTTGACATTGCGCGTTTTTAGGAGTAAAAACATAAGCATTTAACAAAAGATTTAGCATTTAAGTAGATAGATTAAGTAGTATTAAAAACTCATGCATGTTACATTGTAGGAAACGAGAAGAAATCCGTATGAGGAATTTTGCAATATGATAAAACAAAATAAATATTAATCGTGTTAATTATTTATAAAATATTAATAATCCATAAATTAAAAGAGAATAAAATTATGATTAGGTAAACAATGTTCGCGAGCCCTCGCAAGGCGGTGCTTTTTGCTAGTATATATATATATAGACTAGATAAGATTATCTAGACTAGATAGATACACTTCCGGCTCTCTGCCTTCATTCGTACGTAGTAAAGCTGTGTGGCCAGTAGGTACGTAGTCCCTGAAGCGGAGTATCTCAATCCTATAGCTTTTAGGATGTGTATGTGTACCCGAAATACGTATATGCTATATACCTATATGCTAAATAAATAAGTTTTTCATGAGTTTCGCTGCTGCGTTGAATTTGCCCGTTCGTTTTTTCTGTGGTTTTTTCGCTGTACCACATTCCAGCAGTGTGCGTGTTCCGTGTGTAACCGAAATCACTTTAATGAAAGGGTATTTCTCAACCTCGAAAGGGTCTCTAACCTAGTCTGGTATTACGGGCTATAAACTTACCTACTAGCGCCAATACGCTGCCTGATCCTGTGAGACTAGTGGCGTTCTTTCTTTAATACCGGACCTTCCATGTTCCGCGTTAACTCAAACACCTCCGATTGCCGTAGGAATGCCTAAGGCTATGTTTCGCCTTGATTTTACGCCATCTCCTCTGCATGCTTGGCCACAAGATGTCCCCGCCACGAGATCTTGTCTAACTCCACAGTTGCATGACTGCGATGAAATGCTACCACTTGACCAAAATTCTGCATCATCCCAGCCTGGCAGTAGTGCACCTACAGCTTGAGCTGCTGGGTGCTTAGTTGCTGACGACACCGACACCCGTGCCGAAACAAAATATATATGTCTAGAATACAGACACCGTGGCCCTGAAAAATATAGAGGTGACAAACAGTATGAGCACACACTGCATCATTGCGGCAATCAACCACTATAAGCATACTGAAAAGTCGCCAGGAAAAAAAATCGCCTAAGTAGTACCACACAAGCAAAAAAGGACTGAATAAATGTGTGTACACACCCAGCCAGAGACACACAAAAACTTGTACCTATAGGTTTCAATGCTACACACGGCATACACTATGTTCAATTGAAATAATGATACTGAATGCAGTCGAGTACTTACTTACTGCAGGAAGATAACCCTTACACAATCAGTGATCAATATCTTTTTTCACCCAGCAAATTTTAACTTGCTGCCATAGAATAAATTTACTGCTCTCGGTGAGGTCTACAACGACCGACATGGCTCATAGTGCTACATTTACTTTGTTTTTGGGTACGGCTCTCTAACTAAATTACCCATTATTCGTAGGTACAATAATAAAATGTTTAGGAATCGAGTCTCGCAGTTTAATTTAAAATGTATAGTTGCCAGATTTTTCCCTGTGCTTGTAGCCTAAGACGATATCATTTGCCAAATATCATAGTTACCTCAACGAAAAGTACCCTATAAATTTGAATTCCCTTGAGTGTCGAAATATACGTTTTTTGTGGCATAAACGGCCGTATCTGTTTTTACGTTAACTTAGAAGTTTGATTTTTTCAGAGCTTTAGGGGACTAAGTACTTATATTGTTTTAATTTCAATTAAAAATTAAAAATTAAAAATTTCATACTGTCTTTTTACCCAGTTTGTTGGTAAGTAGTCGTGTAGTTGGCAAAGAGTGCCAAAATGCCAAATGCGGAAAAAAAACTCCATAAAATCATAAATAAAAAATTCAGTCAAATGTGTCGAGCTCGTGCTGAGAATTCCGAACCATTTATCATTTAAGGAAAATAAAAAGCAATGTATTTATGCAAATACATAAAACTGTATCAGGTATTTTCAGGGAATATTCGGTCCAACACGCACTGGACTGGTTTTTTCATAATCTTTTTTTTTAATCGAAAGATCGTTTTTTATATTTTACCTACAACATTAATACCATAAGTTTAAGTATCTATTTATCTCGTAGAATATCTACTTACTCGTATTAAGTCATGTAGCCTAGTAGGTTTTAACCTACTTACATGTACAGACAACGGCAGGTCAACCTACCCAAAAAGTTAAATTAAAGTTAAAAATCAAAGTCATTATTTGATTTTTAACTTTAATCTGACATGTACAGATTAATATCAATTGAGAAAATTTGAAATTTTGTGGTAGGTTGACGTGCTGTTGTCTGTACCTATTGAGCATCTTGAACAAGCAAAAAAAAATCATCCAAGTTAGAGCTCTTATGAAACATGCAGGTATAGATATGTCAGTGTAAATCGTGTTTTCACGAAAATAGGTAGTTTTTTTAAATTTGGGCGAAGTTACTAACTCTAACGACACTGGGTAATCTGGTGTTTTCGCGAATTGAATCTCGAGTTTTCATGAAATACCCAGATTCGCCAGACCAGACTAGTTCCTTTATGATCGTTAATTTGTTTTGTAAGCACGAATTTTTGAATTATTGGTCATGTAGAAAATCAGTTCACGTAAATTATTATAACTAAGACATGTATTTTCTTGATAACACGATCTACGGGATGCTACTCCGAACTTTATACTGTTGTGATCACCTACCTCATTATAGCAGTCGCTATACCTAACCGCTATACCTTACAGAACGGGACATAGAGACCAATGTCAATTTGCCCGTCCATCGCAGAGATAAGGGTCATTCGTTACGCAACGATGTCGGTCGTTACCACGCAGTCTAATACCATTTATCAAGTCAACGTGTCTGATGTTTCCGTGCTCACATTCAACAACAGTTTTTTCTTGTAGGTAGGTAGCTACCTACTTAAATATAGTGTACAACACTTATAGTGTAAAATTGTATTGGTAACATAATAGATTTCTATGTTAAAACAAAACAAATCGCTTTTTAACCGACTTCAAAAAAGGAGGAAGTTCTCAATTCGTCGGAATCTTTTATTTTATTTTTATGTATGTACAGCGATCATTTGTTACTACGTTGACCGATTTTGATAATTCTTTTTTTTTGTTCGAATGGTAATACTTTCAGAATGGTCCCATATAAATTTGGTCAAATTCTGTCGATGGGATCTATAAGAAAATCATCAAACATTGCATAAACTCCATCCCACGCCTACTGATTTTTGTATCTATGTTACCCAATATCTTTGACAAATGTGAACCGATTTCGATTATTCTTTTTTTATTGAATAGACTATACTTCAAATTTCACCCCTAAGAATGGAATAATAGGAAATGAAATCGGTTTTCAGCTGTTAAATTTTGTTTGCGCTTTGATCAGGATTTATCACTAAAAATAGATAAAATAAGTACATTTTATTAAAAAAATAAAACCGACTTCAAAAAACAAAAAAGCTAAAAATAAACTTAACACGTAAGGTACCTAATCACTTACTTTTGGAGTCGGTGCCAGCCGATGAGAGATTCAATGTTTTCTTTTGCACCGACTCCAAAAGTAGGTACTGATTAGGTACCTTACGTGTTAAGTTTATTTTTAGCTTTTTTGTTTTTTGAAGTCGGTTTTATTTTATTTTTAAAAAAAATCAGTTTAAATTATTTACTATCTGAGCTGCGTTAAAAATAGAATACGTAGAAAATTTACAATTACATACTTAGTCGATTAAATTCCACCGTATATGTGCACTGCATAAAAGTCCTCACGTTTTCTTTGTTTCGGAACTTTTAAAGTTATTTTTAATCTTATTAGATTAAAAATAACTTTAAAAGTTCCGAAACTACTATTGTACGAAGATTAAAATTAATAATGATAAAGTCGTATTTTATACAGGGTTACATTGCAAAGGGGTGCCAAATTGAAAAAATAAGATCTAGGGAACATTATAGAGAAGCGCCTTAATCGTTATTATGTTTAAGATTCGTATGTTAGGAAAAAAATGAACTTTAAAATATCGGAAAATAAAGTCAATAGAGAAATTACGAAAGCTGCGCGGTCATTCATCAGAGGCGTAGGTACGGCGAGCCAACAAGGGCCTTACGCAGTGCACATACGGTGCAATTTTTGCATGAATGAGTTAAATTATCCACGCGTACGATTTTTAACAGCAAATAAGAATAACTAAATTTGAAAAAAAAAAGTTCTTTGCATAGTTCGATTAAGTTACTGATTCTGAGCCACTCCTAAAGATTTGGCACCCCTTTGCAATGTAACCCTGTGTAGTTATATAGACCTTATTTTTAAAATTTGGCACTATCTTGCAAAGTAACCCTGTATAATAATAACCTACCTGCTCGACCACAGAATATGTTGTAAATAGGAAAAGGGGAAGAACGATGAGCGTATCTTTTCGTAGGTTGATGTAGGATTACATTTAGACCTTACGTGAAAAAGGAAAAATAATCTACAAGGATATCCTTATTGACTTAGTAGCTTGAAACAAAAAAATATACAGGGTTACAGGGAAAGTCGTACGGAATATTGCAGGACGTTATTATTCAGGTCATTTCTGATCGAATTGATCCTATAATATGGTATCCGAAACCTAACCGCTATGGAGATATTGAATTTGAAAGATGTTTTTTTAAATCTTTTTGGCCGGCGAGGAGCCCCGATTTAACTCCGATGGATTTTTATGTGTTGGGTCATATGAAGAGTCTTGTTTATGACCAAATGACGCCGATCGCAAATGTCGATGTTTTAAAACAAAAAATTATGGATGCGGCTGTGGAAATGAGACGGACCTGCGAACTTCTGTTGTAAAAAGTAATTTAGGAAAAAGAATGAGAATGTGTGTAAGAAATAATGACGGACATGTGGAACACGAATTATAAAAGTATTACTGTATTTTTTTGTTTTATTTACCATTTTAGCTATTTTTAAATAAAAATGTACCCTCTGCTACATTAACTGTTATTTTGTCAATGTTTGGCCTGTTTAATAGCAAGTGTTATACCTTTTTGAATAGCTAAAAAGACGTAGAAGTTTTTAAAATTACATTTTTTTTTTTAAAAGTTCTTCAAAGTTAAAAACAATTAGTGAAAATTCTTTAATTTCAACCGTTGTCGAGCAGTTTTATGAAGCTGTTAGTAATAGGTTCAGTTTTCGTTGATAATTTTTATTAATTGACATGTCTTCTACCTGGAAACATAAAAAAAACCGGGCCCTAGTAGCTCCAATCGCAAAAAAATCGATAGAAAAGCCAAAAGAAAAAAGATTGTAAAAAATATCTTTAAAATTCAATATCTCCATAACGGTTAGGTTTCGGATACCATATTATAGGATCAATTCGATCAGAAATGATCTGAATAATAACGTCCTTCAATACTCTGTACGACTTTCCCTGTAACCCTGTATACTGGCCAAGTGCGGAACGGGATACGTGCAGTAAAATACACCCTTTACTGCATGCAGATGCAGATGGACCCTGTTAAGGATAAAGGTCACGTGACAAAAAATCGAGGCTGGAGATAACTCTTACTACCCATAATGGCACCACCGTGTCCACCACCACCACCACTCTATCGGATCGTGAAAGAAATAATTACGATAAAAAATTATATAATCGTGCATACAGATATTTGCACTTTGCCTTACTTCAACACAATGGAAAGCTCTAGGACAACTAGTATATTGCTCTGCTACTCGGCCGGCGAGAATCCTTGCCCTGTGTGGAGCCGCTCAGCACCAATAGATTACCGCTATGCTGATTCCTTTGTGTGCCGGCTAAAATTATGGGTAAAAGGAATCGGGTCTATAGTGGGACATCGGCATTTGAAGGTAGAAGAAAAAAAGCATTCGTGCTGTGATGAGAGACACACTTACAAAAATTGCATGATATTTATCATCATCATTTTAACCATAGGACGTCAACTGCCGCACGTAGCCCTCCCCCATGCATGATATATAATTACTAGTTAACCAGTCGCCTTGCTTTCACTATAATCTTATCCCTTCGTTGAACTTTATGATTAAACAATTTTAACTTCTTAATTTCACGAAATTATTTATGATAGGTACGCCAAAATTTATTGCTGCTCGTATGAGCTGACCCTGCATTAACCTCATACGCTTTTGCCTTTGTAATAGTTTTTGAGAACATACACACACCTCTACCTAATATATTAACGCCTTTGTTTTGAATATTCTGCTGTCGTCATTTTGTAAACCTACGCACTGTAAACTGGAAATGTTCAGACACTGATTTGGTTCAGCATAGCATCGATTTCTTTTATTGTCTACTTGATAACTTCATTCACGAAAGAAAAGGGCGCAAATTCGGAATCTCTTCCCGGGCGTCAATCAAATGACTACATCCTAACTACAACATTGCACGCATGTGCAATAGTACCTAGTACCGATAGTTGCAGAGGTACCTATGGTGCAGGGTGTGCGTTGCACACGGGCGCAGCGGTCCTAGGGGGAGCCGAACGCTGCTCGCTACCTATTGCCCATTAGGTACCATTTTGAGCACGCGCTTACTAGGGGGCGCGATGTTAGCACACGGGTGCTACATGGGCTGAGACACCTCTGGATAGTTGACACAATATTTTAGATATCGAAATCATAATTGCTTGCCAATCAAACAAACCTCGTTGGTTGGACGGTGAGTGGTTAAAGGCCAAATAATATTTTGTGTTTAAGCAAAATTACCTCTTATTTATGATCTACTAAATATTAAAGGGTAATCATTTCTTTTTAACCCAACTCTCTTGACTATACAATTTATTAATGTAAATAAATGTTGTATGTAGGCTTTCAATGTAGTTTCGACTACAATAGGTACTACTACTAAGTAGTGCCATGAAACTTTCCAGTTTATTATTTCTTTGTTTGTTGCTTTTTTGCCGTATACCTACACCTATAGCTATATTGTACCTGTATATGAACCTATTTTTAAGTCACGTAACTACACACTAGATGCAATACTATAAGCTACAAACGTCTACGTGTAGGTGGTTGTGTAAGCAAATCACTCATGTTTCGCTCATTGTTTGCAAAATATAGCATAAATTAGTATTGCTTTCATTCAACTAGTTAGAATGTCAGCGAGCGCTATTGATCTCTTTCACAACGATGCGCTGAAAGTTATTGCATGTGTAGACAGCAACGATATAGTGTATTTATTTTCGTATCTATTCAACTCTAGTGGTTTATCGTACTTCTTACCAACAACTGTTTTCATAAGATTAGCTACTTCTTCTTTATCTTTCGTACCAATCATCATCATCATCAGTTCAGCCATAGGAAATCCACAGCTGAACATCGTACTATTCGTACCAATAGTAAATGGAATCTGATCAGAATTGAAGAAGATTGCAAGAACCTTGCAATTGTGTTGGCGTGGCTCTGTTTAAGTCTTTCTTCGTGTAGATGTAATAAGGGCACAAAGGGCAGGATAAAATAAAGTGCGCTGTAGTCTGTGGCTCCACTTTGCAGCGCAGGGCCCTGTTTGTCATAAAAATAATTATGTTGCTTACAGCAAATTGTTATTTTAGGAAACTTACGATTTCTCAGTCTCGCCTCGAATAGTTGGTGGCCATAAGCGGGTGCTTTTTCTTTTCAACAGTGCACACAAATTCTCTTCGGACGTTATAATAGGTGGCGCTATTCCCGCAAGGCGCTATACCTTTACAATTTTCTCGGTTAGATATGTCGTTTATCCTACTTACCCGTTTAGTTTACCTACAAACTTTTGTAGCTAAACATAAAAATAAATTCAATGAGTTAATCCAAATGACAGGTCTTACTACGAAGTAATGTGTTGATTCAGTACGACGTGCCTAGGTACGTACCTATCTTTAAAAAAAAAGTAATACCCTATACCTAATAAAATGGTAGTATTTATTAAATATGGAGTCGGTTCAAAAGTAGCGCTGTCAGTAAAATTGGATTCTATCAAATTTACGGCTACAGTTCTAAAAACTTGATGTTCCGGTAGGGATACAGTACTATTACTTACTATCTGATTTACTTTCATGGAATGAACGAAAACGTGTGCAGTAGCGGGATTAATACTTACCTTGAAACACCTATATATATATTTTATATTACACAAACAGTGCTTATAAAATGAAAACCCTAGTATTTTTGGACAGTATAACTTTCTGACTTTAAGTACCTCCATAAATAGTACACATTGCAGCACGTTAACACAATGAAAGACAGATGTGTGATACTTAAGCGTGACAAAGGGCAGATTAAAACTTTAAAGAGACATTAATTTTAAAAAAACGTTCAATTGTCACCAGCTTTAGCCAGTGAATGAGGCATCAAGAGGAGAACTGCAGTCAGCACTGAGATCAGAAGACATTAATTAACAACTTTCTTATGTGTCTTCTTTGTCGAATTTTGTCCAGATAAGTCTAATATATTTTTTTTAGTGGTTGCTAAAATAACTACTAAAACTTTACATTCTTATTTGAACAACTAATTAGTGTAATCTATTAACACCGGATAAGTGTGTGTTGGACGCGTGAGGATAGGGTTCTGACTTCTGCACTTCATAAAAGTTTCTTTGTAGGTAATCTAAAGGTAAATAACTATTTTGATTTATTTTTTGCAAAATTTTAGGCTCAGAAGGTTCGAAGATCTAGGGGGTTGGTAAATTATTATTTATGTATTTATTTAAATATTGTTTTACATATAAAATATATTTGCGACTTTCATAACAATCCCTTTGAAAAGTCACAACAGTTTGTAAAACTAGTCCCTTAAATTTTTTAATTGCCTAGATTTAGATCAAATTGTTGCTGTTTGTGATAGACACGAGTGATCCTATTAGGGTTCCGATTTTTGAATCGAAAGTGCGGAACCCTAAAAGTATGGTCTTTAAAAATCTTTTGTGTCTAAAACAATAAACCTAGACAGTATTGGATTAGGTTTTCACATTTCACAGTTAATTTTAGATTGATAACTACTTAGTAATCACTAAGAAACATGTAATTATTGTCAATTCACACTATTTGAAATATATATGTTAGTCCTAAGCTAGGATAGAGGTGACGGTCGGCTGGGAAAATATTGTTGGATTACTTTGAGGCATGAAAATGTTTCCCCGACTATGTCTTGTTAATTTTAAATCTGATGTAGCTAAAAATTGCTAGTCATTTTTGGAACCTGTGATGTTTTATTTTTATTTTTCTATTTAAATATAGTCAAATTAGTTTGTATTCAAATCTAACATACCTATACCTACACGCAAAACGGCAAAGCCGCGTAAATATTTCAAATAATAAACGAGGCGCCTATTTTTGTTATGATACTGTGAGTGCGAACATAATCGTAAGATAGATTTTTCAGAGTGATTAATAAAATATACGGATTATAATACAAAGGCATACAAGCACTCTTTTTCATTTATTCATATGAATTAACTTTACAATAAAAAACAATTTAATCCCAAAGCGCCGACATAAATGACAACGACCGACAAGGTAAAAATTATAAAGGCTCTCGCTTTTCATGTGACAGCACAGCGTGAAATGAAAAATACTATACATAGGTTTTGAAGATATAGCCTAGAATTCCTTTGAAATCTACTATACTAAACTCGTACTTTACTATTACGTCATTTTCTTATATTTAATTCATTCAATGAGTTAGGTACACCAACACACCTACAACCTACACTCTAAAAAAATGTTGTTACACCTAACAAGATTCTGACTGTTGTGACAAAATATTTTGACTCCATACGTACGAGCCTGTCAAAACGTTAGATATAAGGTAGGTACAATAAGATGGATTTGATTACTTTTACTTTTATAACATAACTAAGATCTCATTCAAACTAACATGATCAATGACTATACTAACTAATTCATATTATTAAATCCAACAAAGACCTTAGTCAATATTAACTTGTTTGATTCAACATATTTATTTGTTTATGCTTAATAATAAAATTGATCAAATCAAGCAAAAAGTAACTAATTAAAGATGAAATAAGTTATATAAGTATAATACTTGTTATAAATTAATTTAATCAAATATAAAGTTATTGTTATAACTATTCAGCTTTGATTGATTTAAGTATTATCACAGTTATTTTATTTAATTAAACTTCAACTAACAACCTACATCAAACCAACTGCAATTTTTGAACAACCATTTAATTGAATTTTTGGGGTATAACTAACAAAGAAACTATTGACCAATTTTTTATTGTTACCAAAATTATCAACATTTTATTCAAAACTGTTAAAAAAATATCATCATCATTTAATAAAATCAAAATTCACGTCGCCTAAATATAGAAGTAGCCTCGATCTGTCCAGTTTCTTGCCATGTCTTCCATCTTCGTTACGTGCCGGTTAATCTTTCATCATTGCTTCAATTTTCTTACGCAGACACTGCGTATGCATTCTATTACGGACAACGACTCTATTTCGTTGTTTCAAAACAGACATCATTTATCACATCAGCGTATGAGAGCATCTGCTCGATTTGCTTCAGTGTTGCAGCTTATTCACGCGCATAATATTACACATTACGTTTTTCCATATGTTACGTAGGATAAGGTCTCTGTGTATTTTTTATTAAGTTTATTATCCTCCAATCCCCAAGGTAACGCCACCGCTCGCGACTCGCAATTAATTTTCTCTCCCAGCCTACTCGATGCAGCCTTACATTACGGTTTTATTAACTGAAAGTAGGTAGTGTACATTCTACAATGTTACTTATTAAGGTTAAACAAGTGCGAATTCGGATCGTGCACTGCTCGCTCCGCATCACCTTTAAATAATTAAGCTTCGAAAACTTCAGTTCGTGGCCTTATTATGTGAGTAACACCTGGAGAGCTTTACAAAGTTATGCTGATTGCTTTGATATTAAACAAAAATTTTAGTGTCAAATTAAAAAAACTGATTAAGGTCGTTCAGGGCATGCGCAATGTAGGGTTTCGAGTTTTACATAATTAAAAACATTTTTTCTTCAAGTTATTTTTACAAGTTAACTCGGCGACGCGTTAAGCCTACTTAGCTGTAATAATTTTCATTTTTAATTTGAGTATATTTTTGAACGAGACAGGAAGCAATTGTTTACCTAAAAGTCACCGGTCTCGACACTCAGAAAATAAGGTAAGACAGCTAGTTAGCGTAGAGTCCCTTTTACCCTAAGACACTAAGTACCTAAGTCCTAGCATCCTCTTCACAAAAAATACGTAAATAGGTATATATAATAAGGATTAATGAGAGTCAAGTCGCCCAGGATATAGCAGCGTTAGGACGGTAGGTAGGCGCCTAGGCGGTGTGGACCCGCTGCAGTCTAGCAGACTGACCATAGTGACGGCTAAGATAGGTCTTGGCCGCAGCGGAGAGAAAAGAGAACCAACACGGACGGTTGCAGTGTAGAGTACCGATGGTGCATGTGCAGGGTCCGTGGGTCGTCCGCCAGTTTCTAGGTCGCAGACAAATGTAAGATCGAGCTCGTACATATTGGCATCTTCAATTCTACAGTTGTCGTACATATTTTCAAATTTTTTAAAGCAGCTATTTCGCTGACAGATGAGGTGGGACACTTGACTTTTACCAAAAAGAAACACTTTATAGCTACATATTACGCAAACGAATCCCTGAATCGAGAATGAGTGTTTGTACACTCACAATATTTTCAAAAGACCTAGCCAATGACATTCCTCACTATGCGATAGACTTAAAAAAAACCCAGTTAAAAAAAAACCCCAAAACCTTTTTTTATTTAAGATTTTATTCAACTACTTTGTCAGCGTGATCAATATGTATACCTTGCAAAATTACGGCTTTCCAGTACTAAGAGACTCTTAGCTAGGTCACCTACATACAAATAGACATGGCGAGATATTTTGACCACGAAACCTAAAAATATAATTTGTTTTTTTACAATGGTAATATTTACTAAAAAAAATCTATCTAAAACTATTTCCGAGAATCTTTATTTTATATATTTTTATACAGAATTTTAATGAAAGATCGTAAAAATAAAGAAATAAGCAATGACTTCAAAAACTGGTTATTTTTTTGAGAAACCTGACATTAAAGTAACTAGTTATTTGATTTATTTTTGCGAAATAATGCGTCTTCTTATGAATGTAAGAAGCCAATGAATATAGATATTTTACGTGCACAGTAATACATTATATTTAAAAGTAGGTAGGTTAGGACTTTAGGTCCGGTATTGTATGCCCACTGACAAAGGTTAACAAGTTCTGAACTAACAATTTAACAACGATCCCCGCACACAAATACCATTTATATCCCGCCAAGCGCACCTGAAATGCTTTTCTACGTATAACAAAAGAATATAACATTTTAACTTTTAATAGAGCTTTAAAGGCGAGGTTTATTTTTCAACTGTGGATATATGTAAGCAATTAAAATCAACTGTCAAATATTGGAAACAATGAAGCTTAAATTCTGTAACAAAACAATATCAGATTATGACTTTCCAACCAACTTTACAGTCAGCATAAAATACCACCGCATCGTCCGCCGAGACCCTTAAAGTAAATTAGCGTAGTTTATTCCTGCATGTCGACACACATGCCACTGCGACAGTAGTAGAACGTTAGCTGGTGCACGAAAAACGCCGACGTTGCAGGCTATAGATACGGGCCTTTCCAGCGTGCGGTGTCAGGGGGCTTATCGAGTCTTTTTACATAATTTGCAACCCCACCGTCGTACCTGGAGCAAAAAGTGACCGCTGCTTTTATATAAAACCCATCCGCATTTAGTCCATGTAGGTCGTTTTTAGCACCGAGCCTTGAAAAGTAAAATTCAGTAGAATGTTTGACTTTGAACATACGATATTCTCGCTGACGAGTTACCATAATAAGTAGTTATGGTATTTTGCATGCTTTCCAATTATCTAGCGAGCCTATCAAGTTTAGTAGTTTACCATTTTTGTTTCCTACCTTTCAAGCAAAGTAGAAGGAATAAGAAAAATATGGATGTGTTCCTTTTTTGAAATAACTTTATTATTATTATTTTATTACTAGATTGGTACTCAATATAACTAATATTGTTTTTCTTTTCTACAACACAAAAAAACTATAATGTACAAAGCAATAGTTATGTACATTTGCAATATTGTGACTTCAAGCTTGGCTCCAGATGGCGAGAGCCCCGGGCGATGTTATGTGCACTCTTATTAATATTATACAACTATAACATTATGTTACAAATATGACTATGATATTCTGAGCAGATTAATAAAACCAATACACCTAATTTACTTGATGAATATGAGGAGTACTCGTCTATCTTAATTAACGTTTACATACTTCATATAGAAATTGTTTTTGTGCAATTGTGCAAAATATGCGCTTTTCCATTACAAAAATAACTAAACAGTTCAACAAACAACAGCCAAGTTACTTTTCCTAAAGTGGAGCACTGATGCTACGTGAAACGCCTGAGCATTCATAAATTGCAGAATAGCTTCCCTTCACGTAGTTCTGCATAGTAGCTTTATCTGGAGATAGATGTAGAGTCCCTAGCTACAGCACACGTAGCTCTACGAACTACGGCGCGGCGCAAACAATAGGATTGGTAGGATACTCCCTAGAGGTTTTCCTTTCCGCATTATCACATTTTTCTATAGATATATACATTCATTCTTGTTGGGAATGCGCATATTCTGCCTACTGGCTGTATCTCTATACATATCAATACCACCTCATCTACAATGTAAATAAACAAAACCTAATCTCTTTTTCTTATACGTTTCACATAGTAAGTGCATACCTTCGCTTCTTAAATAAATTATTAATTTATACCCTACTTACTTTTTATGAAATCAAGGTGCGCACCTAATTTTGGAATAAACAGAAGATTTATGTTAAATATGCAAATTATAGCCGAGTTTTTCGTTTAGGGGAAAAATCAACTGCAGGTACGATGACCTGGATAGTCAGAGGTAGGCAACAATTAGAATTAGAGTCGTGCGGGCGGGCGGGTGGACTACGGCGGGCGCGGGGTCCGGCGCGGCGGGCGCGGGCGGCGGGCGCGGGCGGCGGCGCGGCGCGGCAGTCGGCGCCCGCACCCGCGCCTCGCCGCCGCCGCGCCAGCGCGCCGTCCGCGCGCGAGCCCATGCGTGCCGCGTATTATGCCGGCGCCCCGGGGCCGCTCTCCACGTGCCGCGCGCCCGCCGCGCACCGCCTCTCACACCAACGGTTCTAGCTACACCGTAACGCACGCGATAGCGCGTCTCCACTCTACCGGAATGTAAATATTTATGGATGTCAGTTTTCAGTTGTTTAGATTGGCTGTGAATTTTAAGGTACGTAATTAATGACACGATTTCAATTATTGCACGACGTTTTACTTGTACCGTTTAATAGGTGTCGTTATCTATGGGCGTAATTAATTAAATTGACAACTTATAAAATTATAAGCATGCCACTTCGATATCGCATTGTGCTTTATGCCTTTGTACATAATTGCTACTGTGACTTCGGTTAATGGCGTACGAAGTACCCTTCTATATTTGGATCGATAGTTTACCATTAAACGAAGGTACCTAGTAGCGTTGGTTTGAACAGATTTTTCGCATTACATTACGTGATTAAAATATGACGGCGGGTAGCGGCAGTGCGCCGCCGCCGAGATGCCAATTTAGCATTAATTGTATCCTACTATCTCAACCTTTATTTAGAAAACCTTAATAAAAGTCCTGAAAATATGGCATGAACTGTAGCTAGACCTATCCTGTAGATTATCTCAATGTTTTCTAGCGTTACTTGCAAGAAATAAAACAATCCATAAGAAGTAATTTTTATTTACGTTCTGACCTTCCGCGCCTGACCCCTGCGGAATTCTAAAGCTACTTTCTAATGGGAAAGTCAATAATTTAGCAACTAAAGGTTTTCGCATTATATACCAACATACCCATTGTACAGTACATCTGCGTTTACAAACACAACTTAAATTCGTATCTGAACACATACTACTTACGTACATTGTCATAATACACGAGTATGCTATCGAGGGACTGTCTTTGTTTTACCGCCGACCCAAACAAACATCGTGTCAATGATTGACTAATGGAAAGTAGTATTGAAGGCTCTAGCCTGTAGTTATCTTCCTAAAAGATTTTACTAATTTATTTTCCAATTTCAACATCAATTTTTTTCACAAATTACCAACCTAACATATTCATTGGCATAAAATGTTTAGGTGAGAATGAAATCGGCAAGGCGTGTTCGGGTACATGAAGATGCTATACGTCATAGGTAATACATTTAATATATTTAATTTTTAATTTGTAGCTCTGCCTAGACAAAATCTTCATTTCATTAATTTCCCTTGATTAAAAATAACTAATACATATTTCTAATTATTCCTAGTTCTTCTAACCTGATTAATTTTATTTGCATTGTAGATAGTTTGCAAAATTATAACAACTTATAACTAGATATTAATTTAAATAGAAGCGTTAGTAGCTAAAATAAGATGTATGTTTGTTCCTCGCTAGCCGTCACATACCTACCTCTACTAATATGATCAACCAACTTCTTCACGACACTTATAATACGTTTGAAGCAGATCCTGTCCCCTGACCTAATATATTATACCCTTAATGCATTAAACATACACACACTTCTTCTCACTCTATTTCACTCAATTGTTATTATTATCTTAATTTGAATTATCACCACTTGTACACTACCAAATTACATTTTACTATTAAACGTTTATTTGAAATAATTAATTTAATAAAATTCGTTAGCTCTCAAGCAGAGCTTCTTAGGTAAGTACTCATTCAGTTAAAGCTTACTGTTGTTCCTGTATAAGTCAAGTGATTGCATAAATAAAATATGAATATGGACCATTTGCAGCGTTAGTTGCTTAACTTTCCTATTAAAATTCCATACCTAACTTAAAAGCGAGCAGCAGGTAGGCATAAAGTGTTTGAAAATTTGTACATTATTTATGAAAAAAAAACCCTGTTACTGTTACAGAGGTCATAGTGAGGTGAGGCCTGTGCCCAACCTTTGCCCTGCAGTAGGATGTATATTATATGCATACTTTACTTTACTACAGACATCATTACGGATAAGGTAAATAACAAAATATCGGAATGAAAATAGTACTTATTTCACGACATCCCTGCTGGCTTTACTTGTTGCGCCAGATACAAAGATCAGATTACACAAAGAATAACACAGTTTGACGGTGACAGGTAATTTGTCTCTACAGTCTAGCGAACGAGAACGATTAGGGACGAAATAATTCTTTAATGCCATTGAATATCGACATGATTGATAGCAAAAACCATTATTATTAAGAATGACGCTTTGAAAAGTAGATCTAAAAAGCATGCAGTAGCATCGTTTTGGATTCAGAATTATAAGTAACACTGTTAGTCATAAACTAATTTGAGAGAGGTAGCTGTTTTAGATTAAAATGTATTTTGGATATCAAGCGTGGTTCTAGATATTTTAATTAACATCACTTAAATATTATCATTTTTAAAGATGTTTTTAACTTAGTAAGAATTTAAAATAGAGTAATGTTAGAATCAGAAAGACAAACCAAATGTTAGTGAATTTTTGTATTAGATGCTCTAGTATAATAGTAAAAAATTCGTATTCAGAAATAAAATTTTAAATACTGCTAGAATGGATTCTTATTAATCAAAAGATAAAACCACAAAAACGCTGCATGTTTAATTATATTAATATTAGATTTAAAAAAAGGATTTATACAACTTGACTTAAAGTACCGCATTGAGCAACTTGAAGCATCATCTTATCGGTTACCTATCTTATGTTCGAAAAGCTGTTTACCGAATTTTATTTTACCGAAAACTTTTCGACTAATTTTGTTTCGCCTTTTTTGATTTCATCGAAATGACCTTTGCCACTGTATCAGTTGACCTATTACTAATTAGTTTTTTATTGTTACCCCGACGTTTCATTTGTTCGAAAAACTTAGTACCGAACTTGGCTTGGCCGAAATAACATTTATTCATAGTAATATGTTTCAAGTATGTATTAAGTATTTTATTATGTTACATACAACATTTGCCAAAACTATTAATGTTAGATGATTTAGTTTCCAGAAAAAGGCTTTCAATATTATAATAATTAATCCTTCATCCTTATCCTTAGTTTTTAAGTGGTAGTGACCACACACAGCACACAGTGGTTCTAACCTAACCTAACCAATTTAGTCTTATTATATACGCAGTATTCTGGTAAATGAAAAAGGTTCAAAAGAGACTTCGGCCAAGAGTAAAAAGTTATTCTGAAAATCGATGAAACGTGTTTCGATAAAATGATACTTATGTCAAGAGATATTTCGATAAACTAAAAATATGTCAAATGATACATATAGCAAAAGAAATGTCAGTCTACAATTTTCGCCCAACTGAAATTCTGTCAAGTAAATTACGGACAAGTAATCGGTTACCCATCTTAACGCATCATCATCAAAGTTACAATGTGATGTTATTTATCTCTCTTGTCTCCACTGTCAAAGGATGAAGAGAACTGAGGTTCGTGACAATTCAAAGGAGCGCTGCCGTGGAGTCACTATATTTTATAAAGCGTCCCTCCTAGTTTATAGGAGTCTGAAATGCAGGACCAATTTACTGATTGGTATTATTGTTGTATGTTTTCTGTCGTTTTAACATACTCGTACAGTAAGTTGCTCAAAGCATTTTAAAGTTAAACCCAGTCAATGGATTGTATGGCCAGTGGCTGATAAAAGGCACTTTTGAAGTCACTTTTTTATCGAAATGTAACAATCTTTAGTGAGCTATATATTAAATATCAAAGTAAGAGCAAGAAAAGGAAATCAGAAAATGTCCTTATAAATTACACGAGGAATTGGCTCGACGCCAGTTCATGGGATGGGACCCAGAGGCCACTCAGTTACTCGAGTGGCCCGCATTTAAGGACATTCAATAAGCTGCCGTTTTATGTAAGGCAAAGTGGCTGAGAAATTAAAATCTAGGTGCTATTTACAGTGTTACATTACAATCATCATCATCATGTAAGCCTATCGCAGTCTACTGCTTGACGTAAGCCTCCCCCAATGAGCGCCAAAGAGGAAAATCTGCTGTTTTCATCCAGCCGCTGCTAGCCAACTTCCTAAGGTCGTCGGTCCATCAATCTGGGGGGCGTCCTACACTACGTTTGCCAAGGCGCGGTCTCCACTCGAGAACCCGTTTACTCCGCCTTTCATCAGTTCTGCGACAGATGTGGCCGGCCTACTACCACAGCTCGCATACATTACAAGATAGTGCAAAATTTTTAGGATCGGCTCAGAATCCATAACTTTTTAGTTAATCAACGTAAAGTAAGCTACGTACGTTTTTTTTTTTCATATTTAATTATTATTATTTTATAATTTACTATTAGTCGAATAAATTGCACCGAATGTGCACTGCATAAGGTCCTTGTTGGAGCGGCGGCCGGCATAAGCTTGTAATCTCTTATAAATGAGGGCACACCTCGCTTATTTTTTCGGAAAATTTAATTTTTTTTAATCCAAAAATACTAATTTATTACTCGTATCGTTGATAAACTCGTATTTTTACATTGTTCTTCATTTAGACCTTATTTTTTAAATTTGGGACTACCTTGCATAATTCCGTTCTTAATCTTCATCGTTAAGCAAATTGAGAATAATTTTGTGAGTTAACGTATGTTTACTTCGGACAGTTAGAGACAGTGAGCGGGAAATCGCTAGTGGTGCAGCTTGGCTGGGCGGCATTTGAGAAGTTGCTTCATATCTTCTCGTCGCCACTGCAACAATGCCTGAATAGCAAAGTATTCGATCAGTGCGTCCTAGAGGGCTGCGTAGAGCTAGCCCACCGACTTCACGTCACTTAGCGAGCTTTGGAAATGTCGATGCTTTGGATCTCGTTAAGAGATAAAATCGAAACGAGGTCATCCGGCAGAAGACCAAAATAATGGACATAATAGTCTAAAAAGCTGAAGTGGCAGTGGGCCGGCCACATCTGTCGCAGAACCGATGAAAAGTGGAGAATACCGTTTCTCGAGTGGAGACCACGCCTCGGCAAACGTAGTGTTAAGATAAGATAAGATAAGAGTGTAGGACGCCCTTGCTGGACCAGATGGACCGACGACCTTCGGAAGGCAGCGACTGGATGAAAAAAGCTGGAGATCGTGGTCTTTAGCGTTTTTTGGGGGAGGCTTACGTCCAACAGTGGGCTGCAATAGGCTGACATGATGAGACATATTGCAATAGGTCAATCAACTATAGGTCTAAAGTGGCTTTTAGTCTTTTAAAATATATTTTTAAATGAAACATATTGTAAAAAAAATATCTTCTGTGTCAACTGCTTAATCTTAGCAAGTTCTTAAAGTCCTAAGGGACGAATATCGAAATTTTAAAAACAAATTTTCCTCACAAATCGTTCATGCCGATTTACTGGCTACGGCAAAAAAGTTTTTTTTTTAAGTAGATTTTTTACTATTGTTTATATTTTTTCCGTAACAATCTTAAATAAATCTTTCTCTAATAAAATTATAACTAAAAAAAGAAACAGGGTTTAGAAAAAAGTCATAAATGTTCTTATACGCTTTGTAACGGGCTCACAGACAAATCAATCTCTCAAGTTTAAACAATACGTCCGAAGTTCGAACTTACAATTTTTTTAGAGGCGTCACATCTCACAAGTATCTTGTTCAGAATTCCCTTCTCGTTTTTGCAAAAGTAGATAAGTATGGAGAACTTTCCGCATGTAACAGCTGTCGTCCATTAAGCTCACGAGTAAGCTGGCGTTATTTTCAAACATTTACAGAGTTATACAAATGAATTAATATTTTTCTGGTCCCTTATGATATGACAAACTTAGGAAGTACAGTTACTATTGTTACTGTCTGTACATACGAACGTAAGTGGTCGTAAGTGGACGAAAATGTAGATAATGTTGACTTTGCCCGACATCACTCACTGCACAGAATCGCGACGGAAGACGCGGTAAATAATCCTATAATGTTGTTCATTTTGTCTAATTTGCAATAAAGAAAAAAGACATTTTGTTAAAAAAACATGTTTAAAGTTAAAGATAAAGTATATTTATTGCTAAAGGACATCACAACGACACATAACAGAACAGCACGCAAATAATAATTACTATTAACATTATAAAATTTAAACATAAATTATAAACAACAAAAATGTTAATACTTAGATATAAAAAATATAATAAAATAAAAAACATTAATGACCGAACAGTGCCGTTACACGCGTCGCGATGCCCGTCGCAAAAGGACCTCACTCAGCTTAAGTCTTTGCCCACTACATACGGCCACGGCGCTGGTTTTTAGTGGGCCCCTGCTGAGTGAGATCACGGACTACCCGACATGAAATAATTAATAGATATATTTATAGATACATAGTCTACTGTTACAAAGAATTTGTCCTACTGTTACAAAGATGATAAATAAATGCTATAAAATAGTGATTTAATTTACTATACAAACATGTTATAAAAGTGTAAAGTAAAGTGCGTATGTCTATCTTGCGATTTCGATGTTGGTCCGATAGAAAAAGTTGTTGTATATGAGCAGCAGAATCAGCTCCTAAGAGGTTTTGCGTTATTTCATTAACACTTTGTACAAAGTATTTATTAACAATTACTATTTATATTTATTTATTTTATTTATTTGGCATATACGACAGTTGACAATCGATGGTCAGTAAACAACGAATGGTTAGTAATTTAGGACTAGATTGACAACCAAATTGTATACACACTATAACATGATAATGTTTGTATGTTACAGAGTATTATGCAGCGCGAACTTGTTCATTAAAAAGAAACTAAGAGACCAAGTAGTTGACTGAGTACAAATCATAAATACCAATTTAAACTTGAACACTACAGTCACTACAGTCATACAAATTAAAAGGATAAGAATACAAAATAAAAACAATAAATATAAATGGATGACAATTAATCCGACGGAGAACTATGAGACCAACTCCAGCAATGGGATTGTATCTTGGCTTGGTTATCGTTGCAACATGACGACCCGAGTACACTTATTACTTGTTGATGAAATTTAATGCCGTTATGCTCGAAGAAATCTAAATTAACAGCACCGCTAGACGTCAAGTCGTAATACAGCCTGCGAAGCATATAAATGAGGTGTTATTTTTATACACTTGAAGTTGAAAAGCACGAAGATGTCTGGAATTAGGCCTGGCGTTAAAGTTAAATATGTATGAGAGAATGTGAAGGAAGTCGAGATGAGAATGTATGATCTTGTGTAGATAAAGTCGGTCCTGCTGTTGGCGGCGGATGCTTAGTGTTGATATTAAATTCGAACAGTCTATGCCCTTATGAGGAAAGCCTACGTCCATAGCCAAATAATATCGATAGCACTTTTTGTGGTTATCGAATTGTTAACATGATATCTTACTGTGATTTGGTTGCAAATTTCAATTACGTGAAACAAAGATAAAACGACTGTAAACAACCTAATGCAAAACGGTGGAAAATATTAAGAATGTAATATTATAAAGTCATAAATCACTATTAAACGGTATGTCTTACCTAGCCTTATTTTTTTAAGTTCGTACAAATTTAAACCAATGCAAAAGGGAATCAAGAAACCAGTGATTATCGAATCAATATCAACTTTATTTTCAATCAATAATTAGCCTACTGAAACTCTCGTAGCATTTCGTGGCATTTGTCATAGCGTGAGATTTATAAAATGATTAAATTTTAATAGTTTGCGGGCTTTGTAATTTAAATTTAAATTTAATCATCTAATGGAACTTTGAACTTTGTAACTTTAAAATTTATCAATCTTTCTCCCAACGAGGCTGGTATTAATTTTTTCTCGTCGTATCGCCGCTACTACGTAGCGAGACACTCCTGAGAATAATCATGTTATTATTATACAATCTAATCTGCTATTCTACCACTTGGATCGTAAAAAATAAGTTTATGATTCGTTTTACTCTTCTTTAAGTGTACCATAAACACCGATATAATTTTCTTCGGGTACCTTTCGTTGAGGTGCTTGTAACTCAGTGCGGCAGCGATTTCTCAGTAATTACCAAAGTTGAGCAACCCACGCCGCGGTTGTGAGTTAGTGATATTTTTCACAAGCATAACCGTGATTCGAAACGCACGTTAATAGTTGGTCCCGGCTAATATTGCTTGATACTGGTCGGGAAGCCAAGTCAGAGACCATAAAGGCGGCTTGATTACATCTAACAGTTAGTTGGCCTTACAACACCCCTCCACCCATCCGCGCTAGGTCCTCGTGGCGGAGTATGGCCCAAACCAGCTCATAGTTGAAGTGAAGCTTGTGCCCTGCAGTGGAACGTATAACTTTACCTTTGTTACCTTCTCACCAACTTTACCTACGTTTACAAAAAATACCAGAAGGGTTTGCATTTAATAGATAAATCTCACACATGACGTGTTTCTTTTGATAAGGTTTGGGATAGCCTTAAAACTATCCCGTACACTTAGGCAGATAAATGACAAATTATTTAGTTTTTATGTTGCAAAACAAATCATGTAATGCCCATGGGAGTACCAACACTACTATGATTAAATAAATTTAGTTCTTTGGATAACTAATTGTATCTATATTTTATAGCTAGACAGTGTTTATCACAGTTCCTCATATCAGTTATACACTTAATACCAACCTCTGAGTATCTCGTTCGTAATAATTACAATGCTTCCTTAGAAAAAGGCATACTTCTTTTCTTATATGTAAAGTAAAGGCAGTTCGTATTAAAACAAGCGATTTAAACACTTTATTTAACTAAATTGCCTAAAAGTATTTCATTTGGGAAGTTGTAAGGACTCCTCGTACCCAAAATGTTTTTAAACTGCTTTCCGTCCTGTCCTAGTGTAGCAAAACATATTAAACAATGACCAACTTCAGGTTAATTAACATTAAAGGATTCGTAATAATATTTACTTATTTACTTAACCACTTTTATTGATTTTAGATTCAGCCATCTGCAAAACCCAGAAAATAAAACCGTAACCAAGCGTTTTTCTTATCACTAGCACTAGACTTTTTTTTTTATACGTAAAAATGTGGGACGACTTTCTTTGTGCGCAAGTTGCAATGGATATAGGTACGAGTAGTCACTAAGCCAAATATTTATTAAGTAGTTTAAAACCACGATATGGCATGGCATCTAACCATGAACTCTTAACATCTAGTATTGTTGTTTCCGGTCGCGTAATCGCGGTCCATAAAATAATTGTTTTAATAATTTTGCGTTACCAAAATTACCAAATGATTAAATAAAATCAAACCCAATAATGTTTGAATGTATTATTATTATTATAGTATTTAGATCATATCATAATAAATAACTATAATGTGTAGATAAATATTCTAACAAAATTTTTACAAAAGTTTAAATTAATTAAAACGAAATTTTTGGCTTGAATTGGATATGGATAAAAGGAAACAGCATTTAGAAAAGGTAGTCGATTTTAGATTTAGCGATGTACCAAACCCCAAAAGCTCATCTTATCAACTTGGTACATGATTTTTTTCTCATAATCACAATTACTATAAACAATTTCTCATAATCACAATAATAGCAATAGAAAAACTTCCCTTTTTTAACTAGCTGAATTCTTATAAGGAGACGTGGTGTTAATATATTTATGAAAATGAAAAAAATCCCCTACAAACACAGGGTATATTTGTAAATAAAACCAACTAAAATAAATGTCATACTTAAACGTAAAAACAAGTAGCCCAACGCTATTAAAATAATTTGTATTGCCAACGACAAAAAAAATATTTTTTAATCATCTGTCTTTTAACTTGTAACTCTACTAATTCGGATAATTTGAAAAAAAAAATGTAAAAGAAAACATTTTCAAATACGATGCAAATTTTATTAATTTGTCCAAAAACTAAGAACTTTATTTTAGCCACTCGATAATCATGCTAACATACATGCAAACAAATATGTAAGTATTTTGAACTACTTAAACATTGTTATTATATTCCTTGAAGTATGGGAATGCTGCCTTTATTAAAAGGAATCTACCTTGTTTATCTTAAAATACCTATATTATGTGTACCTACCTGCTCGATACTGAACTAAGTATCTAGTCAAAATCTTTATAAGATAAGAAGCGAAAATTCTCCACGTCTAGCGTTAGGAAGACGCCACAGGAGTTAATTTATAAAAATGAGAATTCTAGTCCTTTTAAATGCTTTCCATTTCTATAAATCAAACACTTTTAATGTAACCTCGGCGCTAATTTTCTTGTTGAAGAGAATTAACTCACGATGGTACATAATATATATTCATTGTAAGGGAATTATTAAGGGAGAAACTTTGACACGGACTTTGATGTCGGGTAACGCCGTTTATGACTTGTTTACGATGTTATTGGCTCAGGATTTGGCTGCTATAAGCTAGAGCGAGTGTGCCATGTTGTAGTCAAGAATCTCAAAGGAGGAGGAGGATCTCAAAGATAATTTACACACAATATTTTGAGCGATTTATTGATGAAACAAGTAAGTACCTATAATATACTGTTTAACAAAATAATACTAGTAGGTAAAGTTTATATATATAAAAAAGGTTTAAGTCACTTTTTATACTGTGTCGTCTTTGCAATTATGTATTACGTTAATTGGGTCATTTTAAAATTTGTTGCAGAATACTCTGTTACTTTACTCTACTTGTTATAGCAAAAAATAATTATTAATATTGGTATTTCTTCATACAGGGTTACATTGCAAAAGGGTGCCAAATTTTTAGGAAAGGCTCAGAATCAGTAACTCAATTGAACTATGCAAAGAACAAAAAAAAAACACATTTATTTATTCCAATCCGCTCTTAAAAATGGTACGCATGGATAATTTACTCATTCATGAAAAAAAAGCACTTATGTGCACTGCGTAAGATCCTTGTGGGCTCGCCGTACCAACGCCTCTGATGAACGCGCGGTTGTTCGCGTCTTTCTCTCTCTACTATACTCTACTCTATTGACTTTATTTTAGGATATTTTAAAGTAATTTATAATTTATAACATACGATTATAAAAAATAATAACGATTAAGATGCTTTTTTATATTGGTCCCTAGATCTTATTTTTTAAATTTGGCACCCCTTTGCAATGTAACCCTGTATATCTGATAACCAATTATTATTATTTTGTTATTGACTGATTTTAATTATCAATTATTGTACACAACATATAAATAACAAACAAATATAAAATATAAATAACAAACAAAAAATTTGGGCAGGGACAAGTTTACCTGCGCTCGATTTTAAAATGACCCAATTATGTTTAAAGGAAAGTATTTTACCCAGATATTACTGAATCTTATTTTTTCACGTACTACCGTATTTTTTTTATATTGTTACCTTGATGGATATATTGAACATGAAAAAAAAAAACTTTTTTTTGATATTTATAACGATCGGTCGCTGTAAAAGGGTTAAGCATAAAAATATCAACTTGATTAGGTTCAGTTGTAAAACACATTTTAGTAAACTATAGTGTGATCACAATCATCCTACTACAATTATAATGTATGTTTTGTTTGTTCTACAGGTTCTACGGGTACAAAATATTACGGATTTAAACGTTTGACCAAAAAAAGGCTCCAATTAATTGAGAACCAACTCCCTATTTGAAACAGGTTGAATATAGCTTCATTGCGGCTTTGATTTGGTCCTATTGATGATACTGTCAGTGACATTAATAATTAATGAACATTCGGTAGCTATGGAATCGTGAACGCGGCGTGTGTAAGCCCGCTTCTCTCGACCCGACTTGTTTGTTTACATTCCAATTCCGTGGGACTAACTCACTAGTCAGTTTTTCTTTGCTTGGCGAATCTTGGCATGTCTTTTTACAAAAATATGGGTTTATAAAATCAACGAACTGTTAGAATAATAACTATTAAATTTAAATTAAAAAAAACCCCCGACACAACTGTGCAGCATCAGCTCAAGGCCTCGATCATCTTTTATCTAACTCCGACTCATTGTAACTATTCTTATGAGTTCAAACAAGTTTGTCAAGTAGGAAATGAGCTGATAACCCTAAAACGGCTGAACAGATCTTTATAAAATATAGCTAAGATCCATCTATGTAATATCAGCTTTATAATAAAAAAAACTACACCAACATCGGTCCATTCGTTTGGGAGCTACGATGCCACAGACAGATACACAAAGGATTTTGTGTTAAATGATTAATTACTATAGTAGGTTATTATTTTTGTGTCTATTTTCTTTTTTTATATATAACTAGCTGTCCCGGCGAACTTCGTACCGCCCCTTCATAATTTTTTTTCGTGAATATTTTCGTGTTTTTTATAGTTATTCTGCTATTCGGGGCGGAGACAAATTCAACAAATCATAAAAGTCGGTCCAGCCGTTTTCGAGTTATAAATGGTGTAACTAACCCGACTTTGTTTTATTATATAGTTTGCGTTAAAAAAGAATGTAAAGATTGTTTACAATATTCGACAAACAGAAATTGATAATAGCTCACATACGAAGAGGGAAATGTATCTACCTTGCTTTTTATGTTGAGAAAATGGTATCTACCTACTATCCATACATTTTCGAGGACACAGCATGTTAGCTCTTTTTAACTACAGTTTTGATGAGGATGGACACTGTATCAAATTTTTTATTGGGTAAAACAAAATGATATCAACAACTTCGTGAGTGCATGCTATGAAATCGCATTTTATGACAGATGTTTCAAACTATGCAAAGTTTAGATTTTATACATATAGTTTATGTATAATATTACTACTAGGTTCTAAATTCGTCGGAATCTTTTTTTAATTTTTTATGTATGTTCAGCGATCATTCGTTACTACGTTACGTTACGTTGACCGATTTCGATAATTATTTTTTTGTTTAAAAGGTAATACTTTCAGAATGGTTCTATATAAATTTGGTCAAATTCTGATGATGGGATCTATAAGAAAATCATCAAACATTGCATGAATTCCGTACCACGCCAACTGATTTTAGTATCTATCTTACCTAATATCTTTGCCAAATGTGAACCGATTTTGATAATTCTTTTTTTAATGAATAGCTTATACTTCAAAGATACTATAATAAAAATTTGCGGAAAAAATTTCAATGGAATGGAAAAATAGGAAATGAAATCGGTGTTCAGCAGTTAAATTATGTTTGCACTCGTAAAATTTGTATTGATTATGATTTATCACTAAAATTGATGAAATAAGTTAAGAATAAGAATAAGAAAAAATAAAAACTGAGTTCAAAAAACTAAAACGCTAAAAATAATCTTAACACTTCAGTACCTAATCAGTTACTTTTGGAGTCGGTGCCAGTCGATAAGAGATTCTATGTTTTAGTTTGTTTGCACCGACTCCAAAAGTAACTGATTAGGTACTTAAGTGTCAAGATTATTTTTAGCGTTTTAGTTTTTTGAAGTTGTTTTTTTTTAAGTCGTTTTAATAGTCCTATAAATAATTGCACGTAACTAATAATTACTAAATTTAATAAAAAGAATAAGTAAGGGCGATAGCAACGAATGTCATGTTTGTTAACATACAACTAAGCCTAATTTTACAATAACACTTTACTTACGGTTTACTTGTATCAATTACATAAGAGTAAAACATTTTAACACACAAATGGTCGAAAATCTTCAAACTGTTTGAGTGTGTGTCTTAATTATTATTATTATTATTTGTACGCTCTAAGAGTTCAGGGGCCAAAAGTAAGGCTTGCGTGGGGACAGTGATCCAACACGTAGAGGCCGTTTTAAGCGCAAATAATCAAACCTGAAAGTGTTACTACATATTATTATTAATTAATGACAAAAGTCAAAAGTGTCAAACAAGTTAGTAGCACAGAAAACATCATAGTTATGGGTATACAGAAGTAAGCTTTATACAAAGCGCGCTCGACCAAGATTTCGTTTTCGTGAACGTGAGCGATGTATATGTGTTCGTTGCTCACATTGTATAAAGCTTTTAAACTTCTACTTCGCTACTAATAGGTAATAGTTGACAGCTGACCAAATGTTTATCATGGCGAATGACAAGTAGAGACCGCCCGCCAGCCCGCCGGCCCGGCTGCCTAGCGCCTCCCCGGGGACGCTGCGTGCCTATAACGTCCAAGCAATTTAATCACCTGCCAAGTAACAGTTAACTACGTTACAGTTTAAATTTGACATGTTAGACACTTATTCATGTAATAATAAGTAATAACAGTTTAAATAAGAGTATTTGGCCGCTAAACCAATCTACCTATGTAGTAATAACTAATAACTTTAGCCATATAAAAATCAGGATTTAATTGTATTAAAATGTTTCTTTTTTTACGGTTTCATAGCGTAGGCTGGCAATACATTATAGGTCTTTGCTATTTCAGACACAGAATAATAAAAATATAAGTAGTATTATTAAACTCATCGCGATGAATCCGAAACTCCAAAGTCGCTGGATCTACAATCTGTGTTCAATAAAACACTCAGTAAAATTCCTGTTAATCATCTTCCTGTTTCATTAACTTGGTAAGACCATAGAAAAGGTTTATTTTTGTCTATGGTAAGACAAGGATAAGATTGGAAAAGTGGACTCATGGCCATTTCAAACCGATCGGTTGAGCGTATTTCAAATAACCATTGTATTTTGAATTTTGAACCATTATATCTATATCTGCGATTAATTTAATAGCTATATTTACTTGTGATTCTTATAATGGAGTTATAGCTAAGGCCAGAGTTCTTTATAAATTAGTGAAATTCTTGAAAAAAATTAAATATATTAAGCATTTTGGCAGGTTTATTTTCTTACCACATGTGTTTAGGTAGGTATTAAATAGATCAATATAGATCCTGTTGGGCATAGCATTATAGTAGTAAAAAATCTACAACAACAACCGACCAGTGTGCACTGTGCAGGTTGTCGTTGTTTTCCTTCGTCGATACAGGCAACGATATCGATGCAAAAATATAGTTATAGCTGAGAATCGAACACACAACCTCATCGATGAATAGTAACTTTTTTCTACTGGGCTAGAGCGCCTTTTTTAGTTGTTAGACGGGCGTTAGCCATATATATTCTAAATACACTAAACTATTTGTAAAAATAAATGAGCTTCAATGCTGTATTTGCTGCTTATAATTGTGTTTGTTACCGTAGTTAGTGCTAACTTTTGTTTACAAGCGTCAATGTGTCAATGTTCTGCTACATTTCGTAAACACAATGCGTAACGTAAACGTGGCTAATATGATCCCGGTAAACAATAGCGTCATTTACCGTGTGATTTGTAAACGTGAAGATGTTAGTAACGATTACTGTGCGCTACTGTACGTACGTATTTTACTTAAAGTTGAAGTTAAAAGCGCTGGCATCAGTAAGCGCTCGTGAATGGGCTGTCTTCGTCTTGCAGTAGTGTATTTATTTCGTTTCCCGCCACGCCGGTTAAGCTTATAGCTAACCCGGTTTGTTTACTCACCGGTTTTCTGCAAGTGTCGCGTCGAGATTACTGCGATTGATATCCCATCGCAGGAACTCGCGATAAGAGTGTCGCCTTACTATGTGTACCTATATTTGCTACAACATCCACATTTTGTACTTTTTACTATCTTCGCCGTCCTAGTTTACAAAGTGTGGTACAAAGTTTTTGTAAAGAATTAATTTATTTTCATGTTTTATCGATCTTCAGAAAAATTATAAAATATTCCGTTTAATATTTACCTTACCGTACCTCCCGTTTGTTTGAATCTGTCAGTACCATATATCTGCTTTTAAATCGTATAAACTTTTGTTTAAAGATAGACCCTTGTTACAAACATTCTATCGAGGCAGTTACGTTTGTGGCTTACAATTAGCCGCAGTTGGCATTTTGCGCGCAAATTTTACTTAAACGGCCCCAAAAGCCGACCTGTCCGATTAAACCCTTAAATTAAATTAAAACAGAAAGTTTAAAATTAAAACGGAAAGTAAAAATCCTTGTTTAGTTTTAGTTTTAAGACAGCCAGGTACACGGCGAGCGATTAACATAAAATGAATGGAATAATATAGTAGTATTTTAAGTTTTCTATGACATCTTACCTAAGGGTAGCACGATTGAGACCCATAATAAAAATGAAATAACCAAATCAATAAACAATAACAGCCTAAATAGACAACAAATAAATAGACATAAGAAAGCATGCTGTTGCAATAAGTTAACTGTACCTACTGAATATAATCAAATACTTATTGTTTGTTTAAAAGACAAAAACGAAACAATAAACAGTAAACGTAACTCATATTATTTAATAGAAGCATGTTAGTGTTTCAGTTAGGGAATCTCTAACATACCGATGATTTCAATTATTTTAGACTCAATTAGATTTCTCGCGAAGATATCGGTGGTGAAGTGACGAGTGTGTGATGCGAGGATGTTAAGAGGCGGTGGTATCATTGGTTGCAGTGAGAGTAAGAGTGGCGGCGACCGGCTGGCGACGCCGCGGATGTCGCTGCTTGGCAAGCCGCTCAGCTACCGCGCAACGCGACGCGACGCGCGCTACCGCCGCCTACAATCCAAGTTCTACAATTTCCTTGAGCGGCCGAGGGGTGTTAAAGCTGTCCTCTACCACATGATTGTGTAAGTCATTACCTAGAACATTAACCTCATTTGTTGTTTTTCAACAAGCTCTATCTACCCGAACAAAAATCTAGTTGGTACTACGAGTATCTTCGAAGTCACAAAATATCACAATAATTGTTCACAAGCGATATCAACGAAAGTTATTTCGAGCGCCTCCTGCACAAGCATTAATTGAACACGTGTGTTTGATTTGTCTGGATGCAAAGCGGCACACATAAACATAATAATATGCCAGAATTTAGCGATCATATCTTGAACAAAGATTTAGGTAAGTTTATTCTAATTGAATGTTTAATTGCCTATTCCACCTCAGTGGAGCCGCTAACTAAATTAAGGCGGGTGGAGTCGCACTCGAATATAATATTGACCTCGTATCAAGTCCCTACGGGTTCAAAAGTTAGGGATTAACTTCTCATACTTCTTAAAGACTTATTAAGACATAATTGATATGTGGAGTACCAAACTTTAAATAAATTTCTTACAAAACTTTTAAATTAAATATTTGTTTTTTATCAATACTTGCGTAGATATTTATAGAACGTATTTTTACAGGTTTCTGATGGTGTTCATGTGCTTGTCGCTGTCAGTTTTCTCAACAATCGAGGAGTACGAAGCGAAGGCTGGCATTGTGTTGTTCTACATGGAGACTGTCGTAGTCATTTGGTTCGCAATAGAGTTCTTTTTAAGGTTAGTAAATGGTTTCCTAGCTTTATTTAAACCTCCTTCTTCATCTTCATCTATGCGGTCAATCCCGGTTGCGTCCAAAGTCATTGCTTTGGAGCCCATGGTCCGCTTTCCTTGATTTACTCCTCCACTTCGCGCGGTCTTGAGCGTCTCTAGTTGTGAGATCATTGGCACGCATGTCAGCCCCTTTTGCCAGGACCTGGCGGTGGCGGCATAGCCAGACATTTGTTTCCTACGTAGTTTGCCGGTTTCCGCAAAACATGGCCGTTAGGCAACTCTCCTGCAGTTTGTCTGCAATATCACGGACACAAAGGCTACCGCGAATGCGCGAGTTCCTCACGCGGTCCTTCCGCGTGACTCCGCACATACACCGCAGCATATTCATCTCCGTGACACGCAACTCCTGGTTATGTCGCTCAAGTAGCGGCCACGCTTTGCTGCCATATAAAAGGACAGGCCTAATGATGGACTAATAGATCTGTCCTTTTAGCTTATCCGGCATTCTGGGTCACAAATGACACCAGTCACCTCTCGCCATTTGGCCCACGCAGCAGCAATGCGTGCTTTGACGTCGCAATCAATGTCTCCCGACGCGCGAAGTATAGATCCAGGGTATTTAAACTGGTCCGTGCGCTCGACCTTGTCTCCGCCTATGCGGACGGGCTTTAGATCTGTAGAGTTACAGGCCAGGTACTCGGTCTTCGCCACATTGAGTTTCAGACCACCGCTCTCAAGCGACTGCTTCCACTCGTTCACCCGTCTCACCAGCCTGCCGCTCTCAGCGTCCACCAGTGCGATATCGTCAGCATACATCAGCAGCCATGGTGGCTGCTCATGTGAGTCTCTGATGCTGTCTGACACAACCTCTAATATCACACTGAACAGAAACGGACTGAGGACGGAACCCTGGTGTACTCCGACGGTGATGGGGAACGGTTTGGTGTCGCCAACAGCGGTCCGAACCATAGAATCGGATCTGCGGTACATGTCTCATAATGTCAATATATGCCTCGGGGACCCCTTTGGATCTCAGTGCCCACCAGATCACCACTCGAGGGACACAGTCGAAGGCCTTCTGCAGTTCAAGAAAGAGCAAGTGCAGAGGCGTGTTCTTTGTCCTGTATCTCTCCATGACGGTCCTTAGGGCGAAAACAGGGTCCATAGTCCCGTTGCCAGGACGAAACCCATATTGACACTGAGACATCACACTCCTGCCGGATCCGGGCTCGAGCTTTATTTAAACCATATTAGAAAATAAAAACAAGTAAAATATTATATTTAGACTAGAATATATAGCGTCGACAAAGACCACTCTTTAATAATTCGTTATTATTAAATCTACACATTTCGTAAAAAAAAACTATTTTTTTTTTCTTTATAGGCTATCCGACACCATTATTTAAAAGATAAATTTTAATTAAGTTTTTGTTAGATTTTTTAAAATTCTATGATCGTACAGAATAAGACGGACTCCATGCTACTATTTTACGAAATAAAACACCTCATAACGTGGACGATCTTGTTAATACACGCTAACTCAAACACTCAATTTAGTGACATCGTGATGACAGGTTGCCATTTGTTTCGCCAATTGACGGAACGAGGTGTACGCTTCGGGTAGGTACTAAGAGAATGATTATGCATACATCTCAAAAGCCTGCTTCACTTGATTGACTACTAAAGCAATATGGCGTCCTCATTTTTATACGTCCATGATTGCTTGCTCCATACAATAATTTTAACGGTTAGTTTGTTAGGTGACAATATTGTAGATAGATAGATACTCTTTATTGTTGCACACCACACAAAACAAACAGTACTGTACCTACATGAAAAGGTAGTTATTTCTTTATAATAACTTTGGTACAACTTACTCCAGTACCTATACTTGTAAATAAATGTGAGTACATGAGATTTCAGTAATATTTACTGAAAAATTACCCTACGGCTGAAAATATAAATTTTGGGGCACTTCAAAACCTTGAAATCACATACCTACCTACATTACCTTGTACCTATACCTGTTAAATGCTGCGCTTACCCTATAATTTGTACATTCTCACTCAGTTGGTTATCAAGTAGTAATGACCTCGGACTTCCCTTGACATACCATTACAAATTCCAATAGCCGAATTTATCGACGTAATAACCGTTATGAAGAATTCACTTACAAACTGCACACAAATCACTTTCAATTTTTCAAATTAGGATTAATAAAACCCTGATAACTTTTTAGGGGCTAATTCTGGTGTTTAAATAAAGATATAAAATATGTATAAGTAAATATAAATAAATAAGATTTTGTATTTGAGCGTCGGAATCGTCCATAGGATAGTTTACTAGTATTTTAAAAAATCCTGTATGCACAACGTACATAATAATTATTTATAATGTAATGTCCATGTTTGATTTTGCGGGTGGCGACCCTACCACGTAGGCTCAAACACAAACTCGCACGTATAGAGCGCAAACAGCGAGCACTCGTAGATAAGCTCTGAGAGCTTTCGCGTGAAGTGATTCGTCACTCAATGTAGACGGATTGCTTCTCTTCAACAAGCTTACACATTATTTATTTCATTTATACGCTGAATAAATACAGTAACTGAACTAAACGTTCATCACAGACATCTGTGGGAGTTCATCTTGAATAGATTATAAATAATTATTTTATTTAATAGACTACGTACGTATTACCGCATACTTCTAGCGTTACACCTTTGTTTAAAGTTGAAATATTTTGCTAGCCAGTAAAGATAAAAGACAGAAACTAAAAGGAAACATTATAAATAAGTACATATAAGTATAAACATATTATGCCTATCATAAATTTAAACCATCTTTTTAATGAGTTCCGTGTTATTAACATTTTAGCAAATTGTGTCACTCGTAAAACTAAAAATACTATTGTAAGAAGTTACATAATTTTCACTCATTTGGAGAGGCGAGGCCGTTTGACCGCTTTTTAAAATAGACCGGATTCGAGACACTAAAAATAAAATAAAATAATAGTAGTGCATAATACTCAGCTAGTTTTACAAAGCGTCTTTATTGTGAGCGTAGTCAAAGCTGAAGCCGCTACCGTTAATGATCCTATTTCCATAGACCCGCACCCCCTGCGCTGCGGGGCCAGGCCAAAGCTAGAGTACCCTACTCTTACTCAAATTGTAAACCCGTTACTAACTCAAATTGTATAACTCAAACTCTCATAACCTTCAAGAAAACAGTTTGAATATTTCAATTTAAAGAAAAATGATTTTTGTGTCATAGATTAAATGTATTTTTCATTACTCATACTCGGAAAATAGCTCTGAAGTTGCCTGAGAAGTGGATTGAAAGTAATACTTTTCAGCCCTAAGGAGAATCGTTTTCAACTGACAGCTGTCAAATTATAAAAAGAAAAAACTAGTTCTATTTTTACATTTCTATTGAACCATGTTGCAACATTCTATACAGCCACTCAATAACAGCGCGATGTAAAATTGAATTAAGTAACATAAAGTTAAGTAAGTAATAATTAAATATTTTTAATGACTTTATTATAAGTTTACTTTCAACTATTTCTTTAAAATAACAGATTTTGGCAAAACATTTACCATTTTTTCAATGATGAAAATCAAAAATAATGGCTGAATAGCTGGCCGGCCACAGAAAAAAAATAGGCGGGAAAGCAGCAATCCGATCTTCATTTATTTTTTTGAGTTGTAGAACGTAGTGATTGCAATCATGTTGCATACTCTTTAGTACAGTTTTGTTAAAATTCACAATTTTTTTCTTTAGCGAATTCATGTTTTTATTTTTACTTTTTTTGTATTCGTAATGAAAAGTACTTTTGCGGCTTGTCTTCACGGTAATGTCTAAAAAAATTTTGACTCGACCGCTTGGACAGTTTCTACGAACCTATTGTTAATCTCGTCTACTGACTCGCAGTTCTCCAGGCATTCAAAGCTATTTGACAAATCGAGCTGAACGCTTGCTGGGGCACTAAATATGGACAATGCAAAGATTGCGGATCCAAAGATAACATTTAAAAAAATGTAAATGCAGTTAAATAACCTGAACACCTTTGTTTATTCATCTTAATACTGACTACATTCATCAACTAAATGTAATGTAAATATTTACATGTATTAACATCAAAATAATATTTGTATAATTTATTTATAACAAATTTTGTCTGACGATAACTGTACACTTGTATTCATTTATCTCTTCTGTTTATTTGACTACATGTTACAATCTTGATGAGCTCATCAAAAATAAGTGGGTGTACTTACTTATGAACTTTCTGCTTGTTTAAGCTCGGTCCGTTGAATTGGGATGAATTCATATTCAAGTAATAATTTGTCTTTTGAAATTGACAACGGACTAAAAAAGTAACAAAGCGAGACTACTGTAAAGATAACGTGACCATACGTCCCGCTTTGGGCGGGACAGTCCCGCTTTCAGGCAGTCTGTCCCGGTGTCCCCCGCGAGGCTGAAATTGTCCCGCTTTTGCAAACACACCAAATAATAATTTAAAATGTATTTTTCTCGCTCGAAATGCGTGGCACGGCCCAAATATTTTAAAGACGTTTTTCGAAAATCCCAGCTCAGAATTGTGGTTAAATTTTTTGCACGCACAAGCAGCGACATTTCATGAAGTTGTTTTGAAAATCGAAGCGCAAAATGTGTCGGCTATAGAATCAAGTAAATTAATCGTCTCCGAGATAGCCTGGCACTAAAAGAGAATACGATTTTCCTTCCCCACATGGTTCGTAACCTGTTGGGAAAATTACAAGAAAGGGCAGAAGAAGAAGCAGCAGTTGACCTGCAGAATGTAAAAACTACGGCGACTGAGTTTTATAAAACAAGCAAAGAATACTTGGAGCAGTGGTGTCAATTTAACACAGAACTAGAAGTGTTTGAATGGGCAAATTTAACAAAAGTGCCTACGTGGGAAGAGGTACAGAAAGTGCTGGATTTACTAGTTAAGCAAGGATTTATTAGCAGCAGCCAAGATACGAAAGTCTTTGACGAGTTTTCACTTATTTTAAACTTTGTGACAGATGAAAAAATCTCTGGCTGGAATGCCGAGAATGTTTCTACTGAAAATCGTTGGGTCGAATTATTCCAGCACTTTCGTACCAATAATCTGAATTTAACAAACTTTTCCACGATTATTGAGTACATTATGTGTCTGCCTGGAAGTAACGCACCTGTGGAAAGAGTTTTTTCTCAAATGAACAAAGTATGGACAAATGATAAAACACAGTTGAGTGTCGCAGTAATAAAAGCTATTTTGATTACGAAGATAAATATAAATAAATCATGTACTGAGTTCCACACTTATCTAAAAACAAGACCCGATATTTTAAAACAAATTTGTTCAGCCGATAAATATAAAAATACAAACTAGAATTCACGTCACTACTTATTTGCTTTGATTATTTTGAGTTATTCTATGTTTTATATTTAAAAAACTTGTACAGTACTAATACCTAACTTTTTTTTATATCTTAATTCCGCAGATGTCCCGCTCTGACAAAAAAAAAAAATGGTCACGTTATGTAAAGAGAACTTACGGAAGTATAAGAATTGCATAAAAAGTATAACATTAAATTTTACATTTACAGCAACATTTACCTACAGAAGATCCAAATGATACTTTATTTATGATTATGTTATCTTTTAAATAGACAAAACCAATAACGATAACGATTTATCGAAAAAAATAATTCTTCAATGTTTTTGAATAGGTAAAAAAAACCTATAAAATTGGTTAAAAATACCCATTAAGTCAATCTTATTGACAAAATATCACGTATACCTACTTCGGGACGACAAATGAATTCTCTGATAACACCTTGTTGTAGTATATCTATGTTTACCATTTGACATAGATATTTGGCCCCATGTACATACCATTTGACGTAAGTAATTAAAATAAAATATTTAAAAATAAAAATAGTGTAGGATATGACGGAGTAAGTACCAGGGTTGTCAAGACTTCTGCAAATTACATAGCAAAACCATTCAGTTTCGGGGCAATTCAAAAGCAGGCCTGTTTTAAGAGCTCATGGTTAGGGCCCTGAATTATATGGTTAAACTTTAGTAAAACCACTTTTTAAAAAAATACAGAGAAGATATGAATACATAGCACGTAGAACTGACGGCTGGTGGGGCAGAAAGGTTCTAGAATAGAGGCCTCGTACGGCTAAGCGCAGCGTAGGACGTCCACCAACGATATTCAATATCGTTGAAGTCCACTCACAAGATGGCCAGACGACCTGGTAAAGGTCGCAGGAAGACGCTGGATGCAGGCCGTTTCCATAACCGGCCAATCTGGAAGCCAATGGGAGAGGTTAATGTTCAACAGTGGACGTTCTACGCCTGAAATGATGATGATGATAGACCTTTAGCACTCCTCACGATCTAACCAAAATTATTTGAGTAATTTGTAATTACACAGAAAACTAATGCATCTTATTTTCTTGAAAAGAAAATTCCAAAAATAAAAAAATCGTTTTCTTAAAAATAGAAACACGTACAGACAACGGCAGGTCAACCTACCCAAAAAGTTAAAGGTCATTGTATATTTAACATTATGTCCAAAATGTAGAGATCAATATCAATTGAGAAAATTTGACGTTTTTTCGTAGGTTGACGTGCTGTTGTCTGTACATGGTAATATTTTATAGACAATTTAGATATGTAGTAAAACGTCAACCTGTCCCATTATATGGATATGACAAAAGTATTTGACTCTGTTGACCTTCAAATCTTTTTAGATAAACTCGATGCATGCGGAATACGAGGCATTCTTAACAATCTTATTTATTCTTACTTTAAAAATGTGTAAGTAGTAGTTATCCAGAATTGACATTAAAAACATTTTATAAACGGGAAGCATATTAAGTCCATTGCCTTCACGTATTTACAATAATGACTTGCATAAAGCCATTAATCATCCCATAACACTTTTCACTGATGACAGCACAGTAGTTCCACAACAAATGTCCCGGAGAAAAAGAAAAATAATGCAGTTATGTCAACGTATCGCGTAATCCTGAACTTAAATTCACTACTAGGGCTTTAAAATTGATAAATTAGCTTCTACTTAATTTCTTAATTGGAGTCTACATAATAATATATTGATAAGGCTCACATAGAGCAAATAAATATACAACTGTCCAAAACAGCGTTTGCATTATACAAACTTGCATAAATCGAAAATACGGAAACTGTACTAACAGCGTTTCACAGTTTAGTCTCTTCAATTCAGAGATATGGCCTTATTTTTTATCTCTTCGCAACTCGACAGATAAAAAAGTCGTTCTACTACAAAAAGTGCATCAGGGCAATGTTTGACTTAAAAACTACCGACAGCTCTCGTCTCTACTTCATAAAATACGGAATATTGACCTCAATATCACTATTTATTTTTGAGGTATCAGCTTTCGTTAAAATAATCCCCAACTGTTTATACAGGAAACGTGTGTGTACGCCAAGCTCACACTAAACTAATGGCGTAGCTTTGTAGCTATGTTTTATAAACTTTATATTTCAAAGCGAAATTAAAGCTCTAAACACAAACATATTTAAGCAAAAATTAATTTTATTAATGAGACAAAAATGCTAGTATATACTTAATTATTATTTAATCATCATCATCATAATCAACATTTCAGCCATAGGGAGTCCACTGCTGAACATAGGCCTTCCCCAATGACTTTCATTGGGGGAGATTGCCAATATTCGCCATGCTTGGCAGGCGGGTTGGCGAGCACAGTTTTTTACAAGATTTCGCACGCAGACGCTGGTGCCCGTCTCGTTCCGTGTCTTCTTCTTCATCTATACGGTCAATCCCGGTTGCGTCCAAAGCCATTGCTTTGGAATCCAGGGTCTGCTTTCCTTGATTTACTCCTCCACTTCACACGGTCTTGAGCGTCTCTAGACGACACCTCACCTCACGACGTCAAGTCAGCATTACTTGTCACAGGAGTCGGGCGATGCTCCTGCGCGCCGTTTTGCGGCGGCGCCCTATCGGTGACATTTTCTTTTCGTGTACGCACTATGGTTGCGCCAGAGCCTAGTCTCTTGTTCAGCAGGTGCACCGACTGACAGGTGAGGTTGGCTTGGGCCCAAAAGGTCTTAGTTGGGCCCCTAACACCCGTCTCGTCCCGTGTATAATACATACATTATTAAATCAATATGAAATGAAATGTGTTTTTGATCCTGTCTTAATAAATGTCTTAATTTATTGTTTTTGTGTGTACCTACTACATAATTATTTGAATATTGACATGTTTAAAATGTATTCGGTTCAATCAAGTTGATAAAAGTTGGCATAAATTAACTTAATTGACATAAATGATGGTATTTTACTGATATTAACGATATTGACGATTACTTTAATTATATGGATTTTCATTAATGTTATAATTGAATATAATTGTGTAATTGGCTAAATCTACAGCAATATAATTTGTACGCCGCAAGGCAAGACATACAAAAATAGTCATGTCTTACATATAAAATTTATTTGTCTTTATATTTACACTCTTCATACGGGGGTCACACCGAAAGTTTTCAGAAAATACTCGTACTTAAAAAAAGACGGAATTATGTAGAAACCTGCTTATATTTTTATGGTTTTTCGAATGGCATGCGATAGAACCATTTGACTGAAGCAGTAGGCCTACTCTTCTTTGGGAATCTCATCCATCCACGCCGTTTTCAAAAGCAGCTACGGCATCTTCAGGGTTCATAATACGATTTTCTTTAATCTTTTATTTTAGAAAATAAATAAATGTCAGATCGGGACTGTAAGATGGATGACTCACTAACTCCACACCTTCTATAAATAAATATTCGATAGTGCGTCTGGCTGAGTGAACTGGAGCGTTGTTGTGGTGAAGGAGGATCGTGCTTATTAGGCGCTGCTGTCTAACATTTTCCAAGAACCAGTTGTCAAGAAACAATGACTGACATAGCAATCTGCAGTAACAGTCCTTTTATCTTCTAAGACAATTTTTACGAAATGAAACGTCCGTCTCAAAAATGAGACAATCATCTTTTTGTCTTGACTTCTGCCCTTCTTTACTTTTATGGAAACATCCAATGGGCAGATTGTCTTTTGATTTTGGGTTTGCAACAATATAAACTGTTTTCATTATCAGTGACAATGTCATTTATGGCATTCGAATCACGTCCGTCATTCTTACAAGCATTGAGCGTCACCAATCCAAACGAAGGGGTTTTTATTCTTTTGTTAAATTATGAGGTATCCATTTAGTACAAAGCTTTCTGACGCCTCAATGTTTATGTAAGTCTTTTCGTACTTGACTCATAAAATGCCTAAAGCTGCCCGAATCTAATGATATGTCACTCTTCTATCAGCTTCTATCATAAGTTGCACAGCACACATGTTATCTTTAGTATAGTCGCCGTAGAAGGTCGTCCTTCTCACGAATCATTTGTAAATTTCTCTTACTAAAAACGAAAATAACTTTCGTTATAAAATGCTAAGGGAAGCCTATCGTAACATTGTTGTTGAGTAAGACAGCAACAAAAGTCGTAATAAATCATTAAGAGTTTTTTTTTCTTTTTTTAGTAGATTCCATTTCCACGTTCGACAGCACTTTCTAAATTGTATTGTATCTACTCGTAATTTATTACCTACACATCTACAGATTCCCATGAGTTCCTAATTCGCAATTTAAATTCATTTTTATCGGCTGCTTTTCTTACTGGCCTATTTTAATAACTTTCAGTGTGAACCACGTAATGTCGAAATAATTGAAAGAAAGTTATTTATAATCTATGTCTCTACAGGTTATGGTCATCAGGATGCAGATCACGGTATCAGGGCTCAATAGGTCGCCTCAAGTTTTTGAGGCGACCTTTTTGCATAATAGGTATGTAAAAAATTGATAAATATTTTATACAGGGTGAGCCAAGTCGATGTTTTTATATAGATATCTGTGTTAGAAAAATCTCTCAGAAATATTGCCTTATTTTTTATTTCTATCGACTGACAATGATATAAATAATGCATTAATGGATTCATTCTTTCATCCAAGACTCATTGCTTTGGCCCACCCTGAATACGGTAGTTAATTTCCTAGGATCTACCGCACATGTACTAGCGGGACCTGGGCCATAGATCCTAGTGACGCTATCGTTATCTGTTGTGTATTATCGATGGACTTTTATACCAATACTTACTGGATCGCTTGCGTTGCCGTTCATACAAAAGTTATGGTTAACTATTAGGTAAAACGTTTTGCCAGATTTTCACAAGATAAAATATAGCAATATCATGGCAGGAGGTTGTTGAAAAGAAACATTCTTCTACAATCTAAACAAACGACGTAACCTGTCCTGAACGCCGCAGGGACAGCGAAACAAATATCATAAAGCAGGTGCGAGGCAAAATATAGGTCTGTGCTGCAGGCCCGCATCCAAGGTACTTTCATCCTCAGCATTTCCAAGTAAAAGTCACGTTCCGTCTATAAACCGTGACGAAGTGACCCTATTTCAGGTGCGACCAATCTACTCTGACCTTCGCATTTTCGGCCTCCTTCCCCTGGTGCTAGTTTCGTGCGGCCGCCATTCCGCTCTCAGGGGAGCCGACCCGCCCGAGACCGTACTAACCGCCAAACATAGCCGCACGATATTCCTACTGGGGACAATAAAATGAACCTACCTAAATTATTCAACCGCCCTTCCATTATTAATGTGTCACTTCTTTCCACTTTTCGCTCGTTTGGCGTGTGACATGAATGAAAAGTGTGCCTGCAGCCGTCAGTTACGGCCGTTGAAACAATTAGCTGAATACCGAAATAAGTTTATTTTTAGGTGTAACACACTTAAACCAAAATGAAACAAGTAAATAAAGTCAACCAATTCTAAATGATTGTATTATGCTGGCACTTCACATGGCGGTAGGTATTTGCATTGGCGTATTCGTCTAGTTTGACAAAGCTTTGACACATAGGCAAATATCACAAACTACACGTCTACACATGGTAACCAATGCCAAATTAGACGAATGTCACTGCAAATGTTTGTTATGTTGGCTTACTCATAAATGCGTTACTGCCGACGAAGGCGGACGTGCTTAGGACTCAAGTTAGTTTTTGTTTAGTTTTCTAATATTGTAAATAATCATAATAACAGTGCATGAAATTAATGAACTGTTAGAATAAATGAAAATGGTTAAACGAATTATTACAATAGTAGGTTATTATTTCGGTGTCATAAGTTATATTTTAATGAATAATTTCAAGGAATGTCAAAATTGTTTACAATATTAGATGAGCGAAGAAAAACGGACTGTACCTACATATTATTTGTCTACTAGCTAGCTTGCTACATTAAACGCAACGTGGGCAGGCCCTACGCCCCACACCCAGCGGACCGGGTTGCGGGCAGCCGATAGATAAAAAAGGCTGCTCGCTGTGGCGATCTTTAGAAGGCTTAGAAGGTCTATGTCCAGCAGTGGACTTCTAAAGGCTGATAATAATGATGATGATGATGATGAAAGCTTGGAACTTGAAACACATTGGAATTCTTTTTGCAGATTCTAAATACATACAATACAACTATGCATTTGATTAAGCTCAATAAACTAGAATTCATCACTTCATTTCATTTTTTTCTCGATCTTATTCTTAATAGAAGGACACGTCCGCACTGGTCGACAGCGCGTGCACTACTGCCGCAATGACCAAGTGTGGACACACGTCACAAACATTTGGCTATTGGTCGCCTTTGATGTGCGACGGAAAACCGACTCGCGATGGAAACGACATTTGGCATTTGTCAAGTTTGCCAAATTATGCCAATTTGGCAAATGTATGTGTCTACACGTGGATGACATTTGACAAATAAGATAAACGTTTGTATACCTATCACCATGTGAAGTGCCAGGTTGTCTGGCCACTAGGCCTGTTATCGGCCGCTATACTGACTCTCATAATGAGGATGACGTCATCAGACTCGGCACTTACGCTGCGGCCGATGCGGTGCGGCGCGTGCGGCTCTGGGTTCACGGGGGACTTGTTATGACATAATCCGCATTCTGCCCCAACAAATACTATCCAAGGTGAAAACGGCGGTGGTAATAGGTGCTGCGGTGCTGAAAAGCATTAGAAACTAAGGGTGACCTAAAGATTCCAGGGCTTTTGGGTTTGAATTCCGCTAGACTAGAAGCACAGAATATAATTGCTAGACGCCAAATAATTATATTTTGTTTAGAGAACATAATAGTGTCTAGACAAATCTAACAAAGCCTTTATGATGCTATTAATCAAAATTATGTAATAACTTCCTTGAAATAAAAATAAAGTCATTCATTCATTCTATGTTTGTGTATAATGAATAAGTTCCATGATTTTCAAGCTTAATTATTATTTTCTACTCAAGATTATTCTTTATCTTGTTGCTATAGTACCTACAAGCTTTGCTTAGTTTCGTGGTAGGTCATTGGTCTAATTATTCAAAGACTTTTTAGGTGTAGATTAGTTAAATTAAACATACTAGAAATTATAAAACTCAGAACAAATAAATCGGAATCAACAAAGGTTTTCCTGGAAGCTCTGTGTGGAATATAAAATTTGAATACTATGCTTTGATCAAAGTAACCAAGGTAGTGTACATTCCCAAGAAAGAGGAAATATTTTTATTTAGTATGAGCTACAGTTCCTACAGTAATATAATTCCTATTCTCTTTGAATTCAGTGAATCGCTGTTTGTGACAACTTGTGTGTATGTACGCAGGCATCAGAACAAATGGAATCGGACGTTTCGACGTACATAATTGAGGTTAAAAAACTAAGTAGGAAGTTAAAATTATAGGTTCACGTGGAAAATCTTATTACGTAGGTACAGACAAAAGCACGTCAACCTACCACAAAACGTCAAAATCATCAAATCAAATTTTCTCAATTGATATTGATCTCTACACGTCGGACTTAAAGCTGAAAATAAGTTCAATGACCTTTAACTTTTTGGGTAGGTTGACCTGCAGCGTTGTCTGTTCACACAATGAACAATTCATCAATCTCAACAAACAATCTATGCGCTTGTTCTTGAGCATTCGGTAGGATCTAACTATAAGTGATCTGCTTGTATTTCTATAGTGTTTTAAATTTGTAAACATTAATTTATTTAAACAGGTTGTGACAGTAGCAGCAGCAATAAACCAAAATGATGATTATTAAATACAGTTAAGACTATTACCTAAGTGATCCTAATGATTCGAAGTCCTGTAACTCGGAAAAATAGCAAATTAAAGTTACAATTTATAATCACTTCATTTTACCATCGCAATATCAATGGTTTCTTCTTATCTAGTTAATAAAAACGTTCAAACGTTAAAAAATAACAGCACCTTAAAAGTAAAATATCTATAGTTAACTTTTTTGCTCCTATTGATATGCCCTATATAGTTTTGAAAACCTTTCTATCGTTGTCTTACTACACATAGAGTATATGTAGGTACCTAAGTAGTTGAACTGTCGAGTCTACCTAGCAGTTAGATCCAATACCGTTTAAGAAGTCTTTTAATGTGACAATTTATTTTTTAAAAAAACCATTGTGATTTCTTTTTATTTTGAGAGAGCCATAACTTCCTATTGTTTTGACGAATTAAACTTTGTGTCAGACGTGACCACGATACTGGCGTCTCTGGTGGTGCTGGGCATGGGTTCGTCGGGGCAGGTGTTTGCCGCGTCCGCTCTGCGCGGGCTGCGCTTCTTCCAGATCTTACGCATGGTGCGCATGGACCGGCGCGGCGGCACCTGGAAACTGCTCGGCTCTGTCGTCTACGCACATCGGCAGGCAAGAGAAATAGCTCATTATCTTTCTTTTAAGTGCAGAACCCACAAAGGCGGTAAGCGGTCCGGTAGCGGACCTGCGGGAAGCGTTTGTATGCTACGCGGGCGGTTTCTGTGTGACATGGTGCATAGCAACTTGAACATTTCAAATTTCCGGAAGGCTACCGGTACCGCCTCTGTGGGTTCTGCGATAGTCTTCTCCTTCCATATGTTTCCGTCTGTGGAATGAAATATACACAACTATTTCAATGAAAAAGTTTACCACTGCCAATTCTTAAACATACATGTAAATATACATACATTGCAATTACTGCAATTTAATGACAAAATAAGTGTAGGTTAGCTTTGATACATTGAAATACATAATTCTGAGTAAAACAATTGGTTACTCTACTAAAGGAAATTAAAGTCTCGTGGCCTCAGAGCGTCATGTCGAAAAACCGGTCAAGTGTAGGTAAGTGTTTACTTAGAATGTTTGCAGTACTTTCCTATTATCACACAAAGTTTGATGCTTATGTCTAATAATGTTTTTAAAGTAAACCCTATAACAAAAATAACAAGTGCTTTGGCCTTACTGTAAGTAACTTATGGTCAGAGTAATATATGTGATTATATTTACTAGCTTTGCTCGTGACTTCACCCGCGTGGGATACGGTTTGTCATCATCTATTTTACTTCCTTAGGAGGTGAATTAAAAATAGTAGCCTAGGTCCTACCTTCCTAAGGATACAATTATTAGGCTGTCATATAGTAACCTTTTTTTCATAAAGTAGCGCATGTTTCGTAAGCCATTTTGTCTGACATAAACTACCACTTTACAAAAAATTATGTCTATTTGCTCTGTAAAATACCAAAAATATTATATTCCACAGGAACCGTACTTTTTTCCGAAATAAAAAGTAACCTATAAGTAATTATGCTATTCCAGACTATAATCTATCCCTGTGCCAAATATCATCCTGATCCGTTCAGCTGTTCTGGCGTGATTAAGTAACAAACATCTATCCATCTAAACTTTTGCATTTATAATATTAGTAAGACAAGATTTTAAAAAAATCATTTTTTGATTTTCAGTTTTTTTTTTCTTATCATGACTGTGCTGCTGCGAGACCTTGCTTCTTGCCTTTCATTATTCTAGGTCAACGGAAAGTAGGTAGTATAGGCTTAGTGATTTAGGCCTGAGTTTGAGATTATCAAAATATGTGACATAAATGACCATATTCATCTTTTGATTTCGTTGATCTAAAAGATTGCATTTTTACACCTTCAAGGGACTGGAAAACTTTGTTTGATATTGTTTTATCTTGATACAGCTATCCATTCCAAGAGAAATAAGATCTTGACAGACAGACAAACAGATTTACGGATTACTTATATTTGTGAAATAATAGATAAAAGTGTTCCTCAATGGGTTCCGTTATTCCTTTTGAGGTTCGGAATCCTAAACATTACTAGCTAATGTCACCAAGCCAATGCTGAATCGGAATATTTTATGAGCACAAGGCACTGCATTATAATACCGACATTAACTTGTCTAATAGCCGTATACTAAACCTATTGTTTGAAAACTATTATAATTATGATTTACGACAGACTATATACCTACATAACTAAACTCGCAACTTAGATCTAAACAAATAATATTGAGTTTAGGTTAGTTGTTATTGGCTCTCTTACTCACTCTTGAAACTTGAACAATACTCGAACAATAAGGGTCGACAACCGTTCGGACTGTCATACTACGTATGTTGTTTAACGAAACTCAAAAGGTCCTAGATACACATTACCCAACAAAATTTTAATAAGTTTAAGCTCAACTCGCCATTTGACAATAACGACAGAAATCAGGTCAATGTTATTTGCCAGCAGCGTATAATTAAAAACAACTAGAACTACAAAGTAATTATTTTTCCATTTTTGCACTGTCTGACTGACTTACACTGGTTACAAGTATTGCATTGGTTCACTACCAATAATCTTATGCTTAATGCAAAATTAAATCAAAGTGTATTAAATTCACAATGCCAAATGTAAAACTGGTCCCAACACATATAACTCTAAAAGATACATCTAGTTCCACTACCTTTTTAGGAATCACTTTAGATTGTCGTTTGCAATGGGGTGCTCATATTGAGACTCTGTCAGGAAGACTTAGTTCAGCTACTTATGCCGTGAGAAAGATAAGACAATTGACTGATGTTGGAACGGCAAGATTGGTGTATTTTAGCTATTTTCACAGTATAATGTCATATGGAATATTGTTATGGGGCTCAGCAGCAGATATTGAATCTATTTTTGTACTACAAAAGAGAGCTGTACTGGCAATTTACGACCTCAGACCCCGAGACTCGTTGAAAGAACTGTTCAAGGAAATTAATATACTAACAGTGGCTTCTCAATTCATTTATGAAAATATTATGTATATTCTCGCAAAAACCTGCATCTATTTCCTAAAAACAGTGACTTGCATAATATTAATACCCGGAATAAAGATAAACTTGCCGTTCCAAATTTCAGACTGCATAAAGTGGGTAATTCGTCCATGGGAAAATGTATTCGCTTTTTTAACAAATTACCACAGTCCATTGCTGAACTGCCTATTTATGAATTTAAATCGCATGTCATGATGATTTTAATGAAAAAAGGTTATTACACTGTAAATGACTATTTAAATGATAAACATTTTTGTAATTAAATACTGCCATGCTCGCACAGGTTCTTTTTTTATTTTTTTTATTCAGGAAATCAACGGCGATACATTGCATTTTAAAAATTAAATAGTTTCTTAAAATATACTAGTTATAGATTTTCACAGTTTAAATAAGAAAATAGTAAACCGGAGGTAGTAGTAACAGTTGCTCCATAAAACATAAAAAGACATATAAAATTAAACTTTAAAAGCAAAATAAAAATAAGACTATTAACACTATGCTCATCACGTTTCGTGTGGGTGTGTGAGTAAGTGTGTATGTGTATATGTGTGTAGGTGTGTGTGTCTATGTAAGTATATGTGCAGCAGATACATAAAGATAATACAACCCAACAATAACCTAATGATTTTAAGTAATGCAGGGACCACTCAATACCTTAATGGCATGTGACCTAAATGTTGCCTTACTGTAAGCAAATATATCTATCTCGCTGAAAATCTCGTTGTATACGAGGCAAGCGCGACTAGGTTGCGTTACGAGCGTAGTTAGTAGTTGAGCGCGGCACGTTCAGCAGCGGTGGCAGATGGCGGCGGGAGCGGCGAGCCGGTGCACAGTATGAAACGCTGACCACAAGTTCAGGGCAGTCTACACGACTATGCACTATGTCGTATAGCAAGCAAACATTCAGTAGTTTACGCCGGTCTCCAAGTGTAAGTAAACCGTATTGCTTGCAATTTTCTTTATATGTCGCTAAGGTAGGTTTTGAAAGACGATAAGTCATTTGTTTTATGAATCGCTTCTGAATACGTTCTAAACGATCCCTGTATATGGCATATTGTGGAGACCAGATCGGGCTGGCATATTCCAAGGTGCTACGAACATACACATAATATATGATTTTAAAGGTGTGTTCATTATTAAAGCTTTTACATGTTCTGATAACAAATCCTAAATTTTGAACATAGGCCTCCTCCAATGACCCTCCAATATCAGGGGATTGCCAATACTCGCCACGCTTGGCAGGCGGGTTGGCGAGCGCAGTTTTTTATAAAATATCGCACGCAGATGCTGCTGCCCGTCTTGTACTACAGAAATTAGTCGTCTTTTACGACACGCCTCCTGTTAGCGGTGGGGAAGTGTATTCTTTATGGCCTTCCTACAGTTTTCCTTCACTTGTGCTATATTATGACACTTTATTCTAGATAAACGGGAAGTACCCTACAGGTTTTGTTTACCTTGCGCGTGTCAAAATATGCAGCATAACCGGCCGTATCTTACGTGGATCACACTGAAAGATTTTAGAATAGGCCAGTAACAAAAGCAGCCCTATGTTTTTTTAATAGTTACCTATTGAAAAGTTGTTTACCGAATTTTATTTCACCGAAAACTTTTCGACTAATTTAGTTTCGCCTTTTTTCATTTCATCGTAATGACCTTTGCCACTGTATCAATTGACCTATTATCAATTCGTTTTTTATTGTTACCCCGACGTTTCATTTGTTCGAAAAACTTATTACCGAACTTGGCTTGGCTGAAATAATATTTGTTCGAAGTATTATGTTTTAAGTATGTATTAAGTATTTTATTATGTTACATACAGCATTTGCCAAAGCAATTAAGGTTAGATTATTTATTTTGAAGAAAAATGCCTCCAATATTATAATAATTAATCCTGCATCCTTATCCTTAGAATGTATACTTAGTTTTTAAGCGCTCGGCGGCCGCTGCCGCGGCACGCTCGCTCCGTTCGCTCGCCTTCGCGCTGTGAGTGGTCACTGTTCTAACCTAACTTACTAACCAATTTAGTCTTATGATATACGCAGTATTCTGGTAAATTAAAAAGGTTCATATGACTTTAATATGACTTTCGTTGCTGTCTTTCTCGACAATGTTACCATAGACTTCAATTTTCAAAACGAACCCTTATCCCGAGCCACTGTTTATAACTGGTTTATTGAGTTTAAACGTGGTCGAAACTAACGCACTGATAATTCAAGTTAAGTAAAATCTCCTTCTATGGCGACTACTGATGATGACGTGTGCGTAGAGTTGTAAATTGACGGTCATATGCTATAAGCGTCCGTCATTTATGATAAATGCTCGGTCACATTGGACATTTATCGTCACGATGGTCACATATTTTTTTAAATTTAAACTAAAAAAAAGAAGGATTCCTCTCAAGTAAGTCTTAAATGTTATGTATTTGACAGTAAAAACATACAATATAACATGTTATTTGATCTGGATTGAACAAAAACAAAAACTTGCGCGTGACGCTTTTTAGCTTGTTCGTGCAGAAAGATAAATTATTTTTAGAAATTTCATTTCGTTATAGATCATCACTACTAAAGCCTGTCTTTCTTATAATAATGCACTTATTTGTGACCAAATTTTGTTTTTACAGTTTGTCAATAGAATTGATTGTGACGTTAGTGACAATAAATGTCCAAAATGTCCGATCACATTGAGAAAATGTCCAATTTGCTCGGTCATATTGGTCAGACATTTATAACGTGTCGGAAACTTTACAACTCTACGTGTGCGCTGTGCTGCTAACGTTATAGCTGATAGAAGCGTGACATAATATCATCAGATTCGGGTAGCTTTAGGCATGGAACGAGTCAAGTACAAACAGTCTTAGATAAACATTTAGACATCAGAAAGTTTTGTACAGATAGGTACCTCATAATTTTATAGAAGATAAAAAAAATGACGGGGTGACTCGAATGCTGTAGGTATGTGATATTGTCACAGGTAATTAAAGCGGGATATATTGTTACGAACCTGAAACTAAAAGACAATTTGCCCAATGGATGTTTCCACTTGAAGATTTTGCAACAATTGTACAAGAAGATAAAATGACTATTACTGCAGATTGGTATGTCAGTCGTTGTTTACCAGTTGTCTTGGAAAATGTTAGACAGCAGCGCCCGAGAAACAGGAGAATTTGTTATTGACTCGATAACTCTACGCATGCTTATTGAAAAGGATCTGGAAGAATAGACAGACGGAAAACGAAGTGATCCTATAAGGGTTCCTTTTTTCCTTGTGAGGTACGAAACCCTAAAATTACATGTGGTTTTTACATGTTTACCCTTTCATGTGGTTAGAGCTAATCTTGTAGTTACTACATATGTGGCTTTATTATTTAAAAAGCTGCCGCATTCTAGCTCCTCTATATGGAGGGTAGAATTAAGGAGTACTATAGCATACGGGCGGAAATCTGAAAATGTGTCCAGCTAAAGCAGTAAACAACAGTTCCAAAACCCTCCAATATGGCGCTAGCGTAGGCGAAGAGCATGGTATGAATGTAGCAGTTGTTGACGGATTGAAGTATGCCGTGTAATGCTAAGTTAGAACATTTAAGAATTAAATTTTGTAATTAAAGTGCTAGACCGATTCCTGTACTATTTATAATATATACCAACAAATTTGTACGGAAGTCGTGTTGTACGTCAGTGGACTCGCACTTGTCCGGTTTTTCCTTTACGTTCTTTACAGACTTCTCAAAGAAATCTACCGAGTAAAACTATACCTTACCGACAAATTAGGCACTTCAACAGCCACAAAACGCCTCCTTAGCTATCTTCAAGAGTAATTTATAAAGCCTGCTTGATAAGTGCTAAAGGAAGTAGAACGTTTTTCAAGAAATTTACATATCTAGGTCACGACAACGGAATTACGGACGGAACCTTAATCTAGTCCAAGTCTTTGTGCGGCGTGCAATAACATGCGGGTATTGTGTCCTTAGACAGACAACCCTTCATTTGAACATATTATTACTTTTCCGCAGTAACACGCCAATACCTGAAACACAAATCTCAAATATATATTTATATAGGTATCTTCTTTCTTTTCTAAATCGAAATTTTAACATTTGTGATTAGGTCAGGTATTTATTATGAGCATAAAGTACTACTGTATTGCTAATATTTAGACCAAAAATAATAATAACAGTATTTATGTTTTGATATAAGTACATCGAATAAATAACTATGTTTCTTTATGTTTAGTCATGTCGTAAATCTGCAAAATTACTAAAAAGTTACCGCTTGCTTTTTTGATCCTTACTAATATTATAAACGCGAAATACACTCTGTCTGTTTCGCTTTCACGGCAAAATCACGGTACCGATTTTGATAAAGTATGTAAGTACGAAAAAAGCTTGAACCCTAAAAAAGGAGCAAAGCCGCGAGTACAGCTAGTATGTTATAAATTACGCCATTGCTACTTTTCCAGTCGATCAGACAGAAGACATGTGTTTTCATAGTATTTCACATCAAAAAACTAATCGAGTTATCATTTGTAAGAAAATACAGCTTCTCTTTGCTTTGGTGGAAACCCACTTATAATAGCACGGAGGCGTATCGTGCTCTACGCTACACTGCCGCGCCGCCCGCCGCGCTCCGACAGAGTTTCGTAGTTTTGGATGTACAATGAGGAATCAGCGTTTATGAAGCTATAACGCCTTCGTGAATAATCATACTTATTGATAGGTCTCCAGTAAGGGCAGTGACCTTAAGAAACAATTAGTATTTCTCATAAACAAGGAGATTTTCGTTAACTCAATACTGCAACAACTATGGGGCAACATCGAAACCTAAACTTTTACGGCTCTAAAACCAACGTAAATTCACCGTGTAAGTAGGTCACCGTCTCAAATGTATACATCTAAGCATATAAAGGCTATCGGTAACCATTTCGTAATTAAAATGTTCAACGGACGATACTTATTGAAACCCGACGTAATAACTGTTTTACATGAAATCATAAATTTATAACACAACATATATATTTATTCTGTAATTTCTTTAGGTAATAATTACTAATCTGTTTCAAGTGCCATATGAATTAAGTAAGGTGTTCAGAAAGGTCAATCGTTTGATCGATAAATTTGCAATTAGGGTACCCCACGTGTGAATGATTGCATCACTCACGGCGGCCGCTCCACTCAAAATGGATTTTATATTAAATCGCTTTGTGAAAACGTATCGTGTCACTGAAGACTACCATTTCAATAAGTAATAGGGCTCTTTGCTCAATCATTAATTGCTTACGAGCCTAATACGATTCAAACAGCTATCTAATTTATTAAGTTATGTATCCTATTATATAAACCTACTTCAAAAACGATTCACTTACTTAAATATTAAATTCAACATTTTGTATCTTTTGTGTAAATTAATAGCATACAAAAAAGTACCTACGAAAACTAAAGCTCAAAATACAGAAAGTATTAAAGCTTCGTCCTCCCTCACTCACCGAGAGCATTCGCATGTACAACGGTCATTCAACTTAGTGTGGTGTGGATTCTAAGCACAGCTTTAAAAATTGGCTGGGAACAGAAACTTTGATATGAAAACTAATAAGACGGTTTCCAAAAAAATATCGCGAAATATTCATTGCTAAAACGTGCATTATTAGTTAGTAGTAGCAAGTAGATTTACCTTCATTTCTTCTTTTTAGTCGTGTGATTGAAAGTCGTAATCATTGTGTAAAAGGAAACACACCCAACAACTTTTATGTCAATTTTAATGGAATACTCAGTTTGCCATTACTTTCTCCATTTCACTCACTAGCCAACAACAATGCAAAATATCTCTTCTATCATCTCCGTTACACTTAAAATTCAGTGGTATAGTGGTATAGGTATAGGTAGTGAGCCTGGTATCGTACCTGGTATGGTACCTCACGGATGAGTAGTAAGTGTAGTGACGTTATGTTACCCTAAGATATACTAAGCTTATTTACTTACTTCGCTAACCTAATAACTACACTTTAGGTAGGTCTAACAAAGACATTAATGTTTAAAATGTAATTTTTAAATCGATTTGTTTGTTATTTTAATTATAAAAGCTGTCAAAACTGCGGAATAATAACAGCCATTAAAAGAGTTATAATTAAGTTGCCATCATCTCAGTCCTATTAAAGGCACAAAGTGTTTGACGTGACGATAATTAATTTAATTTTCAAAGTAGAGTTACGGAAAGGCCATGTTTTCTTACACACAAATTAGAAAAAGACAGGCAATAACTAATTATCTTTCCTTTAAATAATATGAGTTGCGAGCAATAGACGATTTATATTTTAAAACAGATGTTCATTGTTAACTCTCTTTTTACTGATTAATGTACTGCAGAAAACCATCTGTTCACTATTTTTGAATTTCGGAATGAATAATGGTAATTGTAACCTGTTATCAGTTGGTTATGAGTAACTAATCACGTGCACAATGCACTAGATTTACTTAAAACAGCTTCAGGTTCAGTTGAACCACCAATTGAACGAAGGTTTTTTGTCATCTTTAAAAAAAAATGATTTTATTCGCTTTTTCCAAATTTCCAAATGGTGGTTCAGTTATAATTTTGTTCTGTTTTTTTTTATTATAAATATAAATGACTCAAGATCATAATTTGACGACCCTATTAGCGTAGTGGCTCGGCGAGGCTAAGGGTCATACTCAATTCGGTTCAATTTAGGAATATAGGTTTTTGTTCTTTAGTAGGAAAAGGATCACTTTGTTATCCGTATGTCCGACCATCTGGACTCTGTTTACGCGCAGTGTAAAAAGTTCTAACTTTTAAATAAATCAACGCAATCAAAACACACTGCTATCACACATTTTTGAATTTTTCACAAACCCCCTTAACAAACAGTTACAATATGGAAGAACAATCAAAAAACCTTGGCACAAAAGTAAAAAAGTCAAAACTCGACAACGAATCATTTCGGGTGTTTGCGAGCCACATCCGTGTCTCTGTGGCAAGGAGGAAGACAGATTCGGTCTTCATGGTCTCTGTTGTCAGCAAAGTGCTGGACGTCTCGCCCGACACGCTGCGCTCAATGACGCCATCAGAAGAGCTCTTGTCAGCATCAACATTCCTTCCACGCTGGAACCTCGTGGGTTGGTCCGTGATGACGGCTTAGTTTAGCAATTCAGCGAGGAAACGCTGCCAGTATCCTCGCCTCCATGCCTCACGGACACGCTTTTATTTTTGAGTAGGTAGTTTTTAGTTTAGGTTAAGTTAGTTTATTATTACTTTTTTTATTTTACTAATTCTATCATTTAATATGTGTAGTTTATATAAATGTATATCCTGAAATAAATAAAGTTAGTTGTTATGTTTAATGAATGAACATAAAAAAAAGAAGTACAATTTATAAAAGAAAAACGATGGTATAAAAAGTTAATATTTTTATTTACTATTCAGTCAGATATTCAGTAAAAACAGTAATACGTAGGTACATTCTTTAAACTTGGTGTGATTATAACCTGTAGTTAATCAAAAAAATATTATAACAAGTCAAGTGTAAGACAACTTGCGCTGAAATTCTATTAAATAAAATAAAACCTATGCGAGAGTTTAATTCTCACATGGTCTTTATTTCTTAATAAATTTACCTCTGAAATTGAAGGTTTTTGCCTTTAGGCTTCTCTTTTAAGTATTCCTTTTCGTTTTAATTTTAATTTATTATTTGCTCTTATCCACCCAGTATGCTTTTGCAGTTCATAATAATAAGCATTGCCTTTTACGCCAGTCCAAACTATTACTTGTGATAAATAGGAGACTGCTTCCTTGCCACCCCTCGTCTTCTTTGTCCGAACGCGACGTCCGTTAACGCAAAGTTGGGCTCTTGCTTAACGTGCCGAGTTGCTGAGTAAGCAAAGCGGGCCGCAATTTCCTCCGACAAAATAGGTACTACACAACATAAGGAGTGACTCGATATCTGCTACGATCGGTTCAGGTTAAAGTTGCGTGATCACAATGCAGAGCAAAAGGCCCGCGGCCGCATTCTCGCGCCATCTGCAGTATTGACTAAAAAGATTGGTAATAAAAATTTTAAGAATAGAACGGTGCGGTTTTTCGGATTTTTATGAAAATCCCTTTTTTCAATTTGTTCGATGGTGCCAAATTAGTTTGAGATATTTAGTTATATTACAGCGGTAAACTAAAGTAAACTGGATGTTTTCCCCAAACGAAAAAATGGATATTATTTGGAACGACTTTCAATCGCCTGTACAAACGAAATAATAAACAGTTTGTTTAAGAAATATTAAATTAATAAACAGATTAGCCAAGTTAATTAAGGTTTTAATCACGAGGCCCCTAAAGATACGACATGAAAACATACTTTATTAATATTTTTATGAACTTTGAAACAAAAAAAGCAGACAATATAAAATTACACTTTTAGTTGATTTAGCTTACATTTAATAACATTAACCAAATCATTCATGAATATAAAAACCATCTATGTGCGTGTCGTGTCACGCGCAATGTAGGGTTCCATAGTTGCTCGTCACAATATGTGGTATTTATTGTTACCTGTTTTACATAATTAGCAACATCATCTAAGTAATTTTATTCTTAATGTACATTTTATAAGTTAAATCCTACCTGGCTGTGATAGTTTTCCTTTCAATTTCGTTACTACTGTCTTGAATTTTTCCACATTACTTAAAGCAACATAGGTAGGTAGTACCTATTATCGCCCTAAGAGGAGTACATACAATTTTGAATTTTGAATAGTTTCGCCAGTCCGTTCGTCTGTCTGTCTGTTCAAGTTATATTGATCTATCTTGACTCTACACCTTAGTCAAAATATGTGGCTTGGCCGTATCGCTCGTCACATAGGCGTAAGCATCGAAATATAACGCCCAGAAGCCAAGTCCGCATCCTTAAAGTAAAGCAATACAAACTAGGCCATAAATGCTTAGTTTATTACTCGGGCCGTTAGTGCTCAAGATCGTGTCGCGTGACAAACAGCTCCCGAAATATTAAAAAAACATGACGGTTTGCGAAGTGAACGGATGTCACAGTACATCAGGAAAACACAAGAAACATTATAACATTACATTTCACGTGTAAGAATTGCGTTAAAACTTATATTTTACGTAAAACATTAATCAAAAATAAAAATTTATCACAATAAATTAGTCTTGACATTTTATGAAAATGTTGCCTGTATGGGGAAAAAATATCTCCCACATTTTGTTGTTTTTAAAAGAGAAACGTCTTAATTTATATTTTGTTTTGTAATCGAAATAATTGAGACAACTGAATTATTTAGGTACCGGGTTCGATTCTCGGTCCGATCGGTCAGAGTATAGGTATAGGTAATATGTTAATTTTATATGGAATATAATTGACAGCCGAATTTTCGATCGTTATTTGTATGGAACTGGGACTTGTAAAGATCAAAATTTCATTATTTTTGGATCAGACGCACCGTTACTGAGATATTTGCAGATTTTATACGGGGATATTGTCAAAATATTAGAACCAGAATTATAATCTAGCGCTCGCCGGCCGCTGCCGCGGCACGCTTGCTCTGCTCGCTCGGATTCGCGCTTTGTGGTAACTGATTTTAACATAACCTAACCCAGATGATCCTTGACAAGTTTTGACTAGTCTATTTTACAAGTCCCAGCTGCATATTAATATACTTCAGAAATTCGGCTATGTCAATGTTCCATTTAAAATCATTAAATCAGTGAATTTTTTTCTAAGTGTCCTGCCCCATAGTGCCCCGTTTCAACCCCCTACGTTTGGGTAAAATTTAATATAATGGCAACATTATTTTTTCCTTGTGTGCGTTTCGTCTAGCGTAAACACGACTTACTTACGCATACAAAGATGTCATTCTTGCCTCACTTTTGACAGTCCGCTTTGTAGGAAACTATCGTTCTGGGCGTTCTATTTCGATGGGCGTAAGGTAATAGTAGCGAGGCTTGCTTTTCTGTTATACAATAGTTCTTATAGTAACGAAACGGCCAAGCTACATATTTTGACTAAGGTGTAGAGCTAGGGCTTGTACAGTTAAGGCGTGTGAAGCTTGACTACATGAGATTTGATAACTTTTTGACAGTGCGTGCCAATAGTCTCGTCTTGGCAACATTTTACATGAAAATGTTTTTGGTGGGATTTTACTTTTTTTTGGTACGTTGCCTACGACAATTTTTTTTTTTTTTTTTTGGGTAATTCACTAAAATCCTGAAATATGTACTTTATCATTTATAACAAGGACTCCCTATATCAATTTTCTTGACCTCTAACATCAAATTTTGCGGAAGTCTCATACAAATTTTCATCCCCTAGTTAAAGGGGTTATTATAGGGGGAAAAGTCTGCAAATCTAGAAAGTAGTTGTATGTGGTGATTTTAACATCGGTCACATCATGAAGTGGTCAATTTTACGATCTGGCTACGACATATATATGTGTCGTAGCCAGATCGTATTGGCATTGACATTTGGCCATATTTATTATTATTATTGATTATAAATAAATTAAACATTTTAAATAGTTATTATTTCTAAACAAAACTAATAAATAAAAACACTGGAATAGGTAAATAACCGAACTAACTTCTCAAATTACGTTCCGATCTCCTTGATTTTTTGACGTTGCGCTCGTTCTTGAGTGACTTTTATAAAAATAGCCTAGCTTGGTGTCGTAACGATATTTTACTGCACTTTCACCTTCGATTTACACATTATTATTCACTTTGAGAATAAAATATTGGTCCGCCGCCATTACTCATCCATCACAAAAACAAAGTAACATTAGCGCCTCTACCGGTGGGTAATGTAACGATTTTACAATATGATCACTAATGTTTGACCATTTCATGAAGTATTCGTGCGTTTAGCTGTTTATATCGTCAAACGCTGAGTATTCATTAATCTGGTCAGACCACATCATGATGTAGGCAGCGTGTTCTATTCTATATCATGAAATACCACCATTTTATGAAATGATTGGTCAGATCATGAAATGATCAATTTTACGATCTGGCCACGACATATATACAGATATGAAAAAAAAAGGTTTGTTTTTTACGTAGATTGATTTAGTTGCTGATTCTAAGTGGTCCCTGAAAAATTGGCACTACCTTGAAATGTAACCCTGTATACACATATTTTGTAACTTTTTAGTTCGCTTTTAATAGTCGTGTTTTATAAATATTTTTACTAATGACTTTTTTGACACCATTATTCGGAGTTTGGTCGCAGACAATTAGCTTGTTTGCTACAGGATTCTAAGAATCGATACGCGTTCTGAACACCATTAAGGAGAGTGTCGGCCACGCTGTATTATACGTCACTCAATGCTGTCTTTATTTTGTTGTTGTGCTGCTCGTAAAACATTATTATCTTAAATCAGCCCACCCATTGTCTGTCGCTTGTCCTCCCCGCTACGGCGAGTCGGCTCATTTTTATAAATCAAGGCTTTTATTGCATTCAACTTGCCTAATGTACCAAACCACGTTCTTAACCGTCTTAACTAACGTAAGTTTAATAGCAACATTTTTAAATATGACAACAAAAAACAGATACGAATCTAGTTTCCTTTGTAGCTAATTTATTAACCCTAACTTTCTATTTCAGGAACTAATAACAACGTTATACATAGGATTTCTGGGGTTGATATTTGCATCATTTTTAGTTTATTTAGCTGAAAAAGATGTCGCCGATACAAAATTCAAAAACTTCGCGGAAGCTCTATGGTGGGGAGTTGTAAGTATTATTTAAGTATTCATGAAAGGAAAAAGTGTGTTAATGTGTGGTATATCAATCAATCAATAATAGAATTAATGTAAATACCTAAATATAAGTTGTAGGTATATTGCAGATCACACTGTGCACAGTGGGGTACGGCGACATGGTGCCACAGACGTGGCAGGGAAAATTCATAGCGTCCTTTTGCGCACTGCTCGGAATCTCCTTCTTCGCTCTTCCTGCTGTGAGAACCACTTATTTAATTTAGAATCACACAATTGATTTGATTTTTATCTTACCACTTACATTATTCCAGGGTATTTTAGGATCGGGATTCGCTTTAAAAGTGCAACAACAACAACGACAAAAACATATGATAAGAAGAAGACAGCCAGCTGCAACTTTAATCCAGGCGTTGTGGCGGTGCTATGCAGCGGATGAACATTCTATGAGTGTGGCCACTTGGAAAATTCACCAAGTACCTCTTCCTAGCCCGCAAACAAGGTAAATAATATTTTATATTACTTATACAAATGGTAAGTTCTCACCAAAATACCAAAAAAACATGTCTAAAATTTTATATATTTTAGACCCAGATAAAATCATAAGCTTAATTAATATGTACTAATATAAAAGGTTTGAAATTGAGACCACGTACCGGCAAGCGCAGCGTAGGACGTCCACTCACAAGGTGGTCAGACGACCTGGTAAGGGTCGCAGGAAAACGTTGGATGCAGGCCGATTCCAACCGGCCAATCTGGAAGTCAATGGGGGAGGCCTATGTTCAGCAGTGGACGTCCTATGGCTGAAATGATAAATATAAATAAATTATTGCTATTCAGCTACGAGACTTGCAGTATAATACCTTTACAAGTAAATTCCATATCCAGATTATAGATGTTTGCCAAAAGTCTTAGCAGCAACATTGAGTGACGAGTGTGTGTATATTGACAGCAGGGTGATGAGTGCGTCGTTCAAGAACAATGCGTCTTTTGTGTCGCGGCTGCCGACGATCCGCCGGCACAAGAGCACCTCCCTGCATTCCCCCGCGCCACACTCCAAGCCGGCCGCGGCGCACCGCTACGACGTCAACGCTAGCGCTGAAAACCTCGGTAAGCGCCCAACCCGAACTACACCCACAGTTTGCACACATTATCCACAGCCACTTTATACGTATTAGTGTGCAAATCGTAGGAGTTACGTGTTGTAATCGTTCTTTCTTTTTGTTCATTAAGACGTACCTGTGCATTTACTTTCTAAAACAAAAACGCGATTAGAACCATTCCCAATTTGGAACAATACAATAATTGCATGTAAATGTTATATGATTTGTTTGTTACCAATTACATAATTATACTTTAAACTAAATTTTTATTTTTTCAATTTATGCAGAACACTTTCTGTCGGTAAAAAAACATCGTTTATTCGTATTGATTTTCAAAACCAACACAAATAGAAATCTGAACAAAAGAAATACCACTTCAATGCCGTAAACTCCGAATTGGCTTTAATAACAAAAATACACAACACAGAAACAACAAAGAAGAGCGAGAAGTCGAATAAATGACTCCTCGGCAAAGATGGCACACCATTAATTTTGCAAATACGAAAAGGAACAGAGAACGAGAAGATAAAGAAATTGACTTAATTTTTCAAAGATGGATATTGGAAATGAATAGACAGACAAAACGATCGTAGTCGGAAAAATAACCATCATCAATCACATCACATACTGCGCACTCGAATATCGACACGTACGTTATAGCCATAACAGTTTACATTCCTAGTAGATGTGTGCCTACTGGAGCGAAGTGTGATATTCTGTGCCCTGTTCCGTAGATGCTCGCACGTCGGGCGGGGACCGTGCGTGTTGTCTACTCCATTGTTGGAAAAGCTGCTTTAAAGGTTCTATTCTTCATCTTTTAGACGGCACTATGGCATGACCAGTTACAGTCGATAAACTTCTGCTGCGTTTCTTATTAATTCTTTTTAGTAAAAACTTCCAGAAATATGTGAATACACAAAAATGAGTATTGTTGATAACGTAGCATTAAGTCTGGAATACGATCTGATTCCGGCGACGATGGCTATGTTCTTAGCTCAAAACACGATTGCTGACATTCTACCTACCTTCTACTTCTTTCTATTTTTCACTTTTTGAAATAAAATGCACCCGCGTAGATAAGATTTCGCTTCGAAGTAATTTACAATTTGCAATCAGAAGCTTCACGTACATTTGACAAGGTGGCTTCTTTAAAAATGATGATCGCTTCCGCGTATTATACATGCTAAGGTAGATTATGGAAATGAAATTATATGAGAAGTTGCAACAGCTCAGTTTTTAGTAACATAGAGCCCGGTTCACACTATGAATTTCCAGAGTAATACATGAGACAATTTGCGAACCTAAAGTTACTGGAATGGCTTCAATCAAAGCTTATATTTTAAGTTCGGTTGGTCTAAAATAAATGATATTTTACACTGCTTTGCATTATTTTATTATGCATGCCAGTTAGCTAATAGGAATCTTGTAAAATATCGATTTCCATCAATAATAAACAGGTAATATCAATTTGCAAATAAGTACATATAACATATTAGCAGCAATACTTGCAAAATTCACATTCACGGATCATAAAAATAACCATATTTACTTGAATTTACTCATAACGGAGCGTCGGTGTCCGCCTGTCTTCGCTTTGTCTATTAGGGTCATCGTAACAGTAAAGAATATCAGTTTCTAATAAACAATCGAATTATGTATTGGCAGTGGGCACCATGTAATCACGCAACAAAAAACAACTTTACAACTACAGTAGCCTATTATATTACTACACTGGTGTAAACATATGTCTCGAAGTGTTTAGTTTCACTGAAAGTGAAATGTTTAGTTTCATAAGATTCATTTTCAGATAATTTCTTTACATTTAGAATGTAATGACTTAAGTGCTCGTCTCGTCTATACTCTTCCAATGTCTCAAGACCATGTAACGAGTCTAGACGATTCCATTACGCGATAGGTAAGGTACCATCGACCTGTGTACACCAATATGTTGTCTTGGTAGTAGTTTAAAGTTTTAGTTTATCTTTAAAACCAAGAATCTACAAATTACAAACAAACAAAATGATATGGTGATGATAATGATTGAGAGGTCTTAATGTGTTTTTTCTGAGCTTCTCTTGTATATTACAATATATTAAAATGTTGGATAGATATGCGAATGTGTTATTTTCTTTTCCATGTAGTTCAATTCATATTATTTCGTATTTACTCCAACCAACGTACCAAAATTATGAAAGTTGTTTGAAAAAGCAAAAAGAGCAATAGGTATTTCGTAATTACTCCTTCGTAGACGGGAATGAGATGTAAAAAGATTTTACAGAATATTGATCGGAGAATACTACAACAAAATAATACATTCGAGAAATAATGTTGTAAGTAGGTACTTTACATTACATTTTTACTTCGTTTAAAGAGGTGAATCTACTGTTTAAATACAACCGCTTTCTCTGTGGGATTATTATTGAAATCGCATAAAAAAGACAACCGCTTTCTCTATGGGATTATTATTGAAATCGCATAAAAAAGACTTTCCCACATTAAATAGAAGGGTTGTTGTTTGGCTAGCTTTAGAGTTAATACACAATAAAAGTAATTAAAAGTAATTATAGCTTTTGGGTTCCATAGTCAACACGAAACCCTTTAAGCACAAAGTCTCGTACTAGAGAAATCTGTAATTTGACATGGACATAAATAGTAATCACGCCGACATAGTGGTAAAGTAAAATCTTATAAAAATTTTTTGGGTACCTTCCCCGTAACGTAAAGAGGGTAGGTATGTTATTTTTTCTATTGCATGGTGTGGGGTGTCGTTGGATAAGTCGTCAAACATATTGTGGTGTGTTAAAACCATTTTCCCAATATCCGTAAGCGTAATGTTACCTTAACCTTAAAGAGCTATTTTTTGTTAGAGACAATAAATAGTTTTATTGAGAAATGTACAAAAACACGCCTGTCGTATACTATATAACAAAGTTTAAACGTCTAATATCACAGCTAGATAGACTTTACAAATTAATAAGTAATAGTCGAGCTACTTAAAAACAGTATTTACACCTGTATTTTTAAAGAAGTAATTACATGTTACAAAGTTTCTACTTAGTGAAGTCGTTACTTCAGTATAGAACTCTTATTTTGAAAATCTTTTTCTTTCTTTATAGTCAAATAGCGTACATGGTTACTTGGTATTATCTAGTATTATCCTCTGGCTACACTCGGTTGCTGTTGTGTTGTGAAGGTTAATACCGAAAGGATAGATTTTCCGTTAGAATTTATAATACCACAAACCTACATTTTATTAAAAGTTGTCTTCTTCTAAGCATTTTAATAGTAAAATATAAAAAAAAAATTACAACAACATAAACTAACGCTCAAACCTTTAAAAAGTCGAGTTCCAAGCATATTCTTGACAATGTGACAATTACTCGGCTAAGAATTCTAACTTTTGACAATTCTAACATTCAGCCAATTTCTTCACTATTTAAACAATTTAATTAATTAAATATTTACTTTTACTTGTTGATAAATACGGGTGTTATAGAAGGAAAATTTCGTAACAATTTGTGACGGGCAAGTGAAAAACTTTACACTGCGCGTAGCCTAACAAGCACTTGGCTGGTTTTTAATTTAATTCCTGATGCTGGTCCCTTAATAAAAGTTATTAAATTTGATCAGTAGGATCACCCTTTATACTATTCTACAGTAAAAATTTTTTTACAGTAAAAAGGGGAAAGTGATTGTTCATTATTTATTAAATAATAATTACTCACCTTAGCTTTATGCTACATTGTAAGAATAAAAAGTAAAAAGACGTCAAGACCTCCCGTCATCACCACATTCTCATATATGACTTTTCTTGAGATTTTGTCATCAAGAATTTCATTACATGTTATTGTTATATTTTTGGTAAAGCAACTTGTACTTAATAAAAGTTAAATAACCCTGTAGTTTCCGCGGCTACAAAAACAACAAAAGGAAAGAATATTTGAGATGTAGTAAACAACTTTTGCTGTCATAAAAACTCAGTCAGTTCCTCACTACCATAACATGTATTTGTACGAACTATAACAGAGTTGTTCATTTATTGGCCTCATATAAATGTACCAATAAATATGAATGAAAGAAGACTATTTGAATGATTGTAGTAAGTTGATTATGTATACCTATGTAAATCAATTATTATCACTTTTGCGAGATTCAACATTTTTTTTTATAAATAAATAACTTATTATAATTCATAATTGAAGTTCTAAACATTCGTCGTGTCATTTAGGGAGTACCATTTACGTTGTTGTTTTTTAATAAGACGATAAATTAAACCGATGGAAAGCGTTTGCAACTAAGCAAGAAAGAGATAACAAACCGATCGATAGTTTGTCGAGACATTAAATGGCAACCACTGCATTGACCTCCTTATTTAGGTAGGTGTTCCTTCGATGCAACCAAAAGTACCGATTTAGTATGTTGCGTTAATTTGCCAAGTACCTATTGTTCCCCTCCGTTTTAGTCCCAATAGAATGTACAAAGCAGAAGTTATAATAATGTGAAAAAAACTTATTTTTTTACACGTTTCTTTTACAAAACACCGACAGTATACATGTGTATATTATATTGTCGGTGTTTGTAAAAGAAACAAGTCTTCTTGTAATTACAAGCGAATATTCTTACATTTTACAAAACAGCGACTATAAAGAAAATGTGAAAGCTCTGTAGCCAATTTACTGTAATATATTGAGTGCTATATTTACTCGGAAAATCCAAGGATATAAAATATAAAACACCTCATTCTCTTCTCTAGAACCCTGTAATATGGAACAAGATGAAAGACGAATCCTACTTAGCATAAGCTATAGGGCAGGGTAAATTTCATCTGGCGCATTATTATTCAAACCCATTTTGCATCAAGTGACATTTCAAAAAGAGTTTAATAAGATAATCCGCAAAGTACACTATTATTTTATATGTTGTACATGTATCGAAAATACCTACTTAATTTAATTTGTTTTACGGACTTTTCCTTTAGAATATATTATATTTTAAGATATAGAGATTATCGTATTGTTCTCTTGAAAGTACTCACTTAAGTGAAATAATTTTAATGTATAAAAACAAGGCCAAGCGACCTTTTTCAATAGACTCAGCTCCACGCATTTACATTACAAAAACAAGAGACTGACAGGCAGACAGGCGGATTCATGGCTTAGGTTGGGGAGCGAAGCCTGAAGTTGAACGTTCAAAACACGTCAACATTATTTTAACACATTATATTTTTTGTTACGGAGGTCAAGAAGCAGTTGCTTGTTTTTCCAATTTACAAAATGCCCGATGTACTTATTATTAATACAAAACGCATTGTTATAATATTGTATACAGGCAGCGCGCAGACGAATAAATGTTCTAAAATGACTCAATCGACCGATACCCACAACGTTTTAAAACCAACAAACTGATTCCCTTCTAAGCACTCTTCTTTTTAACTCATGATAATTATTCAAAAATGTTAAACGTTTTATGTTACACATAACGTTGCTTTGTTAACACATGAACATTTTGTAACAATGAATGTTTTGTCAGCATTTTGTGAAATGGAATATCATTATCATTCTCCAAAGCACACTATCTAAGTTTATCAAATTATTTTAATGATAATTATTAGTATTGAAATTTTTATTTCAATCACTTACTTAATTTCGTTTCATGAAAGAAAAGGTAATTTTTAATCACTAAACAAAAACTTTCTAACAAATTTCATCAAGTGAGCTTATCATTTGTAGTAGGTAGGTATTACAAACTGAGCATGCAGAAAGTAACAGATCCAGGATTGCGGGACCGGAGTTTGTGAGGTTCAGTCAGGTGTTGATTGAAGTGAGGTGTATGGGTTGGCAGGCGCGACCGGCGGGCGCACCGGCCGCATCGGGCGCCCGCGACCCAACCCTTCGCACAGTGAGGACTCTGTGGCCGAGACAGCACTCTCCAAGAAAAACTCCGACGGTAAGATGTGAGAACGCCTCCGAGGCATGTCTTGTGAACTCTACATAGCCTTTCCGTCCTAGACAAGCTGTCCGTCTGTTGGCTCTTCTTGTGGCTTATGAGTAGTTCTTTAGGTGTATGTTTGTAACGAATATAGTGTGGATTGATTAGTTGTCTTTTAATACACAATTCGAACACCTATTTTTACCATATGTATAAACAATAATCACTTTACTAAATTAAGTTATGTGTATTAAGTTTTTACCATCAAAAAAAGTTCTGTCTTACTTTCCATTATTAAATTTGTATCAATATTATAACTTTATTTATTTGTGATCTAACATCATAATAACGCTTGTGAAAACACATATATAGTTATATTCAAAAGAAATCGGCGCTATTGATAAGTGTCTAAACTAACATAACGCTATATAGAAATGGGTTATATGCACACTTGCACTTAGATTTATGTATCTAAATGATAGGCTATTTATGTCACAGAATTTGATAACGTCTTAATGACTTCACAATGCGTGTATCAAGAGGTAGGTTCAACCTAAGACAAGCACGAATTTTGGAAGAGAGTAAGTATACAGAACGGGTTAGCTCTGCAAACTCTACCACTCATGCTTGGATTTCTATAAGTTTCGGGAATAGGAGAAAATAAACAGTAAAATTTACATACTTTTAGCTTAGTTACATAGTTTAAAAAAAATCGTTTTTACTAATTAAAAAATATTACATTTGGTTGGTAGAAACGAATTAATTCGTATTGAGGTTTTTCTATAATGTATAATATTTTTTTTTAATTCAAATTAAGTTTAAATATTTCATAACAATACACTTCGTAATTGTAACTTGTAATCAAACCGATACCGATATCATACTCGAGTTCGAATTGGATGCTGTTTTAAATAGCTCTAAATTTGACATTCGATTCGAAAACGAAAACCTTCCGATTCGGTTAAATTACCGAAGGATTCTGCATCGAAGCACTTAAGAGACTTATGATCTATGAACACAATATAATGGTTGGCATTTGCTGGATCCATTGTAAAAATCACTTGGACCAGTCTTATTTAGGGACCTTCTTCACTGGATTCAGTTCAGTATTCAAGATTACGAATTATGAAACGTCTGCCTCTAAGTTTCTCTTTAATTTTAGGGGATAAAAAGAAGTCGCAGAGTGCGAGTTCAGGTCTGTATGGCAGATGCGTCACCAGTTTTACGTTTGAAGTCTTTAAATACGCTTCCGTTACCTTACCGGAATGTAGTGAAGGACGACAGTGTTCGAGGACGTATTTCGCGAACTTTTTCTGAAACTCTAGGCAAGCAAATGTTGACATACCAATCTGCGGTTACAGTTCTTTGGTCTTCAAGCGACACTGTTCATCATCTTTTAACTAAAGCTTGGACAAAGCTTTCTTAACTTTCGCCGGCAAGTCCTTAAAAGGAGAGACCTATTCTGCCGACTGGCTTTGTCTTACCGGTTCAAAGCAGTATACCAAGGTTTCGTCACCTATCACGATATTAAGGACACCAAATGACTTTCCTCTATTAATTAATTCCTTTTTATCCTTCATTTATGTCATTTTAGGACATCACTCAACACGCAGTAGTTTCTGGTCTTCCGTTAAATCATGCGGCATCCATCAAATGCAAAGCTTCCGAACCTTCAAATGCACATGTAAAATGTTTTGCACCGGGCTCATTTCAATGCTTAATAATACTACTTAATACAGTATGACTTTTCTGACAAGTAATTTTTGACAGTTTTAATCAGTTTTCGTACACTATCGATATTGGATTCTGTAACCGCAATCTCTGGCCGATCTTCCTTCACGTACATTGTCATGGAGATGATCACGTTTCACAATTCTCCGAACCACGAATACACATGGCTGCGACATGGGGCTTCATCACCAAATGCAATTTGAAGTCACTGGCAATTCTGTTGTTAACTTAAGCCACAGCGAAAATCGTAAAAACTCATTGAACGAAAATTTTCACGAGTTAAATTTATTGTAATAGCGAGCGACATGCAATTTTCTAAAGAACTCTACAATGAAAAAAAACTAATTACAGTCTTACAAATTAAAATGTAACATGTTTCCAGAGATTTTTATTTTAGAATTCTATAATTGCTTTTCATAAAAATGGTCAATTCCAGAAACATACAGTGTGCCCCACGTAGTTTTCTAAAACTTCTAGTGCAGCTGTACCATTACTGTAATAATATAACCGTGTCATGCTTGTGAGTATACCTAATGTATAAGTAATAAAATATTTAGTAGGTACTACCTATAACTTTGTTCACGAATTTACAATTTACTACTGTGAGATTCCTACCTTAACGGAGGTTTTGTTTTAAATAATTACTCTATATCAAAATTCTCGTTTATGATGTACTACTTTTGCGTAATACCTTTCGACCTTTTGATTGATTTGATGATCGACCGACGGTGATTCATGAGTAGCCTGCTCGTGACAAAGCAACGAAATTAATTTAATAATATATTTGACCACTCACTAGTTTTCCTTCGTATACGAGTATGACTAAGCTACAATTTGGGTAATTGTTTGTGGTTAAGTTAATAGTGACGGTTGAGTTCAATGACAGATTTAATATCAACATTATACGAGTGTACTGTAATCTGTACACGTTAACAAAAATATAGTAAAACCCTTAAAGCATGTTTATTCGTTCTGCACTGGTGAACTACAACATTCTGGCATAAGAAAAGGCAAGTTGTAGATCGTGTAGAAGCCTCGTGTAGAATGTACTTAGTCTAAAAATCAACGAGCACAAGATACGATTTAATTTCAGGACCACATGTCAAACTGAAAGTTTACAAACTTATGGTGTTACCACAAAGCAGATTTAACAGACGATAACTTTCCGCAACTTATGTTCTATTTTATTACATTTTTTCTCGGTCACACACATGCTCACAAGCCATTTTATTTATCTTTTCACAAGGTTTCGTGGCATGATTAAATTAAATTAAATTAAAATTAAAATTAAAATTGTTTTTATTCAGTATCAAGTTTTTACAAAAACACAGTCTGAGACTGGGACCTACCTATTAAGTATAATAACAATACTTGTGGCAGGAGGCCCCGCTCTTTCTGATTTTTTTACAATAAAACTGAACAGCAGAGCTTAGTTTCCAAATCAAGTAAATTAGTACCCAAATTAGTTATACTGTGTGTGTGTGTGTGTGTGTACGCGCGTGTGTGTTGTCGTTCTGTGGATGTAAGTGTTTAGTAGCCCTACGATTTACATCTTGGGTTCGGTGTGAATAACCACTACTCAACTATTTGATTGTATATTCCATTTAATTAGAGCACTGATCTGGATAGTAAGTCCTCTGTCTCGGAGTAGCCGAGTGTGGCAAGCTCTTTGACTAGGACTTTATTACATTTATAATACGGCATGCTCTAAATTTTATGACGTTTATGTAGATTGTTGTAAAGCGAAGCCGATTGGAAATGGAACTGTCGTTTGGCAAAAATGGTTCTACAGAAGGGGGTAGGTGCCACCTTATTCTGTCTCCTAGCTAATAATATAGATTGATCGAATGGTAGGATTTTATGTAGTTTTAGGACTGACGCCATGATAACCATTTTTTCTTGGATGCAGACAGGTGGTAAAATAATTACTTTTAAACTTTCGCGTTGCATGATTAATACCCACTAAAACGGGAATTAACGCGATCAGCAATAAAAAATCAGCAAAATCAGCGATTGCCGAGCATCTTCTCGGTTCAGGTACTAATCATCATTCATCATCATTTCAGCCATAGGACGTCCACTGCTGAACATAGGCCTCTCCCAATGACTTTCATTGGGGGGGATTGCCAATACTCGCCACGCTTGGCAGGCTGATTGGCGAGCGCAGTTTTTTATAAGATTTCGCACGCAGACGCTGCTGCCCGTCTCGTGCTACAGGTATTAGTCGCCTCTTACGACACGCCTCCTGTTGGCGGCGGGGAAGTGTATTCTTTAAGGCAGTCCCCACACGGTACCAATCACTGGATCGAATTTCACCAAACGCAAGTCCTTTCCACGGATCGCCACTTTTACTTAAGAGTAGTGCGTGAAGCGGTTGAAGGCAAAAAGTATAAGAATTTCAGTTGGGAAGATGGTTTCAAACTATCTGCGATATGGAATCCAGTGATTAAAATTACACAGTCTCGTTTTGGTTCGCGATCGAGTAATCACCAGAATACGGACGCGGCGGTTGGTTTGCAGAATAGGGACACAGTTAGTGTAGTGTGTGTCGGGACTTGGCGTGAAAATAATATTATGAGGGTGGGTGAAGAATCCACTTCTCATACGGAGTGAAGACCTCGCTGTTCCAGTCAGCCTGTGACCACGGTCGGTGTAACCCGGTCGAAACGTCAGGCAAGTAAAAGGTAAAATATGTACCTATTGCTGATCGCGTTAATTCCCGTTTTAGTGGGTGGTAAAATACTTTAATACAACTTTTGTAGTATTTATTTTAAACTTACAAACATTCTATAAAACCGTGTGTAAACACCATTATTTAAATTCTAAATAGCTAGGCTTTTGGGCACATGGTATTTAAAAAGACCATAGTATTTTTTTTGTATCGAATAATTATAAATACCTGTAAGTAGTTGTGAGTTACTCTTGAATTAAAGAAATTCAAGTAGAATTTTTAACGTAGAATCAACTACCAATCCTTAATCTTATCTTCATCAGCTCGCAAGCCATAAGCATAAGCCACTACCCTGCCTGTATATTTTTGAAATCATGGTTTTTGCTAAAAAGTACAACTACTTATTTAAAAAAAATAATGACTTTTTGGGATACAGAGGCAGAAAACCAGATAACCTGGCAATTTCACCACAAAGATTGGTGCTCTTCTCAAAAAATGCTTATTGTATGACCATAAAAATATTTAATAAGTTTCCGAACGATCTAAAAGAATTGCCGTTTACTAAATTTAGGAATAAATTATTTATTTTTTTAATGGAAAAGATGTATTATACAATTAATAATTTTTTCAATGATAAGATTTGACATTTGCAATATAATACTATGTTGACATTGTAAACTTTTTAAGTATTCTATTATTTTTTCTTTGTATTTTGAACTCTGTAACCAAGGACCATGTCATCTTTCTTCTCTAAAATTAAAGTAAATTAATGGTTAATAAAAATGATGTAGAGATCCCTTTTTCAAAATTTGCACGTCGCTGGCGATAGAATATGTTGGTAAATATTATTTTAAAAACACTGTGTAACCATATTCTGGCAAATAAATGATTTTATTTATTTATTTTTATTTATTTATTCATACTAGCTCTGCACCTACGCTCTCAACACCTGACATGACGTAGGTAATACCCCTTAAATATTCACTGTAATGTAGCTTCGGACGTAACATACTCGTATGCAACAGCAGATAGATAAGTGTTGTAAATATAACCCTTAGAATAACTTGTTACAACATATTGATAATTCTTACCCACTAACTAGCATTAAGAACTTAACTTTTACTCTAATTAGTTTTATTAATAAATTAGACTTACTATTATCTACTATTAATATTTAGTTTGTGTCTAAGGTGCTCTATCTACTCAAACATATTTATAGGTAAATGTCCTTTTGAGACTTATGTCAAGAGTCCAAGTTTAGTAAAGTTTGATTAAACTATCACGAAACGGTCCATAGGTGAATGACGGCCCATGAATGATGCCTGGAACAGAATTAATTTTGAAGCGGGTGGGTGCTAATATTCTTGCTTTATGCATTAATATTTCTGATTTTTAGATAATACTTATAGCGGCCATTTGTATACGCCGGTGTTGAGTTATGATACCGCCAGAAAAAGGAAGGAAATCAAAAGTGGGACATCAGTCCTTTGATAAAAATTCTAAAACAGATATGTATCGAATATAATTTATTCTCATATATCTCAGCATTCAATAGAGAAACGAATGTTCACCTAGACATGTTGTTTTCAGGATAATTTAATACCTCGTCCCAATTAGCTGGTTAAGGTTACTACAGCCGAGATATGATAATTCCCTAGAGAAATGCTATGGATGCATCTTTCAGCTATGAATCTAGTAGAATTCTAATAAATCAATTAGTAATGAATCGTGCAAAAAGCCACATACTGACCTAATATATTTTATTTTTGAATAATTAATTTTTCTCATAATACAGCTCGTGTAATGAGCCTGCGTTTTTTATTAGCTAACGTACTTTCAAAGGATGACTTTACTGCTTCAATATAACAACTTTAACATGAGAACACCATCGATACCATCAAAAACTACTGTTTTGATACTACCCGAACGTTCCTAATAACGCCATTTTCGCCATGTCCATCCGTCTGTGTGTCTGTCTTTTTCATCTACAAACAAGCTTTTGTCTATACAAGGTGTCTCGTAACCCGAGGATAACCTTAGATCACTTATTCTTTACATCAGTGAACAACTTTTGTTCTTTGACTTTTGCAAATTTGCATTAAAAAACGACTTCCCATTCAAAATTACCAAATAGGCGATTGTATTTGTATGGAAAAACTATAAAAATATTATGCATATTTAAGAAAGTCATAGAACAAAAGTTGTTCACTTTGTTGTATAAAATATGTGGTTACATCCTTAAATTACGGGACACCTGTACCTATATTCGAAGACTAAATTACCAAGAAATTTGTCTCAAAGACATTAAAAAGCACACACTATTATAGACTTAGGTACAGACAACGGCAGGTCAACATACCCAAAAAGTTAAAGGTCATTGTATTGATATTTAACTTTAAGTCCAACACGTAGAGATCAATATCAATCGAGGAAATTTGACGATTTGTAGTAGGTTGACGTGCTGTTGTCTGTACCTACCATAAAAAGGAAAACACGTAAATAAGTGAACGTACCGAACTCACTCATATTTCAGGTGTTACTCGTATGTTCACAGGAAAGAGGAGAAAAAAACAAAACGTGTTTTTGACAGATTGTTTGTGAAAATTTGGGTACATTTAAATCATGTGCTCACCAATTTAGATGGTAAAATATATAATAATAGTATTTTAGTTTTTTTAAATTAATTACCATTAATGCTTATTAATGATCATCTTATTATGTAAGCTTATTAATGATTATCTAACTAAATAATCATTAGTGGATCTTTTATCTATATTACTATCTTTTTAGATGTTTACACATATTTAATAATAGGCCGCTGGATCGCAAAAAATTGCATAAAATTAGGTAGGCACGTTTTTTTAGTCAACATAAAATTAAGAAAAAAAGCATAAAAATAAGGATCTTCCAAACTTGCTATTTATTTATTAATTGACAGTATTTTCGATTGTTTTTTTATAAAACAATAGTTTTTTTCTTATTGGTATTAATGGACTAGAATCATCATAATTCAGCTAATTTGCACATTCATACACAAACCTTTTTCTTGAATCTGTTTAGCAAATAGTAATATCCGTATCGAAATCCCTGAAGTAGTTTCGGAGATCAGCCTGTAGAGACAGACAGTCTGGACGACAGATAAACGCGGCTACGGTCTTTTATTTTATGTGCATAATATTTATTTGAGATAGAAAAAAACTGATTGACAGTCCAAAAATTTAATTTTATCTAGGTACCTGACTTTGCATTTATGACAGCTTATGTTAAAAAAAAACTAACCGCGAACCCTTATAAAAGTGGTGATACATACTTACAGTATTTGGTCTTCTTTTATGTAAATATTTTACGACTGAGTTTTGCTGCAGAAGGACACAAAACACACTGCTTTACATAAGTGTTTGTTGCTTTTATGGGAAAGGGGATTTACTAGCAATTACAACAGTAAATTCGTGTCTTCTTCACCCATTAATAGACAAATAGGCTCCCTAAATGCAAAAAAAAATGAACTTCTTTAAAACTATATAATTTTTGATATTAAAACCTGACGAAAGCTGACATTGATACAATTACATTGATTTGCCAACCGTCAAGATTTACCTGTAAGTTGGTAATTTATAAGTGTTATTATTTGTTAATTGGCTTCACTTATTTTGACTGATCGATGAGTAATGCCTACCTAGTATATTTGTATCGTTCGTTAAAACCCTAATTACATCAAAATAAATATTTTAAAAACAATAAAATATCGTATAAGTGATGTACCACGTCATGTATCTTTGTTTTAGGAGTATATAACATTACGGCGTAGACCTTTTTTATCTTGACAAACTAATTGGCGTAGTGGCGCGGTGACACGCCCTAAACTCACGTAAATTCGTGGGTATGACTCCCGGCTTAGTCCAACTTACAAAACGAAATTTCCTAAATTGGCTCGGGTCTGGGTGAGCTGGTAGCCGCCTACTTCGAAAATTGATTGCTGGGTACCTCGTTACACAAGGTATTAATTCTTTACTTTTAAGCCAAGACAATAGTATTATCTGGCGCATATCATACTTTATCAGTCATGAAATTTTAGACATGGATATTCAGTACAAATGGGACCAAATATTTATATATAGGTATCGATCTTGCATAAACAAAACTTTACCATAGTATAGGGAAAAGTTTTCTCCGAAACCCATGCAAATTAACTTATAAGGTCGACAGAAATCCCAATAACAAATTTACATAGACACAAATGTATAAGTAAGGAATGTATAACTACGTAATATTTTTTGTTTATTTTGATAGCAAATTTAAGACATTGATAGTAAATAATACCAACCAATGAGAGTAAATACTTACACCACATCGATTTACGTGGGCTACCGAAAGATACTGCACAGTATGCGTACTTTGACATTATGGCATAAGGTCCACTTTCACAACTTTTCTAATAGATTTTGCATAAATCTGGATTAAAGCACTCTGACTCTATCAACTTCAAACACACTGACATAAAGAATGATGTTTAAACCATCTTGAAGTTGAAGCTTGATTAAACAAGGTTGTGCAATTGAACCCTAACAGCAAATGCACCATATTGTATGATAACAGTTCACACCAAGTAAATTTCATACATCGAAAACGCACTTCATATTAAACCGACCATAAGTTCAGTTGCTAGAAAAGGTTAAATAATGATGAGGAATGTATGGAGAACGCCCTTTGATTTAATGTAGATTTTAGTATTTAAAATAATTATTTATTACACAGATCATAAAAAATACCATAAAAATAATATTTTAACGACCAAATATTGACTTTGTCTTTGTGCCATAACGTCGATTTGACCTCAGTACGCACAAACGGTACTGTGATTTTTATAGACACGGTGACAAGTCACAATATACTTTGGTCAGATTGATGGTATGTTAAGATGACTCAGTATTAGGGCGTTAGTGTTTTAAAAGTTAGGGGGCTTTAATATATTATTGCTAATTCAGTTTTCATAATATATTTTTTACTCCGCGACCATCGGAGACGAATTGTTTTTATGTTCCTGTCCGATAAAGCAGACCATACGACTACGCCCGTCCATATTGGGAATAAAACTATGAAAAGTAACGTAAAAACGAAACCATCAAACCATCGGCAGTAACCAAAACATGCAGTCCATTCTGAAAGAAGTCTAATTAATATTATTTGCCAAAATATTCCTAACAGATTAAAAAAAAATATATTCAAGATTAACATTTCTGGCAACTGAATGAAACAAATAAAAATATTCCTTTGCCAAAACACTACAAAGTCAGGTTTGTTTTTAAAGATTCAAAAAATGAAGATAATTCTTCTAGCCGTCACTTTGCTTAATACCAACCGCATTTTTTAAATCTCAAATCAATTTAGGCAAATCTATTTTTATTGATTACGTTATTGTTTTTATATATATTTTTTGTACAGACGAGGACGAGGAGCCGCGTTGCGTTACGTTAACGCCGCGTCATAAAGCCGCCATTCGATTTATAAGAAAGGTATGTACAAAACATTTTTCTATTTTTATTATGCTAACATAACATTTATACCGATTAAGTAACTAATATTTAGTTTTATTAACTGTCCAGAACTATATATAATATAAATAACTAAATAAAATAAACGTAAATACATAAACGTGTGGGTAGCAGACTGCGATTTACGAAAATTTTCTATTTTCGTAATTATTACGTACTATTACAACATTAAATCTGTCAATAGGGAATATGCATGAAAAAAATCTATTGTTTTTACTATATTTATAGGAAAATATACTAAATTATAGTTATAATAATGAAAACAAAATTGATTTTAGCTAAAAAATTTACGTAATACAGTAATTAGAAATTCAGGTATACCTATCTCTTTCTAAAACAACTTTTACTATGAAAAATGTATGGCGGACGTGTAACATGATGTCACGGTACATATCGGATCTCCTTGTCTAACACGCGACTTTAATGGGCTGTAAGTCAGGTATTTATCAAAATTTTTCGAAAATTCTTAAAGTTTTATTAATTATAATTAAGTACTATTTATTTTAAGACCAAATAAAAAAACGTGCATATTCCCCATTTGACACAATAATACAACACCAAAATAAAAAACAAAATATTTTTGCGTTAATATAATTGATTGATGATTGATAAGTATAACTGAATAAATATAAGTTATGATATCGGATTCCCTCTCATACTTAAAAATCAAGTTTGTGTTAAATGCTACAGAAACATTTGGGCTTTACCCTGACTCGGCCCATAAAAGTTATATTAAAACCTAAGCGTTACACAGTACAACAATTAAATGTGAGCTTTTCGAAGTTTGTTTCTTATACGAAGAAAATCAACCTTTTTGATTTTTTTTATGCTTGAAAAACTTTTTCAGATTGGTTCTTATTAAAAACAACAACGCATTTTAAAAATAAAATACTCTACATTTTCACAACATCGCCTAAATATTGGTCAGAAATACTCAAATCTTACGTCCCAGTGAATTATTTAATAAACATGCTCAATATATTTTGTTAACTGACTTCTAAAAAGGAAGAATAAGATTTAATCCCATGCGTACATATAATAGGTATTTTTATTTTAGTTTAGACAATCCTTTTTGTTGGATATTATACATAATATAATAGTGAAGTTACTTTATTTTTTATACAACTTAAGGATTTAATTCTACTTAAATATAATAATTTTCTTAACTATAATTACCGATTCGATTCCCGGTCGGTCAATGTATGAAAATATCTTCGCTATATTGTCTCGGGTCTGGGTGTTGTGGTATCGTCGTCGGTTTCTGATTTCTGTAACACAAGTGCTTTGGCTACTTACCATAGGATCAGAGCATTGTATGTGATGTTGACCAACATTTATTCATTTATTTATAAAGAAACATTAGCATATTTTTTTAAAGTACCAATTTATTAATTATTATTAACTAGCTGTCCCGGCGAACTTCGTACCGCCCTTTCATAATATTTTTTTTTTCGTGAATTTTTCCGTGTTTTTTATTCTGCTATTCGGGGCGGAGACAAATTCAAGAAACCAAAGATCATAAAAATCGGTCCAGCCGCTCTTGACTTATAAATGGTGTAACTAACCCGACTTTGTTTTATTTATACATACATATATATAGATAGATAGATAGATAGATACTCTTTATTGTACACCACACAAAACAAACAAATCACAATAAAATATATATATAGATTAATTACTTTAATTTTTTAAAAAATTACCCTAATTTTAATTTCATTTTAGATTGTTTTTTAGTTATAGTAGCTAGGTAGCTATATTACGTAAGTAGGTACATTGACAGCATCAATTACATTAAAAATCGTAACAAAACAGATTTTTCACAGATATTGAAAACCGTATCAAAATCCCTTAGTAGTTATGGTGATTACCTGTAAAGAAGACATAGGGCAGACGATAGCCACGACAGAAAAACGCGAGAAGGAACTTCTATTTAATGCGTTAATATTAGAGGTGCTACGGCTATATGCGTAGCGAGCGTACAAATCATAGACCTCGGCTCGGTTTAGCGCTACAGCTACGGCGTAGCCTGCAGTACGCTACGAAGGTGCTACGATTGGTAGTATTCCGCGACTACATTATTTTTCTTTATACCCTGCATTTAATATTCAAATTAAGGGTGCTGAAAGGATTTTGTAATCGCCTTACGTTTTATGTTTATGTTGTAGAAGTTGTTTTATTAAACAGTTTTTATGGAATTTTTAAAGTATTTTCATACCGGTATAAATCTCCACCTAATACGTAATTTTTACTACAAAATATTAAAATTAACGTTCTGTTATTTGTTTTAGGTCGTTTTTGACAAGACCATTATAAATAAATTAAACATACAGTAACAACCCCCAATGCAGAATTAATGACGTTTCTCATTATCTCTCATTTTTACAGATTCTCCAATATCTTTCGATCTCGTTTAGCAAGCAATTACTTTGATGACAATGATTCATTAATTTCCGTTTCTAAAATACTTTTAAATCTCAGGAAATTTGTGCTCAGCTTTACTGCATAATTGATCGTCAAGGTAAAAAGCAATCATCGCAAGCTCGTGAATGAATTATACAGTTTGCAACGTTAGAACTTTAACCTTTGTTCGAACATCAGGCCACTTAAACTATTGAAAATGGATCAGACGAAGAACGCTAAATTAATATAACGTTCTTGCAAATTATTTCGCTTTGGTCCTAGTATAGAGAAATTATGTTTGAGCGAAGATTAGTAATTATTTTCTTAAAAACTAAACATCTTAAGGATTATTTGGTATGAGGTTATATTTACAAATCTTTAAATTCGAAAAAGCTCACATTTTAATGATTAGTATCGTTATTTTATAAGCCAGCCCGCCAGATAGTTCAATTAAATTTAATAATATTAATGTGAGAGTTTAATGTTAAAGAAATACACATTCTAAATAATTATATTGATTAGTTTTTTAGTATATTAAGTTTGTATTGTAAAATTCTGACAGATGAAGTATTTTGTGGCTCGTCGTAAGTTTAAGGAAGCGCTAAAGCCATACGACGTAAAGGATGTTATTGAGCAATATTCCGCGGGGCATGTCGACCTGCTGGGCCGGGTGAAAAACGTCCAGACTAGGTAGTACAGCCACCGTTCGCAATCTCACTAGCACATTTACTTATTACCTTTACTTTCCTGTCGTCTGGACTGTACCTACTACCTATGTCTTGCAATGTGATCCGTAGACGAGTTGGCATCAAACCTAATATATATATACCCTCTTTATGTAGCTAGTGTGTGTGCAATGCTATTTCTAATTGCAAATTTTTATAACTGTTAATTTCACCTGAAGGCAGTAACTGCTTATAATTTTCGCACCGATTCTACATTGTCATAAATTATGGAAAATAATTATCTATGTCAGTTCACGTGAAGTTTACAGTACTTTATCATAATCATAAATTATATAAATGCGCCATAAATTTATTATATCCAGATATATTATCTTAAAATTAAGTGACTTACGTATGCATGATTGCCTATTCTAGGATACTCCTACTTGTGCCAGCAAACGAGATTGAATTGCGTACCTAATCGACTCCGTAAACACCCTTATCTTGATTGGCAGTAAACATTCATTCGATTGAGCCATATCATGTATGGTATCAGCTACCTAAATAAATATAATTACGATTTATAGTTCAAAATTTATTTAGCCTTGGTGATGAACCACCTTTTGTGTGTTGTTTCCGTGTAGCTCAAGTATTTTGTGGCACGCAAGAGATTTAGAGAAGCGTTGAAACCTTACGACGTGAAAGACGTGATAGAGCAATACTCCTCGGGGCACGCCGATCTGCTAAACCGAACCAAGAACCTGCAGTACAGGTGAGGCGAGGGGGGCCTGCGCCCGCCCGCACCGACGGCCTCCCGCCCTACCCGCTTCATCACCACCAACAGCTCGCCTTTTGTGGAAGCCACTTACCACGCTGAACTACAAAACACTGGCAGCCATAATACCCGAAATTCATTCACTAACCTAAACGATTACGAGTATACTCATTGGCCTTTGTAGGGTGATGTCCGGTAGAGTGGCAGCAACAGGTGGCAATTAATGTCAAAACTAGTTAAATAGAAAAGATTATTATTTAATATACCTGTGGATCAGATAGTCTGTTTATGTAGCTATTGAATTGTGTCTAAATTAAATCTGTAGGTATACATTTTCCATGAAAATATATATTGCTTTTATGTACCTAGTAGAAATAATCATGTTGATTTCATACATTAAGCACGTATTCATTTATGACTAACTATAGTACATTGTTACCCTAGGGGTGAAATTAACTTATTTAGCCCCGAGACGGGGTGTGGCGCCCAAACGTAGCGAGGGCGCTAATAGTTTGAGGGACTACATAAGTCTTTAACCCGAGGTAAACACTATGCTTTTCATTACGAATACAAGGTAGTAAAAATAAAAACCTGAATTAGCTAAAAAAAAAAGTAAATTTTAACAAAACTCTACCAAAGATTTTGTAATAATTACTACGTTCTTTAACTCGAAAAAAAAATGAAGATCGGATTGCTTTCCCGCCTATTTTTTTTCTGTGGCCGGCCACTAAGCTATTTAGCCGTTATTTTTCATTTTCATCATTGAAAAAAATGAAAATATTTTGCTAATCAATGTTATTTTACACAAATGGTTAAAAGTAAATTACTTATGAGTCCATTTGAAAAAAAATATATTTGATTAATACTTAATTTTATGTTAATTTAATTTGACATCGCGCTGATATTAACTGGCTGTATAGAAAGTTTGAACATGGTTTAATAGAAATGTAAAAATATTACGTTGTATTTATTTATTTACAATCTTACAATAGATTAAATATCTATCAAATCAAATCAATCAAAACAATAAAAATAACTAATCTAAACTTAAATATCTACATATAAAAAAACTAGTAAACTAGTTTTTTTAAATATTTTGACAGCTGTCAGTTGAAAACGATTCTCTCTAAGGCTGAAAAGTATTACTTTCAACCATTTCAACCCGCTCCTCAAGCAACTTCAGACCTACTTTCCGAGTATGAGTAATGAAAAGTGTATTTTATTCTACGTGCAACTTCATTTTAATTCTTAAAGTATCCCTTAATTAAAAATATAATAGTTTCTTCAAAACTTACAAATAAGTGTATTATTTTTAGTGCGAACTGGTATAAAATAAACATTTCCGGTTACTAGGCCATAAACTGAATAATACTTACTAGTTTTCAACAAAAAACACCGACACTCGTACTATATAGCTGCATTAAAATAAATAATGTTGCATTCGAAATTGCTTGCTACGTAACGAATCCTATTATAAGTTGGAATGTTTCGCTATTATCATTATCATGCGTAGATGTATGACATTTTTATATTAATATGAACTTGGCCTAGTTATGATTTTTGTTAACTTCTAAAGAATATAGACCATTTACATTGGTGAAACTTGCTTGAAACACAGATCTCTGCTTTTATGCTTAAATTAATACACATTTCTTAGTGCTTGTGAACTTGGAGTAAGTGCACTTTGTTAAAGGCTTCCAATTTGCCCAATTTTGTACTAGCACATCAGAGTTGGTAGCTCGATGCTACAGTAGTAAAGGTTTCACATCGATCAGCATGATCGCGTTACACAAAATTGATTGTTTCAACTAATTGTTAAAAAATACATGAGAGAAGAAACATGAAGTTGAATTTAAGACAACCTATCTTAGTGTTAAAGGTGTCGTAAAGCCTCGAAATGATTTATTGAACGAGTACCTATACTGTAGTCTTTATATGTGTTTTCTCTTAATAATTCTGTTAAAGTTATGCTTTGGTTGTCTTCCAAGGATACAACGCATCCTTTAATAGCCAAACGTTAAATGTGTATAGCTTAAATTACTGTTTCATTGCATGCTACCATCATTTCCCACCATTTGAGTTATTTATTGCACCTTTTTTAAGGAAAGACGATACACCTTGTTTATTATTTATTATCTATAAAAATATTTTAATATACTTTATTTATACTTACTTAGATCACAATTGAAATAGAACATTATATTTCCAATAAATATATAAATAGATACTGATGTAGTTTTTTCCCCGGTTGATTAAAAGATCCGGTTTGAATCTACTGTAGGCTACCAGAGTAAAGAAACTTTGATTGTAATTTTTTTTTAAGAGAAACTAACTAAACTAGAATTCTTCATATGACATGCCAAGTCATAATTCAAGATCATATCCATTTAACGATGGGTTAGCACCGGCCAATAAAATTGGATATAATTTTTAAATTGTATTTTCAACATCAATATTATATTGTTTGTACTTACTCAGTCTAACTCTATTGTTTTCATGTTTTGTTATGGACGTTCTGGAATGCTTTCGTGTTGTTTGAGTGCCTTTGAGTAAACATTTTGTTTTATTTATATAATTTTGTAGTGAAAATAGATATTACCCTAAGACGAACAATAGAAAGTCATACATAAATTCACAAGAAAAATAACAAAACTCAGTTACCCCAATACATTTTTAAAGAATAAATCAACTTTGCTTCTATAATACTCCTACTAAATACTTATCATACCTTACAGGTTAGATCAAATACTTGGTAAGCAAGGATCAAAAGCGAAAGACGTATATGCATCCAAAATCAGCCTAGCTTCCAGAGTAGTTAAAATTGAAAGACAAGTGAGTCACATCTAATCGATTTACTACATTAATGCTTTTTTTCTTATGACATGGTTAGACAAAGTTAATATTTTACTTTCAGGTAGATGATATAGAAAATAAGTTGGATCATTTGTTAGAATTATATGAGGAAGACAGAAGAGTTACAAGAAGGTTAACAGGGAACAGTAGCGAAGGTGCGGGTGGGGGCGTAACTCCAAGCGAGGGAGCATTAGCGTTGCGCGTGCGCCCCTCGTTATCCGACAAGCAATGCTCCGAACCAAACTCGCCAGTGTCACGCACCTTTGAGCAGCCCGTACCGGCGTCTGCACCATCGATGCCACACAAAAGGCCTATGAATAGAGGTTACTCAGACCTCGGCACCAGATTTATGCGCAAGAAGGTGATCGTAAAGTAAGTACTTATATTTATTAATTCTATAAATCCTAACGTTTATAAAAGAATAAACTTTTAGTTTTGACATATGAATTGTTTATATCCTTTTAAGAATATATCTTAATAACATACAGGGTTACACTTCACGGTAATGCCCATTTTTCAGGGACCACTCAGAATCAGTAACTGAATCGATCTACGTAATTAACCAATTTTTTTTTTACTTCTACTTTTCTGTATTTTAAAAATAGAATACCTAGAAAATTTACGATTACTCGATTAAATTGCACCGTACGTGCACTGCATGAGGTTCTTAATGGAGCGGCGTCGGCGTACGCCTGTAATCTCCGATGAGTGACCGCGCATCTCACGTTTTCTTGTTTTTTCGGAAATGTTTAAAAAAGTATATTTTAAACCAGAAATACGACGACTGAAATTAATTACGATAAATTAGTATTTAAATTGTTCTATAGACCTTATTTTTTAAACTTGGCTTTACCTTGAAATGTAACCCTGTATATCCTACAAAAAGTGTTTTTTCACAAAAATTACTTGTATGATTATCAGTGATCCGAGTAGGTAGATTGATTTAGGGTCAATAATGTCCAACATTGATGTTAATATGGACATGCCTCCTGGATTCCGGAACTTCTTGGTATCATTTTTTGAAAAAAGGGCATATTCATATTATACTAGCTCTACCAAAGCACAGAATACCTAATAGTACTACCGTACAAAAGACTCACTTCCTAACAAAAGTCAGGTTTAGGTATAAAAATATACCTAGACTCCTAGAGCTACCCGCCTGCAAGCAAAATTGAAACTTAAAACCGCGAGCGAACCACGAATTTTCTTTGCGCGCCAGAGTTTTATGACCGAGCTGCGAACGACGGCACGGGGTTGTCACTTGAGAAGTTTTTGTACCTAGTTGATTTATTAGTTTTACGATTAAAATAAGTAGATAAAGCATTACAAACGTTGATTCTGTAAACATATAAATTCCATCTGAATGTCGTGTGTTCGATTCTCCTATTCTAGAGAATCCTATCCTATTCTTAATATTGTTTCTGGGCTAATATAACTAATTAAGGATTTTTATTTTAACTATTACTACTTATTATGGACATGGAATGAAAGAAGAATAAATATTTCAATATGGTGTGAAATTTAAGAAAAAAAGGTTAGCTCTGATTCACTATTCGTTTTATTCAGACAACCGGTAAACCAACAACATCTCTTATACGCATTATTATATTGACATTTAGGCTAAGTAGAAGACATTGCGGGTCAATTTGAAAAAGCAAAAAAAATATTATCAAGTATGCGCTCGCGCGACGTGACCGCGACTGTCGTGCGAGCCGAGCGACAGCCCACTGGCATACGCCGCTTCTGGCGGCGCGCTGCCCGAATATACCTAAACTGCGGAGTGACACCCCCCTGACCAAAGTAGATAGGTATTAAAATAATTAAACCAATTAAGAAGGGCAGTCTCTGACTTTTGGCCTATACAAATAAGCTCAAAATCAGTATGAAAAGAACCATGCTTGGCGATTTTATATGTTAAAATTTTCTTCATTGCGGATGTCAGCAAAAGAACTAGTCACCAAGTTGAAGTAGAAGGGGCAGATTACATCATTAGTATAACTGACAACCATTTGGGAAGAAGGAAACAAGGAGACGCGTTTGCAGCCTCCTGGTGAACCAATGACCTAGTTAAGATGCGTGAAGCTCTTTGATGCAAATTCCCTTGGGACATTTACATCCAACAGCTTACCTCATCTTCGCAGATCTGCCCGCTCCCTGTGGTATACTATGGAAGATCTATATATTCAGCAGTGGATTTTTAGAAACTGATGATAATAATAACGTTGAAAATGCTTTAGATTAAGGCAGATAACATGAATCTAAAGCCTTTACTTATTACATATTGGCTATGCCTTAGTCAAACTTACCATTTTTTAAAAACTCTGGTGCACCTACATACGAGTATATATACTTCTTAATGAATGATTTAGTTGCAGCATCACAGCTAAAAGGTGCTTGTCATAATAGATAGGTTGCATTACATGCTACAACAGGTGAAATACCTGGCTTGCAATTAGAGAAAACCGCAAAACCACAGAAGCTCACTGAGTCTGAACTAGTTTCAAAATAAATGTTTGCTACGGAAAGCAAAATTAATTGGGTGAAAATAAAATCTACAATCTTATTCCAATGAAGTGCATACATGACGTATTTTTTTCTGTACGTAGCAATGTCATGTTAAGCAATACAATTGTTTGTTATTGGGAAATAGAGGCGACAGTAGTCATATGAGGGCTGCTATTTATGTATCCGGAACCGGCCAAATACAGAACAATATTAAAGTAATTATAACATTTAAAAATGAAACTCTTTGGCTGAAGAATACAATTTGTTTCATGTAGCTGTCATTTGTTTATCCTTTGTAGCGTTATTCTGAAAATTGCGTGTCTTTATCACCCTGGATTTGACTCGTAAAAATGTTTGTGCTATGATTTATGACGTCGCCCTAAATTGGTTGTTGTACCTCAAAATATGATGCGGGAACTAATATTGCATGATCGTCATGTTACATATCGCGAAATAGAAGCATCTCTAGGCATAAGTATGATGCGTATATATAAAATATTACACGAACATTTAGCTAAAAAAAAATGTTCACTTTGGATTCCGCACAACTTGAGAATTAATCAAAAATAGGCTCGTGTCGATTGGTGTAAAAAAAATGTTACAAAAGTACAATCAGGGTGCGTCAAAAGCTGTCTATAAACAGGTGATGAATCCTGGTGATGCGTATATGATCCTGAAACTAAACAACAATCGACGGTTTGGGTGTTCCAAGATGAGCCGAACCCAACAAAATTCATTCGTTCAAAAAGCACTTTGAAGCAAATGGTCGCTTGTTTTTGTTATAAATGGACATGTGGCTACATGGCCACTAGAGAATCGTAAAACGGTTAATTCTGAATGGTACGCAATTATTTGTTTGCCAGAAGTCTTTGAAGAAAAAACAACCGACAACACAGAATACTTCTTTATCAAGACAATGCTAGGTGCCATACTTCGACCGAAACAACTCGGTATTTGGAAAATCAAAAGTTCGAATTAAGTCATCCGCGTAAAGCCCCGACTTGGTCCCCAACGACTTCTATTTATTCACAACCGTGAAGAATAAATTACGTGGTCAACGTTTTTCAAGAAAATTTTCCGAAATGCACGTTTTAGAGATACCTCAATCCAAATGGACAAAGTACTACGAAAATTGGTTCCAACGTATGCAAAAGTGCATCAATCATCATGTCGAATATTTTCCGGATACTCAATTAGGTGCCTTCTATAATTATTTTCGATTTTTCTCGAGCTTTAGCTCGCGGCTTCGCTCGCGTTAGATTTGATTTTGAGTGAAAGTATGAATGTCAAACTCAGTAATAAAAAAAAAACTACAAATCTTTATCGATAATATTCTTTACTCACAAATCACTAAACTACTGGGCGAGCTTACTCGTGAGCAATCTGATCGTGATGTCCTTGAGACTTGTATGTTGTCATCGCGAAGCAGACTTTGTGAGGAAACTGCAATCGTTTAAATTGAAACGAAAGATCGTTTGAAATCAAAGGAATTCGTGGTTTAATTATAATGACTGAAATAAATGATATTATTATATTCTTTTATTTTTTATCTTAACGAGGGTTGGTAATTTATAGAATCAGTACGGGAAAATCCAATAACCGGTAGTAGTAGTTACCGGTAGTAATACCGGTAACTGACCTATGTAATTAAGTTGGCATAAGTATTCGTTAAAGTTGAGGGTTCATCCTGTAAAAAGCGCCTGACAATTCGACATTTATTAAGTATAGCTGCTTTTTGCATTGTGACATACGAGTTTTCAGGTAGGTCTACCAGTTTTAAGCTGTGGTGTAAGTCCTTGGAATAACACCGGTACTGGAGAGCATAATAGACACAATATCTACTTTTTCTAAGTTCCAGATTCTTAATAATTCTTCCTTGGGCTCTGAATATTTGTAGATTTTTTCTGTTATTGTCTTTTTAATATTGTGTGTATTGGGCACTGCTATATCAATTATGTATGCGGTTTTGTTTAATTTATTTACTAGGGTTATATCAGGTCTATTGCAATGTACGGTTTTATCAATTAAGATTGCACGGTTAAAGTATATTTTGTGTGTAGAGCCCTCCAACACAGGCTTAGGTATATACTATTATTATATTATTAATAAATACAGTTTCCCCCTGCGAATTTATCTGGGTGTTCTCAGATATATTCGTGACTTCTAATACTATATTTTTATAATTAGATTTGAATATTAGCCTGGTTCCATTGCATAATTTAGGGGGTTTTAAATTTCACAACAACATAACAGGGGTGCCCACGCGTAGAATAAGCCTATGGTAAGGCAAACCTGGAGGTTTTAGCGAATCCAGGAATTCTACAGGGTAATTCGTCGTCTATGTTGACCACCGTGTATATAGCAGTGTATACCATTTCTTCCCCCTCGAAAGACTTTTTAACAGCATATCATTAATAGCATTTGCCCGCGGCATCGCTGGTGCTTATCTAGATTAATTGTAATATTAAAATAAAACTTAACACTAAGCTAATAGATCGAAATGCTGTATTGCATAGGTTGAAGCACCAGACATTAACGCACTTCTTATTGGTCGGGTAATAAAAAACGATATCCAGTTTTAAAAGTGAACTTTGAAAAATCCTTTTATAATGCACCCCTAGACCTTATAAGAACCTACGTGCTAAATTTGGAATCTCTAAAACCAGTGGTTTGAACTGTGCGATGATACATCAGTCAGTCAATCACTTTTGCCTTATTACGTAGATAGAAGATAGATAAATAGTTTACTATCGATCGCATCATCGTTCTATACATCAAATGCAAAAATAGAACCCTTGTACCTTGATATGCCAGTCAGTCAGTCAGTCACTCAGTCAGTCAGTCAGTCACTCAGTCAGTCAGTTTCTTCTTTTATATATAAGATAGATTTATAGGTTATTCTTTCATAGGATAGCAAGTGGATATATTAGTAAACAAAAACTAGTTGTTTTACCCTAAGTAAATAAAATGTACTTTCTACTTTCAGAACGTCATCAAGTCGCAATGGTGAGTCACCACGAGACGACGAAGTAGTGATAGTGGTGCCGACTGAACGCGAGGACACCCCCCCGCGATTAGTAACGGATAGTTCAGGTTCGTATCGTTTTTCCACAATCATTTACCATTACGCACATGCATTTCAATTAACAATGGAGTCACTATATTATTATTACAGAATAGTTAATAGAAAAATACTGCATACTTAAAATTTAACAACCCTGTACAAATATATACCAGTATCTACATTCCTAAACGATTGGGCACTAAATTTTTCACAGTGTAAAAGTTGATACAAACATTTTCTATAATTGAAATACAGACAAAATACACTAAGAGAGTCTAAATAAATTTATTCTTTTTTAGATATTATTATATTCTGAGAAAACATTGACATTGTATATCCATATTTAACGCACCAGACTACGTATAATGAATTATTTATCCTAATTATAATAAATGAATCGTAGTTTCAGTACCTAAAAAATATTTTGAGCTGTAAAGTTTTATTAATGCCTATAATGTGTCGTATTGTCATGCTTATAATTACTTACTTTCGATTTATAAGTACGCGTTACCATAAGCGCATTTTTTAACAGGGTACTAATTATTAACCTCGTGTTAACAACGTAGTAATATCGCTTTCACCTTGCTCAAGCATGCTTCAGAATAAGTATGCTTAATTTATTCATTTACAATCAACATAAAAAAATTAGTGATAGGTGTCGAGTTAAAAGTTAATTTGCATATTTACACGATAGATGTAGACCAGTAGTTAAGTTGTCAAGTTAAAAACATTTGATACATTTCCTATCACCATTTCATCAGTACGTGTAAATATTCGATAGTTAACCAATTACACGTCGTTGCCATAGGTATAAATATGCGAATATTACAAAATTGCAGCATCTTATGAAGACTATTCGTCGTCGACCTCTCTCTGACCGCCAACTTGGGAGAGCCCCATACTAATCGGCCGCCGACGGCTGCGTGAGTCCTTCTCCTTCCCCTATCGATGTGTGGAATGTTTACAATAGTTGTTCTTTTCCACCCCGAAACCCAATCCTAATATTTACTCCTATTGTAATATGTATGTACCTACCCAATAAAGGTGTTGTATTTAGTTCTTCCTCATCCACATTTTTATCTTTAATGTATGCCTCTCTATTTAGTCTATTTTTTATGTATGATACAGAAGTAATAACCATATTTGCCGTACATTTGTTTACACGATCGTATATCTACTACAGTAAAACTGTCAAGGTAGTATTATTTACACGTTGAGTAAAACTTAATAACTACTTTAAAATGAAGTCGTGGTATGCTATTAATAATTAATAATTTTATTTAATTATTAACTTTATAAATAATAAATAAAATTATTATTTTTATTTAACCTGGAAGAAAAGCTCTTGCTTCAAATTTATTATTTATTTTTACGTCATACAGACATTAATTGAATTATCTAACAAGCAAATAAAACACTTTTCTTCCAACTATTCTATACAAATAATAATGACTTATTTTAATTTTATTTATCAACACCTATCATTCTCAGCATGTTTTGTGATGTAGAGACCTTTTGCGTATGTAGAATTTTTTATCGATAAATAAGCAATACCATTTTCTTTCAACTATGTGAAACTTGTATTCACATTAATTGTACAGCCCTCCTATGGAAATTGAACAGCTTGCTGTTTTGAAATTTTGTTTTAAGAGCATATGTCACCTTAAGATATAGGTTTACCAATGGCAAGAGAGCCAAAGCCAATGTAAGTATACATTATTTAAGATCAGTTCCACTACTAACTCTGTAGTATATTATTACGATTGTTGTAATATAGGACCTGCCTGTTCATAAATTATCGAAAGCACAAGGCGTTACTACCTACATCTGTTCCTTTAACTGCTATCCCACCGCCATAAAAAAGGAATCGGTAAATCAATAAGAGCTCTCGGACTAGTGCGGATTCAGCGAGAAAATTAAGACCCCGGCTCGGGCCGTCTCGGCGTCTAGTTTTCTTTCAGCCGTTGGTTTATAGTTTTGTTGGGACCAACATATACTGTACACTAAAACACTAGCGCAAAATAACTTACAATAACTGGTTAATGTATTAAAAGTCTTGAAATAGGTGTTGGATCTATGTATAATATTAAAGGACGTAGATACTTTTGTAATATGTATGTAGATAGTGAAATAAATCATAATATAAATATATAAATTCTTTTTACACTCACACCATTATCTAGCTCCAAACTAAGCAAAGATTGTACTATTGCGACTAGAGAACCGACAAATATACTTAAATACGTTTATAAACAGCCATAATATAGGGACAAAAACGCGTGCTTATCACACAAACATTTGCCTAAGTTGTACATCTTTCTGTAAAAATCATGTGTAATTTACTTGTATGGTGTGCAATAAAGAGTATCTATCTATCTATCTATATGCCCCTTGGGGGATTAGAACCCGCAACCTCAAAGCCAGGGCTTTGTAGTCCGGAGCGCAAACCACTACACCAGACGGTCGTCGGCAATACGGAACCAATAAATTCTAATTTATTGGACATCTATTGGTAAACCGTAGAATTTTCTCGAGAATGCGATGCCTCGTCCTACTTAGGAGCACCACACATCCGAGGTCCTTCAGGGTCGGACGTGGTTGCGGCGCAGTTTAAACCGCGTGCACGGTGCGAGTCAGATTTTTCATTACCTATCAAGTATCCACATCCATCGTGCAGTAAAGATTGATCAAGACGCGATGCGCCATCAGTGGCCGCGCCCTTCAACCGGACCACAGCTGCGCCGCGCCATGCCACCACGCGTTTGATGCTCAAAGAGTAGGTACCTACGTAAGAATAAGACAATAACCGCAACCGACTCTGCTTTTATATATGTGGTACTCCTTAGTAAAATCTTAAGAAAATTATGCTCCTACATTTTTATACATTTGTAACAATTTGTCTTAATTAAACTATTTATGTAGTTCAACTGAAATAACTAAAATCGACTAAACCAAATTACTATCCTAACATAAAAACATGCTACTAACGTAGATAGGTACGTAAGCTTGTTTTCTCTTGAAATTTTTTATAACTGAATGCGTATTACTGAATACATAAACAATAACCTAAGGGTAGGTAATAGCAAAATCTTTAGAATGAGTATAGAAATAAAAGGGATTGTACAATGCGTTTAACGGATTTCAGAGGTGTGCGCGAGCTGCTCTGTGGATGTAGAAGAGACCGAAGCGGAAGGTGTCGGTTCTCGGTCGGGCAGCACGGGCTCGGCGTCGTGGTGCGAGGGCGAGGGCGAGCCCGAGGGCGACGGCTCCGGCGACTCGTTGGCGGAGGACGCCGCGCTGCTGGGCGACGCCGCGCATGCGCCGCGGATCGTGCGCGCCCAACGCCGTGACGTCGCTGTCGACCTGCACCTTCTACATCCGGACGCGTGAAAACTGCGCACGCACACCGACGTCAAACGAGCACTTTCATTACAGACCTATACTCTTTTTTTTACTGACTGGCGAATAATGTCAACAAATAAGGCGTCTTTAGTTAGGTATTAGTGTTCTCGAATACTAAAAAATTAAGCCACTAACCTGATTTATTTTTACTCTATTGAATCTAAAAACTACGCCGAAATCAATGGTTTATTTACATGATTTGTCAGCTAAGAAGACTTTGGAGACTTTAATTGCCAATCAACCGACCAATTCGTTTTTTATTAATACGAAAAATCTAAAATATAATTATTGAAATACCAATATCACCTAAAATCACCGCTAGAGCTTACGACTTAATTACTGATATTTATTACTAATAAGGGTTAGGAAGTGCTCGAATGACGACTGGGCTGACTCCCTTGTGTGTGTGATCCTAAGCATATTTAATTAGATGTACATATAACTATGTACGTTATTATAATTCTATTAAAATTCATCATCACTTGTTCCATAAAACTGAAATGAAAATATAAAATATCAATTAATCAATTTTGATTCCTAATTCAGTGACCAACACGTTCAAAAAAAATTGTGCAAACCGTTTGTGGTGACAATTAAGTTCCTTTTCAGAATTTCAAAATTTTCGGGTGTTGCTTTATCTAAATATTGCACTGCTGACTAATATCTACCTGCATATTTAGACTCACAGGCAAACTAACTTTGTTCCCGTCGCGTTTCAAATGGGTTTTCACACAATGTCTTGCGCACAAAGCTAGATCACAACACAGCGCTGTCCAGTCATAAAATTTATGTCGTTTACAACTAAATAGCTAGATAGGTGCTTAAGTAATTTCAAAGAGCAATCATTAGTTTAGTGTGGTTGAGTAATATTGATTAAAGTGTGTCTTGTGCTGCTCCAATAAATAGTTATACAACGAGTAATTATGTGGTTATAATAAACTAAGTATCATCGATTTCCACTCGTTTTATATTATAAAATAATGACCAAAGACTCGAAAGTAGTTACGATAGATAGTTTCAAGTATTATTACGCTTAATTTTATTTTTAATTAAATAGGTGCTTTAAATATCAAAAGGGTACTTCTCGTCAACAATAAAAATGTTTATTAAGGTATTTTATTTACTTACTATTAATTTATAAGCACAGGATAATGTTCATTAAAATGTAAATGTAGAATTGCTAATGTTGCTATGAGAATTTCCCTTTTGCAGGATGAATTACAGATGTTCGATTAAAAAATTTATACAAGGTCGCCTTTTATAAACGGGTGAAACTTTAACAGAACTTCTAATTATATTAGAGAAACCAGGCCCTATTATTTTCGTTCTTAAAAACGGGCTAGTTTTCATTTTTATTATTCCTAACAAAGAAAAATATATTTAAGAGCATCCTGTCTAGTCTGAAACGTCCCTACGTCATCGCCTCTGTCTCTCTCATTACAATCGTGCCCATCTCTTCCCTCGGGGTGCACGCACGGGCACGAGGTGTTTTATTTTACGTTGAAATCAAAATAGTTTTTGCCGTTTTTCTCGAAAACAAGCGTATAAAAATTTCCTTTTTTTTAACAAAATTGATTCATTTATGTTTTTGTAATTCTTCTTTAAATTTCACCCGTTTATAAAAGGCGACCTTATATGTGTTAATCAACTCAGTAAATTTTATTCAAATAAGTAACGTCTTGATACGTACCTAAGTAGTTTGCTTTTTTTTAATTAATAAAATAATGGTAAATAAAAGCCTTTATTTTTCTCCACAGTCATAGTCATAATATAAAATGGATTACTGAGTAACTTTTAACTACAGGTACAATAATATTATTGATTTCTTAACTCAATTACTTGATACTATATTTGACACGAATTAATCGAACATCAAGTGTATAGAGGCTTCTGATTTATAAAATCAATTTATATCTGTTAAGTTGTAAATATTTTAATACATATAATTGTAAGATTTATTGTTGGAGAGTATTAAGTAAGGAAGTATGTTATGTTACTTATTTGGTACGAACATGTCAAGTCGAATGCAACCACGGAATTAAAACTGAGAATCTAAAAATTCTAAACATCTATACCAATAATGGCCTAAGTGAACGTTTAATATACTTTTAATAAAACCTTCCAATCATGTTTTTACCTAAATCAAAATACCTAAATCACAATTTGAAGAATAATGTATAAAAACATTTGATTTATGTAAAAAAAAAACTATTGCGAGGTAAAGCGTGTTTGGGACCGGGTAGTAAATAATTACTTAAAATACCTACATAGAATAATGTAAGTACCTAATAAAATTTCTAATGTATGGCTATAAATAAATCAGAGAAGTATAAAGTCACTATTTTCTTAATATTACAGGCCTACCTACGTACCTACGTAAGTATCTACTATGTAACTATTCTAAATAAATACGTGTAAAAGATACTTAAGTATTTGACCAAACATTATTTAATGGACCAATTACACAAGTCAATTTGACACAAAGCGCCACTGAGTAAGCCTGACCCAAGAAGTGGAAAGTCTATGTATATTTATTACATTTGCCGTTAGACCTCCGCTATCTATTATTTATGATCTACAATTATACTTTGTTTGTTCTATAATTAGGCATTCACTCGATGTAAAATACCTAGAGTGGATTTAAACCTAGAGTTGGAGTGTTGTGTCCGTTTGCATTAAGTGCCGGCTACCTATGTGTAATGACAACTTTAAGCAGTCGAATATTGTTTGTTTTGAGCTGATAAGAATTAAAGATAGTTTTTAATACATATTTATGTTATAATGACAGGCTTTACCTACGCAACGCTTAAATGGAATGTAATGTTACTATCCAAATATCATTTTCAAATGCTAGTCACTAATGTTAGGCTTATATTTATTTACTCTTCCTTACCCAAGAAATTTTACAAAAGGCAGACGTAAATCTTAATGTTTTAATTAAGACATTACCTGTTCAATGCAAGCCCAAGTTCAATTTTGTTTGGAGCTATTTAGTATGGCGAAGTGAACATTTGAGCAGTACTTAGATTCCTCCGTAGCCAAGAGGCGAGTAGGTACACCGGACTTGGCGTCGCCATCTCTCCTGTCTCGGATTCCATTCTCGGTCGGTCAATGTAAAAAACGAACATTTCTGTGTTATGTTGGGTCTGTGTGTTGTGGTACAGACGTATTGATATACATACAGACACAGTTTAATTTAATGCTCCGTAGTAAATGAAAAACGGACAAAATAAGAATGGAACAAACTAGAACTAATCATTTAAGTAATTAATTACTCATATTCAACCACTTGTCATGTCCGTACTACATAAAACATTAGATAAAGTAAGCATATCCTATATTAGATAATTAAATAGTTTTAATAACGCCATAGAAACCCACTATGTTGAAAAAAAAAATTAACGACTTTTTTTTTTCAACATAGTATATGTTCTTTGAGATAATAACTTGCATCAAAGTATTCAATTAAATACGAAGAATTTCTCTTTGTTACACAAAGTTTGTAAGTAGCAAAATCTATAAGTACCTACATATTATTTAATATACCTTTAAGTAAGCTCTGTTGTTTTTAAAACTGTGATAGAAATTTTGTTTTATTGGTACCTAAATAATTGTATTTGCTTTAATTAACGCATCAATTAGTCAATAAATTGTTTTGTATCTTCTACCTAACAATACAGAAAGTAAATACATTATTAGTAGATATAACTATTTAACACAAAAAGTAAATGATTAGGGTACTCTAATTAATGTCCTCCTATTGAACCAATTTTTTTCAAAAACTCGACGTTTCTTAATAAAAAAGCAGGGTAAATATTTGCCTGACATTCATAAGAATAATACCTTTAAGATTATACTATTAAAATACTTATTATCAAATAGGACACAAAAAGAAATACCTATCTTCTATTCATCTAATAATGATTAACACTACACAATCTGTTTACAGATCAAAACTCACTTTAGGAAGCGACAAAAAGGAACCAACTTTGGCCTTACATTTTAACTCGTGTTTTTTTAGTGCGGCTCACACAGTCTTGCCTGTGTAAATAATATAAAACCTATACTTACTCACACAAAGGGACCTACTGTTGCCTATTAGATTTTTTTATTAATTGTGCAATAAGAATCTACGATGTAGGTACGAACGTTTAGTCAATTAAGACTAATCACTTCCATGAGGATCAAAGTAGGTTAATACCGTATTAATATAGAATCCAAATGCTGTGCAATGCGTTTGTTTCTGTAAATTAAGCTTAAAAATATTGTGTTAAGAAATTGCAATGTTTTATAATTACCTAAACTCAGTAATTCCGCAATGTATGTTCAATATATTTTATGGCGAATTATGGAAGTAAATAAAGTATAAAACTGTCAATGATGTATTACTTAGTTAACAAATGCATTAGCAGCAATATTACGCTAAGAAAAATACAGTTACGGATTGCTTATCTTAATCCTTGTCCATTCCTACAATAAAATTACCATAGGTATAATATGTTTTTGAAAAGAGTAATTTATGTTTTTAATTTTTTATTGTGAATTTATAAAATTATCTTATGTATACCCCAAACGACGCACATAAAAAATACTTAAATGTAGTTTAAATTAGGTACTGCTGATTCTATTTTTGTAAAATATCTTTATAATACTAATCTACGCTAATATTATATTGAGTTAAAGTTTGTTCGGATGTATGAGGTAATCTCTAGAACTACTGGTCCAATTTAAAGAATTATTTGATCAATATTTATTAAAATGGATCTTCAGGATAGATATAGGCGATATTTGATAGCATCTTGAATTTTTTTTAGTTACAAACCAAATTTTGCGCGTCCTAAGCCGCGGTTACAGCATAAGTTATAGGTAGGTACTACTAAGTCTATCTACGTCACATACTGAAGGCACTAACGACAGCTTGCAATAAGTTAATGTGATATTAAATTAAAATATTTTCGAACTTCATAAGCGTGCATAGGTACTTTAGAAGCCTCGCTTACTGTCCCGATCCCTGCAAACGAAGTTAATTTAAGTAACTTTTTTATTACATGAATGTAATAATGTACGAGTATTTGTATGATATTCAAGTGTCCACAAAGAAAGAACAACAATGAAGACCTCGTTCATAAGTTCATAACTAATAAATAATTCTATGTTTTTAATTGAAAATTAAATTCAATAGATAGATGATAACATTTTTGTTGTTAAAATAAATTTCAAGTAAGTATGTAATAAATAAACTATTTAATAGCCTGAATTTTGTGTATGTTTAAGCCACGTATTCAGTATAGGTAGCCTCGCTTCGTCCGTGACTACCTCTAGTGGATACGTGGCTTAAGAATATAATTATTTAAATAAGTTTAGCAGTTCAATTGGACACAAACCCTGTTAAGATAACCTCGCCTAACAAGACTAACCATGCGATCGACGCTGTCAATACCCAGATCTCAACCACTATTAGCGAATTGTCTAAGCAGATTCCAGATATAGAAAACCATATAATATATGAAGGTTGCCTGACGACCTTTACCCCACTGAGGAAAATCTAGTCACATGCGAGCTTTGCAAAGATCTGGAGACGTATTTTTGAAGCATTAAAAATGAATCTCGAATTCGAACACGAAAACAGTTCGTGTATGTAATTCATTTCTATTGCTCACGATTTTACGCATTTTTTAATCACTCGTAACTATTTTCGGGTTACGCAGAAAATATTATGAAACGGAATACAAAAACCCATTGATTTTAAAAACCGGTAGTGAATCGCATAAAACGGAACGTAAATAAAAAGTTATTATGTCAAACATACCTATGTTTACTGGTCAACGTCATTCTTCTGTACTTTCTACTAGTAGAAAACGAAAAACGAGTGGGTAGGACCACTCGTTGCAGAATTCACGGAATAAATTTTCAAAAATAGAGAGTTTAGGAATTCGCATGCGAATCTTGCGATTTCGTATTGGGATTGGAATTAGCATGATTCAAAAATACGTCTCCTGCTAAATAGCGCATGTCAGAGCTTCGGTATAATCTACGAAGAGATCTCGCCTTCGCAAATAGAAACATTTGGGGACGTACAATACTTATATGTGCAAAGTGCATGAGTTATGTAACGTGTTTTCGCTAACACTGAAAGTGTTGCAAATAGGAGAAAATCGACACGTTAGCCAATACTTAAATATTTACGCTGACCTTGGAAAGGAGCTAGCTAGAGCATTATTTTTATTTTATTTATTAAGGTACACCAACAGCACATACATTAAAAAATACAATAAACAATTACAGCAGGTTGGTTCTGATATATGTGCCAATTATAGGCGTACAAAACATGCTTAATACTACCTACTAACAAACATAAGAGTATAATACTAATACTAAAAAAAAATATTCATTTTGATTCATTTCCACACCCCGTCAAGCTGTTTCGCAAAATCTCTCAAAGAGCTGGAGAAAATGTCTATCCTGCCACTGACCTCGTCGAGCATTGGTGAATTCAGGCCGAGGTTAGTCCCGAGAGCATGTCAGAATATCAGAAATACTGTCTTGAATTTGGTTAATTGTAACAACTCTAAATAAAATTACCATACTTGTTTTTGAAAGAAGTAAGTTATGTTTTATTTATTGTGAATTTATGAAAAATACGTAGTATACGTAAACGACGCTCATAAAAATGATTCCTGCCAAAAAGATGTCGCTATCCGTTTTCGCCGACCGAGGAACGTTATCGATGATCCCGACAATGATATCACTGCTTACAATAGGCATCTTGCACTCACCAATTTACACCTCAGTACACAACAGCCAAGCACTAGTTCGGATCAGCGCACTAAGCTTACTCACCGGCGAGTGCGAGAGGCCCCTCGTTCCATTTCGGCAGGCACAGACATGTTATTCCTGGTCGCTTATTACCTATCTGTTCGCCTTTTAGTCGAGGGTCCAAGTCGAAGTCCAAGCCTACAGAGGCGACCTTAAGGTCTAGTCTATCGCCCTCGATCGGGCCTACTAGATTGAAGCCTGCGTCACGACTGGTGCTACATTCACTGGCTATTCTGTAACGCAGGTATTTGTCACGACCGTACAACCACTAGTCGGATTTACTTCTTAGCCGGGTGAGACACTTTAGCACACACTTTAACACTTTTATTTAGCACTTGACACAGTCCGATCGCGCCCGCTAGTACGGAGGCCGGACGCGGCCTCAGGCTTCGCACCGCCTATTTCTGGTTTGTCTAAAAAGCAAAGAGTCCCGGATTTGATTTCCGGTTAGGTCGATTCAGAAAACTGAACTTTATTAAAATGTAGGTGTGCTGTCAGAAAAAGTTATATATAATCTATTAGACACACAAGCTTTAATTTCGAATGTTATATTTTTTTAAACGTTGCAACCTTCTTAGTAATAAAAAAAAACAATTGGCGGGAAATGATTTATCAATTGTTTTTTATCACACATCAAAGTGCAAAATTTTAGACCGATGATTATTTATGACTTTAAAAGTTCTCTCTCTCCGCAAGACTGTGCCCCTCGTCTTCACAATGCTTTTGGGAGAGAAGCACCTTGTTTGAGCACCGTGAGGCGATGGTTTGCTGAATTTGAGAGAGGTCGAGTTTCTTTACATGACGAATTTCGTGAAGGACGGCCTTCAACTGCCGTCATCGAAAATAATGTGGCTACTGTTAAGCGGCTAATTGAAGAAAACCCGCGGATTACCTATGAGACAATTCGAGGACTATTGGGGATTGGTATGAGCCAAATTCAGAAAATTTTACACGAAGTATTGAAAGTTCGGAATCTTTGCTGTCGTTGGATCCCTCATGAACTGACAGCGGAGCAGAAGCGGGCTCGCGTGAAATGGTGCTCACAGATGCTACTGAAGTACGACCACGGACATTCTAATGCTGCTTATGACATTGTCACAGGAGACGAAACGTGGATTTATTGTTTTGAACCCGAAAAAAAACAGCAATTTTGTGAATGGGTGTTTGAAAATGAGAACAGACCAACAAAAGTGAGGCAGGCGAGAAACGTTGGTAAAAAAATGATCGCGTTTTTTTTCTCAGCTACGGGTCCCATCTGTACAATTCCACTTGAAGATCAAAAGAGTGTTAATGCCGAGTGTATTCTACCATTTGTTTACCCAGATGTTAGAAAAAATTTGCGAAAGACGACCCAAAAGCCGCGTTCTCCTACATCATGACAACGCTTCTTCACACACGGCCAACAAAACAAAGTCATTTTTAGCTTCCGAAAAAGTACAACTCGTCACCCATCCTGCGCATAGCCCCGACCTAGCACCCTGTGATTTCTGTATTTTCCCCAAAATCAAAGATTTGATGAGAGGTTTTACTTTTACCAACTCCGAAGAGGCACTGATAGCGTTCAATCAGTACGTAGAAAACATGCCTTTAGATCTGTGGTCCTCCTGTTTTAAAAAATGGTTCGATCGCATAAAAAAAAATTAAAAATGAAAAGGAGACTATTTTGTAAAGCAATAAACAAATTATTTTGGTTATAACATGTTGTTTTTTTAAGTTACGCAAAACTTACAGTGTGACCTAACCTATGTATAAGATAAAAAGAAACAGTACATTTTGAAAGGTTACTATATTTGAGCCTAGAAGAAGCCAGCCAGCCAACCTACATAGGGATCACCATCTCTGAGGTCCCGGGTTAACCGTCATTGTTTATGATTTCTATAATGCAAGTGCATTACCTACTTACCGCTTAGACTTATATTATAGAATATTGAAGAAGGCCAGGTTTTCCGACGCAAAATACAAGTGAAACTCGCGCGGGAGGAGCGCAAGCCTGAGCGGATACGATGATTCCGCCTAGCCCATCCGACATTGACTGGTGCCACAGTAAAAAAATAACTTCTTTATATTGTTCCCTAGATCTTATATCTTAAATTTGGCACCCCTTTGTGCTGTAACACTGTATAGTGCCTAATACCTATCAGTATGATTTATCTCGTTTTACAATGTTAAGAACATTGTAAAACGAGATACACCGTGCAACTCTAAATACGTAAAACCTCTTTCTGTTGCTCAAATACAACAACTTTTTGTATGGGACCAACAGTTAAATCTTAAAAAAAAAAATACCTCATCTCATAATAAATGTCCAATCAGCTATTAAGCTTTGTTTGGGGAACGAATTTTTATTTTGCGATTTCGATGTTGGTTACATACAAAAAGTTGTTGTGTTTGTTCCGAGACCAAATAAAAATTGCATTAATACTTATTAAAATCGGTAGTAAGTAGGATCATACAAACGTTACAGAAATCATGAGGGCTGTCATGTCTCCCTACTCCTGACAAATAAAAATACACAATGACCAATTATTTAAGTTAGATTTATTAAAAATTAAATTTAAAAGTATAAAAGACAGTTTTTTCTAAAAAAAAGGAATTAACTAAAAACCTAACAAGACTGGGGGGTCTGATCGAATAGAGAGGCAATAAAGAGAGGGTGAAAAGGAGGCGAAGCTAGGCTGGTAAGTTCCGCTACCGTGGTGGTGATCCCAGGCGAGTCAGGGATCAGCACTGGGATGTTTGGGATGTTAGACCCATTGACTTCCAGATTGGCCGGTTGAAAGCGGCCTACATCCAGCGTCTTCCTGCGACCCTTACCAGGCCGTCTGACCACCTTGTGAGTGGACGTCCTACGCTGCGCTTGCCGGTATACGGCCTCCATTCTGCCCCATCGGCCATCGATTTAGTAAACTTTTATCTCACAGGCAAAACACAAAATATTTGTATCAATCGAACTGAGTTTTCTGGGTCGCCTCTTACCATGGGTGTGCCTCAAGCCTCGATATTAGGATCCCTGCTGTTTCTAATTTACATTAACGACCTTCTTTCTTTAACGAAATATCTCTGTAAGACAGTGTTATTTGCAGATGATACTTCACAGATTTTTATAATTAAGAGGAGAAAAAATTCATTTGCCGACGAAAATAATACTTACAATCTCGCGAGTGTTTTGCTTTGCTAATTTATGTTGTGTTTTACTTTGCCGTAAGCTGTAACCCTTCATGTCTGTGGTAATTAATTTCGCATAAAGGCTTAAAAAAATCCTATGTAGTAAAATATGTCGTCAGTTTCCGCATCATTACAAAGCCAACATATAATTTGTAATACTGTTTTTTTAAGCTATGGTTGAATTCGGCGTCAGCTAACATAACCGCTAATGATCAGAAATCGCGAGAACGTTTAAAAATTTATCCAAATGTGGGGAATCAATAGGCAAAGCCACTGAACAAGTAATACTACGTTTGGCAAAGCTTTATAATCACAGATGGCGCCAGCGTGTTTGGTTTTGGTTTTGTCTATGAAGGGTAGAGGTAAGGAGTACTATCTCTATAACATAAAAACAGTTTGCGGCATCTGGTAAAGATGCTAGCCCAACTAACCCTCCAAAATAGCGGTAGCGTAGGCAAAGAGAATGGTATTGAATCAATACATCAATACTATTGATGTAGCAGTTGTTGACGGATTGAAGTAAGCCGAGTAATGCCAAGTTAGAACATTTATGTGACTTAAACAATACTTTTTAGTTTTCAACAATTGCCCAATTTAATTTATTAAATTAAAAAATTCATCATTTCATCATTCATCATTCAAATGGCAATTGATTATGTTTCTTTGTTTCTTGTTATGAAAAGTGCGCCATAACGGAGCGGAAGTTCTTCTGTCCTTTTTTATTTTTCTGTCTGATAACTTTTGGCACTTTTGCTGTTAATACTGTGGTGCCACCTAATTTAACGCAGTTTCATAGACACTTTTTCACAACGAAGATAATGCTCTTTATATTGACCCTCCTTAATTTTTAGGCTCGGACTACATGCATGCGGAATTAAGAACCCCATACAAAACGGATTGAATCCGGGCTTGTCCGGAGCCTTCCTAATCTTGTCAAACAATGTCATGCGTGTCAGTCAACAGTGAACCATGGAGCACTAACCACGCCACTGATCAAGTAAAACTACGTTATACACATACCCTATAGAGTAGAAATGTCATATGATTTGTTCGACAAAAGTTTTCGCCAATTTTAAATCTGTATCTGCACTGTTTTTGTATGGGCGAGCGTTGACAGGGATGTCATTTCATACTAAATATAAGTGAAAAATCACTTACTAGTTTCGGAGAAAGATGGTTCTTATTGCTGTTCTGGTATGTGCTCGATGACCGTCACACATGACGGCCATGTATAGTGATGTGCCCTAACGAAATCCAACAGATTCTATTTGAAAATCGAAAGTTTATAATGAAAGCATAATCGATTTATAGTCAAGTGACCTCTTTTAAATATACATTTTTTTATCGCCAGAAGATGCATTTAATGTTTTAAACGTTTTAAACCACATTTAATGGTTTAATATTGGTTTAAATCGATTTTTCAATTATAATGCACTAGGCTTCAAACAAGTGATCTGATTGATTATACCTTTTTCCTTATTTAGGATATTTCTTGGCCACATAAAATGAAAAAATTAAGTTGTTTTAAAATCTAAAAAAATCGAAACTACCTAAACAAATTGCAAAAAATCGACTAGCTCAATAAATATTTTTTTAATTCAAAATTTAATTTATTCAGATCTTTAAAACAATTTTTCATTTGATTTTAAAATGATGTATTACTTAAAAAGCGACGTTCCGTAAGGTAAAATAATTACATAGGCTATTTCTTGTACAGCAAAATACATTATAAATATGCAATGACTAAGCGCGAAATAAAAAACAGCATACCTAAGTACTGTCGCCGCGAATCCACTTTTAGTACGTAACACAAGTACATATAACATTTCTAAAGACATTAGATAGAAAATGAACATCACGCCCCCGGCGATACCATCCTCCATTGGGCTCTCTCATCTGCCCGCGCAGCAATCTCGCTATCAGGTACCACATCTGCACGTCCAATGACGGCAGGTCCGTACCACTTCTGCCAGCGCAGGAATCTAGCATACTAACACCCTCACTGCTCATTCTCAGAGCAGAGTCTGTGCGGATGAGGGTCACCATCCTCCCCATAACACCATCCCATGCCTCGCATAATTAGCCCCTTGTAGAGACAGTATCACAGGCCAGTAGGCCACCCAATAGGAATTCTCAAGGTATCATACTCATACTCAAAATTGGATTATGCATTAAAACACTTACTGTTTCTTTTCATTTGCGTAGCTTCCATCATGGCGTCGCGTCGCTATCAAACTCTCGCGTGCCCGCGTAATTTTATACATTCTGCCATCATACCGACAACTTCATGCTCAGCATTGATGCCAACCGAACATAACGAATGTATCTATTCTATGATTAAACCAAGGAAGTCCTAATCACTACAATAAAAATCACTTTGACATATCACTAATGGTAATTACATTAGTACATACGTATAATCGTGAAGTTCTCTAAACTACTAACTCTAAACTAACCTTAAATAAATACGCATACCAATATTGATTAAAGTCTATTTAATTAAAAAAGAAGTGGTAAAAGTATGACATATGACTACTCATATAATAAAAAAATGGAAAATTATTATTACCTCTCTTTATTTTTAAAGCATTATTTCATTATTGTATTGACCACGTGGTCATGGTTTTAAACCGTTTTAAACGATTTTTAAACTTCGGGTTTTGGTTTAAAACGGTTTATATACAACTATACGCCAGAGTGCCGTATACGGTTTTTTTACTAGTATTTTTGCTTTTTTGGCATTATACCAAATAATGACAAAAACTATTCCCGACCGGCCCTCGGATATGATGAGTCAGTGTTATCCGGTAGGGCCTGTGGGCGGAGGTTCACGGTGAAGGACTTGCGGGTGCGGAATGAAAACGCCAGTATTTGTGGTTGATATCGGAGCTAGGAGTTGCGATGGTTTTGAGAGTTTTGTGGCTCTCCGGAGTGATCACGAATGACGATCAAGTGCTTCGGACTATCCGAGCTGTTCGAGTGATTCGAGTGATTCAACTGATTCAAGTGATTCAAGTGATGATTAACGGGACCACCCACGCGGTTTTTATAGTTTTTTGGGAGGCAATTTCCCCTTCCGCTCCCCGGAGTGGGAGCGGGAGGGAAGATATTGCTATCTCCCTCACTCCGGATGTGTTGTGATCTCGGGCAATACCTTATAGAAAGCCGCTAATTTAGGCCCCTATTATGGCTGATAAGTACTAAGGTATTGCCCGGGATCTCCTATGTATTTCCTTAACGGGCCCTATATACTTATTTACACATAAAATATGATCTACAACAAACAATGTATCTTACTGACTAACACAGAGTTATAAATGTAGAACTAAACAATCACTATAAACGAAACTATAAAAACTATCACAATGAATATTATAAACAACTTATTACAACACATAATTTAGGCCGTCGTGCACAAAAACTATGAAAACTCAACAAAAACAGTAACAAAAGCCTAAACAGGAACAACGCGAAAACCCCGCACGCATACAAGGCAGACGCTCCTCTAATTAACGTCAACCAGCGCATTTATAGGTTTTCACAAGTAGACCGAATCGATTAATTGTCTTCACTTTGATCTTAGCCAAAAGGCCGAGAAGCGATATCGATTAATCGATTCAGAGTCGATTTTGTATTGTAGAACCAATCAAACAACGGAACGTTCATCACGTTCCGTTTTACGTATCAAGTATTTGAAGAAAACCATATAAATTTATTTTGAAAACTATTAAGCTGTAATATTAGTTTGCAATTTTTGCTTAGATTTCTAGAGGCAAAAATTATTGTGTTTTTGCAATAATATGTTTTTTTTTAATTATAAGTTTGTCAAATATTATCGTTTAGGTAATATTAGGGTGAAACGAAAAATACGTAGTATCACCAGTGTTGCCAGACGTGCGATAATTATCCTAGATCTACGATATTTTTGAGTGTAATTCAATAGAAAACATAATAATCTATCGCACGATAAATCTACGATAATCCACGATATTTTGCTCAGTTAGAAGATAAGTTTACGAAATAATTGTATTCTGTGTCTCCGCTCAGAGACACTCGAGCCGGCGACAATAAATCTTAAATTCGCGGTGACGTCATCACGCCGCTCCGCCCGAGTCGTGAACAATCAATTGTTTATATTAATGATTACGGCTTAAATTTTGTTTTTGTTAGAGCTAATGAACCATTCATTCGAACTTTAGTTTATCTTGATACGACATTTATTTGTATACATATAGTCAAAACTAAACAACACTTAAAAAAAAGCAAAGTTGCAATTTTTTTTTCAATTTTGCATCTTTGCTAATTTATATTTCCAAAAACAGATCGTTAAGGTATTAATTTTAGTTATAACCAATTTAAATTGGTTCAATGTGATAAGGAAAAAGAATAAAACCAGACATTTATAGGGACTTTTTAAAAAAAAATGTTTTTAAAATGAAACTGACAGATTTATACAAAAAGTACTAAAATCTAGATTTTTTAAAATTAATTATCTGTAATACTTTTTAGGCATTAGAATGTATCATCGGCTGTCATATATACCCTAAATACCGATAAAAAACAGTCTACGCTACTATTATTGCTACGAAATAAGGTCTAAGTAAATTAAAACCGGTGACAGATGGCGGCAGACGTAGCTCCGGACTCGTCTTGACATTGTAAGGTCAAACGCTGCCATTGGTCGATCCTTGGGCTGGCGGAAGTTATCTGAAGGATAGACCAATGGCAGCGCTTGACCTCACAATGTCAAGAAGAGTCCGGAGCCGCGTCCGTCGCAGTTTGTCACCAGCTTAATAACCATACCGAGAAAAAATGGGAGAAAACTCCCTTGTTGTCTTCTACGGCGTTTTAAAAAAAAGGGAAATATCTCCCTTGTTGTCTTCAACGGGGTATTTAAACACATTTTACGTTTATTTGGACCACTGACTCGCTCTAAAGCCGGTGACACATGGCGACGGACGCGGCTCCGGACTCGTCTTGACATTGTAAGGTCAAACGCTGCCATTGGTCGATCCCTTGGCTGGCGGAAGTTGACTGAAGGATAGACCAATGGCAGCGCTTGACCTCACCATGTCAAGACGAGTCCGGAGCCGCGTCCGTCGCAGTTTGTCACCAGTTTTATAGACTCTTGACAAAGTAAAATTTGACAGTTTTACAAAAGGTAAATTGTCACTGGTAGCTATATTATTTATTCTGTGTTGGTAGTTTGGTGTCAGTTAAGTGAATGACGAGAAAAATCGATTTCGGTTTATTTTGTGCTTACTGTACTGCAGTTCAGTTAACAAAAACCTGTTTTTATAAAAAGTAAACAAGTAATTAAAGATTAAAACTATCAGCTATATATTCTATATTCTGTTCTTTTTTAAGATTCGGTAGAGTTACCAAAACAATAATTTCGTGAATTGAGGTTGCGATAAAAACACGATAATTTTACAGTAAATTTAGGATTATTCTGACCTATGAGTCTGGCAACACTGAGTGTCACAAATGACAAAACTCACAAAGTTCACAAAACCTTTCTCTTCCTTCACTCAAGTTCACTTGAGTTCACTCACAGATTAAATGTACATCCCTTCTTAGCTTGAAGAAAGGACATTATTTTTTAATTTTGTGTGCCCGTTTCTGCAACCTGTTGCGTTTGTAATTTTTTAGTTGATCAGTGGTCAATCAAGGTCTTTTAATCTCATTTATTGGTGGTGATCCAGTGCGTGCAGTGGTGGCTTGTCCACGTAGTTTATTTGCCTGATCAGTTTCAGTGGCTTGTCCCTTCTGGCTTTTAACAGCAGCATAAATCTGTGTTAAAATTCTTATTTCCAGTTCAAACAATCCAGTTTCAGATCAATTCTTGTGAATCCTGTGATCATTACTGAATTAAGGCCTAGGTGTATAATGTCAACAAACAAAAAGTAAGCTTTAAAAATGTACATATCTAATGCTTCCAAACAATATGTATATCACTACAAAAATTTATATCATACTTTAAAAACTATAAAACACTTATATGTATAGGACTCGTCAAAACGGAATTGTTAAATCAGCCCAAATACTTTTACTAGTCATTAAAGAGTTCCACTATCCACGTCCTAGCTCCATTCTATGATCAGCACCATGCGGCCATGGTATCAAATTATTGTATTGTTATTTCGAATGTCAGATACAAAGTTTCAAATCAATACGACAATTAGACGCAGGTTAAACGTTTCAAAATTATTTTTATGTCTCTAAAAGCGCCCAGCTACCTCTGATACCGGGGTCTAAGATAAACACACATTCATTGCCATAAAAAGAAAACTACTTTCAAGATAAGATTACATATGTAGTTTGCTGTAAGATAATTACAAGTGAAGCTAATAAAAGTATTATATTAAAACAATAATATAACAACAATATTATTATTTTGTATAAATTTTGTAACTTGAAAACTTTAAATTTGTATATGCAAATAGGTATTTTATTGGCATCCACATTTTTCAAAAATGCAGCTTTAAAGGTATGCAAGAATGAAAAGCAATGCAGGAAGATTACATTATTATCTCAAACATTTGAACTACAACCAGAGTTTGGGCTTGTTAGATTAGATTCTGTGAGCAGTTTGACAGTTGCTGAACTTATTCTGATGTCTACATCAGGTTATCATAACCCAAGTTACATAATCATGAATTTTGTTTGATACTATAATTTATTATTTTAGGTATGGGCTCATTGTGTCTGAAAAATCAAAGCAACAGTCTCTGGTCTTTCAAGCATCAAGAAATGTTTTTGGAGATTCAGACTCTGAAGATGAATCTAATAGAAAGCCCACACTGCTACAGCCTAATAACAATATAAATCGACAGGTAGGATATTACTTCTTAGTATTGTAATAGGTCGGGGAAAAAGTATTTTTACATATTATCTCTTTGGCTGTATCTGGCTGGTTTTGATGACATTCATAAAAATTTGAAACAAATTAGTAAAATTTTGTTTTCAGTATTTTTCATTTGTTTTTGTTTCTGTCAACGTGACTGAATCTGAAGAAGAAATTAGATTCATTTCAAAATTTTATAAAAAAGGAAAGGAAAATGCAAATAAATGTAGCACAATGTTGGATTACCTAAGTATTTTCAATCCAGGAATTTTGATGTGAAAAAGTGGAGCAAGATCGGCATATCAATAGTTACAACATAACTGAAGAACTGGGAATTGACCACAAAACAGTTTGACCCATTTGAATAAAGCTGGCCACACAAAAAAGCTTGATTCATGTGCCATATAGACCTGATCATGGACCGACAGATTTCCACCTGTTTCGGTCTCTTCTTAATTCTTTAGGCAGTGTCAAGTAACATCAGGAGAGGACTATGGTGCTTTTTTTTATCAGAGGTCCTAAAATTTCATCAAATCAAACCATGTCACAACCTACAAGATGGCAAAAAGTCATCAAACAAAATGGCACAAATGCTGTAATTAGATTTATATAATCTTTTTTAAAAACCGCCTTTAGATTCATATAAAATGTGAAGATGTTTTTCCCCAACCTACCCCAACCATTTATATATATATTTTTTTTTAATTATTATTAAAGAACTTAATAAATAAATAAGGTTATTTAAGAGTATAGAATGTTTTATGTGTAAGCATTATTTTTTTCAAATAACTGCAAGTATTGTTGAATATAAAGCTTCAAGGTTTAGAAGCCTAAGGTAAGCGTACCATATTACGGGATATTAAGGCATATCGTATCCCCCCCCCCCTCCGCCTTTCTACATACACACTTAATTTATATCATTAGCCAAATAAAACAAACATATTTTATTCTTAGTACTATGTATACTCCGGGTATACTAAATTATGGAGCATGAGGAAAAAAAAACTAATGTGCTACTTTTAGCGGGAGTCAAAAAATGGTTTTAATTAAATCTTTTTAATAAACTTTCGAAATAGATTAAAAGATAATATAACAAGTTTTCTTCTTCTGCGACGAAAATCAAAATGCCACGGCATTTTCGACTATGCCGGAATATTTTACACTTACCTTACTTAGTCTGGCCATAAATACTGTTACAATTAAAAATAAACAAAATATTACATTTGAATTTTGAAATTAATTATTACAGACGTCTATTTTAATATAGCAAAGGAATTAACAGAAAATAAGTAACGATTAAACGGATGGATTCGTTATTACGTTAGAGCGACGCACTTACAAAGTAACAACCGTTCAGGTCGGCGCTCGGAAACAGAATGATGGTGGATATCTTTATAGATAATTCCAAAAAAGTACGGTACACCGTTATCAATTAACATTAAGGCCAAAAATCTAATAAAATACTTAACGTGTTAGGTATCCGAGAGACTTGAAATAGTTTTCAAGTTTTTGCACCTAACCCAAAAATGAAATGTTGTCAATTGAAATAAGCATGCTTAAAAGCAAAGGTTCAGACGTGCTCAAAGCACGCCCTCCTCCACCCGCGCAACAGGTAGCTTGTTCAAAAATCAAACCACGGTTGTTTTATGAGCATGCTCAAAATAAGCATGCTCATAAAACAACCGTGGTTTGGCGGGTTTATTATTGGCAAGGCGTGTTCACACATACCACGTGGCATGCTTTTTGGCAACTAATAAGCATGTGTGTCAGTACCATTACACAAAGTAGGTATGGAGCCAAATGCAATTTTTAAAACTCACCATAGGCTTGGTATTAGTAAAATGTTTGTGAACCGGGCTATTAATAGGTACAGATAACGGCAGGTCAACCTACCCAAAAAGTTAAAGGTCATTGAATTGATTTTCAACTTTATGTCTAACATTTAGAGATCAATATCAATTGAGAAAATTTTACGTTTTGTGGTAGTGTAACAATCCCCCCCTTTCCCCAAGAATAAAAGAACTCTTAATATAAATAATTAAATGCTTAACTAACCTATGTTCTTTCTTTTATAAATCTAAATTGGCAGTGTGATCGTCTAGTTCAAATGGTAGGACCGTGCGTTGTGATTATAGTAGTGAACCAAATTCTTTTAGAGGTACGTGGATGTTATAATTAAGTTTCTCTAGAGTTTCCTAGGCGTATGCGCATTCAAGGAAGAGGAAAGTGAAGCCCCGAAGGGCCCTGAAGAGCCCCACACCAAACGCTCATATTCAGGAGTGGTGACCATATGATAAACGTTATCCCAAAAGCAATCTGTCAACGCCATAAGAATAGGACCTACCTGAAAAACGCATTTAACGTAAATTATGCGCAAGTAAGGGAATGACTGAGCCTAAAGATATTTAATATAAAATACTAACTACTTAAACTTAAAATCTACCTGACTTCATGTAAAGTTAACCAAAGGTACAGGGTCCCTAAGATAATTACTTATCTGAAAATGTTAAATCCATAATGATACAAAGCTGATCCAACAACACCCATGATAACTCGTTATAGATCTATCCTGAAGACTTCGACCTATGTGAAATCATCGGTATTTTACACACCAACCCGCATCACATGGATTAAAAAATACATATAATGTTTTTATCACTAATAATCCTTTTACAATACAGAGCTAATCCAAAGATACCCATGACTTCTTTATAGGTCGAGATAATAGTGTTCGAGATGTGACCTAAAAAGCCATCGATATCCCTACATCAGCACGCATTGCATGGATTTAAAACGTTCAGAAATACTTGACCCTTGGTAGTCTTCTCACGATAGTCGGAAGTAAGAGACAAAAATTATTTTAAAATATTTAAAATTTTAAAGTACAAAATTTATATTAAATTCTTTTCTCAGTTTTGTGGATATAGGAATATGGTATAAAGGATTTAGAAATCAGAAATATTTATTTGCTTTTAACATAGTTTTACAAGATGTTTTACAAATGATATGTCCACATGTTTGACCTAATTAGTCATGCAAATATAAAAAGTTGATATTTAATGTACATAATTATAGAAAAATACAGCAATATTAAAGAACTTCAATGTCAAAAGGATTATCATTATCGAGGAATTAATATTATATTATGATTAAAATATGTCAAGAAAAAGCTATATAATAATTAATTATTTGTCATCAAAATATTCTTGTATTGAGTAATAGCATTTATTTAGAAGCCAGGCATGCAACTGTTTTTTAAACATAACTATAGGCAAATGTTTGAAAAATTCAGGCAACTGCAATAGGGGCTTCGCTTAAATAATTGCAGTCTTATACTAGGAAACATTATTCTATTTTGATGTCTCGTTGGCTTATCTTTATATTGACCTCTTGTTACAAAATATTGAGGGTGTTGTCGCACGAATATACACACTTGCTTTATATATATGCATGGCAATGGTAAAATTTTAAGTTTTGTGAATAGGGGTTTACAAGAATCCATAAAATGTAATAAGGATGGAAGCCTAAAAATAGCCCATTCGCTAACTACCTACTTACTACCTAGACCAAAACCTAAATGAATGGGGCTACCTTTAGAGTGAGGGATAAGACAGAGATTAGGATAGGATTACGGGTTTTCCTACCTAACAGTACCTCCAGCTAAACTACATATTTACGAACCTAGAAATCTTAAAATAAACGATTTCAAAAATAAAACGTCACAAAATAATAAGCGCTAAAATAGTAATCAAAAACCGTACCGGTAACGGTATTAAAACCGTCAAATAAAACAAATCAATGAATTTCAATTCGTAAAATACACTCAAGTGAGTTTTAAAACAACACACTTAAATTTACTGTAAATCAGTATTAAAAAAAAAGGTAAAACATTATTAAAATTACTCAAGCAAAATTAATATGCATTACAATAATAAAAATTGGAAATGGGTTCTTTAAACTAACACTATACTTGTAAATCGAAACGTACAAAATGGAACAAAAATATAAATTATTAATCTTTAACATGTTAAAACTAACAAGTTATAAAATAAACCACAATAAAACTATTTACGCAACAAAAATGAGATATATGTGGTTACAATTTACTTACATTTATTATTTTACAGGCTTTCGAATAAACCCCTTTCCATTTCCTAATGGTAAAAATAATAATATAAGACTGTTAAAATCCTGTTGAAAGAAATTGTGTAAATAATCAAATCCATGAAAATTATGGTAATTTATATTCAAAATTATTAAATACAATTTTTACAACTTTGACATCAGATATTAATTAATTAACTTCTCAACAGGTATTCTAACTAATCAACGTAACTCACGAACTCTACGACGACGACGACGGACACACACGTCACCCACCCATCAGGGTGTAATCTAATTCGAAGCTCACGGTCAACTGTCTCGAGACTAAGCTGCTAAACCTATTTAACCATCATCTATCCCCCGCGTCCCATGTTTTAAAAGCTGACACCCGAACTCTCCCAATTTCCAGGGGTGATCAACCTTCTACAACACCATGTTCAATAACCAAGAATGGTCCTTCCAGCAAGACTCGACCGGGTCAAAGCTCGGTCTACGCAGTCTTGGTTGGAAACGAACGTTTCGGACTTCAACAGAGCTGAAGACTGGCCGTCGTCTAGTACCGATCTTAATCCGCTGGATTATGATTTATGGTCAGTTTTAGAGAATACAGCTTGCTCTAAACGCCATGATAATTCGGAGTCCCTAAAAAAATCCGTACGATTGGGAGTGAAGAATTTTCCCATGTAAAGTGTGCGTGCTTCTATTGATAACTAGTCTCAACGTTTAAAGGACTGTATTGCAGCCAATGGAGACCACTTCGAATAAGATTGTTATACTTTAAATTGTTTTATATTTATGTATTAAACTAACACACTGGAAAAGTAATAAATGTTATTTGCAATAGTTTTTTTTTTGTTTCAGTATTCATGGCAAGACTAGGTATTTAGACTTATTTGAGACGGTTACATATTTATTACTTACAGCCGTCAATGTATCCCCAAATGTTATATATTTTTTATTTTTTTAGGCTAAAATTGCTCAATCTAAAGCTGTTGTTGAAGATCCTACAGTTTTCCAATACGATGAAGTTTATGATGCAATAAAAAGTGAAAAGGAAGGAAAAAAAGGTAAAAATAAGGAAATCAAAAAGCCTAGGTACATTGAAAATCTGTTAAAAACTGCAAATAAAAGAAAAATCGAAAATGAAAGGCGCATTGAGAGACAGGTAAATGAAACCTTGCTAAATGTTTTAACATAGGTAGGTACTTAACATGGCACACCCGCGATAGTAGCGCTGCCTTTTTGTTACATTGTACATAGCGTTTTTACGGTTCTGTATTCGACAGGGAACCCTTATTGATTCGCCAAGTCCATCTGACTGTCTGTCCGCGGCTTAGCTTAAAGACTTACAGCTTTATAGTACTAACACAGAGAGCAATCCGATTTATCGTCAACACAATGACCAGAGGTATCGTCGCCAGAGGCTGTCCCCAAGGCGGCGTCCTCTTACCCCTACTATGGAACATCGTGGTAGACGAACTCATCCGCAGGCTCAATGGGCGCGGCCTACACACCGTGGGTTACGCGAATGACTTAGCTATCTTAGCCACAGGATGTTCGGACAGCACACTGTGTGACCTCTGCTTTCAAAACAATAGAGTCCTGGTGCAGCAACCACGGTCTCTCAGTCAACCCAGCAAAAACGGAACTAATAATGTTTACACACAAACGAAATATCAGCAACCTAAGGCTGCCCAGGTTGTTTGATGCTGACATCTCACTTACAACGGAAGTTAAATACCTAGGTGTAACACTTGACAATAAACTTTTATGGAATAAACACCTAGACCATAAACTAGAAAAAGCTTGCACAGCATTCTTTCAGTGTAAGCAAATGCTAGGTAAAACATGGGGCCTTTCCCCGAAAATCACCAGATGGCTCTACACAACGGTAATCAGACCAACACTAACATACGGAGCTCTCGTACGGTGGACAAGAACGACACTAACAACTACCAAACCCAAATTACAACGTTTTCAAAGACTGGCGTGCTCCGCGATCACAGGCTGCATGAAAAGTACACCCACAGACGCCCTGGAGATACTGCTTGACCTGCGCCCACTCGACCTTCTAATTCAGCAGGCAGCGACGATGAGTGCAATCAGGCTGCTAAACCTAGGCCTATGGAGCAATTGCAGGAGCCGCCATACATCTATCCTGAACCAGGCAATAACAGACCAGCCGCTATTGATCACCAATCGACAGGACTCCTAGCAAATACTTAACACAAAAACTATACAAGATACAACCATTTGAGACTGAGAAGGACTATTCAGGCATCGCGGAAGTGCCGTGTGTACACTGACGGCTCCAAAACTGAGAAGGGCACAGGCGCAGGAGTACACTCTTTAGATCTCAACATTAACATAAGCATGGCACTAGGCTCACAAAGCTCCATCTTCCAATGCGAGTGTGTAGCTATCAAGAAGCTGCCAATGCCATAGCCAGACGAGAAATTACCGACCTTAACATTCGGATTCTCTCTGACAGCATGGCAGTGCTAAAAGCACTTGACAGCTACACCAGCAACTCAGAACTCGTATACGAATGCTACCTCTCCCTGCAAAAGATTGCTACAGCCAACAAGGTAACACTGCAATGGATAAAAGGGCATAGTAAATCCCTAGGCAACGACGCCGCAGATGAGTTGGCAAGGGGAGGTTCGGACATGGTCACTGAGGGACCACTCCCGATACTCCCTCTACCATACTCCCAACTGCGTGCCTGGATCAGGAATCGTACACTATCACAACAAAACAAACGATGGACACTGAGTACTGCATGCAGGCAATCAAAATTGACTCTTTCAGGGGTCACGCCCTAAATCAACACCTTTACAGCATAGGTAACACAGACAGCCCTCTGTGCAGGGCATGTCTTACTACAGACGAAACTGCCAACCACGTAGTCCTGGAATGTGAGGCGGTTGCATCACAACTTAATGAAATCCTTGACAACCTAAGGTCGCTCCGCGAAGCCTGTGAAAATCCCAGGAAACTTCTGCGCTTCTGGGCGGAGCTAGGCTGGTTATATTCGTAACCATCACACCCCTACGCACAAAGGACCGAATTTGAGTCTAAGTGCGGAAAAGGGAGTCCAATCTCATACTCTCATACTCATATAGTACTATGAAAGCTGTAATTTGGCAAGGATGCATATTAATCACGCCGACAAAGTGGTAAAATAAAAAAGTTGACGCTCGCATTAACATTCTGCCGCGTCACCTGCTCAATCATCAGACCTCAATAGTAAAAAACGTACTTGATCCCTTGATACACACCGTTGACAGTACCATTGTTATGTGAACCACTTTAACAATAGTTTTAAGTGGGTTAAATATGATACGAGGATGTTGCTGTTATTGTTTTTATATTTTAGATCCAGAAAGAGCGAGAATTAGAGGGAGACGAATTTGCTGACAAAGAAGTATTTGTAACTTCTGCATATAAAAAAAAATTGGAGGAAATCAGTTTAGAAGAAGAAAAAGAAAAAAGGGAAGAATATTTAGAAAGTATTGGAGATGTAACGAAACAACGAGATTTAGGTATGGTATTTTACTACCAATGCAAGGTTATTTTGACTTAGTAGATATTGAACCTATTCGCAAAATGTCCTGTAGTCGTATTAGGACTTATTCGCGAAATCCCTCATTCTTAATATGCCCTATTCGTAAAATACCCTATTATACTTTGGACTCATTCGCTGAAAGACTTATTCTTAAAAGGATCTATTCTTGAAATGGCCTATATTTAAGTGTTCGCTAATGGACATGGGAAAAATATTATATATTTTCAATACTATGTATTTTAATAATAAGCGAGAAATTTTGATAATAAATGAGTAACCAGAAAGGTAAAATGTTTCTTATTTACATGATGCCGTAAGGGTTTTTGCAAAAAATAATTTAAATAATTTATTATCTTTTTATAACAATATATCTAATTAGATAATAGATAATTATATCTGGTTTATCCATTTTTCGTCTTAGTACGGCCACAGTAAAATTTTACCAACAAAGTGACACAAAAACAAAAATTCCTTCAAATTGCGTGCATTATTTTACTTGACTATTTAACTACTTAGTACGCTCCGTTAATAAGAATGAAGGAAAATAAAGACAATAATATTACGCGCATGTAATTTAAAACCTGTCAAGCATGTGTGAACGAGACACAATAGAAATTACATTGTTATGCGACCGCCGGCGTTCTTATAATCCTCAACGGGTTAATGTAATTTTTAATGTGTAACTTTTTACAAATGTAAAACGTGGCAACTTTGCCCGCTTTTTTAACATTAGTCGAATTTATTTAAAAAAGAAATAACATATTGATGTTGTGCTTGCTTTAACTAATACTAAATTTATTTTTCTTTACGTAAATTGAAGAATAATGAAATTAACATCTAAATTTATTTGCTTCAAAGTCAAATTAGTTTAAGGGCAAAATATAAAAAAATATGGCAAATTTGCCCACTTGACGTTGTTTTGCTGTCACTTCGGTATTATAATCTTTATGGTTATAATAGCATAAGAACTATTATAAAAACATGGCAATGTCACCCAGAATGAGATAAGAAACGAGAAGACGTGATAGAATAACCACCAAAATGGAGTGGGCAAAGTTATCAAGCCTTCTAGAACATTTTCTATACAAATGAAATCATGTAACAGGGTTGTCGCTATGATGTAACTCAAAAATAATAACGATTTTTTTAAATGCTTTATTCAAAATACAACATTACAACGAAATATTTTTTACTTTAAGGAAACAAATTCTATAAATCTGACATTATTTTAATAGTACCTACATATTTCTGTCTTCGACATCGCATTGCTCGTTAGGTACTATGTCTTTATAAGACAAATAAAATAAAAAAGGGAAATTTATAAATAACATTTAAGATCACGTTAGACCTGAGATTTTCTGCTAAATTACCCTGTTATTGTCTGCTTAATTAATTAATATTAACCTTAGTAAATGTAACTAAGAGAATATTTTTAAGTTTAAACACAATTACTAGGTACTGTTATTTATGAAAATTCAAGAGTAATTTATAAAATTTTTAACAAAAAAAAGACTTCTGGGCTAGTGATTTAAAAAAGGTGCAAAAATTAGGTACTATGTCTTTATAAGACAAATAAAATAAAAAGGGAAATTTAAAAATAACAGTTAAGATCACGTTAGACAAGAATAATAACCTTAGTAAATGTAAGAAAGAAAATAGTTTTAAGTTTAAACACAACTACTACTGTAATTTATGAAATATCAAGAGTAATCTATATAATTTTTAACAAAAAAAAAAAAAAGACTGGGCTAATGATTTAAAAAAGGTGCAAAAATTTACCAATGCCATTTACTTACTGAATTTTTGAAGGTATTACCTTAAGAGCCTTAATATTACGATACCTACCTATAAAAAGTCTGGCACCAAGTGCACCCTATAATCGTGTACTAATCTTAAAATAAATAATAAAATCAACAGAGTTTTCTTAAACTAAAATAACAACATAAAATAGTTATTTAGAGATCTGCAATTATATCTTTGGAGTTGAGATATCTAATTTTTTACATAGGAACTTTGTCTTTGTCTTATTTAAGCATATGAAAATTGCACCGCTATTATTATATGTTATCTTGTAAATACATATTAAATCACAAAATAAGTAAAAATACTAAAAAACTGTTAATATTAATATGATAAGCTATAAGTTAAAACTGAAACGTAGCTCTTTATTGTACGTTATATTGACTTAGATTTATATTAAAAATTATTTGGCCGCGTCGGGAAATATCTGGTGGCGGTAATACTATTAAGATGTCATCTAAGTGCATCATTTCGCATATGTCATCTACGTTTGGGTATGTGAAAATAAGTTTTTTGTCTTTGGAATTTTTCACCCTCCTTAGAAATTTTACTGTAGGTATTTTATTTTTAACGCATAAAACTCGTCCCACAAAGTGTTTAAGGCTTTTTTTTGTAGCAAATTTGGCCAATAGCCAATCGTCTTTCTTTATTTCATCATCAAGGCCTGTAAAATATGGAATGTCATTGCATCCAAATGGAATAATGTCTATTGGTTCCAAATTTTCCTTGAACTCATCCTCTTGTAAACATGTTGTTATATATTCATCCAACGTCTCATGATCAGAACTATCTGTATCAGCTATACTCATAACATCTGAGTTTTCAGAGCTTGATTCAGTGTATGTTCTTAAGCTTCTTTTTTTTGCAGTTTGCTTGTTACTTTTTTTTTTAGAATATATTTTTCTTCCAGTAGTCACATATTTAGATTTTCTCTTTTCTACTTTATTAGACGTACTGGCGTTTTCGTTAATTATATCAATCTGTTTTAGAACACTGTGTTGTTTTGCATCTGTTTTCTTATTCTTTGGAATTAATTTCATGTGTAGTGCGGATTGTGTAACTGTTTTAGCTCTAACCAAGTTTTTCTTAATCTGTTCTTTCTTCCTAATAGAAGATACCTTAGTAGCTGGAGTCACTTTCACATCCGAGATTATTTGCAATTTAGATGAAGAGTTTACCTTCAATTTTGAGTTATTTGTTAGTTTGTTTAAAGGTAATTTATGAGGTCGTAAACACATAGGTAAAACCTTTTCATTATTTGCCCTGAACAACAAATTCTGATCTTGGCATTTCAAAATTTTAGTCATAGTACACACTTCTGATGATTTCACAATTGTATCTGGCGCTGATGAATACATGTGTATGTTAATAATATCAATGCAAATTGTTTTTAGATTGTCTGGATTATAGATCACCGACGATGATAATGGTGGCCCTACTGATTGACTATCACACATATTACCAGTTGATGTTGACGGAAAATCATATTGTGATTCTAGTATAGACTTCATATGACTATCGTAATATGTCTCGTTAGTAGTTGTCTTCCTAATCATTTCACCTGTTTTTTCATGTAGTAAATAGATCTCACTCTCTTGATTTGAATCCATACGCTCCTCCGCATTTTCATTTAATAATATCTCAATTTCTTCTTTTTTATTGATGTTTTGCTGTTTATTTAAATGTTCCTTGTTTTTATTTGTCTTTTTTGCTGTCTTTGCCCTATTTACTGTCTCATTAATGTCGTCCACACAGACCGACTTTCCTGGTTCTGTTTTTAATTTCTTGCTTCTTTTTACTGACATTGGATTTGGGGATCGTGTCTCTTTTAAATAGTCAACTAAAGCAGTATCAATCCCATATTGTACTTCGTCATAATATTCTGGTATTCTTTTTATAACATTTCTTGGATTGACGGGCCAAATACCTGCGGCTCTAAAGCCACTTTTGATGTTATTTCTTTCTCTTAGCTTAATATTTTCAATTAGTTCAGCCAATAGTTTAGGAAAATGTTTTTTATTCAGTGTAGTTTGTCCGGGATTCTTGATTTTATATTCCAATAGAATTTTTCTCCATTCCCTTTTGAGTGGGGCAAAGTAAGCAACGTCTAGTGGTTGGGTTAGGTGGGTAGAGTTGGGCGGCAAGAATACGAGTCGGATATTGTTTTTGGCATAACTCAACGACTTCAATATTGATGTGGCTCGACAAGTTGTCGCCTATAACGACTTTTGGTCCTGGTACATTTTTCGCCCATTGAACTACTATTGATTTAAAATAGTCTTCAAAAGCACCAGAATCGAACCAACCGGATTTGGTGCAATTATACCGAGTTCCATCTGGACCACCCTCAATCCATTCCGAGTATAAATTTGTGGATTTGTAGACTACATATGTGGGGAGACAGGCTCCATCTGCGCATGCAGTAAACATAATGGAAATGCAACTTTTCGTGGAATTCAAAATTCTTTCTGGGTATTTGACACCTCGTCTAAAAATACATTTACTAGTACCCGGATTATCCGACAAATTGGTCTCATCGTAATTAATAATGTTTGTCGGTGGCACATCCTTTAGAGTATTTTGTAAATTGTCAAAGAAATTTTCCATTTCTTCTAGTCCTTTTTCCGCCCGAACTTGTTTTATGTTTTGTGTTGTTCTACATGTTAATTTTGATGAATGCCTGTTTAAAAAATGCTCTACCCAGGCATCACCGGGTATTTTATTGTTAAAGATGTCAGCGCGGCATTTTTTCTTTAAATAACTAAATACTAGCATTTTTAAGTCTAATTTTGTCATTGGACTACCATAGTCGGCGGTAGCAATCAATACATTTACTAGTTTTTCCTCTTCCTCGTCTGTTAATTTTTTTTGCCCCCCCGCTGACTTCATATGCAGGTTTTTAACTTTATTTAATATTGTCCGACGTGGAATGCCAAACTGTTTTTCAGCCTCTCTACTGGAAATAATATGCTTTTCTACCATATCAACAGCTACATCCAACATCTCTGTCGAATAGTCTTTATAACTTCTAGATCCCAGTATTCTTCTATTTCGTTTCTTTTTTGCTGTAGTACTTTTTTTGTTCATTCTGAAAATGCAATTAAGTGTTTTGATCAACTTCGTTTTATACTAAACGATACACACAAACACGCGGATCGGTACTCGATATAAATTTGTTAAGAAAAGACGTATTTATTTTTGATTATTTTAGTTTACCCTGATGAAGTAGCAATTCATAGAATACACCGTACTTCCAAATTTCAGCTTTATAGTAACAAAAATATCCGAGTATTTATCCGATTATTTCAAACCCACGCCTTATTGTAAACATTGTAATAGAAAACAAGATTAAATAAAATTATAAAACTCATCAACACCCGCCTTTCTTTGCGCTGAAATAATATATCAGGAGCATAAAAATTAAAGATTATAATTATTTACGTACCCAACGTAATTTCAATCAGTCAGGTGAATGACAGCTTCCGACGGATACGTTTTGGTTACTTACATCCAATTAGTCAAGGGGTTTTAAAATTATTTCTCGTAAGTTTTACATTTGGCGTGGGATTTTTAAAATTTGCTTTTTTTAGATATCGACCCAAATATTACTATTTATTTATCCAACTGTTTCGGGGATAAATGGCAATGGCAGCATAAGTACCTTTTCCGTTCTGTCGTAGGTAAAAAAGACTGTGACATAATAATATGAACAGGATTTAATGACGTATTTTATAAATTACGAAATCAACAAAGATTTAAATAAATCTTTGTTCAAGGTCTGATTAGTATTTTAAGGTTTAACTCGGACCCCGAATGCATTAGTCGTGGGTACTGTATGTGACAGCCCTGATGCTAATATTTTGGTGGGCAAAGTTGTCAAGCGGTGTACCATTTACACTAGGGTGACATTGCCCACCACCATTATTTCGATTTGGAAAGAGAATTTTCTCTAAATTTACATTTATTGTACTAGTTTATGATTCGAAAACAATATATATGCAAAAACTACGTACCTGTCGACACTGCAACTACCTTTTCTTCATAAAGTTTTGGCCGTGAATTTTGCCCGGTTAAAATACCGCTTACTTTGGCAACGACTGACAGTAGACTAAAGTGAATTTGGAGTCAATCCGGCTTTTAGTGTTGCCAGAAATACCTTTAATTTTTACCACAGATAAAAAAAAAACACACCGACGAAACGTTATCGTTATTTTTAAAGTTTACCGAAAAATACCACATTGGGCAAAGTCAAGCCCGTTTGGGCAAAGTCGCCACGTTTTACGGTATATTTTTATTTAAAAAATTCATCATTACAATTATTGCAATAGTATAATGAATAAAGCTGTTGTACAGACAACGGCAGGTTAACCTATCCAAAAAGTTAAAGGTCATTGAAGTCATGGATGTTTATAAAAGTATTTAAGTATGTTTATCCGTTATCTAGTAGCCATAGTACAAGCTTTGCTTAGTTTGGGGCTAGATAATTGGTGTGATTTTCAACTTTAAGTCTGACATGTAGAGATCAATATCAATTGAGAAAATTTGACGTTTTATGGTAGGTTTACGTGCTGTTGTCCGTACTTTTGACGACATCTGTGCTCAAGTTGTAGAACTAACTTGTGATACAGTCAATAAACAACCAACCGGCAAAGTAAAGTTTTTATTATTTATTATTAATTATATTATTATAGTCAAATAACTCGACTATTGATAATTGATTATCGACATAACAAGAAATGAATAGTCTATGAATTCAAGACAATTCATCAAATACTAATTATTTGCTTTATATGATGCTATAAGGGTTTATGCCAAAAAAAAGAAAAAAGCATATAAATCATTTATTACCTTATATTTCCCAATTATTTGCTGTTAAACTTAAAGCTAATAGGTATTTAAAAGAATAGGTCATTACACGAATAAGGCATTGTAGAAATGAGCATTTTCAGCACAAAGAGGTATTATGCGAAAAGGTCCTTTTAAAAATAGGTCATTTCAAGAATGGGTCGTTTTTTTTGGCGTGAGCCATTTTACGAATAAGTCGAATATCTACTAAACCGTTATTTGTTATATTCAGTGCTGTATTTAACATTCCAAGTTAAAATGCGAAAAAATTAGCCAAATAATGATATGTGAGATTATTTTAACATCCTATATCCTAACAGTTAGCAAGTATTCAACTTAATTGTTTGACAAAGAACAACTTGTCAAAATCGTTGTTTTTGACTACTAATCGAAAATATATCATTAATTTCATTCTCTAGGTGGATTTTATCGTCATTTGTATGAACAGAAATTAGGATTAGAAAAAGATGCTGATCCAGAGGAAGAACAAAAATCAAAAGAATTTCAAAAGACTAATAATATGAAGACCAATAGTGGCATGTCTGTGGAGAATGACAAGGAGACATCTAAAAAGAGGAATTATCGAAAAAGAAAATCTTCATCAGAAAGTAAAAACCAACTGTCAGAAGGAGAAGTTGAAGATTCAGATGAAGAAATCAATCGCATTAATTTGGATGACATTAAAATGGCAAAAAAAGTTAAACTTAGTAATAATAACATAGATGCAGATTCTGATTTTTCAATTGATGAATCTAGTGATGATGATGACAGCATTAAAAAAAATGATAACAAAGAAAAAACGGAAGCAGTCTTTAAAAAGCCAGTATATACTGAGAAAATCGAGAATAAGGTGGAAATTAATGCAAACCCCGATGACAAAACACCTAAAGATGTAATTGAAAAACCAAAAGTAAACATATGGGAAAAGAGAACAGTGGGTGAAGTGCTCGAACAGGCTTTACGAAGATATTATGAGAGAAAGGCTGCAAGAAGTTTAATGTAATAAAGATATTTATTAGCGTATATAATTGTTTTTTTTTTTCACATAATTTAAAAAATGCAGTTTGGAAATCGAGATCGTGGATATCGATGCCTCATTCAATTCGATAGAATTGCAGTAGCGGTTTTAAACCCCGTAATATTGTTTGTCTGTGTGTGATGAGCACAGGCATTTGTAACTGAGTCAAGGATGATTTAATAGAGATGTACCGTCACTGATTAATCAGATAAGCTATCCGGCTTGTCTGCGATTAGTCTGCAAAAGCCACGCGCTGACTAGTTGTCCCCAGTTTTGTAATAGAATTCGCGCTTAGATATTACGGAGATTGTTACGTAACTCTGTATCAGTATCTCACCACTACTTTTCGCACGCTAATGATGATGTAGTTTAGAGTATGATTCAAGCTCTGCTTTTGACACTATCGCGATATCAGCCATAGTAGCTTTTTAAAAAAAAAGATTATTATACAGGTTGTACAAAAGAATAGGACACTCCTTAAAACTACGTAATCAGCTGCTCATATACAACAACCTTTTTTATGGAAGCGACTTTGAAATCGAAAAATAATAATGAGATGCTCCATACAAACTAACGCGCTACCTCGATCATAATGTATGGAGCATCTGAAAAAAAAACCGATTCGATGTTGCTTCCTTATTAAAATTGTTGCATATGAGCAATGATCACGTGGTTTTCAGGAGTGTCCTATTCTTTGTTACATCCTGTATACAAATCAAGAACATGATTTTTGTAACTAAGTCAATTAACGATGACAGTATGTTTGAAATTGCAACCAAGCCTAAAATAGTTGATATTAAAGTAGGTGTACCGCAAGGTTCTATTCTAGCTCCTATACTGTTTATCATTTATACAGCATGTAAAATAACAGACAGCGTTCCCTTCAGTCATTTTATCTACATCATTAATAGATTAAAATAATTTACAAAAATAAGCATTAAACAAAATTTATCCAAAAAAAAAACGCCTGTTTAAAACCAGCGGAATAGTAAGTAGCGAGCGCTATTACAATGCGCAAACTGGCAACGTCGCTTTTCTATGTTGCTCGCACGGTGAGAAAAGGGTCGGACGTTCATTATTTTTTATTAAATTTTAAAATTAAAAACATATTTTAAATAGGAACATTTTCTTCAGTATGTTTGGACGCTATAGTATTACGGGTTAACGGTTAACGGGAACGCCTTTTGTCAGTTAACATACTGTATAAATGAATTCATTCATCATGTTACGAATACAATGACTCAATGAAGCTAATCCTATTTGCTGACGAAACAAACCCGCCACATTTTTACAGAAGTTCAGTGTGTAAAAATGGATGTCGAAATAGAAGCACAGACTACTAATTCTCTTATTATTGAATCGAATTCAAACTACAACGTGTAGCGCGAGCGTGGATTGATCCATTGCTGTTATTTTGCTACACAGAAGGTATTTTTTTCATATTTTATCCTAAATTAAGACAAGATAAACGTAAATTGGGGGGACGGCCGTAAAGAATACACTTCCCCACCGCCAACAGGAGGCGTGTCGTAAGAGTCGACTATTTCGTCCTGTAGCACGAGACGGGCAGCAGCGTCTTCGTGCGAAATCTTATACGTGCAATCTACCAAGGTTTCATCGTTTGTGACGCAATAGTTTCTTTGAAAAATAAAAAAATCTTGGTTCAGTCAGCCAGAATTTCACCTTTTCGGTCACTTTCGGTCTCGGCCTCTAAAGGGTTTTAGGGCCCCGTTTCTTAACAAAAGGATGGTGACGCGATATGTGACGGCATCTAATTTAAAAGTGATTTCATCCATTATGCATGATGCAACACACTTCGAGAAATCTTGAAAAACATGTCCATTTTATTTTTCTGGATGTTAAACTAATTGTGGCATTTTGGGCCGACCTTTATATATAAAAGTCTTGTGATGCGATATGTCACGGCTCGTGACCAGATTTGAACCTCCGTGACGCACGCTTGTAGGAGTTGTTCCGTTGTTGTTGAATTTTGGTTTGAGAAAATGATTAAAAATGTTTTATCAAATGCTTCTTTCATTTACCTACCTAAGTATAGGTACTTAAAAGGCATCGAACCTAATTGGCATACCTCAAGTTGCAAGTAACCTTTAATAGCAATATTTTGGTGTACACCTATGAAACATACGTTAATCGTTAGAGGAAATAATTACAAACAACAAATACTCTTTGACAAAAGGTCGTAAGACTCGTAAGTTATATACTTTTTTCAGAATTTCAATTTGATTATAAAAATAAAAGTAAATATTACATTTTCACCCTGAAATTCTGAACAAAGTATATAATTTAGTTTAGTTTATAATTAAAGTATGTTTCATAGGTGTACACCAAAGTAACGTTATTTCATGTTTCTTGCAACTTGAGATATGCCAGGCTCCATATAAAAAAGTTCGAAGTCTTGACTTCACTACTCCTTTACCTGCCATTGGTTTTGTCATTAAAATCCTTTGGTATTTGCTTATCACCTACATTTCCATTTAAAAAAACAATGATATAAGTAGGTAAGTAGTTTAAATTTCTGTATTTCAATATTTTTACATCCACGTCGTATTATCCCTTGATCCGGTTTCTGAATTTTATTTTGATCATTAACTTATGTCGTTGCTCAGTGTGTCATTAATCCTGAAATCCTGATAAAAATTAAACTAGTTTTGGCATAATATAATACTTTACAAAGGAAATCCATTGTTTTACTGTTCTGAAATAAGATCCTTGTAGCAACAACGTACTAGTATGTTATCTGCGCGCTTTAAATGCGCCCATCCATGCATGATTTAAAACAGGTCTAGTCATTTCTATGCCCCTCCAGGAACTGCGCCCTGTGCCTGGGCACCGCTGACACCGCGAAAGTTACGGCACTGCAAATTTATTAGTATTCTTTTCTTTAGCTTCTAACGAAATAGTTTCCGGCAATATGCATCTCACATTCTTTACGAATTGGAACCGGAACATCGGTATTTACAAAAGCAAAAATTGTAAATAAGTATTTGATTGTACAGACAGTTACTAGTCCGACATACTATATTATGTATATAGCCAAAGGCGATTTTTTGTAAATAATTCGATGCTTTTACAAATTGTAGTTAGAAAATAAATAACATCCAAGCTGAAATCGTTTCTTTAGGTTAAGGTTTGGTTCATGAACATTTGTATTATGTATGTAGTAGAATACGTTTAAAAGACTTTCAAAATGACATAAACGTCAACTTGAGTAGAACTACGAGTATAGTAGAGCCGCAATAGAACTATAATGGAACTATTTCCGCGTTAAAATGATTAGTATGTGGCAAATGTCTGGTGCCAAAGCCGAGGAAAGTTAGTTCGGTTGGCACTATGGACTGCTGCTAGGACTACGGATTGTTCATAGGGTTTCTTGTCATGAGATTTAATTTAGATAAAAGTTATTAACAGTAATTGTAACGTGTGGTAATGTTAATATAGCTAATTCAACCATAGCTTCCAGCGTTATTATTTTCACCACCAACACAAGGTTGCAAATAATTGGAGCGACATAAAGACCCCAAAGTGGTGACCCCGAGTAGAACAAAAAATCTAATGTGTCAATATATTTAATTTTACGATGGAATAATGATCACGCTCTCCAGGCATTTAAAAATTGTAATCCGTCATCGAGGCGTCCTCCAGCACGCTGCATGCTGCCATCAAAGAACCATCGCTGCCCGCTCGCGCTTCCTGGCTTTACAGCGGCATTCACGACGTGCACCAGGACTTGCATCTCTTGCCGGCTCACAGACTGGACAGCACTCTCCGGTGCAAGGCGGCATCCTGCGTTTTCTTGATATATACATGTTTGTATTTAAACACCTGTATTTCAATAGATATAGATAGAATATAAGGTATTTAAATAAAGGTAGAAACAAGCGGCGTTTCCATAATGTCTGAAATACAAGAATTGCAAGATCGGCTAGATGAACTTTTAAAGCAAAATAATGTGCTATTAAAGCAAAATTTTAAGCTTTAAAATCAGTTAGGTACTCAGCCGTCTGCAGGTTCCTCAACATCATTCGTTGATACCGCTCCCAAGTCTTTTGCTAAGTCAGCCCGAAGTTAGCGCCGTTTTGGCTAGACCGCCCAGCAGCGTGGTTCGCTCATATAGAAGCGCAATTTGCCTTGTCTCAAATAAGCGTTGATGAGACGAAATATAATTACGTCGTGGCCCAAATCGACTCCAGGTTAGCGCATTGTTGAAGGTTGAAGATCTTGTTATAAACCCTCTGCCTAAAGGCAACGATATGAGTGGATTAAAAGTGAAATGATTCGTCGATTTTCAATTTCGGAAGCGCAACGTGTAAGACAACTTATTTCTGAAAAAGAGATTGGTGATCGTAAACCAACTCGACGAAAAAATTTTACGCGAACTATGGCTACAGCGGTTACCTCATAATATTTAGGCGATTTTAACAACACAATGCGAGTTATCCCTTGAAAAAATCGCGGAAATAGCCGACAAAATTATCGAAGTTTCACCAATTAACGTCAACGCTATCAAAACGGAAGAACAACCTTATAATTTAGCAGAAATCACATCTCAATTACATTAGTTAAGTAGTCGGGTTGCCGCCCTTACCGCCCAGCACAAGTCTAGGGATTCTTCACGAACTCAGTCTAAATCAGGATCTAAATCGTCATCACCAGAATCGCGACGTAAGTGCTGGTATCATTACCGCTTTGGTGTCAAAGCAAAGAAGTGCATTGAGCCTTGTTTTTGGACCGATTCGGGAAATCAGAACAGCAGTCAGTAATGGCGACCTCTGACTGCAATTTAGCCGGTCGCTGTCTTTTTGTTACAGACAAAAATAGTAAAGTACATTTTTTATTAGATACCGGATCTGATCTATACATTTTTCCTAAAAAACTTGTCGATATTCAACAAAAATCTTCAGGGTTTTAGTTGACTACAGCTAATGTAACAAGCATAAATACTTACGGTTGCCGTACTATTGTTCTCAATTTCGGCCTTCGGCGTTATTTCAAATGGAATTTTGTCATCGCTGATGTGGCGATAGCGATCATAGGATCTGAATTTTTGGCTTATTATAATCTCCTTCCTGATTGTCGGCATAAACTTTATCGTGATGGTCAAACTGGACTGAAGACTCCAGCCTCCATTGCCTCTCATCGCCAACAGTGTTAAAACCATTTTTGATAATAGCGTCACTGAGCTTTTGCCAGAATTCCCAGATCTGACCCGTCCTCCGGCCTTCCAAGATTGGTAAATCTGACCCGTCCTCCGGCCTTCCAAGATTGGTAAAACACAATACTGTACACTACATTCTTACGACAGATGGGCCTCCTGTATGCTGTCGCCCTTGTCGATTGCTCCCCAAAAAATGTTAGCTGCAAAAAAGGAATTTGAGGATATGGTCAAATGCGGAACGGCACGTCCATCAAGTAGCCCTTGGGCCTCACCACTGCACATGGTTCCCAAAAAAGAGTCATTGTGGCGACCATGTGGTGATTATCGTGTCCTTAATGCTCGTACTATTCCTGATTCCTACCCAGTTAACCATATAGGCGATTTCAGCCACAACTTAGCTATATCATCCATTTTTAGCACCTTAGATTTAGCAAAAGCTTATCATCAAATGCCCATCCATCGGGATGACGTGTGCAAAACTGCTATTACAACACCGTTTGGTTTATATAAGTTCCCGTATATGACTTTTGGTCTTAGAAACGCCGGGAAAACCTTTCAAAGGTTCATGGATGAGGTTGTGCGAGGCCTAGACTTCTGTTTTGCATACGTAGATGACATTTTAATCTTCTCCAACAGCGTCTCCGTACATAAAGAGCACCTGATAATCATTTTCCAGAGGCTTTATGATTATGGTATGGTGATTAATCCATCAAAATGTGTTCTTGGTGCCAATCAAATTGCTTTGCTTGGTTATACTATTAATGCTGACGGTACTCACCCTCCAGCCGTATCAAAGACCTCATTAATTTTCCTCCCCCTAAAACAGTACAAGGTGTTCGACGTTTTCTTGGAATGATTAATTTTTATAGACAATTTCTGCCTAACGCAGCCAACATCAAGCACCCCTGATTAATGCTCTAACCGCTATTGGTGGGAAAGGTGCTAAACCTTTTGTATGGACAAACGAGTTATTGCAGCATTTTGAGGCTTGCAAAAATAGTTTATCCTCTGTAGCTATTTTAGTTCATCCTCGATCGGAAGTACCTACCACTGGGCCTTTTTACTGATGCCTATAGTTCCCATATCGGCGATTGCCTTCAATTGCCTTCATTGCCTTAGCATTTTTTAGTAAAAAACTTTCAACTAAGCAAGCTGCGCTACCGACATATTACAGAGAACTTCTGGCTGTATACAAATGTGTCCAACATTTTAGATATATTCTCGAAGTCCAACATGCAACGATTTATACTGACCATAAGCCCTTACTGTATGCTTTTACTTAACGGCGTGAAAAACTTCCTCTGCTGCAAATTATTCAACTATCATTTATTGGTCAGTTTCAGTTTACTACTGACATTCAGTATATTAGGGGTCAGGACAATGTGGTTGCCGACGCTTTATCTAGGGTAGATGTCATTTCATTAGTTCAAGATTATTCCAGGCAGTAAGATTTCTGACCGTTATGTTTGGCCTGGCATTAACAAAGACTGTCGTACATGGGCAAAATAATGCCTTGCCTGTCAAAAATGTAAAGTGACCCGTCATGTGTCAGTTCCACTAGGGACTTTCTCCACTCCGACAGCCAGATTTAGGCGCATTCATATTGACATAATCGGCCCGTTGCAGATTTCAAACGGCTTTTCTTACTGCCTTACGGCAATAGATTGATTCTCTCGGTGGCCTAAAGTTTTTCCGATGGTTGGTATTACCGCAGAAGAAGTAGCCGAACGTCTAATTCACGGGTGGATTTCATGTTTTGGTGTGCCTGTTTCTGTTGCCATCAAGGCAGACAGTTTGAATCGACACTTTTTAAGAAACTCATGGTTTTAGGCGGTATCAGACGTATTCGAACTACTAGCTAACATCCTCAGTCAAATAGTATGGTAGAACGACTACATCGTCAGGTAAAAGCAGCTCTTATGTGTTATCAGGACTCATGGTATCTGTCTCTGCCATTAGTACTTTTAGGGATACGTTCGGCTCTTAAAGAAGATCTTAAGTATTCCCCAGCTGAACTTGTGTATGGTGAACCGTTACGATTACCTGGAGAATTTTTGGTATCTGACAATTCACCTATAGATAGTTCCTACGACCTTATTGCTAACCTGCGGTCAATTATGGCAATCGTCCTACTCCCGCGACATGTCACTCTCAATTTAAAACATTTGTTTTCAAAGATCTTGCAGAAACTTCCCACGTGACCTTCTTGCGGGATGACACTGTGCGCCGATTGCTACAGCCGCCTTATAAGGTCCTTGTTGAAAAAATGTTGAAGTAAGCATTGACCGTACCAAACCAGCTTATATTTCTCCCGATTTAAATACAACAATAACTAAATCTTCAATGCCATTCCATTACCTAATATCAGTGTACCTGCAGAGCCCCCTGCATCTGTTAAATCTTCTTCCTCAACCGATACCGAGCACGAAACTCATTCTCGGCAGCCTGTTACTACCCGATCAGGTAGAAAGGTTAGATTTAAAACAGCTTTTGATACTTGAGTTTATTTTGTACATATTATTTTAATGTTACGTTATGTCATATTTTGCCAGCCATCTGCCATCTACGGTCTTCACCACAACAGGGAAGTCCAGACCTGCGGAAGTAGCTATCAGTCGGGCCCTTGTAAACCCTTGTACCCAAATAAATTATTGTGTTTACGTTGTGGGTTTCTTTTCACACCTTAATTAGGTAGGTACCCATACACACCTAAAACGTAACAACGATGAACAGTGATTTCTATGTACAATTATATCGTTCAAGGGTAATTCTGTAAATCATTCGGAGCCCCGATAATTCTATCTTTGTTACGCAATATCTTCGCCAAATGTGAACCGATTTTAACGATTGTTTTTATTGAAAAGCGTATATAAATACTTTAAAAATTGTATATTAAAAATTTGCATAAAAAATCACGCCTAAGGTCGGAATAATAGGGGACGAAATCGGTGTTAGGCAGATAATTGTTGTTTGCACTCTTACGATTCGTCTTGATAAGGATTTATCAAATGCAAATAGATGAAATAAGTATGTAAATTTTATTTAAAAAAATACTAAAAAAACAAAGCTAAAAATGTACATATTTTTTTTACATTTTTGTTTTTTTAAGTTGGTTATATTTTTTTATAAAATTTATTATTACTTATATTCATTCCAGGAAAACAAATCTCATAGTCTTGTTAAATAAGGTATTATGTTTAATTAGTTTATTAAATTTATATTGAAAATATATTTACATTTAACTTCTTTAAAAATCAAACATAGATTTTGCTATACCACCACATAATGGGCCTTGCAGTGAACTGAAATGAAAAGAAATAGCAAATATTAAGTAAATTCAGTTAAAAATCCAAAAACATAAGTGCTGACAGCCTCTAACGAGCTAATTCTGGTTCCCAAAAAATGGTTTTTCTATGTGTGATTAACTTCTAAAACGCAAGAAAAAGGAATACAAAAACATCATCTACTTAGACGATTACGTATGAAAAATCCGATTTATCTTCATAATTTCGATATCAATCGAACAACTTCTACTATAGTTGTTCATCATAATGAGCAGAACTTTCTGTAGCGTCTCGAAGGGTACCCTGTTTTTCAGGTTGAGAGTAACCCGTAAAACTATTGAAATTTATTTTAATTTACCTATGAATTCTGAAACTGGATCGTTTTCTCCTTCCGCTCTCATTGTGCCGGTAATTTCTTCATTTTCAACCATCGGTAACACAAGTTGCACAAACTCAAGTGTGTAAGGAGGCGCTATTGCGTCTAAAACCTGAAAATTTTGCATTATAATGTCAAATTATTGGGAACTACTGTACTACACTGTAAAGATGGATGTCATGTGAATGTTTTTATTTATAAACTATTAAAGCTTAACTTTACAATATTTTCGTTGTAAGGTCAATTTTAACATTACATTTTTCGGTGTCTTTAGTACAGATAATTAATAGGGTTAAGGGTAAAAAACAAATGATCGTTTAGAGGTTAATACTTCACGCGGTCCCACAGGTACAAAGATATTTTCACAAAACATTTATCACACTACACGATAGTAGTAGTCGTCTATTAGCCAAACCAACAACTATTTAACTATTTTAAGCTGCTAAAATCCTAACGAAACTAAATTAAGTAACGTCTATTTATCAAAGGGTGTGGGTGAATAATTTAGATACATATTTAACCGTTTGAGTATTTTTCGGGTCATAATAGTTTACAGACTGTCGTCAACGTACCTCAGTAATAAAATATCGAATTAAGGAAATGTCAGTATCGCCACGTTGCCAACATTGCTTGATATATCGTAGCACGGGGACGACGCAACCCCGACTGAGTAGGTTAACCATACGATCAAGAAGCATTTTCTTTAATTGGAGCTAAAAATATATTTTAAATTAATAAATAAATTCCGGTATTTACTACGTACGTGGAAATAAAATAGGCAGTATTAACCTGAACAAGTATTTCCAATTCGTCCTGTGGAGATTCAAATAACTGCACAAGTAGCCACAGAAGTCTATGATGAAGTAAATGATGACAAGATGCAACTTCATCAAGAAGTGCTAGATGAACAGGGCAATGTTCAGTGCAAAGTTTGAAATATGATGGCTCAGTTACTACACACTCCACCCAAACGAGCACTCCCATACCGACCACTGGAAACCTGCAACCAAATGAATACACGTAAAGTTATCCTAGATGCACCTCACATCAGACGCAGTGGGGGCGGTAGTGAGGCGCACGGCGGGGGCGCAGTTGCAGCTCGGCCAACGTATCTTCGCTAGTCTTTTGTACATATTGGAAGTAGAAAAATAGTCTGCTATACTTAGGACAGATGTTTCGGAAATAAATATACGGTACTATGGCAAAATGGGCTTCCAGTCACGCACGCCGCGTGTCGCAGGCGCAGTTCGAGGCAGCACCGCATTGGATGACTCAGAGTGGTTTTTTAACTATAACCAGTCGAAAAGTTTTTAACTAACTTGTATGGCATTCAGGGTTGCGCCGCATCCGATGCGCCGATTTCCAAAAAAATTGATTTCAATGAAAAAACACAAGGCCCTCAGATGGATACAAAACTGAACCGCTATGCAACCGTTTGAAACCGCGCCACAACCAAGCCACCCTGTAACCGCGTCTTATGTATTATTCTTACCTTATACAGTGGTACAAGGTAGGAAGTTCAGCAATCAACTCGCTAGAACTAGCAGAACTGCTGCAAACAGCGTGGACTTTTTCGATTGCTTGTACAGTTGCTTTTAGTTCATCTTTTACCGGGCGTCCGGGCGAATGGCCTTCGCATACACTAGCAGCATAGGCCAGTAAGTACATGTATTTGGACTTATGTTCTGGATTCAATTTGCTCCCTAATTTAAACAGTGCATCAACAAGAAGTTCTAAAACAAAAAAGAAATATTTGCGAATTATTATTTAGGTATTATATTCGTGACTAACATAACGCTAGTCTTGAGAAGAAGCATTTCTGCAATAGGGATAATGCCACCTTACGAATCAACTGACGTACTTTTTATGAGCTGTCAAAACGCGATTTCCTCATAGATTTAATGGTGTTATTTTAACCCTTTCGAAAGCAATACTCCTAAATAAATTCATTGGTTTTAATGCAAATTATGGTGTCAAAATTTTTGGGCATTAACGAAGGGATAAAAGACGTGATTGCTTAGATTGTTTCATGAATTGTGTCATAATCTCAATTCGGGATAATATACTGTGTATAGTTGTAATCTTAGAAATTGACGTCCAACGATTTTTATTTATTGTCAACCATCTCTTGTAGTGGTTAGCGCTTCGGACTACAAAACCAGCGGTTGCGGATTTGAATCTCGTAAGGGGCAAATATTTGTGTGATGAGCACTAGCATTGTACCTAAGTCATGAATTTTTATAAAAGTATTATGTATGTTTATCCATTTTCTAGTCGCCATAGAACAAGCTTTGCTTCGTTTGGGGCTAGATAATTGGTGTGATTGTGAAAACAATTTACTATTTATTTATTTAGTCCATCATCATCTTCATTTCAGCCATAGGACGTCCACTGCTGAACATAGGCCTGCCCCAATGACTTCCAGATTGGCCGGTTGGAAGTGGCCTGCGTCCAGCGGCTTCTTGCAACCTTTACCTGGTCGTCTGTCCACCTTGTGGGTGGACGACCTACGCTGCGCTTGCCGGTACAAGACCTCCGTTCTAGAACCTTTCTGCCCCATCGGCCGTCAGTTCTACGTGCTATGTTTATTGAGTTAAGACGAAGTTATTAATGAAGTTATGAGCCTGTTACAGCTCTCTCTGAAGGAGGAATTCTGGCCGATGAGTAATATTTTTTCTTATTATTGTACATAATGTTAGTTTGTAAGGTATTTACTATATGGGCCTTTTATTTTAATGTATTAACCTGTAATCAATTTGATGCCTGAAATAAATGATGATTATTATTATGAACGGTACCCAGAAACTGAGGTATTCTCAACAAATGGACCGGAGGCGGTTCCGGTTGCGTGTAGGCACGGAACAGCACGGAGATGTCGGCCGGGTTGAGCGCGCCGCGCGACAGCATGGCTGCCAGCGCTGTGCGCGCGCCGCGCCACGACTCGCCCGCCGTCAACGCCAGCGTTATGGGAGTCACGTCATGACCGCTGGAAATACTTTTGTTTTGGGTTCCTAATAATATTGTTTGTGTTGGAACCTTCGATCAAGAATACACTAGATAACCGGTCAGCTATTTAAAAACGGCCGAATAAATAACGCCTCACTTCAAAGTGGGGTCTTATTTTGTATAAGTTATTCTGTATTTGCCGGTTGGATCCAACCGGTCAATCTGGAAGTCACTGGGGGACCTATGTTCAGCAGTGGACTTCCTATGACTGAAATGATGATGATTCTGTATTTTATTTCTTAGACCGTAAGAGTTGTATTTGAGTAGTTGCTGCAAATGTGTCAAAATAAAATGAGGTCGACCGGATTTTTACAAACGCGTGTGAATATCGACACAAACAAAACTGCGCCTTAACGTTTGCTGTTAAGGCATATGTTAGAACTATATTATTGATGATATCCTCCTTTCTTTTTTCTACTTAATGATAGTTTTAATAAACGAGGCGTTATCTAGTGTATTCTTAATCGAAGGGTGGTAACTTTGTTATTGACTCTATGTCGTTCTTTCTCAAAGTGGACGCCTCCTTGTGGGCGCTAAGGGCCTAGAGGGGGGCAGTAAGGGGCCCAGAAAAAATTGGGCATGTTGTAATCGTTTAAAATTAGGGGGCGTTAAAAAATTAATGATTAAGTTCGCGATAGGCAAAATAAGTTTGAGAACCTCTGCTCTATGTAGATACATGTAGCACATATAATATAGACATACAGGGTGTCTCAAGAAGGGTGTACCAGCGGAAGCCAGGTGATAGAGGACACTTATACCTGGACTCCCATATATGTTCAGCAAAATGAACGGTTTTAGAGATATTTAATTTAAAATGAAATATGACCCGATTGAGAATTGATTCAGAAAAACACGTGTGATGATGACTAAACGGTCAGTGCTAGAGTATTTTTTTTTAAATAAAATAGTCCAATAATGTACCTTTCTGTCGTCCAATAATGTACCAATCGATTCGAAGCGTTGGAAACCGTAGATAACGTGGACAAGAACCTCGATAGCGTAGTAGGTGTTATACGCAAGATGGGAGCTAGGCATTTCAGCAATAAACGACTAAACAAAAACTACAAACTTTCGAGCAAGACTTCAGAATTGATGCGACTTCGATAGGAAGCGCCAGCGCTGTCAGATACCGTCCATAAGGAAGATCCGAAGGTTGGTTAGACGCGATCTCCAAAGCTTTAATACCCGCCTCATAAAGGAGGCGATTAAGCAAAACCGGGGGTCGAAAGCTGAAAACCTTGGATAGAAGTTTCGAAAATTCTAGCCGAGATCAAGGATTTCTACGACCGCTTATATGCCCCACACGCCCCGAAACCACCACCTGACGCCAATGACCTCAGAGCCACGCTTACACGCAACTACACCGACGATCTCCTAAAACTGGACGTAGACGAAATTGAGGCGGCTCTTAAACAGCTTAGTAATGAGAAGGCGCCCGGCGTAGATGGAGTCACTTCAGAACTTCTCAAGGCAGAGGGACTAACCGTTCTAGAGCAACTGAAGAGACTATTCAGCGCCGTCATAGCCAATTGGACTACCCCGAAGGCTTGGAGCGAGGGCGTGGTGGCTCTAAAACTCTTCTGAAGAACTACAGACCGATCACGCTCCTGAGCCACGTAAGCTGGCTATAAGCTGTTTTCGAGAGTCATCACAAATCGTCTTGGATTTGACGCCTTCCAGCCACCGGAGCAGGCTGGGTTTTGTAAAGGGTATAGTACTGTAGACCACATCCACACAGTAAGGCAGATTATACAGAAGTCAAAGGAGTATAATCAGCCTCTATGCCTGCCTAAGCCTTTGTGGACTAAGAGAAAGCCTCCGACTCCGTCGAGACCTGGGCTGTTCTGGAATTCTTACAGCGATACTAACTCGATTTGTTATATGTATAGGTGCCGAGAAGCCTGTACAAAATGGCATCGATGACTGTTCAAGTTTAAAATCATAAGATAAAACCTATCTAGTTGCTAAGAGGCGTGAGACAAGGAGATCCAAAAGTTGTTCACGAACGCACTGAAAGACGTCTTCAAGATAATGTCAAAGGCGAACACCTCACGAACCTCCGCTTTGCTGATGTCATAGTCATCATAGCGGAATCGCTGGAAGGTTTGCAGAAAATGCTGCATAGTCTCAACGCAGCCTCGCGACGTGTGGGCCTGGAAATGGACTTGGACAAGACTAGTCATGTTCAATGACCATGTCACTCCCGGACCGGTTTCCGTCAAAAGCGTAGCGCTCGAAGTTGCCAAGGAGTATGTCTACCTCGGACAAGTGTTGCGGTTAGGTAGAGACATTAGCTTTGAGCGGGAAATCGCTAGAAGAGTACAGCTTGGCTGGGCAGCATTTGGGAAGCTGCATCGTCATATCTTCTCGTCGCCACTGCCACAATGCCTCAAGAGCAAGGTATTCGACCACTGCGTCTTACCAGTGATGACCTACGGAGCCGAAGCGTGTAACATGACAGTAAAGCTGGCCCACCGACTTCAAATCACTCAGCGAGCTATGGAAAGGTCGATACTTGGGATTTCTTTAAGAGATAAAATCCGAAACGAGGCTATCCGGCAGCAGACCAAAGTACCTAATGGATATAGTCCAAAAATGTAGCAAGCTAAAGTGGCAGTGGGCCGGCCACATCTGTCGCAGAACTGATGACAGGTGGAGTAAACGGGTTCTCGAGTGGAGACCGCGCCTTGGCAAACGTAATGTAGGACGCCCCCCGGCTCGATGGACCGACGACCTTAGGAAGATGGCTGTGGCTGGATAAAAAAGCAAAGATCGTGCTTTTTGGCGCTCTTTAGGGGAGGCTTACGTCCAGCAGTGGACTGCAATAGGCTGACATGATGAATAAAACATAAGAGTTTTTTTTTCCAAACTGGTTTCATGCTAACGTTTAATAGTCTATTGTATCTTAAGGAATAATGTGTATACGGCGAGGGCGCTTTTTTGAATCCAGAGCGAAGTGAGGGATTCTTTAGTAGAATCCTGAACGTAGCGAGAGATTCAAAATACGTCGCCCGAGCCAAAAATATATATTGCGCCCGAGTGATACACTCTACTTTTCATCACCCACTATGAGAAAATAAATGGTGCTTTATATTTTATTCACTGTCAATTGATGAACTCATTTTTCAAAACATAACCATGAATTTCTAACAATCCGTGAAAATCATTTTTTTTTATTCGGCCGGGCTGCTGGTCTATGGGATGTCGTACCAGCCAGTCTTTATTCAATCAATATTTGCGTTCGATTTCTTTGGCGCTGAACACTAAGATGTTCCAAATTCAAAAAGTGCGCGGCAAAGATAATTGAGTCGCACTTCTAAAGATAATTAAAAACTCATTACTGCCCGCTAAAAGTTTCTTATAGAAAACACCACCTTTGGGTGCACTTAAAAGCGAATCAAGTCGTCCTTTTCGAATAGATGGGATGAAAATAATATTGTATTCAGAAACGTATATTATTGGACTATCTTAGTCAAAAAAATTGTGACTCTTAACACTAACCGTTTAGTCATCACACGAATTTTTCTAAATCAATTCGCAATCAGGTCATATTCTAAACTAAATATCGAAAACTTTTCCTAACAAAATAATTATAATATTTTGAAGAGCACCCTGAGTATGAGAATAACCTGACATGACCTTACTTTTCGGCTTCCACTCATCACCTTTCTCTTTCATTTCACTCTATCCACACTCTTCCTCATTCACAAGTTGTATCAAATGTGGCGGCCGCGCATCGCAAATCAGTGGCTCAGTGCTACACATAAGGACTCCACACCACAAGCTACGTTACCTTACCCAAAGCTATCACACCACACAAGAAGTGACACTGAGCTACATAATATTATTACTTCACCTGTGTAAAACAAAATCTACCTATGCGCTAATTTTGCGTATTTTTTAATTAATATTTAGAGAGAGAAATTTCCAACGAATCAGAGCGACTCTTTTTAAAGCTTGAAATTAATTATCAATTAAAATTTATTTACAATGTTTCTACTGACTAAAGGAATCAGACAGACATGTAGACAAAGAGAGCAAAACAAAAATATCGAACACTGGCAAGGCAATAAATACTGCTACGCTTTGTTTCGGTGGAAATGCACCATAATATTGGATGTTTGTAGTAGGTATTTGTGAATAAGTAAAACTCATCGATAATGTAACTTTGTTTTATTTGAACACTTCGACTGATTGCAACGAATTATGACTTTCTAGCACACTTTTTAGGCTTTGCACAACAAACAAAATGTAAACATAGCCAAGTCTAAACTAATCGATATTACGCATTTATTTAGACATTTTTACAGATTATTATTTTCACCTATCAAATTAAGTGTTGGACGTGGCGACCGCGCCCTTTTTCTCGCAGTACGCACTGTCACCATCACGATCGAGGAATGTCGTTCTCATACACAAGGTCTTTAGCCATACGCCACACATGAAAGTCCATCGGCGTCAGGTCAGGTGAACGTGGCGGCCAGCGAATAATGCTACCGCGCCCAATTCTCCCGAACTCGACTCGGGAGAAGAGGAAAGGGATGGTAACCACGCTGCGCAGAAGCCGCGACACATAGTGGCTTGCTCCAAAAATACCGCAGCGTCTGCGGTGCTTGCCACTGGATGCCGGTGAATCTCACGGCGTACAGTTCTTGTGATCGCAACATAATTTAACCTGCGTCATGATAGCAGCAGATAGCCATATTTATGACATGGCATTTTGGTTGGATGCGCATACGAGTAGGTAGGAGTACTAAAACGCGTTCACGCGTACAGCACGACGAAATGTTTTTAGCGAACTGATGAACCGCTCCCGCGCCGGCCTCCGAGGCGGCGGGGCGGGAGGGGGCGGGGCGGGGCGCGTTAGTGGCGGGCTGGCAACGTGCGAGCTTCGCGCCGCGCGCGGGTCGGGTCCATTGATAACTACCGAAAGTTCGGAAGCGAGAATTCTTTGCCATACTCGGGATGTTGTATTTTACTTTTTTGACAAAATCTATTTTGGTGTTTTCCTTGAAAACTAGCGTATATGAAATTATAATTTTTGCATAGAAATCATTTATTAAATTTATTGAACTTATCTTGTAAATATTTTCACTTACTAAAATATCTTCGTTTTGAAAAAGTGTCCGTCAAAATGCGTTAATTTAGGTGGCGCCATAGTAGCAGGGTACATTGTTCAAATATTTTTTAAAGGATGGCTTAATCCTTCATATTTAAGTCATTAGGTAATTTTCTTTTAAATTTCACTAAGTTCTGTTTTTACAGAAACTACTTTTTGTCATGAAAATTGCACCGATTTTGATGACGACTTTGTATGAAAAAGGTTGAACCCTAGGAAAGGACATAGGCTACAAATTTTAATCTAACTTATAAGGAAGTAAAATAGAAGGTGACATGCCGTATTCTACGCGGGCAAAGTCGTCGACACAGCTAGTATGAATAGAAATATGCGCCAGCCAACACACTAATTGTCATGGTCTTGAAGTAATGAATTAAAATCCCTGTCTAACGAAGGACCAGACAATGTGCTTTTTGCCAAGTGCGTCTCTAAGCACACCCAGACTCGTACCAATTTAGAAAAGGTTGTTTTCTGAATTGACCTGTACCAAGAATCGGCCCGGAACCCTTGCGTTGAAGTTTATTACTTATTTCGAATCAATTGATTGAGTTGTGTTGACTGGCAACATGAGTTTTAAATAGTCAATATAAATTTATTTTACGCGAGGCGAACCACCTTCTGCTGGTGGGGTTCCTATAGTCTCGGCCTGGCAAGTCTCGATACGCCTTCGTTCAGACGGCACTTTCAAATTACCTTTGTTGAGCACATCGAGTTATTTCTTGTCCAAGCCGTTTCATTATGGCACCACCTCTTTGCTCTTGCGATAAAATGTGCACAATCACTTGACTGTAAACATAAGTATGTGCACCGTGACAAACCATTTTCTGAAAATAATCATATATAGGTGATTTTTAATCATACCTTGATTATATTTTA